>OY757928.1:15362202-15547202 GCA_963585895.1 Sepioteuthis lessoniana | reverse complement strand
TGTCACTTCCGCTATCTTTGGAATGGCCTGTGTGATCGTCATCGAGCGGAAATAACTGTCATGCAGTTCAGAGGTCACTCTCTTCCGGTGCTTCAGTCTATGAGAGGATAATGGGATTTTTTTTACCTCGTCCCATTTCATCAGCCAATTTCCGCCCACGCGATTTCCTCTCATAACTGCCACTAGAATGTGTCACTTCCTTCCGGTGCATCACTTCGAATGGCATTTTTTGGCCGGGTCAAAAGGTCAAAACATAACAATAGGAATCCCGAAACACGAAAAACACTTGCGACTTCTTAGTTCAGGTACGAAACATTTTATTACCTTTTGGTTAAAATGTTTTTCGACATAAGGAGAGAGATAGCATCTTTCTATACCGACATTTCCATCCCCCCCAAACCATGTGCGACATCTGCCACAAGGCCTCGGCGAGCGAGCAAAAGTAAACCTTCTTCCTCCGAGGCAGAAACTCAACTCAACTCACTGACTTTTCAAATCTCAGCCCACGCTTCTGGTGCGTGACGTCACTCACATCCCTGGTCACATCCTCTCTTTAGGATTCTTATTGTGACATCTCTGAATGACACGTTGCTCTGTGCACGCGCGTTAACACCTGCGCTCATGTTTGCACCTAACCTATGCACTGAGCCGAAAGGTTCTCAACCTAACTAAACCCAAAGGCAAGATATATAAAACGAAATCCCTCGGCAATTATATTACAGTTATTGCATTCATTTTCTGACTAATACACTTGAATAAGCTATGAATTGTCTCATAGTTTACTTATTATCATTTGGATTCTTTTAGAAGGGCGTATTTAGCATTAAATTTTGATATGCGATAAAAAAACAACAAATAAATTAAATCTAATGTATAAAGCTCTAAATTGTTTTTATAATTACTGTCTTTCGTTTATTCATCAATATAGCCCTATTGTAATCGAACAAAAATAGATCAGATACCATTTTATACAAATATAATTAAATAAGAAGCGAGTTCAGCGTAAGGGTTATTGTTTTTAAAATTGAAGCAGCAATATCAGATCCTCGGCGAAGTTGATTTCATTTGGGCAGCCAGTCTAGGAGAAGGAAAACTTTAAATTAAAGAAGCTTTACGCAAAAAAATTTACATCTTACTCATTGTGGGGCTGTTATATAAATACATACAAGGATATTTATATGAAAGAAGAAAAATTTAGTTTTAAAATTAGATTCATATTTCATTCTATTCAATTTTAAATGTTCAAAAATACCAGAATTCCCAAATACTATCATATATCAAAATCAGTTCGTGTGTTGTCTACAAAGAAGGAGAAAACAACAGCGTTGATGTACAAAAATATAATTCACTTATTTACTTGCTTGTTTTTATTACTTGAAATGGTAGACTTAAAGCAAGTTGGAGATGGCTGAGATACAGATACACAAAGACGACGGTAACGTTTTAAGTGAAATCTCCCTGGCTTTTTGCTTCGTTCTGACTTGGTTTACATTATTTTCCGGATACCCACGCAATCCGCGTGGTTACACGTCTCACCTACGCGTTGCACGTGAACACACCTTCCGTCTAATATGCTACCAACACAACTTATGCGACATTTCCTCAGAAGAAACAACTGCGTTCGGTTTACTTTATGAAACGAGTATATTTCCGGTTGGCTTTCAGTTTTAAGCGTCCAACTCCTTTCGCATGCAACCCATGCAATTTCCAAGGCATTTCTGCTGGGGCACCCCCGTCCAGTTTACTTTAGGAAACAGGCCTATTTTATGTTATACCACCCATGCAATTTACGCGGTATATCAATAGGGGTGTTCAAGTCGATATTCAACACGTAAATAAGTTTTTAAAAATTAGAAGCCCATCAATAATACATAGAAACCATTTAAAAATCAATGCGTCTGGAAGGCAAATGTAAACAGGAATGTGTGGTGTATAAAGTGGAAGTGTATAGTGATCCGGGAAATTATAGAAATATAAAGGTATATTTTGGGTCGACGCAAGGGGAAATTAAGACTAGGTACGGTAACCATAGAACGAGTTTCTCCTAAGAGAAATATAGGCATAGTACCACGTTATCTAGTTATGTGTGAGAGGTCAAAGATAAAATGGAATAAATCCAATACTGAAATTGGGAAGTGATAAAGAAATGCCGTAAATATAGTGCTGGCGACAGGGACTGCTTTACAATGAGGAAAAATTAGCGATAGCTTCTTGTAAAAGTAGGGATTTGTTAAACCAAAGGTCGGAGGTTTTAAACAGATGTAAATACAAAAGGGGGTGGCTACTCTATAATTAGAGATAGGTTTCTACGTATTTACACCTGTTTTTTTTTTAATAAATTAATTAAAAGTAAGGTTTTTTGTTCATTTTATTTATTTATTTATTTATTTTGTTATGTAAATTTTATGCTGAGTAGGTTTTTGGTGAATATAACAAATGGTGTTTTCTTCTTTGTCCTCGGTCGGTACTACTGTCCTTAGTGATCCGTTCAGGGGAAACTTTTGTAGGAGAATTCCTACTCACGATTTAAGTTAATTTTTTAATTGGCTCCACTCGTGTTGAACACTTTTGTAATTGTAGCATTGCAGCGTTTTACGGTGTTTTTTTTTTTTTTTACCAACTGACTGCATATCTTTTGATTTATTTTCAACTGGTGTGATGGAGTTGGCCTTTTCTTTTTTTTTTTTTTTTTGTCCTATGATACTTTTTCTTTTTTCCTCCGGGCGGTGATTCGAGATATTTTTATCTCTTGTTCCTGGCGTTTTTTTTCTTTTTTCCTGGTAACCGTGAATATGCTGGTAGATAGTAGGTTAGTAAATATATATATATATATATATATATATATATAAAGAAACAATGGAAAGAATGATGTAGGGTACTACTCACGAATCCGAGTTTCATGTCTCCGATCATCAGATGAGCTGGTGATCCACGTGCCTGATATATTTAATATTTGGTGCATTTAAAGTTTTTTGTTGTCTCAGTGACAAGAGTTTTCATTGAATACTATGAAAGACAGCTTGATATCGGGGCAAATTTTAAAGATACTTTCTACCATGACGGTATGTTGACACGACTTCTGACCTTTTGTTCTGTAAATCATTAGAGTTTTGAAATTGAATGATCTCATATTTCTCTTCTCGGCACCCTAATTCTTCTTTGAACCCGAATTACAGCTCAATCGTTATTTAATGATTCATTACTTGATTTCGGTTTTTTTTTTCATTATTTCTTCGGGAATCCCAGATGTATTTGAACAGTTTTGAGCAATTCCCTTATCTCTAATTTTTGAAAGAAGCTTTTTAATTGTCAGAAAACCTCTTCCATGGTATTTCAGTAGATGCAATGAATATATTTTATTATCTATTGCTACTTCGAACTTTCACCTGGCTGGGCACGTTTTTATTTAAACATTTCTTTTGTAATAGTCACTAGCTCTATTAATTACGCAAGTAGTCCGTGTCCCGATATTTTTTCTTATAATTGTTGCTTATGCTTTTAAATTATCATTCTTGCCCAGTCGGCTGGGGCTGTAGAATACACCGACTGCTTCTCTGCAGAGGGGTAAGACACCCTCCCCCAACTAGTGTCATGGATATGACACTAAACAATCTGATGGTGAGGTTCCAGCAATGCTGGAGCTTTGGGGAATGTGGAGTACCCCTTCATTGCCATCGCTCCCAGGTCCACTCTGGCCCGGAGCGGTAGCACCTGATTGGGCCCTATCTATGGGTTAAATAGAACTAACAGCACACTTATGCTAAAATGAATTGAGTAAACTGAATAGCTTGAAATAGAAATGTTTTTGACTATTGAACCGTACTTACACTTAAACTGCGTGCTTATTCTTAACTGAATTATTTCAAATAGAATTGTTTTTCGACATTAAAACTGTATTTACACTTAACTTAATTATTACATATAACTGCTTGAATAGTTTGAAATGGAAATGTTTTTGACAATGAAACTGTGTACTTATGTTAAACTGAACTGTTTTCAATAGAACATATTATTTACATAAAAATGGATTTGGCGATAAATAACCTACAAAGGTTGATATGCCATAAACCGAAACCCTGCTACATAGTCTGGAACAAGCCACTGAAGGCATCGGCCTCCGTGAAAATGCCCACAAAACGGAATATATGTGTTTTAATCAAACAAGCGACATCTCCACACTAAACGGTAGCTCTCTGAAACTAGTTGACAAGTTCACCTTCCTAGTAAGCAGTGTCTCATCAACCGAGACATAAATTGAATCACGATTATCAAAGGCATGGGCAGCTATCGATAGGCTATCGGTCATATGGAAGTCAGACCTGACCGATGAAATAAAATGTTTACCACAAAAACAGGTCTTTCGTGATAGCGGCTATGTAATCGTTGCAAAGTGTTTCGTCAGTCTCTTTCTGTCTACATATATATATATATATATATATATATATATATATTTAATTCATGGAATTTAGACTGTGACCACTGGGTTTCATGGAGTTTATTTACAAAAAAAAAAAATGGAAAAGACTAACCTTGTTAAGAAAATGAAAAGAATCGAAAATCGAAAAAATAAAGTGAAAATTTTGACTGTATTTATTCGATTTTCGATTCATTTCATTTCCACCAAGCGGTTGCAGTCTAAATTCCGTGATTATATATATATATATATATCTATTATTATTATTATTATTATTATTATTATTATTATTATTATTATTATATAATAGCTCTATCCTAGATATTGAGCACGTCTCCATATTATATTACACTTGTTTGACACAAACCCACAAGGTGATTTAGTGACAACCAACAACTGTTTTAATATATATATATATATATATATATATATATATATATATATATGCCTGCACACTCATGAAAAAATTTACCCATGTTTCACGTAAATGTATCATTAGGACATTTCTGAATCGGAAATGTCCTGATGATTCGTTTAGATCAAACCTTGGTAGATTTTTTGACTTTGCACGCATTCATTTTTGCTCAACTGAATGCGTTGAAACACTTTTACGTATAGCTTAAGGAATTTTGTCGGCTTTTTTTTCTTATAACTTGCAATACTTTATTGGTTAATTCTTTTCAAGTAGTACACATGCATCGAGTCATTTCATTTCCGGATACCAATTTGTGTAATATCTTTATATGCAAATTGTATTATTTGTTTTTTATCACACCATCTGAATTATGAATTTTTTTAAAATTAATTATTTTAATGTATATATATATATATATATATATATATATATATATATATATTAAATGATAGATCTAGCGGTAAGAAAAAAAACCGGCAAGTGATTTCAATATGAAAATAGTCAACGAATCACTGTCAAGGGGAAAATATATATATATATATATATATATATATATATATATATATATATATATATATATATATTGGAAAAAAATATATTGAAAAAAAAAAGAAAAGACCAACCTTGTCATACCAATTGAAAAAAATCAAAAGACACGCAATTGGTTGGTCAAAAGACAAAAAAATACCGTGGGGCAGCAAAGCTACCATGTAAAAAGTGCTCAATAATAAGTAGAGCAAAATAGTAACGATATTTACTAAGTGACTCAGGAACTAACCTACTATAGTTTCACCTAAGCGACTTATCAGGGTACCTCATCCCGATGAGGAACCCTGATAAATCACTTAGGTGAAACTATAGTAGGTTAGTTCCTGACTAAGTAATTATCGTTACTATATATATGGAATTGCCATTGAACCTATATATATATATATATATAAGTTCAATGACAATTCCATGCAACCTAGTTCAAGAGGAATGCAGGTAAGTATTAAATAAACATATGCGACGCTCTTTCAACCACAAATAAGAATATAACAAGATTTATGCAAAAGTAAATTCATGTTTCCAGACGAAGAATGAACAATTGCACACATCGATTCCGATGCAGACGTCACGACGAAATAAATAGAAAAAAAAACTATGTACTTAACTGACCTCATATTAAGATAAGTATTTTCTTCTACTTACATAGGTTTTCTGAATTTCTTTTGTTATTTAAAAAGGAATGATGAATAACTAGATTAAATTGTTTATAATATAAAAAAAAACTGAAGATATTTAATGCTTGCATAAACTAATGTCTCTCTGGAAACATTAACGCAAATACACACTCACACACACATACACATGTATAAACATGTGTGTATGTATGTGTGTGTATGTTTATCGTTGTGTGTTTGTTGGCGTATGTGGTTTGTTCTTGCTTTGCAATAAGTTATATTATTTGACAAAGAAGTTACAATTGTTTTCTTTCTGTTTCTCTCTCTCTATCCCTCTTTTCTTCTTTTCTCTCTCTCCCTCTCCCTCTGTCTGTCTGTCTATCTATCTATCCATCTATATATATATATATATATTTATAAATATATGTGAGTTTGTGTGTGTGTGTGTGTGTGTATGTATTTTCGAGCTGATCGTCCTGCTTTTGCTCGGCCATGTGAAAGAGTCCATAGGAGTACGTCACTTATGAGCTCGTCCCTACTTCTCCAGCAGTGTCCTGCATGTCTGGTTCGACTAATTTGGATAATTTTCGAGATAAGTGGCAGGTGGCTGTACAGCTGCTGCTTTCTGGAGTGCTGCCTCCAGGACCTGTTCAATATTGCTCGCAGCATTCTTGTACATTTGCCGTCAAACCTTTTCTTCAGTCGTTTAGTTAGCGTCCACCACGATCACCGCTTGAAAGAAACTGCCTTTCATCTTATCGTCCAGGTATATATATATATATATATACGAAGTGCCTTCAATAAGTTTCCAGACTTTTTGTACAGGTATTTAAAATTATCGTGAACACTTGAAAATTCACGATGTTATTGCTGTACAACTTATGAGATGATTCACCAATTTTTATGATTTCAGGTTCAAATGAACACCTACAGCAGCAATTGGAAAACACCCTACTAAAGCCTGATTGTCACAGCTGGGGAATTTCAAAAATACAATCTGGACATTTCAACATTTTCAAAAAACGATATGCAATAAAATTCTTTTTTAAACTTGGAAAAATGCCACAGAAACGTATCGAATGCTTCTGACTGCTTTTGGAGCATCTTGCATGAATCGAGCATCAGTTTTTGAGTGTCATAAGATATTCAAGGAAGGCAGGGAGTCTGTGAGGGATGATGTGATGTGTGGGAGGAGTAAAGAAGTCAGAACACCTGCGTTGATTGGCCAAAGGGTTAGGGTTAGGGTTACTATGTTGAAGTTTTAAGGGAGTTCAGGAAGAGATTCAGTCGGAAGAGGCCTGCACTCTTCAAATCGGGTCAGTGGCATTTCCAGCAGGGCAATACACCAGTCCCCAACTCCATCCTTGTCACAGACTAGTTGGCCAAGATGGGCATCAATACAGTTCCTAAGGCTCCTTAAAGTCCAGACCTTGCTCCCTGTGACTTTTGGTTATTCCCTAAGCTCAGAGGCTGTCGTTATGAGACAATTGAAGAAATCAAAGAGACTGTGACGAAGGTCATTGATACACTCACACAAGAGGGCTTCCATTGAGCCTTCCCGAAGTTGTTTGAACGGTACAACAAGTGCATTACAGCTGGTGGAGATTACTTCGAAGGGGACTAGTGTTTCATGTGTGAACCATCAATAAAAGAGCCCATACGAAAAAAGTCTGCAAACTTATTTAATGATCCTCGTATATATATATATATATATATATATGGGGGTGGAGGGGTGTATGCTTCAAAACATGAACAGAACTTAAAAATATTTTTGAACATAAATTGAAAATAGAAGGGATGCTATTAATTTGATCGGTCGTTTTTTGTTTTGTTTTTTAATCTGAAACCGACAATACCAAATTTCTGTTATAAAGAATAAAATTGAATCCCATAAATTAAAACGATAAATTGCTGTTAATTGGTAAATTTGTGCATTTTCATTAATACGATGAAGATGACTTTCCTAGAAGTATGGGTTGTCATTAAATAACCCGTGAAGGTTTATTTTCCATTAAAAATAAACATAATTATGAGTGCCTTTTGCGCCTTAGGTTTGAGTTTAATGTCACCGAGACGATAGATCTTATGAATTAAATTTAAAAAATATATCATGGCAATGAAAGAAAAAAAAGAAGGAAAAGTTTGAAGACCTGTACAAAGAAATGCATCCATAAAAGTGTTTGCAATAGAGGAAATAAATGTCAAACATCTAATTATCAAATGGATTATTTTCCATAAACCGTATATTTATAGAATTTAGACAACCATACCGAAAATATCGACTTCTCACTCTCTCTCTCTCTATATATATATATATATTTATATATATATATGTGTGTGTGTGTGGAAAATAAACTAATTTCAAAATTTGAAAGGTCACAAACTTAACATAATTGTAGCACGATGATGAGAATTTGTTGTGTTGGTGTGGGTGTGGGTGAGCGTCAGTCAGAGGATCCCTTTGTCTGTTGAGTTGAGCGAGATCTCCCATGAGACCGAAAAAGGACGAAGGAAGGCAAGATCCCAAAACAGAACAGGGTCGACAGAACAAGAATGCAGAGAAGAGGACAGAACAGGACAGTCAGCCGGAGAGAGCATGTGACTGCTTAGACCTGTGGACTCTGAGGCGGGGTTGGCCAATGTGAGAGGCTAAGTCAGCATTCCTGGTGCCTTTTTCGGAATTTCGCTCGAATACACGCTCGCACAGAATGTTAGGAATGTATCACAAACATCTCCCTTCTGGTGCTTAGAGCTAACCCAAGTTCGTGTTTGTTCTCTTTTCTTTTATCCTTCACAATTAGTGGTATGAGGTGAATGTTGCCTGAGATGTTGGCAATAAGAAGTACTGTTTATAGTAACAACTTTTTAAAGGTAATCAAAAGAGAGGTCCTTTCATGTGTCTGAAAGTAGTCAACATGTACTTCTTTTACCAACTCTGTGCAAGGGCCTTTTTCATTACCAGATATTCTGTGTGTTTTCATTACATGGACAGTTTTTTCGACCCAGGCATGTAGAAGGAACATATGTTCTGCCCATTTGTAAACCTTTTCTTATTACTCAAACATATTTCTCAGGATATATCGCTCATACTTCAGTATATTTCACATGGTTTGTACTTCAACCAAAAGTTTGATAACAGCCCTCTTTTCCGAAATTAAGAATTTTGATTGATTTTTCACCATTTTGAATTGGCTGAACACGAATATCAAATTATTTTTTTTTTATGAGCAATCGTTTACATTTTTGGAAAAAATTCCGAAAAATTGCTGTTATTCTTTTAATTCTCCTAATTTATGAAATAGTCTATATATGACAGTACACTGGCTTCACCCAATACTCTGGATAGATCCCACTTTCAGTCTGCTGACCGTTCCGCTTGTTTGCTTATGTCATTGGATGGGACGATCGATCAACCTATCTGCCCCCGTTATTGTTTTTAATCCAGGTGGCAGCTTACTTGCAAATCGGAGTCGCCAGTTGATGAGTGGACAGACAAGACTGCACAATTAAGAAAACAATTACTCCAAAAACTAAGAACAGAATACGGCTTACAAAAATATTTAGTGAAAAAATGTCTTTAGAAAGGGCACATATACTCAGCCTTCTCTGAAGTTTGTAGTGATATACGGGATTTAATTCATGAATTAATGATCCATCAATTTCACGCCATTCGAAATCAAGCATAAAGACTATCAATCGGCTGTTATATTTGATTTTCTCTTTCAATAGCTCTCAGATTCACTTGGTTTCTTGGTAGTCTGGTTCAAGGTTATTTCAAATAGCGTGTTTTGTTAGTTTCTTCAGGCTACATTAATTTCGCAAATCTGGTACCAGGGCGTCTCAAAGAATCGTATTATTTCATGTTATCCTCGCTCCTTTATTTTCGAGAAGCTGTCATAAAGGCATTTCAAAGAATCGTATAATCTGACTATGTTATAGTTCCTTTCGCTTTTCTGTATGCAGGAGAGTTTGGAAAATGGTTAAGACTTAGAGCATCTTGAAGTGTGTTAGCCAGCTCACACTCTTATATAAAGTATCATATCATCTCGATTTCTATTTGCTTTTCTCTCTCTCTGCTATTTTAGTATGGTGTTCTTTCACAAGTCAATCTCTTGTATCGTAACTCAATTTAACCTCGTTTCTCATTCTTTGCGAGTCTATTTCAGGCTCGGCTCAAAGTATCGTGTAAGTTCACAGTGTCAAATTATTGAAGTTTTCTTCGATTTTTTTAAAGTGTTGTATTATCTCAGAGTTTTCTCTGTCTCTTCTCCTTAGGCAGTCTGTTGCAAGGCCAGATCCCAGAGTGACATGAAGTCTAGTAACTTCATTTTTTCTTATATGTATTTTCTCGCATCTGAAGGGTGGTGATTGGCTAAATTATTGATGATATCGATTTTCTTGTAATTTGGATTTCAATTTTTAATTTCGCCACTTCTAAAATATTCAATTTACTCTCATTGCTATCAAAAAGACCAGCCTTTTGGGTCGCAGTGAGAGTAAATCAAATATTGTGGAAGGGGCGAAATTAGTTACTTAGATTCAAATTAGGAGAAAATCTATATTTTTTCACGTTTTTCTCATCAAATATGTTTTTGACTATTTTAACCTCATCAAAAGATTAAAAAACGCATCCTCAATTTATTCTTTTAAAAATTCATATCTGTTTATTTTCACTTTTATATTGTACTGACTTCATTCGTCAACAATCCAGCTCTTTAAAATCATATTTTTTTTATTAATACATTTATTTGACCAGACCCCGTCCACCATGTTACTCTCTCTCTCTTTCTCTCTTACACATATACACTCATGCGTGTTCACACACACACACACACACACACACATAGATAGATAGATAGATAGATAGATATTTTTGAACGATCGATACTTTTTCTCCAAATCAGTCATATTTATTTTTTAGTTTTATTTTAAAAAAGAAAAACAATTGTAGCAGGGAAAGTATTCAATCCAACAAAGTCTATTTTATTAAATAAATGAAATTTATGTGAACCTGTAAAACCGTATTCTTAAAATTTAGGAAGCTATAGTTTGTTAGTACGTATTTCAAACTCCCAATGTTTATAACGCAACCAGAAATTCTGTAAATAAAGAGTGTCTTCATCAGTCATTCGTATTTCAGTAATGAAATAGGGAGTATCTCAATAAGTAATGGAATAGTGAGCATCATCTATGATCTCAGGCCCATGAAATGGAATTTCTAAAAGTGCTTATTCGACATTTAATGCTGTAGAAGTTTAGCAATAAAAAAACGCTACAGAAACAGCTAATAAAAAAAATCAGTATTCATGTCAAACTTGTCATACTTCCCCGGCCTTTTGGCTGGGCCGTCTGGCATTCGTGCCGGAGAGGGTATCGAAACCAAAGGCAGATTCGAGGCCGAAAGGCCCCCAACTTCGGTTGGGCCACTCTCGGTCGGGCGAGACCCCCTGCACCCTTTGTATAGCACTAGACCTCACGGTCTAGTTAAAACTATGTTCTGGCTTAGGTGCCCGGATCTAGATTTAGGTCCGTGATACTGCTTGACTCATTAGACCCATATTGCACTTCGTGGGTCAATGACTAGCAGGATTCGAGTCTCGGCTCGTTCCCGACCTCCCCCCTTATCCCTACTTTAATTGGCCCTCGGGCTTTTGACCTTGTGTCAAGTACTGTCTGGTGGGAGGCAGCGACAAATACATTCATGGCAAACTTTTCATTACTGACTGCCAAATCTAAAACTGGTTTTCAAACATTTTCATTGAAAAATAAATTCAGGCCAGTACGTTCATCAGACCTCGGTCAAAATTCTTCACAAATGGAATGCAATCAGCGAAAAGGCACACACAAATCAGAACATGTCCTCAACACATCTCAATCCATAATATGCCAACACTTGAAAAAGATAGGAAAAGTGAGCTTGCTGGACGTTTGGGTTCCTCTTTCTCTCACAGGGAAAAATAACGAAGATCGCATATCCATAACGACAATGCTTTTTTCAAAGTCGATAAAATATCATTTTTTTAAGAATATCAGGTCAATTGACAAAAATTGTTTTTTTTATGACGCTGTTCATCGGGGAAGGCAGATGATTGACTAGAATGAATCTTTATAGTCTACTCTAAGGTGAAAAAAACACAAAAGAAAATGTTTGTTGTGGGTTAGGGTTGTATTATAGCAGAAGTGTTCATTTTGAGCATGTAAACTGCTGTTACTCAAAGCAGATTTTGGCCAATCAGCTGGGGCTGTAGAATACACTGACTGTCCCCCAACGAGTGTCATGGATATGACACTAAACAATCTGATGGTGAGGTACCAGCAGTGCTGGAGCTTTAGGGAATGCGGAGTACCCCTTCATTGCTATCGCTCCCAGGTCCACTCTGACCCGGAGTGGTATCACCTTATAGGGCGCTATCTATGGATTAAATAGAACTAACAGCACACCTATGCTAAAATGAATTGAGTAAACTGAATAGCTTGAAATAGAAACGTTTTTGACAATTAAACCGTACTTACACTTAAACTGCATGCTTAAGCTTAATTGAATTATTTCAAATAGAACTGTTTCTCGACATTATAACTGTATTTACACTTAACTTAATTATTACATATAACTGCTTGAATAGTTTGAAATGGAAATGTTTTTGACAATGAAACTGTGTACTTATGCTAAACTGAACTGTTTTCAATAGAACATATTATTTACATAAAAATGGATTTGGCGTTAAATAACCTACAAAGGTTGATATGCCATAAAAACAAACAAACCAAACCAATCAATGCAGATTGTACTCTCAAAAATTGCAACGTGTGAATGAAAATATAGTGAGAAAGGCCAAGCATTAGTATATAGGAGAAACTGTGTACTTCTCATGATAACCCAAGGTGCCATTCAGGAATAATCCCTCCGGAAAAATATTTGATTTAAGTCTGTTCGATCCCATACAACATTGATTGAGATTGAGCACCAAATGATCTCAATTTTTTTCGTTCTCTACAAAATGGGCTGAATACAAAAAATAATTCTCAAGAAAATCAGGCAAAAACGCCTGTAGAAATCTTTATGTGCTCAAAATCAGGCGAATTTTACTTAAGAGGAATCAACAAAGTACCTGAAAAAAGGCACGAGCTGATTAAAACTGAGGTATAAATTCAATTTTATTCGTAGTAAAATTATTTATGAATAAATTATATTTTACTAAAACGAACATTATTTATTACTCAAACCAGTATGACTATAATTGCAACAGTTTACCGTTTTTTAAATATCAAAAATGTAAGGTGTCCGAATAAAAACTTCTGTATCCTGTCATTTAAATTTATTTCGGGTTTGAATAAAAAATTTAAAAATCATTTAGTTGTAAAATCATGATCTGATGCAAGCAAACTAAATGACTGAATCATGACTGAAACAAACAAAAAAAAGTATCATGTCACCAGTATTTCCATTAAAAATGTTTTTGCAAAGAAACTTCATTTTAATCGCTAAAGTAACGAGGATTTGATTAAATTAGCCATTTTTTATGGTGCTTTCAGCAGGTGTGAATTTTTATACAGACTCACCTACACGTAAAATCACACACACACACACACACACACACACACACACACACACACACACACACATATATATATATATATATATACACATTCTAAAAAAATACACTCAATACCTTTTCAACTTCACGAGATTGCTCCACCAGCAAAACGTTCTAAATAATGAATAGCAATTATATATATATATATATATATATATATATATATGTGTGTGTGTGTGTGTGTATGTGTGTGTGTGTGTGTATAAAGTAGTTGTAGTTAGATGTAACTATATAATTGTATCAGAATAAATATATATACTTATTTTCCTATAGATTCAATGAGAAGTACATATGTAAAGTAAACAAAATATTATTTGTCAGAAATGAGAATGCCGTTGTACATAAACACACACACACACACACACACACACGCGCATAGAGGTTGCTAGCTAGCTAGATAGATAGATAGATTGATGTGAAGATGAATTTGTTTTGTTCTTTTTGAAGTTTCTTAATTCTTTTACCTGGGTACATACTTAACGTTTTGGAAGTTTTTTTTTTCATGTCTGGCCGGCTTTTAATTCTCTCTGTGTATGTCTCTCTGTCTCTCTGTCTGGTTGTTCCTCTCTTCACAGTGCAATATTTCCGATTGAAAATGAATCAGATTAAATCTAGAAGAAATAAATATCAATGTGTGGCATTCTGTTTGTGAACAACATATTTGCAAGTACGACGTATGCATCAGATCTTAGTAAAGAGATATTTTACCACAAAAGCTCCACCTTTCGGAAGTGACGTTTGTGATCAAAACTGTTTGCATGCCGATGACCGAAAACCGTTCTATATTCTTTAGATCATATAAATTGATATCTTAAGAAAATCAACTATGTTCATTGCTCTTGTTCTGATGGGGTATTATCAATTACCATTAATTTCAACAAAATTTTTAAAAAATACCTTTTTTTATCGAAATTCATCCGACGAATATAATTATGAAGAAAATGAACTAAACTTTAAAGAATTAAATGAAAATCTTGTGGCAAGCGAACTTGCCGAAATGTGGAGTTTACTGTCCCGGCGAACCACAGAGTAATATTGAAAGAAAGCGATCAGTACCTGGACTTTGCATTGGGAATTGAAAAAAAATGTGGAATATGGAAGTGACGATGACACCAATTTTAATTGGTGCTCTTGGTACAGTCACTAAAGGATTGGTACAAGGACTGGAGGACTTGGAAAGAAGAGGATGAACGAAGACCATACAAACAACAGCATTATTGAGATCAACCAGAATACTGAGAAGAGTCCTGGAGACTTGAAAATACTTGTTGTCACACAAACTGCTGTGAGAACGCGTAATAATAATTGTGGTAACTTACAACTACCACCATGCTAGTAATATTATAAGCCCAATCTATTTTCCAAAACTTCGATGACCATTCCTAGTTAACAGCTAAATTTTTCATGACCGTCAATCTCATGGTTAACAACTTTTTTTTCTGTTCTCGGGTCAGTATTTTCCATGTTTTCATTTTCTTATCATTACACTCCCTGGTGGTAAAAATGACTGCATGGTAAGTTCTTTCAATATTGCTCGCAGCATTCTTGTGTCCTGGCGGCAACACCCCACAAGGCGCCAACTATACGGCCACCTGCCTCCCATCACGAAATATATCCAAGTTAGACGAACCAGACTCGCAGGACACTGCTGGAGACGAGCTCATAAGTGATGTACTCCTATGGACCCCTACATATGGCCGGACAAAAGCAGGACGAACAGCTTGAACATACATTCAGCAGCGATGTGAGGATACGGGATGTAGCCCTGAAGACCTGCCAGAGGCGACGAACGATAGGGAGAAATGGCGAGAGAGGACCAGGGATATCTCCGCTGACGGCACGACATCATGATGATGATGATAAGGTTTTTTTTATGTTAATTAAAATATGGTGTGGTCTTCTGGCCTGGATTACCTGAAACGTTTGTATGTTTATTATATACCTTGCTTATGGTCTTTCACAAGAGTTTGTGTGACAGCATGTCTATTGTATCTCCAGGGATCATCTTAGTATTCTAACCGATCTTAACAATGCTATAATTTGGGTGATCTCAATTCGTTCTCTGATTTCCATCATTTAAGTCTTTTTAAGCATTTTGAGAACTGTTACAAGCGTGCCAACTTCAATGGGTATCACCATCACTCTTATGTTTCGCAGCTTGTTTAGTTCTCAAGCAAGGTCCAAGTACATGTTTCTCATTTCACTTTCTTTAATTTTTACTTTGCAGTCCAACAAGACGCTATCCTTTATAACGCAGTATCTCTCTTTTTTTAAAAATTAACAATCACTAGTTCTGGGCCTCTGTTCTCTATTAGGTTATCTGTTTGTCGCTCAAGATCCCAGAGAATATTCTGCATCTTATTCTCCAGGACTGATTCTGTTTCATGCATATACATTTAGTCAGAATGATAAAATTTCAAATTCTTGAACAATTCTCAGTAAAACAAAATCCCAACCAGACGTGTCTAGTCTTATACTCCTTTTACGCTAGTTTGCTACACACACTTATTATGTCATTATTAATTTTGTCTCTATGACCACATAACCTACACTAGTTACTCTGTTGTATATAATCTATTATCTCTTTTGCATAATTGGCTGTTTTGTGGTGTTGTAAAAATATTCAGTTGGTCGCTTGAAATATATATAGAGGGGTTGTTTTTCTACCAATTTGTTTTCTAGTTTTTATTGCTTTTATGTCTGTATTTATGTCAGTTCTTTTATTAGGTACGGTAATAATCATTCTTTGCAATTTTTGATAGAGTCCTCGAGTCCTGAATGCTGGCAAATCCACTTCCTCCTTCTTTTATTGATACATACAACACTCTATGTCATCTATGCATGTAAAGCCTTGTGCATCATTTGGTTGTCTATTGCTCTACTTTGTCGGGGTTTCATCTTTTGTTCATTTTAAGAATGGTATGATTGTTATATATTGACCTTCGGCCCGGCCAAATATGCCATTCCAAAGTGATGTACCGGAAGGAAGTGACACATTCCAATGGCCAGTAATCGAAAGAAATCGCGTAGGCGGATTTGGCTGACGAAATGGTACAAGATAAAAATCCCATGAGACACTCATAGACTGATGCACCGGAAGAGAGTGAGCTCTGAATTGCATGACAGTTATTTCCGTTTGATGACGATCAAACATGCCATTCCAAAGATTGAGTGGGTGATTGAACTATTATATAACTCGGTGAGGACAGGAAGTCAGTGAGTTAGAGATCAGAGAAGTCGGAGATAAGATGTGGTAGAGAGAGCCACACTAAGCCAAAGGGGCCCTGGGGAACCCCGATGGTGTTTGGATGCGGTAGAAAAAGCCCGCACCCAGCAGAGTGGGCCTCCGGTTGAGCAGCCCCGGAGAACGAGAAAGACACAACGCTGATGGCCATAAGAGTGGGGGTCAATATATTGCAGTTCTGTTCGGTCTCCAACTTTCTCTCACACGCAAACGTTACAATAAAGTGAGATGTACATATTTTTCTAAAGAAGTCTTCGCTCGTCCTTTATTATCGTGTCGTTGTGATTCTTTCTGCATGAATCTGCATATGACTATATAACATGATTATCTTACTTGACGGACTTTCCTGGTGTTTCTCCATTTTGATATTTCTTCTTCTTCTTCTTCTTCTTCTTCTTCTTCTTCTTCTTATTATTATTATTATTATTATTATTATTATTATTATTATTATTATTATTATTAAAGTTCACTATTCGGTAGGTTCTCGTCTTTTTTTAGCTAATACTAGGTCTGGTCATCTGGCCGGGAGTAGGGGATCTATTTATTTCTCAATATCCCAGATAATTTTGAGTATCTCATTCTCCCCCACAGAAAATGGGTTGTGCATTTACCATTTGGTTGTGGAGTCAAATCCCAATTTCTTGCAGGGGATCAACTTCCCTATCCTGTCGTGTCTTGTCTTAAACAATTTTTGCGCTATAAACATTATTTTTATCTTTCTTTTATGAGAGTTTTTCTTACCAGCATTAGATGATTGTTTCTCAGTGGAGTTTGAGAGACATTAAGTCTTCTCATGTCTCCAGAACGCTTCTCAATATTCCGGGCGATATCATCAATGCTGTAGTCTGGATGATCTCCAGTTGTCCATAAAGGACAACTGGAGATCATCCAGTACTATCGAGTACACCAATCCTGTCACTCTCATCTTCCAGAGTTGTTTTACTTCTCTAGCTATGTCTTGATACTTATCTTTTCTTTCGCTTTCTTTCTCTTTTACCTCGTAGTCATCTTGAACAATAAAGTCCACTATTCAGCAAGTTATCTTTTTTGGTTTTGTTGAGTATTATTAGGTTTGGTCGTCTGACCGAGATTAGGTGATCCGTTTTTATTTCAAAATCACAGAGAAGTTTGTGTGTAATATCAATTGTAATTAATGGATTTCACTGAAATTCTATTGAGTTGTAAGGCTGTTCGTTGAGCATGAGAAATGTGCATAACAAAAGTGAAAAACCTTTAAAAATAGAAATAAAGAAACCAAATCACTCTCTATTGCACACCATTAGAACTTCATTAAAACCACCATCAGAGTAAATATGAAAGTTGTGCAAAGCGCATATGTTATTGTCGTAGAAATTGGAATTGTCGACCTGATATTAGATTATAGACGAGACTGTTTGCGTTTTGGTTTAAGCCAATGCCTTGGGTAAAGTTGTAATCCGTCTGCCTTTCCCAGATATGAGTAAATAGTAGGGTGGAGTAGGTTCTTTAGATTTGGTTTTGAATCTAGTCTGGGAGAAAGGAAATTCTGAATTCCAATTTTATGTTGTGTTACATTCCGCCAATTGCCGTCAGTATATTCAGCAGTCCCAGCCAACTGGGCAAATAGGGCTCGAGAGACTCATTGTTACCAGAGAAGTAAATATATAACAGTTCAAACATATTCAGAATGGACCTGGGAGCAATGTAAAGCTCCAGCATCACTGGAACCTCACAATCAGATTGTTTAGTGTCATATCCAGGACACTAGTTGAGGGGAGGGTCTTACCTCTCTACAGAGATGCAGTCAGTATATTCTACAGCCCTAGCCGACTGGGCAAATAGGGCTCGAGAGACACACTGTTACCAGAGAAGTGAATATATAGTAGTTCAAACATATTCAGAATGGACCTGGGAGCAATCTTATTTATGGTTACAGGGTTTCAATGCTGTAAGAGAAATCACTCTGGTGTAGTGGTTAACAGAGTCAAGTGTGACATCGTAATAAGTTAGATCAACTACTAATCGAGCTATTACATTCACTTTTGGACTTATACCCTTGGGAAAGGTATAAACCATCTTATCGGCTCAGCTGTGGGTTCAACGGTACCATTTCTATTCTTCAAGAAGGTTGTTTTGGCATAAAATAACACCTGAAAGTTGATATCCCATGAAACTAAGTAGCCAACATTATACTGGAAATTTTGTTTATATCTAATGACATATTTATATTGCATAAAGTTCTATTAGACATGATAAAATCCTAGTATCTTTGGTTTACATTGTTATTTAATGGCATATCAAACTTCTCAGGTAATTTAATACCAAATCCATCCTTTTAGAAAGACAGCAGCAGTACTATTTAACCCATAAATGGGAGGATAAGGGTGTTCATATCTTTCCCAAGGGTATTACAATTCAATAAATCAAAACTAAAATAAACAACACTCACGAAAATAGAAAGTGTAGATTATTCGGATATATATATATATATATATATATATATATATATAGATAGATAGATAGATAGAGAGAGAGAGAGAGCGAGAGAGAGAGAGAGAGAGAGAGATATGAACCAATCAACCACTTTCTTTGATAAATGCAAGACGCAGAAAAATATTAAAGACAACAGTAGACATGACTAGACTGAGAAGATGATTTACTTGTGACTGTGAAAATAGTTGAATTTTTCCATATAAAATAAAAGTACATGCACAGACTAGAATCTTTCCAAGAAAAGGAGAGAGAAAAATCCTCAATGAATTTGAGAAACAAATGATTCACACAATTACATCTAGAAGACTATAACTTGCTTTAATAGCAAGAAAAGTGAACTTGTGAGCAAGTTAACTAAACCTTTCCAGAGGACAAGGATGGAAGCAAAAATAAATATAAAACGGGAATAATACATCGAAGATTTTTAACTATTTGAAAAAATGAGAAACATAAGCTGATGCCAATAATAGTATGAAAACTTTCAACTATCCCAGAATGCCCAGAAAAAAAAACAGACCGGAGATTTGTGGAAAGACTGAAACAATTCAATGTACAGTACTATTGAGATCAACTAAAATACTGAGAAGTGTCCTGAAGTGCTGAGTCTACTTGCTCTCACTCAGTAAAAACTACCAAATAATACGTGTGAGAAAACTATCTAATATCAAAGCAATTATCATAAAACGTCTTTTATCATAAGCTCAATTTAATGAGAAAGATGATAGCTACATGACAGCTTGTATGGAATTTACTATCAGATTTTGAGTTCTGTAACATTTTGATTGATATATGATGATTTGCCGATATTTAGAAGAGAGTTATTTGTATTTACTATTTAATTGATCATTTTCAAAGGTACCAAGCGATTTATTTGAAAATACCAAGAATGATTATTGTTTTTCATTATCTACTCTAGGAGTCTTAGTAGCGTGTCTGCAGGACTGCGGCCTCGAAATAAGCGAATTCGAATTTCATCCCGTTCTTATATTCATTTTCTGACTAATTCCCTTGGAAAAGGCAAGAACCCATTTTTCCTCTTAAGAGTATATCTACTGTTCTTATACAAGTATGTCTTTGGCTTTAAATAAACCACGAAAGTTGATTCAAAGAAACCAAACCAAACCAAACCAAAACAAAACAAAATAAATAATTATCTACTTAATCAAAAGGGAAAAAAAATTGGATATCAGTATCGATACGTTATTTTAAAATCATTTACATTTTATGAGACTTTCTATAAAGGATCTCCCATCACTATCGCTATGAAAACGTTATTGGAATCTTCCCTTGGAGGACTCCCTAACGTCTGCTCAGCTATTTTTTTTAAAGTAAAGATACTCTCATTGAAATATTAACATTTATTTTAATTCTTTGCGGGAGATTTCCAGAGTGTGCTGACTAGGATGATAAACACGTCCAAACCGTTTGAAATTATCATGTAAAGGTACACCCCGAAAATTGTAAACATTGTTTTTTTAATCACTAAAAAAACGCATTATGGCTAGTATCTTTTAAAACCTCTAAATAAATGGTTGGTAGTATCCTGACATGGATATAATTTCATAGTTGAAATATATATATATCACCTTGACGCCGGGTCGCCTCTAGGTTCCTTGACACTCCGTGAAAGCTAAACTTAAAAAACAATTAGAATATTAGTATTGTTTACTACAACCATATCGACTTAAAACATTTATTACAAGAACAATATTGATCGCATAGAATTATCAGTTTAGTCTATAGCTGATTATTACTGGTATACAATCACGGTTGAATGTTCTTGGATACAGACTAGTGCTTAAACTTTGCTAAAATTTATTGATCGTATATGAAAGGGCTCTGAATCTATAAATTGAGTGAGGAAAGATTAAAAAATCAGGGGAAATAATCTCGCTGGCTTCCTAGTCAATGCATACAAAACTGAATTAATGTGCTATAACCAAACAGGCGACATTTCCACACAAGACGGAACCTCTCTGAAACTAGTAGATAAATTCACCTACCTAGGAAGCAATGTCTCATCAACCGAAAAAGTCATCGACACACGGCTAACGAAGGTATGGACAGCTATGGATAGGCTCTCGATCATAAGGAAATCAGACCTGACCGATAAAATGAAACGCAGTTTCTTCAAGGCAGCGTTCGTATCGATACTGCTATATGGATGCACTACTTGGACGCTAACTAAACGGCTGAAGAAGAAGCTAGACGGCAACTACACAAGAATGTTGTGAGCAATATTGAACAAGTCCTGGCGGCAACACCCCACAAAGCACCAACTATACGGCCACCTGTTTCACATCACGAAAACTATCCACGTTAGACTAGTCAGACATGCAGGACACTGCTGGAGAAGCAAGGACGAGCTCATAAGTGACGTACTCCTATAGTCCCCCGCATAAGGCCAAGCAAAAGCAGGACGATCAGCTCGAACATACATACAGCAGCTATGTGAGGATACGGGAAGTAGCCCTGAAGACCTGCCAGAGGCGATGAATGATAGGGAGAAGTGGCGAGAGAGGGTCAGGGATATCTGTGCTAGCGGTACGACATGATGATGATGATGATGATGATGATGCATCTCATAAAATAGCTGGCGAGTGAAGCTCAATTATAATTTAGAGACTTATTTTCACTCGGCTTACCTGCATTTCTCGAGACAGAATATCATAACCGCTATTACTCCAGATAAATGGAATGTTGTTGTTTATTTTCTGTTCAAAACATTCTCCTATCTTTCCCTTTTTATTTTGGAAGTCTTACTGTCTCATAAACACCGGAAAATCTCCTAATAATAGGCACTTGTGTTGATGGTGACTAATTAAAGAATGTAAAACCTTGTCAGCATATCGGCCAGATTATCGAGGAGGGTTCTGGAAACTTGAGAATACTTGATGTAACTCAAACTTATCGTTGGAACATGGAATACGCAGTATCCTATGCAATGTGCTAAAGCCTCCTCAAAAACAGGTGTCTAGGATATTTCACTAAACTGCATTTGATGGTGAGACTCCAATTCCGAAGGTCTTGGGAGTATGAAGTAACCTTTTATTTCTATTACTCACAGATTTGGTCTTATCTGGAATGGCAGGATCTGTCAGGGTCCCATTAATCGGTCAGTTAGATCTGTTAAAGATAGTTTGTATTCGATAAGACCGTGTGTTAAATAATGACAACATAAAACAATGTAAAATCAATATGCAATAAACGCGATTCCATAACCTCTATGTCTAAAATACCCGAAATGGTTGACATATCGTTAAAATCTTATTGGCCATCGGTTACGCTGAATGTACCTCTTTTCTCAGCTTGGATTATTCTGGTTATTTTAAACATATCCTTCCATCTACCTGCCTTGAAAATCAGTATTTGGAAATTTATCTGTTAGTGTGGGTGTGATTATGAAACAATCACACTCCTGGGAATTATCACAAGTGTTGAGTGTACAGCCACGGAGTGCTTTGATGTAGCTGGTTGTGATAATTGGTAGAATGATGTAAGAATGTATATTTCTTTGTAAAGGTTTGCGAATATTGAGATCTCTGCCGACTATCTCTGCTGGTGATTTTAGTGGTCTATTTTGTACATCCTACTCCTCTAATTATTAACACCACAAGAAAAATACAGCATTCATTAGGACGGTGAATGTAGCTTACTTCGAGAGAAGAAATTGCTCTTGTGATAGCCTTCATTAATGACGTTTTCAATAGCCGCATTATCTCCGTAATTCATTTTGCCCCGGGTAATGCGAAACACCACATATTTGCCTCAAGTATCTCATGACCAAATCATTACATGCTAATGCAACGATTTTCTCACTCTGCCAATTTTGAAGGAATTACTTTCAAATATCTTCATCGGATACATTAGTCGTTTCTTCGAAGATCCAATCACCTTTTTGTTCTGAGTTTTCTAGCCGGTCATTTTTTTCTTTATTTCTTTCTTTCTTTTTTCATCCTTTCTTTTTTTGTTATCGCCCTTACCTTTTCCCCTTTCCTCTTTTATTCCAATTCAGCTACATTGAGATTTATTCTTTCTGTTTTCCATTAATCTTAGAGAATATTTCCTTCCTGACTAGAATTTAATGGAGCTTTTTCAGCTATTTTCAAATAATGTTTTTCATCTATACTTTGATAAAGAAATGATAGAAAGCATTTCTTTCTTTCTTTTTTTTTATTGTGTATTTTATGTCTCTTTACCTTTCTTCTTTTTCTTTTTAAAAAGCTGCTGATATTTCGGTCTTCTTAAAATCACGGTTTATATTCTTTCTTTCTTTCTTTCTTTCTTTCTTTCTTTCTTTCTTTCTTTCTTTCTTTCTTTCTTCCTTTCACATTTTTTTTAAAATGCTGCTGATATTTCGGTCTTCTTAAAATTACTGTTTATGTTCTTTCTTTCTTTCTTTCTTTCTTTCTTTCTTTCTTTCACATTTTTTAAAAAGCTGCTGATATTTCGGTCTTCTTAAAATCACTGTTTATATTCTTTCTTTCTTTCTTTCTTTCTTTCTTTCTTTCTTTCTTACGTTCATCCTTTCACATCTTTTTCCAATTCTACAGTCTTCCTTTCTAGAATTCAATGTAGCTTTTCAGCAATTCTTTTAATTAACTATTTTCGTTTTCTTTTATAAAGAAACTTATAATCTTTATTTATTTATCGATTCATTCGTTGATTATTTGTAATTTTCTTAAATTGCTGTCTAATCTTTCTGTCTTCATTACTTCACAGATAATATTTTATATTTCGATTTTTCTATTTGCTATCAATACTTTTAGTTATTTTTTTCTTCCTGCCATATTTTCCCTTATGTTAACCTATTATCTTGCTAAAACTTAAAGCTCTAACGTGACTGATCCGAAGTATTGCAAGGTGCGGAATCAAAATTAGGAATATTCTAGTATAATAATAACCGACTCAATTATAAAAGAAAATTGGTTTTAATTTTAAAAAAATAAATAACAAAATAAGAAAATAGACACAAAACAGTAAATTTACTCAATATGGTCACCATTTTTTTGAATAATTATTGTATCGGCTCGGCTTCGAATCGATTAGCATACCTTCAAATTAAAAAATTCAGACATTTTATTCAATTACTCTACAAAAGCAGTCTTAAGCAAACCAATATTTGGATGGGAAGTTGCATCTGTTTTAATTTTCTAAAGCGTAATCAAGGGGATTAAGGTGTGGGCTTGATGAAGGCCATAAAGAAACTCCTGTTATATGAAAAAAATGTTGCTAGGTTTCGGTGTTAAGCAAATCATAGATTTTTTATCCTTTTTTCTCTCTCACATTGAGCTAAAATTTATTGAAAAACTGCTCGAATTATAGAGCTAATCATGAACATTTAGATTTATAGCATTATTTTTTTTGGGGGGGGCGAGTGATCAGAATAAAAAAAACATTTCTAGGATTATTTCATATTTTGCTTCCGCACCCTGTAAATACCATTTAAATAAAAAAAAAAATTGCTAACAAATATAAAACCAATTTTTCTTTAGTTTTTCCTAAAAGAACTATTAACTCAGTGTGAATGTTTTATACAGAACTTCGTAAAAGCTGTTAATTGAAATGAAGAAGATCCCAAACAAAAACTGAGACCAGAATGAAGATGCGTAAACTTAATATATCGAATACTGTCCTTAAATAAGTACACCCAAACAATGTTTTTGACCTGGGTAGGGTACTAAATTGCACCTGATGTTGACGCTCCACTTCTGATGTCTATTATTTAGTTGTCTTTCATTTCCCTTTAATCCAACTTCCACTATGATTAAGATATATGTGTTTAAATTATCCGTATGGTAGAGGAATACGTGATATATAATCATGTACAAAAAACTTCATAAAGCATCGTCCTGAGTACGACATTATAGGAAATCTCTTGCTAATGTTCAAGTTCTGGGACTCTGTTGAGAGTGGATTATCCCTTCCTTGATATTACTCTTTGATACACTCTGACTTTGTGTGGTAGTACCTGTTAGAGTTCCTTCTATTGGTCCAGTAGATCTATTTCTGTCTGTCTGTCTGTCTCTGTGTCTGGCACAGTCGCTCTCTTTCTTTCTCTCTCTCTCTCTATATATATATATATGTATAGCCTGTCTAGCAACACTGATGAGTTCCGATAGAACGAAACAGATCTGTCTGTGGTTGACAATATATATATATATATATATATATATATATATATAATATATATATATATGCTCCCCTACCACTGTAGGGTTGAGCTCTCTAGCGAATGAAGTAATTGTGTTGCCATTAGCGTATATGCAAGGCTCTTCATTTGAATCTCGCTTTCGGTAGCCGTTAAGCGGATATATGTAAGCAATAACAATTATGATTCATAACCGTTTAAATTTACTTCGCTGACGCTAGCTTCGTCGTGGCTGAGTGGTAGAATCTTGGATTGGCGTTTGTGTCAACCAGGTTTCGATCCCAGCTTCGGGAATCTAGCCTATCTAGCCACACTGATGAGTTCTGATAGAACGAAACAGATCTGTCTGTGGATGACAATATATATATATATATATATATGGCAAAAGCACTGTTTATTGTTATCACTATCTCACTTGACGGTTTAGTGGTAGACCAAATGCAATATAATTTGGAGAGTGTTGAATATGTCATAGAGCTATAAAATATTGTAATGAATAAAAATATTTTTTTACATTTATTTAATAATCTGGATGCTTATCTGGAGATATGCATCCATGTTATCAAATATATATAAAATATATATGAATATGTATAAAAATGAACATATATATATATATATATATATATATATATATATATATATATGTGTGTGTGTGTGTGTGTGTGTGTGTGTGTGTGTGTGTTTGTGTGTAATTAAAGCACAGTTATAGAAAATTCAAAATAGCAGTTAAACTCAACACAATTATTTCTGTGCTAATTATATAAAAGTGCCAAGTATGACGAAAATGCTGATAGAATGTCACTATCCTGCAATGATATTTTAAGCACTCTAAAAAAAACCCATGTCTTAGAGTTTACCGAAATCTATTGTCAGATGAAATATTTCAAGCATGTCACAAGAAACAATTATTTGAAATACTTTTAGGATCTGGAAAATGTTATAATATTATTTCATCTTTCTAAGAATAATTTATATTTACTCTCACATTGTGAGTAGACGTTCTATTCCGTATCATCCATTTGAATTGAGATTATTATCTATGTTTTCTTTTAACACGACCCCAAAATATTAATAGCAAATTTTATTATTCCCTTTCTGTTTTATATTTGAGTGAAATTTTGCGATTAGTATGTATTTTGTTACAAGTACCCGTGATCGTATGTGAATATATATTTTTTACTGAGTCTTGGTAAATCAAAAGACTTGACAAGTATTTAGCTACCAGTAGGTACTCCTTTTTTCTAGAATCCCTGAAAGCAACGGCCTTCAAAACAGCAGTTATGCAGCCACTTACCTCCTATCAAGGAAACCTTCCAAGTAAGACGAGGTCATGCTGGAGAAGTGAGTCAGAACTTATATGCAATATGCTGGTGTAGATACACAGGACTTCTTAACAGCTATGGTTGATAGAGACGGAGAGCGGTACTGTCGTTACGCCTTTATAAAAATAATGATGATGACTTAATAATATAATGAATATCTAATCGTAATGGACATGAAAGCGAGATAATCAGGTTAGTTAATCACAAAAGACTATTTATTTCAATCCTCTCTTGGTGCTTCATACCGTTGACTTTGTACCAAATTTAAACTTTGCTCATTTGTGTGGTGATCCCCTTGTCATGATATAACAGCTCACACACTACTATCTCAGACAAACACCAACAGAAGTGATACCGATATTATGTATTTATATAAAATCTTACTCCCAATACTTTTTAATGGAACCCTATCATGATTGAATAACTGCTCAGTTAATTTTGTACATTAATTTCAACTGTGTCTTTCGTCAGACTATCAGTAGCTGAGCCATATTTCTAGTCTCGTGCCAAATTCTAGCTACGGTTCATAAATAATTATATTAGGCCTTAATTGATATTGTTTCATCAATTAAGTTTTTATTTTTCTCTTATTATTTTTAATAATGAGCAAACATTGTCAAAATTAATTTTCTGCTTGAAATCTTTTCCAATTTTTACAACTGATTGTTTTTTTCTCTCTCAAAAATGTCAGAAAACACGTTTTTTTTGTTTTTTTTTCATATCTTGTTTTTTTTTAAAGGTAATTTTTTTCTCTTTTCGATCACTTTTGCCATTATGATGCTATATAAAAAAACATGAAAATAAAAGTCCGCTCCCCGGATGGAGACACAGACTACGTTAAAAGTGTTGCAGGTGTGCTGCAAGGAGACACATTAGCCCCATACCTGTTTATCATCTGGCTAGACTGGCTTAGAATGTTTGCTGATATAATGAAAGATAACAGTTTCAAGCTGGTGAAGGAAATAAGCAGAAGATACCCCGATCAAACAATTACGGACGCGGACTATGCCGATAACATAGCCCAAGCCGAAACCCTGCTACATAGTCTGGAATAAGCAGCTGCTTTCATCGTAGAAAAGACGGAATACATGTGCTTTAATGAAAGAGGCGATATATCTACTCTAAATGGTAATTCTCTGAAATAAGTGGACAAATTCTCCAACCAAGGAAACAGTGTCTCATCAACTGAGAAAGTCGTCCACACGTGACTAGCGAAGGCATGGACGGCTATCCATAGGCTATCAGTCACATGACAGAGAGACATTACTGATAAAATAAAACGCAGTTTGTTTTTTCCAAGCAGCGGATGTGTTGATATTGCTATGTGGATGCACTACATGGACGCTAACTTAACGCTTGGTGAAAAAGCTTGACGGCAATTACACACGAATGCTTCCAGTGATATAGAAAAAGTCCAGGAAGCAACATCCCACAAAACAGGAGCTATACGGCCACCTACCAACCATCACACAAACTATCAAAGTTAGACAAACCAGACATACGAGACACTGCTGGAGAAGTAAAGACGAGTGCATAACGGACATACTCCTGTGGACTCCTTCACCCGGACGAGTTAAGGCAAGACGATCAGCTAGAACCTATATACAACAGTTTGGTTCCGATATAGGATGTAGCCTTGAAGCCTTGGACGATAGAGACGGGTGGCGAGAAAGGGTCAGGGAGATCCATGTTGGAAGCGTGACATTTACAGAATATTTTCGATGTTTTTTTTTAATAGCGTCATTTTCGTCAGATTATCTTCCGTTGTTCCAGGCAAACTTTCGTTTTCCTTTAGTACAAAGTGACTTTTTTAGATAAAACATTTCATTGGTAGGTTTCTTGCAAACCGATTTCCTTCTTTTCTTCGCTATTACTATCGTTGCATATTTATTATGAAGATATTCTTACACTTGTGTATTAAAAATATAAACTCCTTTATTCGAAACGGGGAGATAGTTGTGTGTATGGGAGGTAGATAGAGAGACAGAGAGACGAAAGGACTGCTATGACTGACACCACGTTGGGACATATATATTCAAAAGTCAGTCAGGAATTGCTTGATTTTACATTATAACTTCACATTTACACCCGATCTTCTTAACCCACGTTGAGATAAATATTTCAGAACCTTAATTTCTCGTGCTTCCTAAACCAGGGGTGCTAGTCTCCAAGACAACGCGTCTTGTTTACTCGGCTGACTGCATCTCTCACATGACTGACCACCTGATTCCTATGAGTACATTATTTGTATTTGATATGAATACGTGAAACCAAACGACTGTGTAGAAATTATTTGTATTAGATAGGAATACTTGAAGCCATGCCACTATGTGAAATTATTTGAATTTGATTTGAATACTTGAAATATACAACTGTGTAGAAATTATTTGTATTAGATAGGAATACTTAAAGCCATACAACTAAGTGAAATTATTTGTATTAGATAGGAATACTTGAAGCCATGCAACTAAGTGAGATTATTTGTAGTAGATAGGAATACTTGAACCCATGCAACTATGCGAAATTATTTGTATTTGATATGAATACTTGAAATCATACAACTGTATAGAAATTATCTGTATTAGATAGGAATACTTGAAGTTATACAACTAAGTGAAATTATTTGTATTAGATAGGAATACTTGAAGCCATGCAACTAAGTGAGATTATTTGTATTAGATAGGAGTACTTGAAGCCATGCAACTATGCGAAATTATTTGTATTTGATATGAATACTTGAAATCATACAACTGTATAGAAATTATTTGTATTAGATAGGAATACTTGAAGTTATACAACTAAGTGAAATTATTTGTATTAGATAGGAGTACTTGAAGCCATGCAACTATGCGAAATTATTTGTATTTGATATGAATACTTGAAATCATACAACTGTGTAGAAATTATTTGTGATTTTAAATTTCAGACGGAAGTGTCCTCGTGGTGTAATGGTTAAAACGATGGACTGCGGAATCGTATTAAGCGTATTCGTACCCCAGTCGCGGCATTACGTTCATTTTTGGGCAAATACCCTTGGGAAAGGTATGAACCCCCCTTATCCTCCCAGCTATGGGTTAAATAGTACAACTACTGTTCTAGGAGAATGGCATTGGCATTAAATAACCTACAAAGGTTGATATGCCATTAAACAAAGTAAATCAAACTTCAGACGTGCTATTACATTCACTTTAGGACTAATACTCTTGGAAAATATGACTTACCTTATCCCCTCAGCTTTGGGTGTAAAAGTATCACTACTGTTTTTTACAAGGAGGGTTTTAGCATTAAATAACACATGAATGTTCATGTGCCATTAAACAAAGAAACTGAAGAGGAAACGACATAAATGCATGTGAACAAATAGCTATCATCACATAGAAATAATTACTTAAAATATATTTACTTACAATTAATTAAATATAATTGCTTGCACAAGACAGATATATTTAAAACTATGCATCTGTAAGCAATTTTTTTTTCAGTAGACTGGAATATTTGATATCATTGCAAAAATTCCTCTTAAGAAACAATTAGACAAAATGTAAAAATAAATGTAAAATGAACAAAATTTTCTAACCGCTGGCCATAAAATAACTCTAAATCAGTTGTCATGCCGTTAAAATCAATCGATAGATATTTGCATTAATTAACCTGATATATTCACTCATGCTTCATCAGATTAATTCCTCACTTAGGTTTTACATTTTGTTTTAATTATTTTTTTCCATTTTTCTAAATTTCCTCAAGTTCTTTTTTGAGTTGGTGGATTTTTTTTCTATCTCTTAATCAGGTTTTTGCCTCCTTTATTTCCGTTGGTCTCTCTTCCTTTCATTCGTTCGTAGAATACTACAAAAAAAAATAACACTAAATAAAAGCTGTGTAATAATTTTGGATTCTCTTACGTGCTACAAAAATATGCTGCGAAATCGCAAAAATCAAAATGCAAGTGAATAATTATAGAGACAAAAAAAGAAATTTCTTTGCGTTTAAATACTTATAAGCATTAAGGGAATTTTAAAGGTTTCCGAGCCATTTTGATGTATATAACAGGTTTAATACAGCCAAATTTACCAACTACGTCAGCCAATGTAACGTCTCCACGTCATAATGTATCATTTTCTAAAAATGTTACATTTTCACCTTGTCACTTTAACCAATCATTTCTTAAATAATGCAACACATATTTTCCTTACAAAAACATATTTTTCTTTACAAATGTACATATTTCATCAATAAGGTATTAATGAACTTTCTGAATATATACAGTAGCCTTTTATTCTAAATTACCAATTAATTTACCACTCGATATCGGTGTACATGTTTAGTTGTATCTAGATTGTATGTAAATATGATTTTTACATTTAAAAATCGCACGTTCTCTTATATTACCTGGCTACGAGTTCCCACTTTGCCCTTAAAAAGATACGATCAATCGATAAATCTCAGAATACGTTGATTGTCTTCCCATTGAGGGAAAAGTTTTGCACCCCAAAACATATAATGCTATACTCTTGGGAGTGTTGAGTGACACTTTATAGCTAATACTCTGATTTTCTCTGGCCCATTGATGTAGTACCAATTAGGGTCCCATCTATTTGTCTAATATATTCTTTTTGATAAGATTAGGATTAGTTCAGAATAATTGAAATCATATAAGAGTGTGCAAATAATTTGTATTAATCATAGTAACTTAAAAGCTACAATTATTAACAAATATACATTTATTTACTTTATTTGGTTTCTTTATTTAATGACTTATCAATCGTTGTGGGTTATCTAACATCTAAACTATCATTGCAAAATGAAAGTAGTGGTATAATTTAAGGCATAGATGGGAGGATAAGGTAGCGCCCTCCCATACACCTTGGTGTAGTAGCTATTGAAAAGGGAGCTTTCTGTTCATCCTCGACTAAGGTCACCAACTTTACTTATTTACTTAGTTATATCTATTCCAAATGTTTTATAAGAGAAGGTGAACGTAATAACCCTGGTGGGGGGGGAGATCAAACTTACTTAATAAGATGTCATAATCCAGCATTTTAACCTATAGGCTAAGAGGACACCGTACAAGTTACTTGAACATAATAAAATTTCTGTTTTCAATATTATATGTTACAAGAGTTGACATTCCGTAAAAAGGACCAACTAACAAACATATTCATTGCTACAAAGGGTTACGGGAAAGAGTATATTTGTAAAATAGACTTATTTGAAAATTCTTAATATTAGATTAGAATACTTGAAATAAAGTAACTGTGAGAAAATTGTATATCTTGAAAATAATTGCTTGAAGTTAACATTCTTTTAAATATATTGTTGTTATTAATTAATTCTAACCAAATATTTGTTAAAATACTTATTTGTAGGTAAATATTTTGTATTGAATATCAAAGGTAAATCAATAATAAGTAAAGTTGGTGACCGTAGTTGAGGGCGATCTGAATATTCCCTGTTCAATAGCTACTACACTGAGATGTAGGGGAGGGCGCAACTCTTTTCCCTGGATTGAGTTACTTTACCCTTGATACGTACTTTATAGATGCCGAGTGTTAAGCTAATAGGCATTAAGTACTATTCTTTGAACATTTGGTATGACTCAACGCAGGATTGAACCCCATTCTCCAGGGCCTTCGGAGAATACTCTACTTACATGACCAAGGAGCTGGTTTGGAAGCATGAAGCCAAATAATTTTATACTAATTTTAAAAAACTGGATTGGAAACATAAAATCCAATAATTGTATGCAAATTATTTGTATTCGACATAAAAGTTTGAAAACTTATAACGGTGTATCCGTGAGGAAATATATATTTTTTATTAAATTATTATTATTATTAGGCACTTCAAACCATCGAATTGTAAGTATTTTTTTACAATTAAGAATAGTTACATAAAACTACTATGATGTACAAACGATTATCATATTTACCCAACCCCTTCGCCCGGGCAGGATACGACACAAGGTCAATTTTTTTAAGTGGAGTTTAACAGGTTTGAATTCTGAGTTTTCCTTCTCCTAGACTAGTTGCCTCAACAAGGCTGAAGAACTTAGTCTATCCTACTATTTACCCATAGCTGGAGGGAGAATTATTGGATTCATACCTTTCCCAAGGGTATTAGAGCTGTGTGAAATGCAATCAGTCTCGTCCAGGATTTGAACTCGTGTCGCCGTGTCCAATTCCTGCGACGATGTACAAACAATTATATCAATTAACTGAACCCATATAAATGCCTGAAAAAAAGATTATGTCTGGCATTAAATAATTCCAAAAGATATGACATGCCATAAAAATATATCGCTTAAGTATATTTCATAACAGAAAAATAAGTAAACAATCACAGAATAAACAATTAAACAAGAAATGTAAATATAAAAATACAATAAACGGGATTTCCTAACGTCTTGTAATGAAATATACTTAAACGATCTGGCATGCCGTTAAAATCGATTAATCAACCTGTCAATAGGAAAAATATTTCTTTATTACTTGGTGAATGATGGTTATAAACAAAGAATATCTTTCTCTAGACCTACCTAGGGCGATGAACGATAGGGAGGAGTGGCGAGAGAGGGTCTGGGATATCCGTGCTACCAGCGCGATATGATGATGACTACTCAAATAGCTCTCTTAAGGAAAGGCAAGAAGCTGTTTTCTTACTCTAGCATTAGTTCAGTGTCTGTTGCTAGTTACTGTTTTTGAGGCCACTCAAATCTGGGCTTCTAAACCTTCTTTTTTTTCTCACTTTATGATTTCTTACTGTTTTCAATTTAGGTCCTTTTTTTCAATTTTCATTTGTATGGACCTTTCTTTCGCTTTTCTTTTGTCTTTATTCTTTTCAATTATTTCCTTCTCTTTTTCTTTCCTTCTTTTTGCTTCTTTCTTACCTTTTTTCTTTTTTTTATTGTTCTTTCTGTTTTTTCTTTTTCTTTTCCTTCACTTATTTTCTCTCAGTTCTCTCTTCACCGTATTTCTTTGTTTATCATCTACTAACTGTTGGTAACTCTACCATTCCATTTACTCTGTCGCAGTCATTTCTTTAACAAAAGAAAACATTTCCCTTCCCCAAGGCAAAAAAGCAATTCTTTCATGACAAGCAATTTTCAATGTCTGTTCATTATGTGTTCGCTTCTTGGCCGCCATCTTTTTCAATTGGTCCCATTTTCACTTCATTTGCAATGTCACCAAGATTTACTTATATTGACACGGAAACATTTCAGCTGTCTCTCCTCAAGTAAAATGGAATCATTCTTCAACTGTGTTTTCGTAATCTCAGTGCACGTCAGGACACGCTGTCTATTTAAAAGTATCCTTAGAAGGGGCTTCTTAAATGCATTTACTTCGCTAAAACTACTGAAACGATAGCGTGCAATACTTTACCCAGATTATTCAAAAGAATATATATATAGACATCCACAGACAGATCTGTTTTGTTCTATCAGAACTGATCAGTGTGGTTAGACAGTATCTTCCCGTAGCTGGGATCGAAACTCGGTTGACTCAAACGTCCAACCAAAGCTTCTAACCATTCAGCCACGAGGAGGTATTAGCTGCGAAGTAAATTTTAAACGGTTATGAATCACAATTACTATTGTTTACATACATCCGTTCAACGATAGCCGAGACCTCAATTCAACTACGAAGAGGCTTGCAATAGACGCTAATGGCAACACCTTTACTTCTTCGCCAGAGAACTCAACCCTACGGGGTTAGGGGGTATATATATCTCTATAGTCATCCACAGACAGATTTGTTTCGTTCTATCAGAACTCATCAGTATGGCTAGACAGTATCTTCCCGTAGCTGGGATCGAAACCCGGTTGACTCATGTGTGTGTGTGTGTGTGTGTGTGTGTGTGTGTGTGTGTGTGTGTGTGTGTGTGTTTTCAGTAACTACTAAGAATCCTTATTTGTACTTTCGCACCATAAATATCAATGACGTGTCTATCACAGGATGTAATGGAAATACTAGTTCTTTTATATACATAGAAGTATTATCTCTACAACTTCAGCAACAATCATTATCTATTATCTCTTGGGTATCTTTTCTGGAGTCAAGAGGAAGTAAGTCGTTTGGCTCTAGTCCCAGTGTTCCAGTAATTATATGTAGATTCTTCACGTTCCTTTTTTAAATTCTTTAAAAACTCACAATTTGTCTTCATGTTTACTTATGTATTCATTACGTTTTTTCATTCGAGAACGGGGTTCAATCACAGTTAAAGTATTTTCAAAGACTCAAAATATGGTACTTGATGCAGCCTTGCTTAACACTCAGCACTATAAGATAAGAATCAAGAGTAAAATGGGGCAATCAAGGGAATAAAGAAGCGCTCTTCCCTACACCTTGGTGTAGTGGCTATTGAAAAGGGAGCCTACGGGTCACCCTCGACTAAGGTCGCCAACTTTACTTTTACTTACACAGAAATTTCGTGATATTTCCTATTATGAAAAAAAAAAAAAAGAAAAAGAAGACTAAAACAAGTGTCTTTACATAGTTTATGTTAATTCAATGAAAGACTAACATGAAACCAATTAAATTTTCAAAAATATACAAAAATATATTGAGGTATGAAAATTATATTTGAGCATATAAATTATGCCAATAAAAAAATTATATCAATGAGTGTTTAAAATATCAAATATAAAGTGAAGTGCTCAGTTTGATTGTGTCATACTAACTAGATTAACTCTAAATGACAATCCGATTGCACTAATTTATATTAAGAATACTCGATTAAGAATTTCAAATCCTAATCCCATTATGTTTTTGTTTCTGTAAAGTGATGTGCGGACGAGTGAATCAATCCATAATCCTTGTTCTCAAAGTGATTTTTCTGCCTATACAAAGCTTAAACTTTGAAGGTGAAAATCCTAGTCTTCTACACTGAAGCTTTTACCAAGTTCAAGGATTTAATGATAGAATATATTTTCATACCCTAAAAAATATAGAACGATTGTTTGAAAAAAAAATGCTTTTGATGCGACAAGATGGCGAGTATTGAACCATGATTTCCCGATGATATGGATTATTGGAAGGAAACAGGTTACGAGGTCCCCTCCCTGATGCACTCTGTCAATTCACGTGAAACCTCTTATTCAGCTGCTCTTTCGGTAGGGCGTAGTATCCTCTAATTATATTCTTAGTAATTAAACAATTACATAAATAGTATTATTTCAGGATCCACACTAAAAAGTAGCTCTCAGAAACTAGTAGACAAGTCCACCATCCTAGGAAGCAGTGTCTCATCAACCGAGCCAGACATCAACGCTCGACTTGCAAAGGCATGGAGCGCTATTGATCATATGGAAGTCAGACCTAACCGATAAAATGAAACACACTTTCTTTCAAGCAGCGGTCGGGTCAATAATGCTCTATGGATGTACCATATGGACGCTAACAAAACGTATGGAGAAAAAGCTTGACGGCAACTACACAAGAATGCTGCTGGAGACAGCACACGACAAAGCAGCAGCTGTACAGCCACCAAACACCCATCACGAAAACTATGCAAGTTAGATGAACCAGACATGTAGGACACTGCTGGAGAACTCATAAGTGGTGTACTCCATTGGACCCCTTCACATGAACGAGCAAAAGAAGAACGGCCTGCAAGAACCTACGTACAGCAGCTCTGTGCTAATACGGGATGTAGCCCTGAAAACCTGCCGGAGGCAATGGACGATTGAGAAGGGTGGCGAGAAAGGATCAAGGATATCCGTGCAGATGGTTCGACGTGATGATGATGATGATTTTGTGCTATTGAACTGATACCTAAGTGATAAATAGTGAGTCGTCTCGATAAGGTATAACGTATATACTTTATTCTCAGACATACAATCTTTTAAAGTACATTTAAATTAATATTTAGTCCCTAGCCAAGGGTGACCCGAAGGCTCTCTTTTTGATGGCGACTATATTGAGTTGTAGGGGAAGGCGCTACATCTTTCCCTTCATTGCTCCACTTTACCCTTGATCCTTACCTTGCAGCGCTAGTGTTAAGCAAGGCGGCATCAAGTAGCATTTTTAGAGTCTTTCGTATGACTCGACCTAGGATTGAAACCCGGTCTCCCGGACCATTGGCTAACACTCTACTCATTAGGCTAAAACCCTTATCGAGGGGGAGAAATTATTGTAAATAACTAAGTTGGAGGTTTTAAATTTGTTATATAAGTTTTATTTTTGGTTAGGATCAGTTGGGAGTATGTTTCTTTGAATCATCTTTTTAAAAATATTTTCATCTAATTTATAATTGTTGTGCATTCGGTTACGATAAAAAGTTCAATATTTTTTTTATTTATTGGTTGGAATATTACAGAGTTTATTTTGTTAGCTGACATTTCTAATTGTAAGTTTGCTTTGTTCATCAACGATATAGTTAGGGAACCCATTATTGACGAGAGTGTTTTTTTGTATTTTCTTATACTTTATTTGTTTTTGGGGAGATTAGTTTTGCACGGGATATTAGATTTTAATAATTGTTTTGTTTTTTTTTTATGTCGTAAGGGGCATTGACTTTTAAAGTTGAGGGTACAAGAGTTATATGCGGGTATTGGTAGGTAGAGGTAGTGAAGCTATTCTTTTTGTAATTAGTTTCTATTAGAACATCTAAAAAGGCTATTTTATTCCTTTTGTTTTGTTAAAATAAAATTTTGGGAAGTCGTCTCGTTGGATGTTTATTTTTTTTAATATCATTAGCAAGAATACGTATATCATCGACGTATCTGAGGTATATTGAAGAATTTTTTAATCGTATTAAATATTTTATTTTCAAGGTCGAACAGGTAGAAATTACTGAATATTGACTTATGCCATTGATATACCGTCTTTCTAGGTGTAAACATTGCCCATGTGGTCGTAGTTCTTGTTGGGTTTATTTTTCAAAGTGTATTAGGGTTGATTTAGAGAGAGGGAGAGATAGGTTGTTATTCATATTATCTAGATTAATATCAAGAATTTCATTGATTGGTACATTGGTGGATACATTTTCTATATCAATTGAAGCTAATATATCATTGTTGGGTTTAAGTGAATGTAGGATTTGCTTTAATTCATGTGATAATTTTATGTCATGTTTACTAGGTAAGCATGGTGTAATAAGATGTTTTATAATTTTTGTATGTTTATAAGTCGGTGTAGGAATTTAAATGCAGAGGATGAGTAGTTTTATGTATTTTGATAGTTTCATACAAATAACCGGGTTTATAAATAACGATTATTTTGGATAGTTTTGTCTTATCACGTTCTATGTTATTAGTTTATTAAATTTTCATTTTAGTAAGTTGGATACATTTTTACTTAATTTTTTTGAATTTAGTGTTGTCATCGAGAATATTTTGTTATTTTGAATGATTGTATTTTTCATCAAGTACAACGAACGTATTTGTTTTCTCAGCTTTTTTAATTATGATTTCGGGGTGATTGTATAATTTTTTTGCGGCATTATCGTTGTTGAGTTAGTAATGTAGGTTGATTTATATCGGATCTATTTTTATGGTTTAAACCTTAAAATAGATTCACTATAAATCAACCTACATTATTAACTAAATGAGATCGTGGAATTCAGGTTGAATTGAGAATCCCTTTTTTTCTCGGAGTTTTTGAACATGATAATGGCTCAGGTTCGGACAGAAAGTACTATGGTAACAATTAGTAATGGGAGTTTCATGAACCAATTCCCACCGAATACTATAAAATCAATTCGGCAATTGGAAAGGATGTGTATAAAAATGTGTCGGCAAAATCTGTCGATATTTTTCCATGAAATATCTATTAATAAAGAAATGTTACCCAAATGAATCTCATATATATATATATATATATATATATATATATATATATATATATATATATATATGTGTGTGTGTGCGTGTGTGTGTGTGTGTGTATAAACAGAATTTGGCATTAGATAACCTTCAATGGTTGTTATGCCATGAGACGTAACCAACCAATCTATCTATCAATCTGTCAATCTATTTATTTTCTAAAATTCAATCATATTTTCACTTATTATTGACGGTCAAAAAAACAAAGTAAAAGTAAAATTCTTTGTGTTTGTGCCAGTCAGTATAAACAAGAAATACCTAGTATTCAAGAAAAAATTCTGGAGCCTACTTGGTTCTTGGGTAACTAAAGAATGAGCGAGAATTTGACCACCTCTTGCAGAAAAAATAATAGGTAAACTGTGCAGTGTAAGTCACATTCGACAGTCTCTAAAAAAAAACTCACCCAAAATAACTCTGCAAAACTGCTATCCATGAAACACTCCTCGGCTAATAAGGCACACAGTTATTTGTCCTCGTGGCTACTTCAACTCTGCAATAGAACGGTGAATACGACACATCATTAGTTTGGGTTTGGCTAGGGCAGATTATGAAATGGCTAAATAGGATGGTTATTAAATATAAAATAGTTTAGTAACTTGTTACATAGAATAGCTCATTGAAACTTATTCAAATGTGAATGTCACTATGGAACACGGTCTAAAGATAAGTTATTTTACAAATAATACAGCAGTCTGCCTCCATTCTCCCTGGAGTATCTAAATTTTCAATAGCTATCATCGTTTGGTGCCAGTTATTATAGACAGATTCATGAACTCTATTTTCTGAACTGAGTGATTAAGGATTTTAAAGATACTCAACTACATTTATTAACATGTTCATAGAGAGCAGGATCACTAAAAGAAATGCATACCTGTCAATGTGATATTATTACTAACAATATTTACTCATAATATTTTTGGGCAGTAAGAGGAGCATTATTAAAATAATAAGTCACTTTGAATTAATTGTAAGATACTTGTCCTAATTTAAAAGACGTTTTATTAATTTCTACCGTTTATTAATAACTGGATAATTCTTTCTTTAAAAGAAACGTGTTTTTTTTCAGAAATTTCAAACACTTCCGGAAACCCAGGAAAATTTTCGAATATTTCATTTTTTTTTAATTATTATTTTTCACTCTTGGCACTAATAACCTATATTTTTTATTACTGTTTTTAAAGACTTCTTTTAATGTTACCCGTGATATTTATTTTTGAACTCATTATTTTTTTTAGGGCAGAGAATAATGTTTTCCCCTGAAATTATCCTTTCAGAATTCTTAAATGCGTAAATGCAATCTGGTAATATACACGGGACAGCCTAAACCTACTAGATTTGTTCTTGATTTTGTTGGGTTTTTAAGTGACCGGATCGTCTGCAGTTTTACTCATATTCAATTAGTTGATATTTATTCCTATCATTCGTTCAACTTCTGTTGATGTTAATGCAAATATTTATTTTTCTACAACTGCTGACAACAACAACGACAACAATAATAAAGTTAATAACAATATAAGACTAGACATGACTGGGTGAGGTAGGTGATACTGTAGCAATTGTGCAAGCAGTTTAATTTGATCATACGAATAAATGATACAATAGAACAAAGACTAACAATTTAACATAATCAGGAAGTCCGATTGATATTTTTGTAGCAAATTGTTTCCAACATAGATTTTGAGGTCAACCATACGAAAGTAAAAAAGGGGGAAATATATGAGAAAGAGGTTCGAGGCAGTAAGAGAGAGTGAGAGAGAGAGAGAAAGACAGAGAGAGAGGCATTATCACAAGATAGAAACGAATGGAAAGGTTCAGAGGAGATTTGCAAAGTCCTGGTCGACATAGCTGCAGGCTTCCGGTTACAAATGTAAACATATCAGCAGCAGTCGGCAAGAGGTTATGATTGGCTGAAAAAAGAAACTAAAACGAAAAAGCCGTAAGAGGGGACGCGGAAAAGAGAAAAAGGAAAGATAGTTGCACACGAGACGCAAAGACATGAAGACGGGCCGAATATGATGGAACCCATCTTTGGCTGAGCCCCTACTAACCTCTCGACTCGACACTTAACGCTGAGACAAAGTTGCGTTAATCCCTGTTCTGTTAATCTTTAAAAAAAAACAATTTGTGCACAGAAAACATTGAAAGAGCAACCAGTTGGAAGATATTGGCAACTTCAAGAATGAGATAACTCTCTGTTAACAATTATTTTATTTTTGTGACAATATGATTATGTAACAATACACAATTGTAAAAGAAATAATTTTGCACGTTAGAAAAAATACAGTGACAAGTTTGATTGGAATTTTTGGTTTATGCTTATTAAGATGAAGTATTTTTTTGCATGAAAAATGGAATTTTGGTTCCGTCCGAAGAACTCTTGATGCATAGAACTTCGTTACATCAATCATTGGAATTTTTTTTTTTGCTTTATGTTTTTTTCGGGAGATCCTCTTCTTGCGGTAGTTTCAATGCATTGTCTTCTTTCGTTTATTTTCTCTAGTCTTGGAGTCCATATTTGTTTTAAAACCAATTATGGAACTAAACACTTCTGATTGATCTGTCAATAAAGACTTCGATCACTGAAATCGATGGAAAGTGTAAAAAAATCCCTCAACAACTTTTTGACATCTTATTGCATTTTCGTCTGGCGTTCCCATTGGTCAGCCCATAAAGGATGATGTCACATATAATAGGCCAGTCAGTCAGAACCAAGCTTACATTTATAGAAGTTAAAGAGGAGGACCATGAACAAACTTCTGACCTTTTCTGATTTCGTAAGCCCGACACTAGATACGATTTGGATAAGTCCCGAAGTACGCGTTATGATTTCGACGTTAGTGTAGCACTTTCAAATTTTGACAGGTTTGATAAAATCCTCAGCTAAATATCTCTAGTGACTTTTGCTTGAATTTGTAAACTGAGTCAAGCGAATAATCTTTATCCAAAATCTTAATCTTGGTGTTTTTATTTTTAAAAAAATCACTTCTAACTTAATAACAAACAAGAAAAAAAATGATGTTTTTTACTCGTTAATGAATTTTAAACCCAGTAGAAATATATATATATATATATATATATATATATATATATATATATATATATATATATATATATATATATTATAACAGTGTTGTATCTTGTGTTTGTGGCAGACCAAATGCCGTATAATTTGGAGGCTGCTCAATATCTGTGATAGAATTATTATATAATAATACGTAAATATATATTATTCTTTCATATATATTTAATTGCATGGAAGTGTGTCTTTGACCACAGATTTCATGCCGTCTTATAAAAGACAATCGTCAGGCAGAGTACGAAAGATATTGGAGAAATCGAAGGAATAAAAAATACACTCAAAAGTGCGTGTGTGTGTGTGTGTGTGTGTGTGTTATTACAATAATGTATACGTAATATAACATTAACACAACATAGACAGTTAATAATTATTATCATTTAATCCAACACAACCCCCCCACCTATTATGTCCAGACCAATCATGCTTACACGTTAAATCATAAATTAATTACGCAATAATTATAATTTACTGGTAAGTTAAAATCATCTCCATACACACTCACATACATAACAAAAGAAAATAGATAATGACATTGCTAATACAAACAATTATTGTAACATCTTAACATAATATATTTACTATATTCCTTACGTACATACAATCACGCATTATATCATTAACACATCATAACTGATACAAATTATCATTCCAATCGAACATAAATCATATTCCAGCATAAAAATATTAATATTGCATAATACCCCATAGAATATTACAATATAACATGTCTCCTCACCACGATATTTATTGCGTTCAGACCCACCATACCCCTTCGTCTATTATGCTTTCAAATCCAAACTTTATTTTCTTTGTAATGCAATGATTATGATATTTTATTCCTTATTTAAAACCATCACCACACACACATACACACACAAAAACGAATATATACTTTTTTTTAATCCCTCAATCTGTCGTGACTTTGGATGGACCTCACGTTTCATATATCAAGAAGACAACCTTAAATTTGCCGCCCAGTGCATGTACCTTCATAAAAACGCAAACTAAATATCTCTTATACGACCACACACAATAATATGCAAATATACCCCCCTACACACACAAAGAATTATACACTTAGGTAACGTTCTTTGGATTGTATTTTTCAATCTATTCGATTTCTCAAATATCTATCATTCTCTGCCTGATAATTGTTGTTATTATGACGGCATGAAACCTGTGGTCTCAGACAAGCTTCTATGGTATTTATAAAAACTAATATATATTTACTTATTATATATACATATGCATACAAACACACACACACACACACACACACACACACACACACACACACACACACACACACACACACACATATATATATATATACATATATATATATATATATATATGTAGTGGAGTCAAAAATCCTAAAAATATATACTTATGTAATCTGTCGAGTAAACTAATTAAAATATATATTTTAATGTACCTGATTTATGAGTAAGATTCATTTTATAATTGTTATAGCTTACATTTACTGTTTTGCTTACTTCTAAACGCTTAACTGTTAGTTCTCTTATAACGATTCCAGTTTATCATTGATATATTTTCTCTTCAAATGTCTTCCTCACAACTACTTCAATGTATTATCATTGAAATGACGTTTCTTTTTCTATTTCCCAATTTAGAAATAATCATCATCATATCATTATCATCTTTTTCTTCTTTAAATGACATACAAACATTCCTGAGCTATTTAATTTATAACCAATCATGATCGAAAAACCATAGTGTGACTATATAATCTATATCTGTAGGAAAAGAAAAGTTAAGAACTCTTGTATGAGTTTTAGTCTGAAAATAAATACTATAGTGTTTACTTCGGCGTTTCAGTCTACTACGTTAACCATAACGTCAGAAATAATTTCTCCAGAATTATTCTGAACCCAGATCTATTCTTTTATTGATATAACACACATTTTCTTAATTTGAAGACCAGCTATTCGAACTTTGAGAAGAGACTTTAAAAACTCTTGATTATACATGTAACTTTTTATTCCATGCTAAAATAACTTTTGGAAAACAATACAACTTTTTCTCTATCGCACTGTTGGTTTTCCACATAGAATATAAGCATTTGTTTATCGTCAATTCTATATTACGAAATCATTTAATTTATAGATAATCCCTGAGAATATATTTTGGAAAACATTCTGATAAAAAGAAATCACAATAATTTTTCGGGATACTGAAGAAAATACTTCATTTTAGTTATTATATTAAACCAGACCCATATTGGAATCTGTCAAATAATAATATGTATATCCTGCTTACAAAGCTGATTTTTCTTGAGCTCGAGATATTTATTCAAATAAGCAATTCAAAACAGAAATGATTATGCATATATATATATTTTTTTTTAAATCGAAAAAAAAAAGGTTACTACTTTCCGGATGATAATCAATAATATTTTGATTTTTCTGTTTACCAATGCGTCTAGTTCTTTTCGTCAATGCAAAATACTTTATATAAAATATAGGTTATTAGAAGATACCAGACAGACATGTTTGTTTAAGCAATCTTATCAGTCCAAAACGAAAATCTAATATGACTATGAATATTAGAATTACTAATTACGAACGAATTTAATGAAAAATATTTTCTGAATGAAGAGACATCAGCTTTGAAAAAACGTATGTTTTTAATTTAAATTTGCTTCAGAAGAAATATATATTCACTGATGCATATTTAAATTAAACGGCTAACTTTTTTCTTGTTATACAAATTTTCCCCTACCTTCTTTTATTTTGCATTTTTAAACATCCATCGTTGACTTAACATCTCTAATATCACCCCTCATGGTCCTGATGATGGTTCAGTAGAACCGAAACGCTAGAGAGTCAACTTCTCAATAGATATCTCTTTCCACTTGGATTACCTTGTTATCAATGTCTCTCTCTCTCTCTCTCTCTCTCTCTATATATATATATATATATATATATATACGAAGTGCATACGATAAGTTTCCTATGGCACTTTTATAGATAGTACACGCGTGAAAATCTAGTCCCCTTCGAAGTAATCTCCTTCGGCTTCAATGCACTTGTCGTACCGTTCCAACAACTTCTGGAAGGCCCCATAAAAGTCCTCTTATGTGAGCGTGCCAATGACCTTCATCACAGCCTCTTCCATATTCTCAATTGTCTCATAACGACAGCCTCTGAGCTTAGGGAATAACCAAAAGCCACAGGGAGCAACGTCTGGACTATAGGGAGAGCAAGGAACTCTCTTGATGCCCATCTTTCTCAAATAGTCTGTGAGAAGGATGGAGTTGTGGATTGGTGTATTGTCTTGATGGAAATGCCACTGACCCGATTTGATGAGTGCTGGCCTCTTACGTCGGAATCTCTTCCTGAACTCCCTTAAAACCTTAACATAGTAACCCTAACCTTAACCCTTTGGCTAATCATCCCTCACAGACTCCCTGCCTTCCTTGAATCTCTTATTCCACTCAAAAACTGATGTTCGATTGATGCAAGATGCTCCAAAAGCAGTCTGAAGCATTCCATACGTTACTGTGGAATTTTTTCAAAGTTTAAAATAGAATTATATTGCATATCATCCTTTTAAAGTGTCAGATTGCAGTTTTGAAATTCACCTGCGGTGACAATCAGGCTTTAGGAGAGTGTATTCCAATTCCTGCTGTAGTTGTTGATTTGAACCTGAAATCATAAACATTGGTCAATCATCTCATAAGATGTATAGCAATAACATACTGAATTTTCAAGTGTCTATGACAATTTTAAATGCCCATACGAAAAAAGTGTGTAAACTTATCGTATGCACCTCGTCTATATATATATATGTATATATATAGCTTATACGTTACGCTATATTGATACCGCGTATCGCCCTTAAAGCAATATTTACCTACACGGCCGATGTATTTACGAATACAATCATATCGAAATACCCTTTCCCACATATATATGATTCAAATTTTATACATGATTATATTAAGTCTTTACATGAATCCAACCCTGTTAGAACATTTCTGTACTTGATACTGATTGCTATATCTGAATAGAAATATACATTAATATTGGGATAATAAGATAAGAGTTAATAGTTCTTAAACTGACTGCGAACTGGGGATTAAGAAATGTGTATTCTTATGCCTACTGCTATTCTAAAATGATATTAAGTGAACAAAACAAAGAAGAAAATTAAACAAAACCAAACAAAACAACAAAAGACAAAACAAAGCATCAGATTGATATTATATATTTATATTTAGCATTCCCATTGAGAAAAAACGTAAGCAATACAGATTTTACAAAAAACTGTTGCGTTATTAACAGATTGGACCAGATTATCAGTGGAAAGCTAAAATGCTGATTGGATGATTGGATGTCGGAGTTTGATACTCTTCTGTACCGTCTATGTAGTGCATCCCTAGAGCAGTATCAACACGACCACCGCTTGGAAATAATGCGTTTTATCTTATCCGACAGGTCTCTCTTCCATATGTCCAATAATCTATCGATAGCTGTCCATGCCTTTGCTAGTCACGTGTCGATGTCTGACTCAGGTGATGAGACACTGCTTCCAATGTAGATGAACATGTTTACTTGTTTCAGAGAACTAACATTTAGAATGGAGATGTTGCCTCCTTGATTAAAGAACGAGCATTCTTTCTTGTGTGCGTTGACATGGAGGCATATTCCAGCAACTGCTAATTCCAGACGATGTAGCTTGGTTTCGGCTTGTCGGGTGTACTTGCCAGAAGCGCTGTCATTGGAGTAGTCTACGTCCGTAATTGTTTTTAGCGGGGTATCTTCTGCTTCTTTTCTTTGTCATCTTGAAACCGCTGTCTTTCAGACGTTCTAAGCCCGTAGTAAAGACAGAATATAAAGAAGTATGGGGCTAATGTGTCTCCTTGCAGCAAACCTGCTACACTGTCGAAATAGTCTGTGTCTCCATCTGCGCAGCAGAGATTCCTATAATAACGAAGGCTTTCGCGGCAAAGGATCTATCACAAATTCCTTCCTGTTTTCACCCCACAAAAACTACACGGAGAGAAAATTAAAAAGAAAATCTGGGAACACTAAAATTCCAATAACATTTTTGTGTTTTCTTCAACCGCCAAATAGCGCCGGAGATATTTCATTCACTGGTGAATACGCCATTGACATACCCTTGATACCACTGACTACAAAACAAAAACAAAAAAAAAACATTTCCTGGTTAAACCAGAGACATTCATTTGGTGCTTACTCCACAAGACAGATAAAAGAATATTTAAAAGACAGGCATTTCCGAAACAGCATTATTTGGACTTAAATACGACTTTTGCCGGGAAGTCTCCGTTATGTTGTGGTTATCGTCGTTCAAAATTGGCACAGTGATCCGAGTTCAAATCTGGAATGAGGCATTTTGCATTTACATTGCACTAATACCTTTGGGAACGGTATCAATTCATCTATTCTCCCTCCATCAATGTGTAAATTATTAGGGTAGGACAGGCTCTTTAATTTTGGTATGTTAACCGGTTTAGGAGAAGGAAAAATTCTGTCATCAAACTTGTTAAAATCCGCTTAAAAAGTTGACCTTGGACTGAGGAGTTGGTAAATATATGATACAACTTTAGAATTTTAAACATGAGGTTGGTTTGGTTTAGTTTCTTTGTTTTAATGGCATATCAACCGTTTTAGGTTATTTAATGCCAAATCCAATCTCCTTGAAGAACAGTAGTGGTACTATTTAACCCATAGCTGGGAGGATAAGGGGGTTCATAACTTACCCAAAGGTATTTGCTTGAAAGTGAATGTAATAGCGCGACTGGAATTCGAACTCGCCCACAAGGATTCCCCAGTCCATAGCCTTAACCATTACACTTCGGGGTCACCCTACTCTAAACATTAGACTCAGGACTTGAGATTGATTATTGCCTTAATGGAGAGATTTGTGATCATTTTAATCCCTTATCCGTTTATTTTGATTGACAAAAATAATCCAAATAAAACTAGGTAATTTTGTCGTAAAGCATAATGTATTACCATAATTATTTGAGTATAAAACGCTCATTTTTCTAGATTTATGAACATAATAGCTATGAATGCGTATTATACATGAGTAGATATCACCCCATTTTCAGGGGCGTGAATCACCATATCTCGAATGGCATGACCAAAAGTTGTTTATATTAGAATTTTAAACTTTTTATATTTGTATCGAACACTTCTGTTTTATACGGTAGCAGAAAAATGGCATATTTGTTTATAATTTCTTTCTTCCATTGCAAACTTTTGTTTGTTGGTGACATTTTCAAATGAGCATGATCTTATCTTTGCTCTAAATATTGCATAATTTTCTGATTTTCGTTGTGCGGAAACAAAATATGGAATAATTCTTAAACGTATTTTTTAGTCTGATTAGTCCAAGTTTTGAAACGAAACGTGATAAATATAAATTTTTATGATTAACTATTATTCAAGCAATATGAGTGAACAAGAAAAGAAACGACAAAGAATCAAAGGTATACTTAACGCCGAAACCAAGCAAAAATAATTTCCGAAATATTTGGAAATTCTTCATCTATACAAGCAAGTTTTCTTTTTTAAATAAAAGGGCTTTTAAAGCAAAAGGGTGGGGTCAGTGGAGACATGAAGAAAACACAAAAAGAGGGCTTTTTAACAGCTTTTGCCTAGGCGATTAAGAACTACCCTCTAGCGTCAATAAGAAAACATACTAATAAATTGATAGTTTGCGAGAAAACAGTGTAGACTGCAATTAAGCAAAATTCAGAGTTGAGATCGTTTAACAGAACTTCCTGACATTTTCTGAGTAGGAAGATCAATTATAAAAGGCCAACAAGGGGAGAAAAAAAAGCTATTCACTATTTTTTTTCTCTATTTTGCCCCTCAAATTTATGACCTTTATCAGAACCAGACCTTAACACTTTTGGTAATGCTATATGGGTTTTAGAACGCAGAAGGAATGCAACTTCCCATCCAAATATTGGTTTGCTTAAGATAGTTATCGAGGTGAAATGGAATGAAATAGCCAAATGATTTATTTTGAAGGCTGGTAAATTGTTTCGAAGACATGATTTTATAATAAGTGAAAAAAATGTTTAGCATATTGGTTGAATTTATTGTTTTGTTTCTATCATATTTTGTTGTTTTTTAAATTAAAATTAACCTAGTTCTATAATAGAGTAATCTATTATTATACAAAACTATTTCTAATTTTGTTTTGCACACTGTACATTATATGAATTCTTACTTTTAGTCGATACAAACCGGATAAGAATTAAATTCTTAGTTAAGTTTAGTACATATTTAACAGCTATTAGTCATATAATTTTACGGCAACAAATTCCAAAATGCCAATGCATATTATATACGAGATATATTTTTTTCTGAATTTCGTAGCCGATAGTCTTATGCAAGGCAAGTTATACATGAAGAAGGAGTCGATTTAATCATACAGCAATATATCCTTTTATCTTTTCGTTGTTTCTAAAAAAAGTCCTTTTATGCACATGGGTCTATCGAATAAGAAGAAATCTATTTCAGCTCTAAATACGTCCTTAACAGGTACCACAGCTTTGGGTTAGAGTGGAATTTAGATTAAGGCCATTAGAGATAATCATCAATTACCACATTTCTTGAACTGAAACATCATCATCAGATGCAGTTTACTATCAAACTCGGGATGCACCGTTTTGTGGTGTGGGGGTCTTATTCCTCCGTATGGAAGACATAATATTCTAATCCCCACTGACAGAGCTGCCTTTACAATATAATGATCTACTTTCAGTAAAGGTTTTGATAATTGTCAATATTTCTATATTTATGCTTAACTGTTTTCAAATCGGCAAGCATAGTTCCGTTTTTCTTTTACTTTCGTTTTTGTATTTAATTTGCAATTATTTATCTAGTTTCATCTTTACCAAATGATTAGTAAATACATTTGGCATATTTTCAATCTTTAGAATAAGTAGGAAATATAATGATATAATATTGATAAGGTGCAATAATAAATTATTATAAGAAAGTTATAGCAATGTTTAGCGGGAAAAAACGTACTCTTGACCTGAAAACTTGCAAGCACTAATCTTCTGTCGAGATTTAGCCCTGGTGTTCAGTGCAGTGGAAACGACTGCACTTTACTATTGAGACAAGAAAAAATAATAACAGTAAAAGAAAAGCAGAAAGAATAAGAAAAAAAATGACCATGCAGATGAATGCTTATCTCGAAAAATGGCAGCCAATTATCAAACAGGCGCAAAGCAATAGTGAAAGTGAAAGTACCAGTAGTGCGAAAGACAAATCGGGAAAGGCGAAGAAGTCTACTTATAATCTTACTTATCGACGATTGTTGCTACCACATCGGCAACAAATAGGCAATCAGAGTTACTTCCCCTTCATTTCACCTACTTTTCTTCACATCGCTTGACTTGCTGGTCCGAGTTTTTATCTTATTTACACAAGCTAGCTTATTCATTTCCTTTCCAGGATTCGAGACGTGTTTACGCCGGCACGATCAGCAAATGGACGGTCTTTACCAACGCAGTCACCTAGAAGTGTTTCTCTGTCAGCGCAGAGCGTGCTTAGGAGACGAAAATAATTGTAGTCCATTCCTGCTGGAGATCCACACACTCAGATTGAAATGGTCGCTTGCCTATTTTAGCCCATTCTCAGCGACATTATACGACGTACCAGCATAAATGATTGAGTATGTTTTCTTTCCCTCCATACCCACCAGACTCAATCTCTCAAGATTATCATCTATATCAGTCGATAGATATTCGTAATACGCCCTACTGGTCTATTTGTCGTTGTTAACATTAAGCAGTTAAATCGTAGAGAATTCGTAAAGTTGATACGTGCCGAAATAGCAGACACTTTAATCGGTGCCTTTCGGTCGATTGTGACATTATGGGGTTTGACTTTTTTAAAATTAGATTACAAAGGAGAATTCTGTTTTTGTCTAGATGTTAGCTTTAGTTCAACTACTTGAGTAAGTGAAGGAAACTTGGATATTGCTACGATTTCTATTTTTAATGTTTTTGATTGATTAGTTTTAATAGTAGGCCAAACCCTGTAAAGTTATTTTCACCCAGAGGTAAGGAATTACATTAATTGTACATATTTTTGAGTAGTTTATTAAAGGTTTTTTGTCACCGTAATATGATAACAAAAAGTTTAATCATTAGATATCTTATACTTATCAATTTTGGAGGTGCCCGTGGTGTAATGGTTATCGTCGCAGGAAATGGACACGACGACACGAGTTCAAATCCTCGACGAGTCTGATTGCATTTCACATAGCACTAATATCCTTGGGAAAGCTATGAATTCAAGTATTCTCCCTCCAGCAATGGGTAAATAGTAGGGTAGACTAGGTTCTTCAGCCTTGGTGAAGCAACTACTCTAGGAGAAGGAAAACTCTGAATTCAAACCTGTTAAACTCCGCTTAAAAAATGACCTTGTGTCATATCCTACCCGAGCGGAGAGGTTGGTAAATAGGATAACTTATACTTATTAATAACTTATAACCATTTATTTGTTTGTAAGAAATTATTCATATTTGATAATAATCATGTCCATACACATAGTTGTATATATCTAAGTAACCAATGATAATTTATCATAAATAATTATAGTTTTTGGTACTTAGTCTTAACACAAATGATTTACAATTAAAAGAGATAAAGTATTCCTATCTAATACAAATAATTTTCAAAAAGATTAACTTGTCTCATTGATGAGATCTTTTCAGGTATCATCACTCCGAGTCTGACTGATAGCTTTTTACGGTATTCAGAGCCATCATGTGTTACTCTACGCCAAAAAATTAGGGCATCACGTTCATTTATGTTCAGGTTTATGTCTTTTGTGTGGTTTCTTAAGAAAAAATATTTTTACATTCAGTCCTTTCGAATACAGGTATTTTTTAAAAATCCTTTAACCTATAGGTGGAACTAACAGATACTACCATTCTGAATCAGAATGAACTGGGAGTGATGCTTATGAAAGGGTTCCTAAAAGATTTATAAAACTGAAGCCCCACCGTCAGATACAGTTTAGAGTCATACATAACCGAACCATTTTTATTGGGATCTTATCTCTCTGTAGAGGATACAGCTACCGTATACTAGGTTCCGTTGTTAAGATATTAAGGTTTGTTGCTTTATCAAGCTTGCTAAACTGAGAAATAATAACCTGCATTCGTCCAATATTGAAGCGTATACACGTCTTTATAAACAACCAATTTTTCTTCTTAGCTTACAAACACAAACTAAAATTGTGACTCAGATAACTGCCAATTCTATAACGCTACAGTAGATTAGAATTCGATGTCAGATAAAATTCTGGACTTCGCAAACTTGCTATAAAAACGAATACCTTTTATATAAGCGTTACTTGGATTTTTTTTACTAGACAAGCACATTGGCGTATTCTTTATTTAGCCATTATACATACATATTTCCAGTAAACATGGACTAATTCAATTGTGGTCGAATGATAAAAAACAAAACAAAAAAAAAACAACAACTCTTCCTTAGAACACGACATATATGTTCACGTCAGTTCAATTGAATATGGGAACAATGACACTACCTAGACATGGGATTTCTTTATATTGGTGAAGACTTGTCCACAATTGCCCTGTCGGCTGGGGATGTAGGAGACACCGACTGCACCTATGCAGAGAAGTAAGACTCCCTAAATGAGTGTTCTGGATAGGTCACTAAATAATCTGATGGTGAGGTGCCCGTTATGCTGGAGCTTTTGGGAATGCGGAGCACCCCTTCGTTGCCATCGCTCTCAGGTCCACACTGGCCGGATTGGTAGCACCTAATAGGGCCATATCTATGGGGTAGATATACAAAATTGTTTGAAATATTACTTTTTGACTAAATTGAGTAGCTTGAAATAGAAATGTTTTTGACACTTAAACTGTACTTAAATACTTATGATTAAGTCAATTAAATTTTTTCTACACCACTCTGTAACAAAAGAGCCTACAGCTAATTTTATCACGAACCAGTACTGCTCCTGGTGACAAATTACTACTTACTACGGAACGTTTGAACACCTACTTTGTTTATCTCCGAAATGATCTCTTGAATATATGAGGTCCAAACATCTGAAAAATAAAACTGCTCCTTAAGCTGGAACCTTCTTAAAATTATTATCCTTGTCTATTGACCTTTACCTGTGCTAGCGCCAAGAACTTCGGTCTTTTAAGGACATGAAAAAATCAGAGCCAAACATCCTCGTCAAGAAATCCTTCTCTTTCCATTTTATTTTTGATTAAAATCTGTCGACCTCCCAAACATTAATAGTCCCTTTGATTACTACTATACACACGCATCCATGTACATACATACATACATACATACACACATATGACCTGTCTAAACACTAACACGCCTACAGACACGCTTGCACCCACATGCATGTATATGCTTATACGCTACGCCCATATTTACGTATACTCATATACACACACACTCCCACCCACACTCATTTATATTATTGAACCGAAATATGTGCCCCGGTGATAAAAGTGCTTTCAGAATCACAAACCGTTTCGCTTTCTTATGCAAAGGCCTTTATTTTGTAAAGAAATTATCAAAGTAAACGTTATCTTTTGCTAAAATAAGTATTATATTAACACACTAATAGACCAGCGTTGTTACCTTGCGTTTCCAAGTGGGAAAGGTTAAATACCGCTATGTGCAACATAATATTAGCTAGCCTCATTGCGCATGCGTAAGGAATTCTAAACCTTAAAACTGTGACTATGTCATAACAAATAGTATGTCTCAATGATGCACCAAAAGAGAAGAACCATCTTACTAAAATGTGCGGCCTATGACAACGTACCAAAGCAAAAAACAAACAAACAAAAAAATTCAAACAGAATGCAGACTAGAGGTTACAGTTCTTATAACGTTTAGATAAAATCAGCAAAGATAAAGAAATTGATTCAAAATGATGAATACATATATTTACATAACTCCTACGCCACGGATACTATGTGACATATGGTAAATTTTTAAGTTGTGTAATACTAGTTTAATTATAGAATTCATTTTTTCACTAAGACTTCGAACGCAAAAGAAGTCAGTCTACTCAACTATTTAATCGTAGCTGAGTTTAAAGTAGACTGATTCTTGCGTTTCTTAAAGAAAACACCAACAACTACTTATATTTGAACCCGGAATGCCGATTTCATTTCTTACGATGAAGAATTTATCCAACTTCCAACAAATTCAGATTTAACAAAAACCTACTCTATTTGCAAGTAGTCATGCATAAATTGAGACTCATGGATGGATCCCGCAAAACATTGAAACCTTCTGTATCCCTCATTTGTTCACCTCAACCACCATGTGATAAACATAACACTCTTATGCAGGTAATGATAAGGAAGGAGACAGCAAGGGATAAGGCGATCAACTTATTATTACCCACCCAGACACTTTCTCAGCTCGGGATGTGCCAAATAATTATCAAAATTTGTATTGCACGATATCATTTGACCAAAATATATGGATTTACTGTCTAATTACCTCCAGTGACTTCAAAATCGAACTGGAGAGTCAAGCAGGTATATTCTCTGTTGACAGCCAGATCAAGTCAGTACCAATACATTAATAGAAATCTCTGGCACCGGACAGATAAAGAAGGAAATGCAAAATCATATGCTTTATAATATCGATTCGATTATAAAAAAATAATATACTCAAGGTAGATTGGTTTGGGTTCTTTGTTTAATGACAAATGAATTTTCTTGGGTATCTTAATACGGAAACCATCGTGGCAAAATGTTTTATATAGGTGGGAAAATAAGGAGGTTCCTACCATTCGAAACGATATTATTCCAAAAGTGAACCTGCTAGCGCGACTGATGTAAGAACTTGGTTTTTCTGATGTCACAATGCAGCACATTTGGCAAAAACCACAGCAGCTTCTCCTATACAAGAGGGAGTGTTCATATCAACAAATACTTTCATATACATGATATTCTATTGTTTTGCAACAATGGGGAGGGTTTTTACATATTTGCCGTTGATAACAGTTCTCTCTCTTTCTTTCGCCCGGTCTATCTCTCTCTCTCTCTCTCTCTCTCTATATATATATATATATATATATATATATATATATATATATATATACCTTAAATATACGCTCTTAATTCGGCAGCAGTTGTTGTCGTCAGTGATGTTAATCGTCTAGGTCATTGGGGAGTTTCGGGTCTTGCACCATCATACTCCCCTCACCAGAACGACCCCCTCAGAGATGATCAAACTCTGAGTCACCTACCCTATAGGACGCTCTGAGAAACTTATGGCTTTTATCAGTCTTGGACGGCTTAAAATAATATATATATATATATATATATATATATATATATATATATATATATATATATATATGAAACTTAATCTAATATATATATATATACATGAAACCTAATCGCCACGAGGAGGATACGACACAATGTTGATATTAAGCTAAATGGGGATGGTTTTAATTCAGAGGAGTGTTCCATACCCTTGATCGGTTACCACACTAACGTAAAAAAAGTCAAATCTGCCTGACAATTTACCCATAGCTTGGATTAAAATAGAGTTTTTACGAAGAAAATTAGTGCTCCATAAAATACGCTGACAGCTTCGTCTCTGATGCGAACTTGGGACAACGAGACCATTATCTTCTACGAAAAACACTGCCAACACTTCCAAGTGATAAATATGTAAATCAATGCTTCTAAAATGCATCAGAGTAGTATAAATATTTAGCAATAGATAGATAGATAGATATGAACAGACTAAGATAGATAGATAGATAGATAGATAGATATGAACAGACTGGGATAGATAGATAGATAGATAGATAGATAGATAGATAGATAGATAAGACAAGACATTTGATTTCGGGAAAAAGGAAATTATCATTTTAGAATGCAGACTTATCAGAAAAAAAAAAAAGACGAATAAAAAGAAGTAAATTATTCTATTTACTTGGAATGTATTATTACCATTCCTTGGTGGCTGGAGGCACAGATCTGACCAATTTTCGAGACGAGATTGTTTGGAGGGAGGAATTCGCAATAATTTGGCGGTCGAAATTGCAATCGATTTATGTCAACCAATACTAAAAATCTAAGCATTTAATCCAGAGTCTTAAATTCGAAGAAACGATGTTTCCAAATACATAAATTGCAGTTTGCGACACATTATATTTGAAATATTTAACTCTTTGTCATTGATAAATTATTTTTACTGTTAATCTCCTTTGGATTCACTTAAATATGATACAAAATGCGATGACCGTTTAACTCATCCCAATATATTTCCAATTGATCTGCTTTCATTAGAAAGTCAACAGCGTTTATTATAATTCTTTTTATTTGGCTTCCGATCTTTATCTCTGTCTCAAAGTTCGTCGATTTACCTATCTTTACTATCATTCTGATCTGCTCATCTCAAATTATAACTTATTTTTGTGCTTTCTCGTATTCTTTGCTGATATCTTTTGGGAGAATTCTTTTACGTTCTTCCTTATTCAAATATATTCTTTTCAGTCCTCAAATTCTTTTTTTGAAAATAACTCTTTTTATTCAAATTCATTTATTTCAAGAATTTTCCTGAAATCTCTCTCTCTCTATATATATATATATATACCTGATTAGAGATTGAGATTTGTTAATATATGGTTTTGATAACAATGTTATGATTCCTTCAATATATATATATATATATATATATATATATATATATATATATACAAGGGCATACAATAAGTTTCCAGACTTTTTTTTGTATGGGAATTTGAAACTGTCGTAGACTCTATAAAATCAGTATGTTATTGCTATACATCGTATGAGTAGACTGACCAATTTTTAGGATTTCTGGTTGAAATGAACAGCTACAGCAGGAATTGGAATACACCCTACTAAAGTCTGATTGTCACAGTTGGTGAATTTCAAAAATGTAATCTGACACTTTTGAAGAACAATATGCAATAAAATTCTCATTTAAACTTGGGAAAAAATGCAACAGAAACGTATGGAATGCTTCAAACTGCTTTTGGAGCATCTTGCATGAATCAAGGATCAGTTTTTGAGTGGCATAAGAGATTTGACCACTCGAATTCAAATTGTCGACCAGGCTGTTTGTGCTGCTCACTTCGTGCAAATCGGCTGTCACATTTATCCATGGGTAAATTGTAGGATAGACTGGCTCTTTTGTCTTGGCAAAACAAGTCCAGATTTTGAGTGTCATAAGAGATTCTAGGAAGGTATGGAGTCTGTGAGAGATGATGAGAAGTATGGGAGGAGTAAGGAAGTCAATACACTATAGTTGATTGGCCAAAGGATTTGGGTTAGGCTTACTATGTTGAGGTTTTAAGGGAGTTCAAGAAGAAATTCCGTCGGAATAGGCCAGCGCTCTTCAAATCGGGTCAGTGGCATTTGTACCAGGACAATGCACCAGTCCACAACTTCATCCTTGTCACAGACTATTTGACCAAGATGGGCATCAAGACACTTCCTCGCTCTCCCTATAGTCTAGACGTTGCTCCCTGTGGCTTTTGGTTATTCCCTAAGCTCAGAGGCTGTCGTTATGAGACAACTGAGGAGATGAAAGAGGCTATGACGAAGATCATTGACACGCTCACCCAAGAGGACTTCTATGAGGCGTTCCAGAAGTTGTTGGAACGGTAGAACAAGTGCATTGCAGCCGGAGGAGATTACTTCGAAGGGGACTAGAGTCTCATGTGTGCACTATCAATAAAAGAACCCATACAAAAAATATCTGGAAACTTACCGTAACCACATCGTATATATATATATATATATATATGAAAATGTAGAAGCAAGAAGAAAACTTAGTCAAGGGGTCAAGAGTATAGTTTAAATCAAAGTTTGATATATTTCAGAATGTAGAATATTTCATTTTTAAATACTAACCCAAAACTTAATCCCCATTAGGGCGTACTTTCTTTTTTAGATAAAAGGAAAAGATTTGAAAAATGTCAACATTATGTATTCGTTGGTGAAATTCTTTTATGTTTCTATGATGTAATGAATGTTAAAATTTAAGAAAAAAAGACTAAATTATTTCTACTAAAAAAAAAAAATATTAAAAGGTTTAATCTATCTATCAATCTATCTATCTATGGTGACATTTATATATTTTTCTTCCTATCTAAACTATTTTAAACATTAAACTCACACACCCATCTTTATCAATGTCAATTTTTTTCATTATATCTCTCAATGTCTATCTGATCAAACAATCTTATCTATCTATCTATCTATCTATCTATCTATCTAAGTATATATAAAAATAATTTGGATTTACGGGGTATATACCCGGTAAATCCAAATTATTTTAGATAAGTGATCTTATAACTTTTCAGAACCATTTTGATTAAACAAGGAGACAAATTGACAAAGCTGGATTTCTGTTAAATAGCGTTGTAATTTATAGTGAATTTAGATTCAACAATTTCCCGGCGTTCATATATATATATGTATATATGTATATATATATATATATATATATATATATATATATATATATATATATATATATATGAATAAAGATTATAGAATTATTGAGATTAAAGTGATTAGTTTCAAAACAATATCTGACCAAACCGATATTCATATTTCCTTAATTCAACTCCCGAAAGTGTTCATGAATTCAAATGTTTAAGATTTTAGTAGTTTCACCCACATATATTTATTTAAAAATATATATGCGATTCCATACATTCCTGCCCTGGATTCAATGTAGATGATTTTTTTTCATTATTATTGAAATTCTAAACTGTCTTTGGAGATTTAGAGAGTGTTCTAATTCCACAACATAAATTTGAAAAAGAACGTCACTAACGGATGTGTAATGTTTAAAACTGTCTCATCTTTCCGTTTCATTTAAAGCTTCATACGCTCTGATGACGGTTTAAAACAAGCACGTAAAACATTAGCAAGTAAGTCAGATTATTAATAAATTCATCTGCTGAAAACCTTGTATATTTTTATATTAATACATTTTCATGTTGGATTTATATATTGTTTTCTATTTATATATATATATATATATATAAGAAGAAGAAATGAGTCGAATCCGACGGAATGTACGTAGAAAAGGTAAAATGGAAAAAATATGTATGTTCGATGGTTTGTTTATTTGCCAATGTGTTTTGACTTCAATCCTCTGTGTGAATACAAAAATATTTTTATCAACATTATATTTGTATGAGAAATAATAATGATTTTTGATTCAAATGGGAGACTTCAACAAGGCTTGTAGATGTTACTAAGTGAAAAAAAAAACGGAATAATACTGGCTGATATGTTTAAATCGCGTCACGACATACGCTAGATTTTTTTGTCAAGTAAATGGCGTTTTTTTAGTTTACGAAACGGATTTGTGACGTTTTATTGCTTCAAATGTTTCGAGAAAGTGGGGTTAATCTTCAGTGTGAATTTTGATTTTTTTTAATCTTATTTTTAACATAGACAGTGGTAATTTAGGAAAAAAAAACCTACTCGTTGTGTTATTGAATTGCGGTATGCTATGGATCACGCGTTAATTTTTCTTCCTCTACTTTGTCATGAATGAAAGCAAATTGGTCAGAATTTTTAAAATCGAAAATGTGGTTAGTTAGAATATTATGAGAAACTTAAGAGTTTGTTATATTATTACAGAAAATCCCCAGTTGTTCAGAGACGTCCACTATTGTTAATATTCTGTAATCCAAAGTGAACGAATTAACAGAATTAACCCTTTCAGGCGTGCACAAGTTTATAAGCCTGACTAATCTGTATCCCTCTTAAATTCTATTTTCATCTTCTTTAAATAATTTGACCAATTTGTAAAATGTTTGATTACAACATGTTTTTCCGTACACTGCACTCATTCATCAGTATTGTGACGTGGTATACCAACGAAAGAGGAAAAGTAAGATTTAATTTCCCTTCCCCCTCTGTGTTTGAACTAACAAGCCCCAACAACTGACAGCTTAGGCAATCCGAAGGTAGGTCAAACTACCTGCACTCCGTAAACTGTAACTGGTTGGAAAAAGAGGACAATGTAGGTCATCGTAGTAGCCCGAATGAAATAGCATGACCAGATGAGCTGGAGGTGGAGGAAGGAGGCAAATGATTGGCCAGAGCCTTTCGCACCAAAAATAGTGTTCTTCGTTAGAGGGAATTTGGAAGGGGGTTTTCACTTTTGAGGACAGAAGTCGGCGGACAAAGACGTCGATCTACAGCCCAAAGCTCCGGGGAAAGACTTGAACAGAATCTTTGGACAGAATCGCCTTTAGCCAGATTCTACAGAATGCCGTTCGCCCGTAAAAGAAAGGAATCTACGAAGTAAACCCTTCGAAAAGCTAAGTACAACTTAAAACTGTTTTTCTTTCTACCCTTCCTGAATATTGGAATTATATGCATTTAGAAAAGAAAAGAAAGAAAGAAAAAAGAAAAAAAAGAAAATGGAAGAAAGAGACTTCTTTTGTGTTTCACGCTGCCTACCTGGCTTTACAAAGCTGATAGTTTAAAAGTAAAGAAAGAAAGTAGGAAGAAAGAAAAGAAAAACGAAGAAAGAGAGGCATTTGTATTTAAGACAGTCTGCTAGTTTAACATAGCCGGCACCTTAAAAAGAAAGAAAGAAAAGAGGAAGGAATTGTTTCTAAAATCTCAATTATTTGTTTGGTTCTCACTTATTAAAATTTTGTTACAGTTTAAATGTTACCTTATGTTGAAATCTATTCGTTATGTTGTTTATCTATCGAGTTGCCTTCTTTTGCACATATCTTTTTCAGCTTCGTATCGCTTTAATTTACTCTCGCTAAATGTCTTATTCGCCTTAAAAATATTACAAGGGGATTTGGGAAAATTGACTACAGTGAAATATATTTTGTTTTAACCTAGAAGTCCATGCTTTCCGTGATCCGAGGTGGTAGGAAAATGAAGGGCTTAGTGTGGTATGTAAAAGTGAAATTGGAATCCCCCTTGCCAGCGTCGAGATGAGTCTAGCCACAAATTAACCCCCACATTATTTGCCAGTTTACTTATGCCCGAAACATGCGACTTGACTAGGACCTATTTTGCGAGGGGCCAAGTGCCAGACTGCCCAGACGTCACACGTGTGTAAAATGAACTCTCGTCTTGGGAATAAATATTTTATGCCGCGATACAGTATGCATTTCTCAGCCACCAAAAATTTGATGACAGACCTCTGTTCACAGGATGGAAAAATCAGTTTGACTTACCACCATTTTGAATAGCCTCTAACAGATACTGACTTAACAGTTTGGGAAAAACAACTTGCTTTTTTCCCCAAAAAAGGTGGGAGTGTGAGTGTGAGTGTGACTGCGCATACGTTTTTTAAATGAAGCTTCTTTGATCACTATTTCTTTTTAATTTATTGATAATTTTTCTTATCTAAATCATTAACTCAGTTTTATACTAACAAATTTTTAAATCTTGCTACAATTTTTTAAAAGAAAACCTACCTTCCTACTGTTCATCACTATACAAGGTATTGTTTATTTCATTCTCAGCACACCACATTCCTACTCTTCGTAATTTCCCTGTCTCTTTACGTGACTACTAGTCACGGCGCACTACGCCTCTTTTATGTATTTTTCTTCCAACATTTTAATTAACTTTGTTGCTTCCTTCTCATTCCCGGTGTGAAATAAAGCGTAAAAGATATACTTTTCAACGAACTAGCGGGTTATCATTCTTTATTCAAGACCCAGACATATATTTCTGTTATGGAAGAACTGACTAAATCGGTAATTTTTTTTATTTTGAACGGAATAATTTCTGTTGCTCTTTGATCCACCAGATAGGCTCTTATAGTTCTGTCCATTCTAATACTTGCTAATTTCTTTATTTTTTATCGATTTTCTGAGCAATTTTCTTTTTGTTTTGCTAATTTTTGAAGTTTATTCACGTTATAATAATGTTATATATTGACCCTCCACCGAACCGTCAATCAAGAGATACACCTGTGTAAATAAGCGGAAGCTGGTGAACGTTAAACAATAATATAACCAGGTACATATACGGTTCGAGTCAGTAGGAGAGAAGATGCCGGAGTGAGAACCAGCGCAGATTGAGGGCTTTGCGGCCCTCAGTGACCCACGGTTGAGCAACCCAGCCAAGATGAGAAAGAAGTGAAGCTATGGTCAGAAGAACTTTGATCAATATCACAATCTTTCTTTGTCTCCAGCTCATCTCTCGCACACAATAAACATCACCCTTTCGAGAATAAAGTGTGAGTGATATATTTTTATAAAGAAGTATGTTCGTTCGTTTATTGAAGTCGTCATTACGGGTTAATGATATTTCCGCATGTAAGTGCATATTTGTATATGTACATGTGCAGTTGTAATATGGCTATGTGTGGTTGTGAATATGCAACAATAATAGTCTACATGCTTATATTCTTTTTGAAATGCCCATTTACCATTGTTTCGCATCTTGTCGGTTTTCCGAAGGCCACCTTACGTTCGTATCGGAAGGATGTAACTGTGCAAACCACCTGGCCATTGAGACCTTCTTACGAGGCAATAGCAGGGCTATGTTCATCACTTTGTGTACAAACGCTCCCAAACTGGGGAATGCAGATGAGATCAAGCTTTTTTTTATGATCACCGAATCTGAGGAGGCCTTTCCTCAAAGTAATGTATATTTAGCAGGGTGGATTGTTTTGCTTGGTGCTTGAGGTACCTCAAATGGGGAATACCGAAGAGGTCGGGAATATTATGAATCTCGAAACATATGTGCCCTTGTCTACGATCAAATAACTTCATGTCAAATCTAACCAAGTGGGAAGTTGAATATCCCACCGATATCTCTCATTACCAGCTTTTTTTGCGATTGTTTAGAAAAGTGTGCTTTTAAAAACGCGCGCTTGAGGGTATCAGTTATAAGCATAGGAAATCGAATCGGCGATCTGCGTTCAGATCATCGACGAGACTCTTAACATTTCATTTTACTCTAAAGTTTTTAGCAAAGGCATGAATCTGGCGGTTCTCTCTCCATTTTTGGAGATATGTCAGAATGGGTTCTTTGGTATGGTTAAGGCAAGAGAAATAAAACTCTGAATTCAAACCAGTTTTCTACATTTACAAATGGACCATTGACCCCATCTTGCTTATGGCAGATGGGTTTGGTTAATACGTACAGTTGCTGCTATTTCTTATTCGTCAACAATGTAAATGTTGACTAGACTAATAGTTGCTTAATTTCATTTGGCTTCGAATCAATAAAAAATCCTTAACGTTGTTATACATTTGTAAATGCTTTCCGTGCCTTTGAATTTGGGTGGTTGGTTGGTTGGTTGGTTGGATTTTATGGCATATCAACCTTTGTAGGTTATATAACGCCCAATCCATTTTTCTGAAAATAATTCTATTTCAAACAATTCAGTTTAGCATGAGTTTTCAGTTTAAATGTAAGTACAGTTCAATTGTGAAAAAAACATTTCTATTTCAAGTTATTCAGTTTAGTCAAACAGTTCTAATTCAGTATAGTTCTATTTTAAACAATTCAGGTTAGTTAAGTAGAGTTTCAATGTCAAAAAACAATTCCATTTCAAATAATTCAGTTTAGCATAGGCACACAGTATAAATGTAAGTACGGTTTAATTATCAAAAACATTTCTTTTTCAATCTATTCACTTTAGTCAAACAATTCAGTTTAGCATCAGAATGCTGTTAGTTCTATTTAACCCATAGAGGGGGCTCTATCTGGTGCTACCACCTGGGAGCAATTGCAATAAAAGGATGCTCTGCATTCCCCAAAGCTCCAGCATCACTTGAACCTAACCATCAGATTGCTTTGTGTCATATACAGTACGTTCATTGGGGGAGGTTTAACCCTCTGCAGAGCTGCAGTCGGTGAATTCTACAGTATCAGCCGACTGGGCAAGTGCCTTTCGATGTTTAATGTTCAGCAATCTAAATTCGCATATCATTACAAGTGGATACTAGACTCATGTACCCCCTTACATTCGGTCTTGTCCTGCAACTAACCAAAGCTTAGTTAATAATTACGTTTGTAAATTGTTCAGCGGCGGAACAGCAACAAAAAGCCATGAGATTTGAAATATGCATATGAAAAACTTTTTATCCAATAGCTGATAATTTTGAAATTAAATAGATTAAATCATTTGAATCAAAGATATAATTTTGGTCAAGTCATGCTTTGTAAAATGCTATCGTATAAGGTATATTAAGAAAAAATAAAGTTCCTTGAAGAAAAGAAAGAACTTAGGACGTAGTTCTAAGTTCCGTGTAGGCTCCCGTGTTCGACAAACACCTGAAGGAGGCTGGAGAACATATCGGCCGAAACGTAGTGAATATAACAATAAAGATGAAGAAAATTGACCGAAATCTCTGCACGATAAAAAAATACTCAGTTGCTCCTTTTAGAGTTTTTTTTATGGCAGACCCAATTCTCTTAAGTATAGATTTCACTAATTTAAAGCAATATTATCATAAAAAACTATTTACCTGTTCATAATTGTTTTAGAAGTCATAATGTTCAGCTTTTGATAAAAAAAAAAAAAAACTGTTTTGCGTCTTATCTGTTAATAGTTCACTTATAGCTAAAGGAAAATAAATAAATCCTCTTAAGGTGCTAATTTGATGTTTTTTGTCATTGGTAGTATACAAGCCTTAAGAGGAACACAATGGGAATTACTTTTATAATAATTACTGCTTTAAATTAAACAAATCAATGGCTGGATGATTAAGGCTTGTCAAAAAATCTCAACAATAAGCGATATGGAATTATTTTTATCAATGAATTCCATAATTTACCCTCATTACTGGGTCATTCCATATACATTGGGTTATTCCAAAATATTTCCCTCTACATTACTTTGAATAATATATTATTGATAGAAATAATTTAATCTAGTTTTTATCGGCATATTTATTAATGAATAATCTTCAGCTGTTAAAGAGAAATGTTTTGTATCTTACATGCTATTACTTTATTTACAGCTTCAAAAAATATACAATTTGGTAATTTCATTATTATTCCCAAGAGCAGGATAACTAATAGACGTTATACAGACTTTCTTTTTTATGAAATGATGTTAACAAGTCACCGAGGACTGCTATGCGTGTAATAACTAATCATCGAATGACGAGGAAAATTTACAAAACTGAACTTGCAATATACGTTAGAAACACTTTGTTTTATTTTCTCAGTTCATTCTGCAAGCGAGAAAGCAGGTAGAAATGAAAAACACAATGTGATGGCTGATTTCTTTCGTTACTTTTAGGAACGGTCTTGTCTTGTAAGTTTGAGTCGTTCTCGTTCCTCACTGATACGAATGCTTTTCTCCTCGTGCCTCAGTCACCTAAATTGAAAAGGAAGGTAAATCAAGTAATCTTTCGTCCTATCCACAGAAAAACATTCAACTGGATAACACTGTCCACTCTCAGCTGGATAACACTGTCCAACGAGCCTTCATCACTAGTGTGTTGTCCATGGTCATTGATCTCGGCAAACCCAGCCAGGCGCGAGATCAAGCATATCTTGTCATAACAAGTCCACTGAACAAGATCTTGAACTATGTCGACTAGTTTTACTTTTGTCTGCAGGCTTTTTTCATAAGTTACCGATTCGCGCCAAGTACAATTTGCTTACAATGTTTCATTTGAGTAAAAGAAAGATGTCTGCGCCCTGAAGCACATTTTGTGTAATTGTTCTTGTTTTTAGAAAGTTTTGTAACCTCAGGTAAAGAGTATCAGAGTTTCATTTATTAACCACATGCATAGTGAATAACTTGCAAAGTGTTCACATAGTAAGTAGAATTCAGCGGCGTTCTTCTGGGAACAGATAATGCCATTCATCTTGGCTTAATTTCAGAACAAACTGGTTGATCAATAAAGCGTTCAGGTTGCTTACCGGTGGGTGTTGTTTAATTAGTGCCGGTGGCCATTGTTTCAGAATTTGATCATTATTATCTATTCTAATACAGTGGCTTTTGAGTGACTAAATTAAAATTCTCAAGTAACACTTGCATGAAAGTGCTTATAGATCGGTGGTCTTCTATTTACTATTGCTAATTAATTACATTCTAACTATCAGGTCATGAATCGTCGTCAGGTATCAGTTTAAGTTAAACAAAGTCTTTGGAGTGTTGTAGCTAAAGTGCTAAACTGCAGCTTCGAAGTAATCGAGTTCGAACTCCAGTCACGCAATTAAGTTCATTTTGGTATTTATACTCTTGGAAAAGCTATTTAACACACTCATGCACCAAACTATTAGTAAAATAGTATCCTGCTATTTTCGTCAATTGTGGCTTTTGAATTGAATAACCCAAAGAGTCTGAAAAGCCATTAAATAAAGAAAGCAAGATAAAGATCTTTATGTGTTGTGATTATAAATATGCATCTCATGAAGCAATTCTCGTTGATGAAAAAATACATATACCAAATCTGAAATTAAAAAAAAAACCCAGAGATACGAGGATTTTATTAATTTTAGAACATAAACAAAATGTATGTTATTGGATATTATCTATTAAAAAATATGTAGTATTGAATCAATGTAATAAAAATATGGATAAAAATTTTGTTGTCAAGAAATAAGAACAAACTAATGTAAAAGTTTATACGGTAAGCAACGTTCAAACCAAAATTTTATTCACTCATTTGATATATATATATATATATATATATATATATATATATATTGTTGTTGTTGTTATACTATATAACACTTCAGCAATACCTAATGTAGAATATTGTACTCAAATTTTCCAATTGCCAAAGAACAAGGTTTCGCTCCCAAGTACTTTCTATCATATCAACTGAGGGTTTATTGGGGGATTTCTGGTGCGTATCGTTTGTTTATTTTTTATTTTCGTTGTGATATCTTTTTTTTAAGGTTTTATTAGTTGTTGAGGTACTTCACTTAGAATGTTCACAATTAAAATTAATTTATATTTGAGTGCTCGTGCTGAATTGCATTTCCTCTGTGTTTTTTCGTTTGTTCTTGATACCGGTGGCTTCGAGGATTTTCAAGCGTTCTTTTTTTTTGTTATTTTGATAAATGATTTTGGTCCTTTACGGAGTGAATTCATTGGTGTTATTGTTATGTGTAGTAGTTTTGTCCTTGGATAGTACTGGTATCAGAGTGGTAATACGACGAGAGAGGGTGGTAGTTGTATGGCCGATGCAGGTATTTGGGTTTCTTATGGTATTGATTAGGACACACCTCCGAAATGCACATGTGAATTTGTAGACTACATTTGTAAGGGTTAGGTAAGTATTAAAGACGTTTGTATTGTTTTTAACCAAAATATTTAATGTTATACATTTGCTGAAGTTGATTACATGCTTAATTCGTTTTAGATGTTCGTTAGGTTTAGCAAATCTGTGTATAATTTTTTTTTGCTCGGCGGAGAATTAGCTTTTCTTTTGGCATTTGATTCCTGAAAGAAAAGTTAAGAGTTTAGTTGCTGGTGGTGATGGTTGGTCGGTTGCTTCGAAGATAGATTATTCGATGGTTGTCAAGTTTATTTGAGATTTCTTTGATAACTTGGATCTGCTTTTTATTATGGAGTTCTTCTAAACTCTAGTTTAGCGACTCTAAAACACTGACATTATCATTGTACATGAACAGCTTCTTGGCCAACAATGACATATATTCTGGGTAATTATGTTATTAAAATGTCAGTTTGATGTTCTGGCCCCAAATCGAAATATACTGTTCTTTTTCATGATTCTATTCACTTCATCCTTTTTTGTATTTTCAGAAGACTCAGAGTGAAACAGTCACATTTTGGATTTGATCACTTGGGAGCTATATTACTATGAGCCTAAAAAGGATTCATTCTCTTTCAACAAAATCACTTTTCAGTGCCAGCTCTAAAAGAAAATGAAACTGACATTAAAATGGGAACATAAAATTCATATGGATGTTTGTCATTTCTTTATATTGCTTTGAAAAAAAAGGATTGATGGCTTTTGAGTACTATCCAGGGTCATGCAGCAACAAGATGCTTACCGCTTATATATATATATATATATATACTCTTATGGACCCCCACACATAGCCATGCAAAAGCAGGACGACCAGCACGAACATACATTCAGCAACTATGTGAGGATACACGATGTTGTCCTGAAGACCTGCTTGAGGCGATGAACGATAGGGAAAAGTGGCGAGAGAGGGTCAGGGATATCCGTGCTACCAGCACGACATGATGATATATATATATATATATATATATATATATATATAAGTTGTTAATGTTGTAAATGAGATGTAAATGACTCTATGAATTTAGTTTTTATCAGGGTTATTTTATGTGTTGTGGGTCATTTACCATGATAATTGAGTTGACTAATTTCTTTATTCATTATTTTTGTATACGAATACACTTCATCACAAAATTTGGTGTGTACTTCTAGGAAAGAGTTTTTTTGTTGATTGGATTTAGTGGGTAGAGTATTCGCCAATGGCCCGTGAGACCAAAGTTCATACCAAAGATTAAAAAAATGGTACTTGATACTTCATTAATAAACTCTCATGGTTATAAGGTAGATGCCAAGAGTAAAGTAGGGCAATCCAGGGTAATGAGTTGCGTCCATCCTTATACCTTTGTGTAGTAGCTATTGGAAAGGGAGCCTTTGTGTCGCTCTCGACTACGGTCACTAACTTTACTTTTTAATTATGTTCAATCCATCCTTCTGCCATTACACATGAAAATATTGAAAAAATAATCCTTATTTCCATCACACAAGTTCTTTTCAGCAACCCTTTAACCAACATCTATTAACCAAAAGATGACATTTCCATGGATTCTTCCCTTGGCCCAATGACTTCATTATACCCTATATCTAGACAAGTATCAAGTACTAACCTCCATATACGCGTTTGAAAGCAAAAGCTCGATCAACTTTCTCCATAAATTTGACTCTGATCAAACGAAAATTGCAAGAAAGCCACAGGAAAACACTTTAGATCATAAAAATGAAAGGTCTGTGGTCTTTAATAAAACGTATATGACAATAATTTGCCAACAAAATATACATTATATATCTATAGCCATTCTATGAAACTGTTAATTGTTAGAGCATTTATTATCATGAAGCTGCTAATTTTTATTTTATTTCATGGGAAAATTTTTTGGTTTTATTTTTGGACTTTACAGCACGCAACATTGAGTAACGGTAAAGAGTTATTGAATTACAGATCGTTTTTATTACAATTAGTTCCTCCTTCCTAGTGGCCTTGTGCCAAACTAAGCACATTTTAATCACAGTCTAGGATGGTATCCGTGATTTCAAGTGAAGTTTGGTTAGTGAAACGTTAGCATTGATTTTGATTGTGAAAGAGTGATCTCTAATTATTGCCTTGTGCCAATTCTATGATATTGTTTTTTTTTTGTTTTTTTTTCGGAGGAGGACAGGCTTCGAGTAATTTGATTTGAAGTAAAACAGTGATTTCGATTCTCATGGAAATAAACATACTTCTGTGTCAAACTAAGTTATCTTTATTAAACGACTGTTTATCTTAAACATTTTTCCTCGGCGCATTTAATATTTGAACGAATCTAAAAACTGAACTGAAAATTTAATTTTATATAGATGGGACCCAAGTGGTAGTTCAGGTAGGTCAGTTGATCAAACATTTGTACAGCTTGTTTACTTTCGCACGCACGGCCTAAATACACATACGGGAGAAACAGCTGAATTATATATCTTGTTTAAGTCTTATTGCCAACGTAGTACATTTTTTTGCTTTTCTCTTCCTCGATTTTTCTTGATTGTTTTGCACGCATGCGTATTGTGACTACATTTTGGTCTTTGTCTGATTATCAGCATTCTCATAGCAGAATGGTACTTCCATCGCCGCCAACCCAACATTGCTTCTTCATTTCTGTCACGTCTAGAGGCTTCGCATTCCTGTGGTGATTTTCTTCCAATCAGATAGAGTCGGTGTTTTGTCGTAAGTAGTACACTCCAGAACCAAGTGCTGCCAAGTGCTACTTCAAATTCACTCTTGCAATTAATATTGAATCTTTACGCTAAACGAACTGGCTTCTAATTAGGACTAAAAACGCGGCCTCCGCGAAAGCTAATACTGAAAAGAATAAAATATCTTCATCGTTTAATATCGAATCTTTTATATTACTTATAAAAGTTTGTTCTTATTCTGTTTTTTTAATTATATAAGTAGTTTTGATATATGGTTTGTTATTTCAGTTTCTACGTCCTTCTTCAGCTCTTATTCTAAGCATTCATCATATATTAAGTATAAGTGAATGTTTTGATTCTCTTGTAGCAATATTTCTTCAAGTCAGATTATATCTATTTTACTTCTATTCTTAAAACCTTATTCTAAAAATTAATTATACTTTTTTTTCTATGGCTTTTTTGTTGATTTCATTTTATTAATATTTATTTTCCTTCCTTAATTATTTACTTTCAATTTTTTTCTTTTTGTATTTCCTTCTCTCATTTAAAAAAATGATATTTTCATTTTTTTTTTCCTTGAGGGTTTTATTTTGCTTTTTGTAATTTCCATTTTTCTTCTTTTCAGTCTTCTTTTTCTTTTCTTTAATTCTTTTTTTTTTCAGGTCACCCTTTCCTTTCTATATTATTTTTATTCTCTTCGTATTTGCATCTTTTCTTGCTGTCTTCTTTTTCTTTTCTTCTTTTCTTTCGTTCTTCTTTCTTTTCTTCTTTTCCTTCATTCTTTCTTCTTTTTGTTGTTATTTTCTTATTGTCTTTCTAATATTATTTTCTCTTCTGTTTAATTTGTCTTCCTTTTAATCTATTTTCTTCCTTTTTATTTTCATTTTTTTTTGTTCTTTTTTTATTATATTTCTTTCTTTATTTTCTTTCCTTCTTATAAGATTAATTTAATCTCTTTTTTTTTCCAATTTAGTTCTTCATTGTTTTGTTCTAAAAATGTTCCATTCATTTTGCTACTTTTTTTTTTAATTCATTATCCTTCTTCAATCTTGATTTGAAACAATCCTATTTGATATCTGAAAATTACGTATCTTTCTACAAGTATAAAAACAAGTAGTCACACACACACACACACACACACACACACACACACACACACACACACACACACACACACACACACACACACACACGTGTGTATATGTGTGTGCCTGCGCGAATCTATGTGTGTGGACTATAGGAAAACGACAAAATATATCACTTAATATCGATGAACAAACTTGTTCTCAACATAAACGGTTTCTTGTTTTTCTTCTCGTTTCTAATCATCATACCTTTCTAGTCTTTATCTTTGGCGACTCACAGTTTACGTTCTGAATGTATTAATTAAGTACACTAAGACATAACCTTCATGCGCAAATCAATCGAGTGATAGGAAGCAAACATTGAAATAAATTGTACTAGAATAAATCATAATTTGAACATCTAATCTTCAAGCGAAGATTTGACATCAACATACAAATGAGTCATTGTTTGGTAAATATTTGAACAACGATATATAATTGAAATTAATGCTGGATAACCAATTTATCTGTTATATAAAGCTCAACTCAGGGGAAATGCAGTGCAATGCTGCAAAATTTTGTGTGCATAAGAACAAAAAACAGTGCAACTGCGAGCCGATATCTGTCAATGTGTCTAGTAAGGATTCAAAAGCCTTTGGAAATGTTTTTCAAAAAGATTATAAGAGTAGCAATAAGTTTAATCAAAGCAGTCTCATGAACCTGGAGATCAAATACCACGTGGGGAAAAAATAATCAGTTGTACAAGAATAACAATAATTTTAAAAATAAGTTTTGTATTGATTTATTGATTCTAAAGGCATGTCAACCTGTCTACGATTATCTTGTGCCAACAGTTTTTGGAAATACATTAAATAAACATATTATTTATTGTGTAGCGGTCTCTAAAGAGTTTGATATCTCAGACAAATATTTGCACTCTGTTGTATGGTTTTAACACTTCCTATCTCATCATCAACATCAAGCTGCGCTGATGACTCAGATCTCCTTGTCTTATTGCCATCGATTTCTATCAGTCATCGTTTTCGCCAGGTCTTCGAGGCGGCATCCAGTGTTCTCTAATTTCACGTATTAACTTCTATTTAATAATATTCATTAGTTTGTACACATTTATACGGCTTCAAGTAAACTATAATAATTTGAAAATCTAGCAAGTTATCCTTCAGGGACATGCGCTATCACCATAACTATTTGTTATAGCGATGACGCTACTCAATCTCATATTTAGGAAATGCACTGACTGATGCAAACTTTGTAAATCGCAAGAAAATATTAATCACCTAATGTACATGGGCGACAACATACTATTTGCCAAAGATGAAAAAAAAATGGAAACTGATACAGGAAGTAACAATATTCGGTCAAGACGTGGGGATGAATTTGGCATAGAAAAATTTGCCATGCTAATGATGAGAAGCGAGGAACGATATATGGCAGAGGAAATAGAACTACCAAATCAAGAAAAATTCAGAACGCTCAGAGAAAAAAGAAAATTACAATATTTGGGAATACTGGAAGTGGACACCAATAAACAAATGGAGATGAAAGAAAAAAAAAATAAGGGTGTCCTCGTAGTGTAATTGATAAAGCGGTGGACTGTGGAATCGTAGTAAGCAAGTTCGAACTTCAATCGCGTTATTATATTCCCTTTCAGACAGATACCCTTGGAAAATGTAAGGAGCCCTTTATCATCCCTGTTATTGGTTAAATAGTACCATTAATGTTCTTCTGGGACAATGCTTTGGCACTGAATAGCCAGCAAAGATTGATATGTCATTAAACAAAGAAACCAAACCAAACCAAACCAGAAAGAGTATCTCAACAGAATTTTAAAAAAACTACTAGAAACCAATCAATTTCATTAAAGGGATAAATGTCTGAGCTTTTACCTCGCTGTAAGATACGCGGGATTAGTCTTGAAGATGACGAGGAAATAACTATACGTTAATAAACTATACCTGTCAGGAAAAGAAACAACTCGAAGACTTCATGCAACATGCTGAGAAAGACTGATAACAGCGATCAGAAACGATACAGACAACATACGGATCAAAAGATGAACAATAACTAGAAAACACAAATGGGAAGAAAAAACAACTGGATTAATATTTCAAGCGACAAAGAAGTAGCATCTCAAACTTAAGAATTTGAAGATGGCTAACGAAAAAGAAACCTGAAAAGAGAAATTGAATCACTTCTAGTAGCAGCCAAAAAGTACGCTATAATGACCACTTGTGTTAACGCAAGAACAGATCAGACAGAACGGACGAAATGGAGCAAATCTAAGCAAAAAAAAAAAAAAAAAATGAATAAGACCAAACACGACTAGGTGGGAAGGTGATCAACCGGAAATTGTGAAGAAGATGAAACTTGACAATACAAACAAGTCGTATATGCATAACTAGAATCCGTATACAAAATAAAACGCACACACATCTCTGGGAATTTGAGATACAAACAGATCACCTAAACTCGACAAGACAAAAAGACCTAGTGGTAGTCAACAAAAAAAAAAAGAGAACCTGCCGAATAGAGGACTTTGCCGTTCAGGCAAACCATAGAGTAAAATTGAAATAAAATAAAAAGAGATAGAAGTACATAGTTCTTGCTAGAGTACTGAGAAAACTATGAAACATGAAAGTGACGGTGATATCAATTGTAAACGGTGAGCTTAGTATAGTCACCAAGGCAGGGGTAAAGGGACTAGAGGACTTGCAATTAAGAGGACGAGTAGAGACCATTCAAACTATAGCATTATTAAGAGCAGCCAGAATACTGAGAGTTGAGGAGACATGCTGTCACTCCATTGAGAAACCATCGGCTCATATGGTGTGAAAAACTCGAAAACGGCTGGAGAAGAAGCTAGACGGCAATTACACAAGAATATTGCGAGCAATCTTGAACAAGTCCTGGCGGCAAGTTAGACGAAGTTAGACGAACCAGACATGCAGGACACTGCTGGAGAAGCAGAGACGAACTCATAAGTGAGGTACTCTTATGGACCCCCATACATGGCCGTGCAAAAGCAGGACGACCAGCACGAACATACATTCAGCAACTATGTGAGGATACGGGATGCTGTCCAGAAGACCTGCCTGAGGCGATGAACGATAGGGAAAAGTGGCGACAGAGGGTCAGGGATATCCGTGCTACCAGCACGACATGATGATGATGATGATGATGATGAATTGGTATATGCACAAATTAGAATATATCCGAGAAAATAACATGGGGATTTGCAGTTGACCGACGCGGAATTGTGCAATAAATCCGACGCCGAGAATGAGAAGTTTTAAATTCTCTAAGATTTTAAGATAAAAAAAAGTTCACCTGACCGCGGGCAAAAGAACAAACCTCATGATGATTTAAAAAAAAAAGTAATTGGTTTTCTTTGCAGGCAGCAGAGGGAAAATTAAAGGATGCAAAAATCGTTACAAGTACTATGACCTTGCCAGAAAACTGAAAAAGTTCAGTCGGGATGACGGTGTAAGTTTATGAGTATTTTGTTCTTTTTTTTACTATCGTTTATTTTTTCATCAAAACTAATTTATTTCTAATATATATATATAAATATATATATGGTTTGGACAAAATAATGGAAACGCCTGGTAATTTCAAAAAATATATATTTGTAGGGTTTTCTGATTGCATCCCTCCCGAGAAATCTTGCTTTGTCCACCTCCCTTCTGACAATTTTTGAGGAAACTGGGTTCTCGAGATTGTCATTAAGCACTGCTGTAATTTTCGAAGCTGCATTCTTGTAACCCTTCCTAACAATCCACGTAAGAGTCCGACGCTCTCTATCAGACAGCTTTCGCATTCTTCCAGACTTTTGCTTCAGTGAGGAAGCTTTTCCTTCTTTCTCAAATGCTTTCATTACTTTTGAGACAACACTCCTTGCTACACAAATAATTCAGAGGATTTTGTTACTATATCGCCTGCCATAACAGCACCAACACTTTCTTCTCTTTTAAAGTCTGACAGATGTGCAATTTTTATGAATTTTGATAAATTTCTTTAGATAAAATTTGTAGGAAAACAGCAGTTCTAGTAAAATAAGTGGAGAAAAATTAATAATGAATCAAAAAAACATAAATATTACACATTTTTTATGGTTTTAGATGAGATTCACCGGCTCATTGGTCTACTGGATAGAGTGTTCACAAATGGTCCGGGGGACATGGGATCAATCCCAAGTTGCGTCATACCAAAGACTTTAAAAATTGTACATGATGCTTCCTTGCTTGACACTCAGCAATATAAGGTTCGTATCAAGGGTAAAGTAGAGCAATCCAGGGAAAAGAGTAGCACCCTCTCCTATAACTCGGTGTAGTAGCTATTGAAAAAGGGAGCCTTCTGGTCGCCGTCGACTACGGTCGCCAACTTTACTTATAAGAGATTCAAAATTATGATACTAAGGTTTTACTTGTTCCCATTATTTTGTTTAAACCCTGTATTTTGAAATAGTTTTTGTTAGAGTTTGAGAAGGAAGAGAGTGTTTGTATGTCAATAAATAATATTTTCGTAATCATAAATACGTCGCTATGTTTACCAGCGATTGGCATATACCGCAAAATATACAGTGCGTAGTTTGTTTGTTTTGTTGTATACTTAGCGTTTTGGTTTTCATTCAAAATGCGAATCGAGAGTGTCAACTCATGGAAGAATCGATCTCGTTGGCTCTTCACTAAAAACAGTTAACTTGTGGCTATTCTTAGATTCTTTCTTTTCTGTCTTTTTTCTGTCTTTTTTCTATCATTTTTGCCAAGTTATTTTTTCTAAAAAAATCTCGTTTATGTTGCCTTTGAGGCACATGCATTTTCTTTTTTCTTGAAAGGATATATCATCCAACATAATTAACAATTCTCTGTTAGAAAAGAATAAAATGGAAAATATGGAATTTCCCTATAAATTCCACTCAGTCGGAAAATGGTTGCAAAACTAAGGAAAATCGGCTAATTACATGAGGGAACTAACTCAATGCGTTTTGGGGGCAAACTGATTGTTTTTCTCATTCTTTCCATAATGAAGGGTCTGATTGCCATTCTTTTATTAAAGAAAATATTTGGTACTTTTCTACTCCATGTTAGCGTATTTACTTTTAGGAAACAAGAGGGAAATCGGCAGCACCTACTAATCAATTCTCTTCATCGTGTAATGTTACAAGAAGAGGGTTCTTCTGTAAACAAGAAAAATCTGGTCGACATTAATTTTCTCATCTGATGTATGCATTCTATGATTGATTTGTCTCGCATCTCACTGTAGCAGTTAATTTGGATATAAAAAAAAAATATTTTTTCTGAATATCATTTAGGTTGATATTTCAAAGCAACGACATCGTATTTTCCATTTGTTCCATGTTTGACGTTCATAGTTATAAGTGAAAAGTTTAAACAAAATATCAATTCATGAGACCGTTATTATCAGCGTAAGGTTATTCTATTTATACCCCAACATTGTATAAATAGAATTTGGGATGCGCCTCAGAGTCAAAATTTGCAGAATTAGGTTTGTTTCCTTCTTTGTTGCGTGATTTTCGAAGACGAGAATTTACCTGAGATATTAGGATAGAAATCTAAACTAATCCTAGGAGAGAAATGCTTGTACCGTATTTGCATTTTAGGCAAATCACTCTGATTAGCTGATAATTGACAGATTTGTAAAAAAGAACATTTATTTTTATGGATATTATGCAAGCAAACAAGTAAAGATCATTTCAGGATTTTTTTTAGTATTAATTTCATTATAGGGTTTTAAATTCTTAAATGAATTGAACAAAACACGTTGTGACGACATTGAATCGCCGCAGGAGTTTAATAGAAATCTCATTCTCTTTGTGTTGTATATTGGCCTCCGACCCGGCCGGGCTTTCAAAATAGGAAATGCACCTGTGTAAATAACAGGTGCATCCGGTCGAGAAATATCAGGATATCATAACCTTGACCGTGGATGAGTTGAATGAGTGCGAAATTGTGACGCTCGCAGGAAGAAGAGTAGACGTCAAATTATTATATAACCAGGGTGAATACAGGAAGTCAGTCAGTTTCGAGATCAGATAAGTTGGAGATAAGATCCGGTAGAGAAAGCCAGCACTGAGCAGAGTGGGCCCTCAAGTTCCCGATTGAGCAGTTGCAGTTGGAGAAAAGATGCAGTAGAGAAAACCAGCACCTGGCAGAGTGGACCCCAGGCTCCAAGTTCAGCAACCCAAGAGAACGGGAAAGAAACGTTGTTATGGCCATAAGAGTGCGGGTCAGTATGTTGCAGTTCTGTTTTGTCTCCAACTCCCTCTCGTTCACAACCATTTCAAATAAAGGAGAGGTATATTTTTCTAGAGAACTATGTAACTCGTCTTTATTGTGTCACCGTTATGATTCTGCATGCAGATGTATATGTATTATGTAGCTAAACAATATTTGGATTTACTTTTGTTTTCAGTGGGAAAATCTTTACTTTAGTTGTTTAATATCAACATAGTAAATGGGTTTAACAACACATAGAGTGATATTTATCATAGAATATTACTAAAAAAAATAAGGGTCATTCAATAGATAAGGACATATTTTTAAGAAAAGCCAAATATATTTTTTCTAAATTTAAAGTAAAATCTACATTGTTTGGAACTGGTTTGTAGGCTAAAAAATTACCTTGCAAAAATATTTGTTTTGAGGCTAATCAAAGTTGTGCCAAATCAAACATTGTTCTCGCGAATTGAAGAGAGGTGAGATATCAAATATTTCATGGTTGGAAAAAATAAACCATGTGAAATTTACGGAAGAATATGAAATTTGTCGGAGAAATATTTTTTCAAAAAATGATTACAAATGTGGTAAACATGGGTTTAGCCATATCTGTATGGGTTAAAAAACATTTAATGGTGTGGAAAAACACTGACTCTCTGGTAAAAAAAGTTCTAGACACAGCTGAGACTCAACTGTCTGTAAGAAAGACCTATCACTATCTATTTCCTTGAAAAAGACTGACTCTCAGGTAAAAAAAAAGTTCCAGTCACAGCTGAGACTCAACTGTCTGTAAGAAAGACCTATCACTATCTATTTCCTTGAAAGACACTGACTCTCAGGTAAAAAAACTTCCAGACACAGCTGAGACACAGATATCTGTAAGAAAGACCTATCATCATCTATTTCCTTGAAAAACACTGACTCTCTGGTAAAAAAAGTTCCAGACACAGCTGTCTGTAAGAAAGACCTATCACTAACTATTTCCTTGAAAAAGAGGCAATTGTAAACTATACTTCCTATTTCCAATTCCTGAGGAAAAATTCACTCTTTTTATTGAATGATTATTTCATTTTTTTAAGAATATTCTAAAGTTTATATCAATAGAATCTCAACTGATATAACATATTTGCCATACTTTTGACCTGAACGTAAATCTTCCATCGAATCTCGATAAAAATCAATATAAGGTAGACATTCTGGACGGATCGAGTAAAATATTGACACCTGCAGGTAAAACAAAAGTTTTTCTCTCGGGTTGATTCTTCTTATGCACACGAATATTTACCGCTCTTCTGTGGTTGCTGAATATGCTAATAAAAAAAAACGAAAACAACTTCCCAAATGACCAAATTTAGTTGATGAAAAGATACTTTTTTCACCTAAGAAAATCGGAAGAAAAAGTAATTCTTCATGATTCTCATCAAACTCCTACGATTAAGCAAAAAAAAAAGTATCTTATTTTTAAAGAAAGAGCCACGTCCAAGCGTGAAGGAAATAGCTCGTTATCTTATTCGTGATATCAGAAAAGATTTAAAGATGAAAAACATGAAAACTTTTAGAGATTGCAGATCCAGATTTTAATGGCTTATACTGATAAAACAAAATCATACCATTCATTTAAAATTTTGATAGAAATTTTAATCCTTTTTTTTTTTTGTTGTTTTTGTTTGCATGTCTCATCGCAAGTATAATGGGAAACAGCATGTTGGGTGTGAAGCGCCAGATCATCCACGAAGTTTGAACTAGTAATATTTTCCGCTGCATTCCGTTTGTATTTTGCCCTTTTGAATATGCAGGTGTTTTCTTTCATAAAACATGCCTCGTTCAGAACCATTCAGTAATCTTTTAGAGATTGCAGTAAACTTTTAGAGATTGCAGATCCAGATTTTAATGGCTTATACTGATAAAACAAAATCATACCATTCATTTAAAATTTTGATAGAAATTTTAATCCTTTTTTTTTTTTGTTGTTTTTGTTTGCATGTCTCATCGCAAGTATAATGGGAAACAGCATGTTGGGTGTGAAGCGCCAGATCATCCACGAAGTTTGAACTAGTAATATTTTCCGCTGCATTCCGTTTGTATTTTGCCCTTTTGAATATGCAGGTGTTTTCTTTCATAAAACATGCCTCGTTCAGAACCATTCAGTAATCTTTCCTCGGCTTGTTAATGGACATTAGATTCTAAAGGAAGATATCATTTCTACTCTATGATGGCCCGACTTTTGCTAAGATGTTCAATCATCATCATCATCGGGCCGACAGTATGGGTTCCTTTGACTATTTCTTGCAATCCATGCTTATCAACCATCTTTTTTTTTTTTGCAGTTCCCCTTGATAGCACCAAGTGTCTGCAGATATTTGACGAATAAAGGTTTTGCTGGTCAACCCACACTGCTGTGACCATAAGTAAGTGTCGTTACGATTACGTTGTTGTTTAGTGCGTATTTACTTCCCCAGCACTGCCCAGCATATATTGTTTGTTTTGATTGGATGTTTTTAACAGAGGTAAGGATTTGTTCCAAACAGTATGTCGTATTCTTGTCTAGTTATCTTCAGGCTTTACCCCCAAGTATATCGTTTGAATTAGTACTGATACGGCTTGAGCTTGGAAGAATTCCCGTTTTATCTAATTAAAGAGATCATATTTCTAGAAGGTCGATTACCTGTCAACAACAGATTTATCCCTACTTATGTTGATGTCACTTTCCAGAGATGAGATATTCCTACCGAGGTAAATGAGGCGATCTACTTATTTCATCGTTTTGCCACTTAATAAAGCGTTTACATCATGATGATTAAAACTCCTAAATTCTGTTTTATCTGAGTCTATGTTGAGACCAATGCCTTTTGTTGCCTGTTCCAGGCTATGCAACAGAGATTTAGAATGATCAGTTGTAATTGTAAGAAGCGCCAGATCATCCACGAAGTTTGAACTAGTAATATTTTCCGCTGCATTCCGTTTGTATTTTGCCCTTTTGAATATGCAGGTGTTTTCTTTCATAAAACATGCCTCGTTCAGAACCATTCAGTAATCTTTCCTCGGCTTGTTAATGGACATTAGATTCTAAAGGAAGATATCATGTTACACGAATATCACAAACACTTTCTTATGTAAACCATGGGAAACAGCATGTTGGGTGTGAATCAATACAGGTAAGTCCAACAGCGAATCAACGGCATTATTCATCGGAGAGTTCCCCAACATATCAACGGCTACGATGAGATATTTCAGTCTGGAAACTGCTACTATCCATCGATGAGGGTGGTGTCTGCTGATGAGAGGATAGATTTCGAAATATAGTGATGATTCAACAATTCAATATCAGTAAATATATTTAACATTGCTTTTGTATGTTTTCAAATAATTCATGTTCACATATTGGTCCATATGTATTTATTTTTGTTATTCGACGCTGGATCAATTAAACATGTATTCGGTGGAAATTTGCGGAATCATTTTTTTTCATTTGCCACAGAAAGGCACAGCAACTACATTCATTTTGCTGTTCATTGTAATCTCTTATATTCTTTCTTGTCTCTTAACATGTACCGTCCTGTAAATGGGGCCTAGAATATGCTGTCTCTAACTCCTGCAGAGGGGTAAGTTACACCACTAAAGAGATTTCATGGTAATAGCAATAAACTGAGCCTGATTGTGTGACTCCAGATTTAGAGCTCTGGGAAATATGAAGTATTCTTTATTTGCCATTACTCCAAGTTCCACGCCCACTGGGAATTGTTGTACTGTGTACCAAACAAACCCTTAAAAACAGTATAATAAAAATAGAATTACGAACGTACGCTGAACGGGATTTATAAACCTTGAAGCGTAAAATAACCGTAGACTTGTTAAAAATCAATCATTCGTAAATCACTCAATGAATATCATTCGTTATTTAGTTGTCTTTTCTCATTAAACTTCTCTTAATATAAATATTTCACAGTTTCAATTAACGTTCTGTTTAATAATAATTTGTTGCCATTATTTATCTTTAGTCTCCCGATCTAATGCTAACCATTTACAAGCCTTTATATGGCATTGAATAATTATTTCTATTTCATCACCTTCAACTTGACAGCACAGCTCTCCCTGACTCTCCCTCTCTTGGTCTGTCTCTATCTTTTTCTCCATGTCTATCAGTTTCATTCTTTTATTCTCTGGCTTTCTGTCAATTTATTTTTCTCTCTTTTTTTTCTCTCGGTCTCTCTCAGTCTCATTCTTTTTTCTCTCTGTCTCTCTCAGTCTCATTCTTTTTCTCCCTGTCTCTCTCAGTCTCATTCTTTTTCTCCCTGTCTCTCTCGCTCTCATTCTTTTTCTCCCTGTCTCTCTCAGTCTCATTCTTTTTCTCCCTGTCTCTATCTCTGTCTCTCTCAGTCTCATTCTTTTTCTCCCTGTCTCTATCTCTGTCTCTCTCAGTCTCATTCTTTTTCTCCCTGTCTCTCTCAGTCTCATTCTTTTTCTCTCTGTCGCTCTCTGTCTCTGTCAGTCTCATTCTTTTTCTCCCTGTCTCTCTCAGTCTCATTCTTTTTCTCCCTGTCTCTATCTCTGTCTATCTCAGTCTCATTCTTTTTCTCCCTGTCTCTCTCAGTCTCATTATTTTTCTCCCTGTCTCTCCCTGTCTCTCTCAGTCTCATTCTTTTTCTCCCTGTCTCTCTCAGTCTCATTCTTTTTCTCCCTGGCTTTCTCAGTCTCATTCTTTTTCTCTCTGTCTCTCTCTGTCTCTCTCAGTCTCATTATTTTTCTCCCTGTCTCTCTCAGACTCATTCTTTTTCTCTCTGTCGCTCTCTCAGTCTCATTCTTTTTCTCCCTGTCTCTCTCAGTCTCATTCTTTTTCTCTCTGTCTCTCTCTGTCTCTCTCAGTCTCATTCTTTTTCTCTCTGTCTCTCTTTGTCTCTCTCAGTCTCATTCTTGTTGTCCCTGTCTCTCTCAGTCTCATTCTTTTTCTCCCTGCCTCTCTCTGTCTCTCTCAGTCTCATACTTTTTCTCCCTGTCTCTCTCAGTCTCATTCTTTTTCTCCCTAGCTTCCTCAGTCTCATTCTTTTTCTCTCTGTCTCTCTCTGTCTCACTCAGTCTCATTCTTTTTCTCCCTGTCTCTCTCAGTCTCATTCTTTTTCTCCCTGTCTCTATCTGTCTCTCTCATTCTTTTTCTCCCTGTCTCTCTCAGTCTCATTCTTTTTCTCCCTGTCTCTCTCTGTCTCTCTCAGTCTCATTCTTTTTCTCCCTGTCTCTATCTGTCTCTCTCATTCTTTTTCTCCCTGTCTCTCTCAGTCTCATTCTTTTTCTCCCTGTCTCTCTTTGTCTCTCTCGATCTCATTCTTTTTCTCCCTGTCTCTCTCAGTCTCATTCTTTTTCTCCCTGTCTCTCTCAGTCTCATTCTTTTTCTCCCTGTCTCTCTCAGTCTCATTCTTTTTCTCCCTGTCTCTCTCAGTCTCATTCTTTTTCTCCCTGTCTCTATCGGTCTCTCTCATTCTTTTTCTCCCTGTCTCTCTCAGTCTCATTCTTTTTCTCCCTGTCTCTCTCTGTCTCTCTCAGTCTCATTCTTTTTACCCCTGTTTCTATCTGTCTCTCTCATTCTTTTTCTCCCTGTCTCTCTCAGTCTCATTCTTTTTCTCCCTGTCTCTCTCTGTCTCTCTCGATCTCATTCTTTTTCTCCCTGTCTCTCTCAGTCTCATTCTTTTTCTCCCTGTCTCTCTCTGTCTCTCTCGATGTCATTCTTTTTCTCCCTGTCTCTTTCAGTCTCATTCTTTTTCTCCCTGTCTCTCTCAGTCTCATACTTTTTCTCCCTGTCTTTCTCAGTCTCATTCTTTTTCTCCCTGTCTCTATCTGTCTCTCTCATTCTTTTTCTCCCTGTCTCTCTCAGTCTCATTCTTTTTCTCCCTGTCTCTCTCTGTCTCTCTCAGTCTCATTCTTTTTCTCCCTGTCTCTATCTGTCTCTCTCATTCTTTTTCTCCCTGTCTCTCTCAGTCTCATTCTTTTTCTCCCTGTCTCTCTCTGTCTCTCTCGATCTCATTCTTTTTCTCCCTGTCTCTCTCAGTCTCATTCTTTTTCTCCCTGTCTCTCTCAGTCTCATTCTTTTTCTCCCTGTCTCTCTCAGTCTCATTCTTTTTCTCCCTGTCTCTCTCTGTCTCTCTCAGTCTCATTCTTTTTCTCCTTGTCTCTCTCAGTCTCAGTCTTTTTCTCTCTGTTTCTCTCTGTCTCTCCCAGTCTCATTCTTTTTCTCCCTGTCTCTCTCAGTCTCATTCTTTTTCTCCTTGTCTCTCTCAGTCTCATTCTTTTTCTCCCTGTCTCTCTCTGTCTCTCTCGATCTCATTCTTTTTCTCCCTGTCTCTCTCAGTCTCATTCTTTTTCTCCCTGTCTCTCTCAGTCTCATTCTTTTTCTCCCTGTCTCTCTCAGTCTCATTCTTTTTCTCCCTGTCTCTATCTGTCTCTCTCATTCTTTTTCTCCCTGTCTCTCTCAGTCTCATTCTTTTTCTCCCTGTCTCTCTCTGTCTCTCTCAGTCTCATTCTTTTTCTCCCTGTCTCTCTCAGTCTCATTCTTTTTCTCCTTGTCTCTCTCAGTCTCATTCTTTTTCTCCCTGTCTCTCTCAGTCTCATTCTTTTTCTCCCTGTCTCTCTCAGTCTCAATCTTTTTCTCCCTGTCTCTCTCAGTCTCATTCTTTTGCTCCCTGTCTCTCTTAGTCTCTCTCTCTCTCTCATTCTTTTTCTCCCTGTCTCTCTCTGTCAATTTCTGTTTTTCTCTGTTTCTCTCTACCCGTCCCTATCATCCATTGCCCTCAACAAGTCTTTCAAACTGCATCTATCTCCGCAAAAATCAGATATAGATAAGTTCTTATTCGTCAGTCATCATTGACATGACCCTGTGTAGGAGTCCATTGAAAAATGTAACTGGAGGTGCCCATGGTGTAATGGTTATCGACGTAGGAAATGAATACGGCGACACGAGTTCAAATCCTGGACGAGACTGATAGCATTCCACATAGCACTAATACCCTTGGGAAAGGTATGAATTCAATTATTCTCCCTCCAGATATAGGTAAATAGTAGAACAGACTAGGTTCCTCAGCCTTGGTCAGGCAACTAGTCTAAGAGAAGGAAAACTCTGAATTCAAATCTGTTAAACTCTGCTTAAAATATTGACTTTGTGTCATATCCTGTCCGAGCGGAGGGGTTGGTAATTATGGTAACTTTCGTCCCGCGTGTCTTATCCATCTTACTTGAATTTTTTTTTAATGGGATGTAAGTGGCCGAACAGAAAAATAATTCTCACAGAGTCATGATTTTAAGTATGGCCATTGAATTCTAATCACTTGCAACCGGTTAGATGTTGTTTACAATTGTTTTAAGCAGCTAACAATTCATCCTTGTTCAAAATCTCAATATGAAAAATAATTAATAGAAGTAGTTCAAAATCATTCTTGAAGTTTCAAAGAAAACTATAGATCTATAGATGTTACGTTAACAAGCACGACCGCTCCGGATCAAAGTCGATTGGAAAGTATGGAAGGAATGAGTCCACAATATCCAGAGATTTAGAACTAGAGTCTCACCACTGAGTTCAATTTACCATCATACTCAATTCTTTGGAAAATATCTTGGTATTTTCTGCTGTATGAGGAATTCTCAATATTCAATCTAGAAAGCACGCCTCTGGTGCATTTTTGAAGTTCCGGTTCTAACTGGGACACTTATAGCCATAGAACCTTTGGGAAAATTACTTAGCGGGTAGAAATATTTAGAAATATTTACAAAGAAAATATATAATCATGTATAAATATTTATCCTGACAAGCTTGCCTTAGGTTTATTATCTCAAAAACTAATATTTTCCGATTAATTAGAATTTGTATCCACCGAATATACGAAAACTGATAATAATAAAAAATAAAGAAAGAAAATGAAATAAATAAAATCAGTGCCGTAAGTGAGGAATGGAGTCATTAACTTTAGAGCTCTTCACCATTAATGAGACGAGATATAAGTTTAAAAGAAAGAGTAAAAATGCAATTGTATAGTTTCAAATAAATAAATGAATAAATAAATAATAATAATGATAATAATGTCACTCAAACTCCAGTGAAAAACCATCAGCTAACACTGATGTGAAAAACTCTAAAGGAGTAAAAAATTATAATAATAATAATAATAATAATAATAACGCCATAAGAACCAATCATATCAAAGCAAGGAAAGATAAAACGCAACAAAACAGTAAATGTAGGCTATGTGGTGACAGAGACGAAACTATCACATTATAAACGAATGCAGCAAATTAGCACAGAAGTATGAGGCGAGACACGACTGGGTCGGCAAGGTGGTCCACTGGGAAATGTGCAGGAAATTTCAATTCGACCATACAAACAAATGGTGTATGCACAACCCAGCACCTGTCCTAGAAAATGACTTGCATAAAGTCCTATGGGACTTTAATATACAAACGGATCACCTAATCCCGGCCAGAAGACCAGACCTCATAATAATCAACAAAAAAAAAAAAAAAGAGAATCTGCAAAATTGTCGACTTTGCTGTTCCGGCGGACCACAGAATAAATCTGAAGGAAGGTGAAAAGAAGAATAAGTAACTCAACCTTGCAAGAGAATTAAAAAAAACTGTGGAACATGAAAGTAACGATTGTGCCACTTGTGATTGGTGCGTTAGGCACAGTAACTAAAGTATTATTAATGGGCCTGGAGGACTTGGAAGTTGGCGGACGGGTAGATACTATCCAAACGACAGCATTGCTGAGGACGGCCGGAATACTGAGACGAGTCCTGGAGACTTGAGGAGACTTGCTGTCACTCAAACTCCAGTGAAAAACCATCAGTTAATACTGATGTGAAAAACTCTAGAGGAATAATAATAATAATAATAATAATAATAATAATAATAATAATAATAACGCTGATGTGAAAAGCTCTAATGAGTGAATAATAATAATATTTTGCAAACTGGTATCGCTTCAAGAACCTGTTCTTAATACTTATAATTTTCAGAGAGTTACAATGCTTCCAGTAGTCCTATTTATAACTGATTATTTTTCTATAAATATATGGTTTAAAATATTTCAAACAGTTGAATAGTTTTAAGGTACTAATGATAAAAAAAAAAAAATAACAGAAAAAATTCCCTTAAAAAATGAAGTTAAAAAATCAATGGTTCTCGATATTTCATCTGAAAAGGAAAAAATAAATTAAAGATGCCCATTTGTTTGGTAACATTCGCGGATATCAGTTTCTCGTAAATTATATCGAGAACCATTGCCTAAATATCTTTCTTTGCGCAAAAGGAAAATACGAATGCATTTAGACTGTTATTGATTGTTTTCGGCTTATCGCCAAAATCTATAGAAAGGTGTTCAGCTCGAGTTCCGGTTTTGTGGCAATTCGATATTGAACGGAGTTTAACTCTTACGTGAATTTTCTTTTAGTTTTTATTTATTTTCTAAGGGTTTTCTTTTCTTTCTTTGCAGATTTATTCACGATTTCATTTTCGATGCTCATAATTTGTCACGATTTTCTTCACTGATCGGCAGAAGACGAACATTATTTTACAAGGAAATAAATATCGACATTCCTCGATGGGTTCACCAAAACAATGAAAACAACCTTGAAAACATACTTCAAAATGGGAACAATACAAATTATAAATGTATAAATAAACTATAAAGGAGTGTTAAGAAATAAAAAAAAGATGATACGGTGAGTTTGGTATAGTAAAGAGAAAGGAAAAAAAGATCTGAGAATAGAGATAAAAAAGGAAATAAATTTGAATGATTTAATTTCGAAGCAGAGAAAAAAAAAAACGCTCAGAATATGAATAACGGAAATTTGAAAAGAATGTGTAACTGGCAAAAAGAAAATAAATAAAAATACCGCAAGAAATTTGTCTACTCTTTCCCTAGTATGAATTATGATACAGAAAAATCCCTAAATGTACTACTACTAATAATAATAATGATAATAATAATAATAATAATAATAATAATTATTATTATTATTAAAAGGAGATTACTACTACTACTACAACTACTACTACTACTACTAATAATAATAATAATAATAATAAGTATTATTATTATTATTATTGAAGGAGATAAGCAGAAGAAATTTGGGAAGATTTCTAAATACAAGTTCTATACAAATATACTAAAGATATGCCGAACAAGCAAAGATGATTTTTAAAATGAGTATATTTTCTAAATTTTTGATACTGGGTATATGTCGATAAGTAAGCAGTTAGGAATATGATCAACAAGATCTTTCGAAGAGAGATGAAAAGAAAACACGGAAAATCAAAACATTATAGAACCCAGTTCCACAACATCAGTGTTCAAACAAGATGAAAGAAACAATGTAGTGGGTGTTGATGCTTCAGCGGATCCCAGTCTGAAAATTTAAAAAAAAAAAAGGGACAGGGTTATATGTACAAATTCATGGATTTTGCCATAGAGCAAAATTTTTTTAAAAAGCCGCTAACATTAAGATGACAGTGCTACCAGTTGTAGTAGGTGCACTTGGAAGGGCTTCAAAGGTTTTGGAAAGGAGATTGAAAGAATTAGAAATCATATGAAGACTCGAAGCCATACAGATCACAGCTGTGTTAATATTTATAAAAATATTTAGAAGAGTCCTGAATGTTATATTACATATTCGCTGTGCAATGCAGTCGGAATAGAGGGCCAACTGTCAACATTCGACAAGAAAGATACCCTTGAGAACAAGTGAAGCGAGATGACCATAGTGCAAATTCGAATCACATAGATGGAAAAGGTCTAAGTTTGAAAACGGAAAGGTCACCGATAAACAAACTTAAAAGTTTGTCAAAATGATTGATCCTGAACGCACTAAAAAAACACGTACACGTGACCCCTATGTAAGATCTTAAGGGTGACGTCATAGCTGAATTGAAAAGGAGTGCATTTTCTCTCCGACGCCAGTTCTATTATTATATATTTGATTTTTGACCGGCCACGTAAGTTACATAGATATCAAAAGACGATGCAAATGTGTCTTAAGGTAAACAAAAGACAGCGGAAATTCCCCGTGAATTGCGTGGGTGGGTTGCTGGAATGATTAGTGGTTGCTGAATGATTAGTGGTACGTGGGTGTCCGGAAAAATATATAACGACGGAAGATTTTTGACTTCAGGCAGTGAGAGAGAGAGAGAGAGAGAGAGAGAGAGAGAGAGAGAGAGAGAGAGAGAGAGAGAGAGAGCACAAAAGAGTGCCTCGACGTTACACCGCTCTGTGTGTTGGCCGTGGGCCAGACGGCCCTGAATAGAGAGTTTGAGAAAAGTCTCAAATGTACAAGATTTTATTATTTAGACAAGATTACTATGTCTAAATAGGGCATGATCACAGGAAAAAGAAAAAAAAAAAGGATATATAGCGACAGGCTCTAAATTCAGAAACGTAAAAGCTGAGATAAGATGTTTTATTCGGTTTTTTCCAGTCTCCCGTAAGAAAAGTAAAGAAGAAGCAGCAAGGATTAAATGTTTTAAGTCGGCACTGTGCCACCCTCGTAGATGTAAACGAAGAAGGGTAGTATAAATATTCCGAATCTCTGTCTGGTTCTAAATTTTAGCTGTTTCTGACTTTCTTTCTCTCTCTCTCTCTCTCTCTCTCACACACACACACAACTAATTTTGTATCTTTCATAATAAACAAAAAGAAGATTATATATTCATAAATAAGAATTGTGCCAAAGGAGGTGGTGTAATGGTTATCGTCGTAGGAAATGGACACGGCGACACGGGTTCAAATCCTGGACGAGACTGATTGCATTTCACATAGCACTAATATCCTTGGGAATGGTATGAATCCAATTATTCTCCCTCCAGCTATGGGTAAATAGTAGGACAGACTGGGTTCTTCATCCTTGGTGTGGTGACTAGTCTAGGAGAAGGAAAACTCTAAATTCAAACCTGCTAAACTCCGCTTAAAAATTGACCTTGTATCACATCCTTCGGAGGGGTTGGTAAATATGATAAAAAAGAATTGTCGTCTTTTCTTCTTCCGGTATATGGCCCAGTCGGCTGGTGCTACAGAATACACCGTCTGCACTTCTGCAGAGCAGTATCACTTCCCCAGTTAGTGTCCTTGATATGCTACAAAAGAATCTGTTGGTGAAATTCCCGGTAATTTTGAACTTTGGGGATTACTGTCGTCGCTTTCAGATGCATTCTAGCCCGGAGTGGTAGAGCCTGATAAGTTCCAATCTATGTGCCAGATATAACTAAATAGTGTACTTATGCAGAACTGAATTATTTGAAATAGAACTGTTTGATCGTTTGTGTATATGCAAAGGACTGATATTTAATTGAATTGTTAGTTATGCATGGCATTACTTAAAAGCATTAAACCGTGTGCAAACCAATGATAAGTAGGAAATTGAATGCTTCGTATTAAGAACAATTATTGGGAAACCAAAGGACTGCAGTTAAACGTATTATATACAAAATATATAGGGGGTGTCCTCGTGGTGTAATGTTTAAAGCGATGGACTGCGGAATCGTAGTACGCGAGTTCGTACTCCAGTCGCGCTATTACGTTCACTTTCGGTCAAATACCGTTGGGAAAGGTATGAACCCCCTTATCCTCCCAGCTAAATAGTACCATTACTGCTCTTCTAGGAGAACAGATTTAGCATTAGATAACCTAAAAAGAGTTGATATGCCATTAAACAAAGAAACCTAACCAAACCACAAAATATATATATAAAAATTGATTTGTCATTAAATAACCTACAATGGTTGATATGCTATTAAACCAAGTTAAATCAAAACAATCTCCCGGTATACAACAATATGTTCAAAGATAATCCGTGTAAAATAAAAATTAGATATCATTTTCATCAATCACTGAGTTTTCTTCTTTAATCAAATCTTGGCGAATCGTTAACCGACGAGTCTTTAAGACCAAAGGCCCAAGGTGACTTGCTGTCACGCAGTGTCCATTGAATAATGACCGTTATAAAAAGTGTGAATTTTAAGGAGGTTATCGTCGTAGGAAATGAACACAGCGACATGAGTTCAAACCCTGGACGAGACTGATAGCATTTCACATAGCATTAATACCTTTGGGAAAGGTATGAATCCAATTATTCTCCCTCCAGCTATGGGTAAATAGTAGGTCAGACTGGGTTCCTCAGTCTTAGTGAGGCAACTAGTCTAGGAGAAGAAAAACTCTGAATTCAAACCTGCTAAACTCCGCTTAAAAATTGACCTTGTGTCACATCCTGCCCGGGCAGAGGGTTTGGTAAATATGGTTATGAGAAGTGTGAAAAATCGCAATAATAATAATAATAATAACAGTAATAATTCCTCCCCAAAGATGATTTGCATGAAGTAATATGATGAAGAGGGATCACCTAATTTAAACCAGATGACCAGACCTAATGTTAATTGACAAAAGAAAAAAAAATGAAAAAGAAAAAAAAATCCATCAAATAAATTCTGCCGAGACAGTGAACTACCACTTGAAAAAAAAAAGGAAAGCAAAAATCTTCACAAATACTAGGACCTTTCCAGAGAACTAAAAGAAAAAGCTACGGCACCTCATGATAGCGCTCATAATTGTAGATGATTTTGAAACGGTAAACAAGAGGATGGAGATGAGGCTGGATTAATTGGAAAGAAGAGGATGAATCGAAACTATCAGGATGACAGAATTTTTTCAGATCGGTCGGAATACTGACAAGAGCCATGGAGATCTGAAGAGACTCGCAGTCATTCAGACTCCATTGAAAATCTACCAGTTATCATGAGAGAAAATCGTCAATAATTGTACTTCAATATTTTAGTTTCCTTCGGTGTGGGTTTATAAATTCTATCATCCAATCTGCTGAAGCGTCAAAGTATTTTATAATCCTATAGTGTTTTTTCTTGGTCACCTTTAATTGGATCATATCTTTTCTTGTTCGGACATTGGTATAATGGTTAAAGTGTTCACCAATGTCCCAGGAGACTAGGGTTCAATCCCAGGTTGAGTCATACCAAAGACTCAAAAAAGGGTACTTGATGCCTCCTTGATTAACACTCAGTATTATAAGGTGCGGATCCAGGGTAAAGTGAAACAATCCATGGAAAGGAGTAGTGCTGTCCCCTACACCTTGGTGTAGTAGCTATCGAAAAGGGATCCTTCGGGTCACCCTCGACTATGGTCGAAAACTTTTATATATTTTCTTGAATTTTTGCTTTTGGTGTAAAGACGCTGTTTATCTGCCTTTGAATGATGCATTCCTAGGCCGGTTATTAAATTCCTAATTTGAGAAACCCAAATATTTTCTTTCAGCAAACATCCTGTATATTTTACTAAAACTGAATATTACTGTTGTTATTGCCTAGCTGTTAAGTGCATGAACTTCATTGTTTTAATTCAATTCAATGGCTTTTATTCACGGATTGAATTATTCTATTATTTTTCTTTACTGGTAATATGATTGATACAATTCTCATCTTTCATTCCTAACTAATTTAAAATTCAATTGCGACTTTTAAACTGTTATAACCGTATTTATATCTAGAGTGATGTTTTTGGACTTTCTTTCCAAGCCTTTTCTAAATGTGACTTGTAACCAGACAATACTGTTCTCTATCGTCATTAAATCTTTTCAGTGAGTTTAATAGATCTAAATAATCAGAATACAGAATATTGGAATCTGAAAAATAGTATAAGCACTTACCATAAGTTATAAAAGAAGCCAAAGACGTTACTGTTCTCTGGGACTTAGTAAATCATTCGCACAGAAAATAAATAGTAATAGACCGTATATAGTATTTAAGGATTAACAATACACATACGTTCTAATTTGGGCACCTCGGGTGGTGTAATGGTTAGTAAGGTAAACTAGCAAACATGAATGAGTGAGTTCGATTCTCATTGGGTGCCCCATCCATGCGGCCTTGTGCTACATCTAAGCAAAATGCTTAGTAAATTACCACATACATTCTAATTGATACGTCAATGTCTATAGATAATTGCACATCAGTCTAAGAATGTAATTAGGTAAGTAAATAGAATAACCTGAAAATAGAACTTAAAAAATACGGCTCCTTAAAACTATCACGGTGCCAATATTAGTGGGAGCCCTAATTTGGATCAGGAAAGGGCATATAAACACATTAATATGATATCTAGCAATTACAGCCGATATCAAATACAAACAATTACACTTCACAGAACTGCTCATCTCCTAAGAAGAATATTACCTTTATGATAGGGAGCTACCTGTGATGTAATGGCTATCGTCGTAGGAAATGGACACGGCGATACGAGTTCAAATCCTGGACGAGACTGATTGCATTTCACATAGCACTAATACCCTTGGGAAAGTTATGAATCCAATTATTCTCCCTCCAGCTAAATAGTAGGGGAGACTGCGTTCTTCAGCCTTGGTGAGGCAAGTAATCTAGGAGAAGGAAAACTCTGAATTCAAACCAGCTAAACTCCACTTAAAATTGACCTTGTGTCATATCCTGCCCGAGCGGAGGGGTTGGTAAATAGGATTACCTTTATGATAGGAAAAGTAACACCAAAATTGGTAGCAAAAAAATAAATACATTGCATACAAATAATTATTAGTTATCTGAGGTTTTGGGTTAAGGCCCGGTGAAAGATTATAAAACCCTAAAGTAAAGCTGACATTTGAAAATAAAAACTTTCTGAAAAAATTGCCGTAGAATTATACATGCTATAACCAAAAAAACTAAAACTAAACAAACATGGATGATCACACAAACATGGATTAATAAATGTCGGGAAAAATTCGAGATATCCGATGAAGCCGTCAGTTTTCCCAAAGTGCGACGGGAAACTGAAGATTAAAACTTACGAAAAGTTCCAAGAAAAGATTAAACCATTTCAGGAACCTATATGATATCATAATTTTTGCGAAGTATTAAAATAATTAGGATTCCATTGGGAAAGTAAGTGAATCTTCAGTTGATATGTAAGAACGGAATAAGGGATTGAAAAATGTTACATGTTTATTCTGAGAAAATAGAAATGAGAAAAAACTGAAGTAGAAGAACTGCTCAGTCAGGAAAAAAAACAAACTCTTGGAATAAAGTCTACAAATATCAGGAATTATTAAAAGCGATACAATCAAACAAATGGTGATGAAAAGATATATAAGATAGGGGTACCTTAAAAGGCAAAAAAAATCTTAAATCTTAACTCTGCTGCCAAAATGTTACCAAGGTAATAAAATACGGTCTGTCTTGTACACTTCGCTAAAAACTTCTTAAATTGAGAAAGAAAGAAACAAAGAAATTTGGACATTAAAACAAAGATATTAATGAATTTGTAAAGGTCTTACTTCCAAGTGATGACATCGGTGAAATCTGTGTGACGAGAAAGAAATGAATTCGTAAATATAGAGAATTCTGTCGCTTAAGCAATACGTAGATGAAAAAAAAAATAGATTGAATAGAGCATTTTGTAACTGCAATAAGAATAACAGGACAACAAAGCGAAAAATAAAGGAAATTTATCAACTAAATGGCTGCTTTAAGCAACAATCTAAGGACATTGCACATAAGATGACCAGGACATGTTTACGAAGATAAAACTTAAAAAGCGATAATGAATCTCAATTTACAACAATACATAATAAAGTTATAAGATCTAATTATATGAAAGCTGAAATAACTGATATGCAGGAAGATAGCAGTTGCTGGTAATGTGATGGCAGAGATAAAACAGTTCTTGAAATTAGAATCGAAAATAGCAAAATGTTACGATTGGAATGCAAGATTAGGCAAGATTGGGTGGAAAAAAGTGATCCACCGTTAATCGTACAAGTGATTACAATTTGACCAAACTGACAAATGAAATATGCAAAAAACAGTATCTGTTCTAGAACATAATAAAAATTAAAGTTGGCGACTGTAGTCAAGGGCGACCAGAAGGCTCCTTTTTCAATAGCTACTAAACCGAGGTGTTAGGGAGGGCGCTACTCTTTTCCCTACATTGCTCCACTTTACCCTAGATGCGTACCTTATATTGCTGAGTTTTGAGCAAGGAGGCATCAATTATCCTTTTTAAAGTCTTTGGTATGGCGCGATTTGGGATTGAACCCAGGTCTCCTGGACCATTGGCGAAATCTCTATGGATCACACAATACCGACCAGAAAACAAGTCCTAGTGTTGATTGACAAGAAGAAAAGAGATTGCGATCTATTTTATTTTTTTGTTCCAGAAGATCACACAATAAAAAGAAAAGAAAGTCGAAAACAAGACAGATACCTGATCTTTTCAGAAAACTGAATAAATAGTGGAAAATAAAGATGACTGTGATATACCTCGTAATTGGATCCTTTAGAGCAGTCTTCAAGAACCTTTAAAAGGAACTAAGGAAATAATCTTGGTAAAATTATAAACTTCCATAAAAACCCAGATATGGTTTAAATAGCATAACTTTTGTCCATCTACTTGAGTAAATTTGGCATTAATTCACCACAAATATTGATATGCCATTAAAAAACTCCAAACACTGACTAGGGAGGCTTTTCTGATGTGGTGGATATCGCATTAGGATATGGACACTGGGACCAATTTCAATCCTGATTATATTTTACTTACTTAATTATCTCTTTATATTTTCATATATACAAAAATTAAAACTTATCGTTGAATAAAATAAGTTATTCATGTCTAAGTTGTTATTTTGTTTTTGTTTGTTTTTTTGCTACATATGATATTAAGTTCGTAATTTCGTTGAAAAGAGTTTTTAACAAATATCTCCTGAATCATTTTTTTTTTACATTATGCAAATTTATAAAATGCAGAAAACAGAAGTTTTTTTTATGCTATATAATGCAATATAGACGTAGATGTAACGGGTATAAATTATGTAATAAAGTAGAAATCGACGTGCCCGTGGTGTAATGGTCATCGTCGTAGGAAATGGACACGGCGACACGAGTTCAAATCATGGACGAGACTGATTGCATTTCACATAGCACTGATACCCTTGGGAAAGGTATAAATCCAATTATTCTCCCTCCAACTATGGGTAAATAGTAGGGCAGACTAGGTTCTTCAGCCTTGGTCAGGCAACTAGTCCAGGAGAAGGAAAACTCTGAATTCAAGCCCGTTAAACTCCGCTTAAAAATTGACCTTGTGTCATATCCTGCCCGAGCGGAGGGTGAGACCTTGTGTCATATCCTGCCCGAACGGGGGGGGGATAAATATGATAAAGGATATTCCCGGGATATTCCACGAATGTAGCCTATGATAATAATAATACTACAGCTCAAACCGATATGGCAGAAAGACCAAAGAGTAAAATACGGACATAAATATTACATGCTTTGTTCACGTAGACAACCTACAGATTGATCTTATGGCTACAATATTTGCAGTACATGTTTTTTTTAAAGTGGAATGTCTTACTCTAAACATTGCTCTCTTGTGGAAAGCAAAAATGAAATAATATAAAAAGATATAGAATTTAGACATAATATATAGATGCGTGTTTGAATGACATACACACAGAGTACATGACACTGTATGACAACCCGTTTCTTGGCTATGCCATTGTCTAATTATATATATATATATATATATATATATATATATATATATATATATATATATATATATATATTAAGCCTAATAAAATCTCCACGAGACTTAGAGCTGCCTTACTGAGCTGAGCTAAAATCCAAGTCTTTTCCACTGAGTAGTCAACCAATGGTAAAGATTTCACCCTATCGAATAAGTTAAGCCGTTTGTAAAGAAAGCATCTAAAAACTTTCTTCTTCACTGAAGGAAGTGCTCAAATACGGACAAGAACAGGCGAATAAGATTTAGATAGAATCTTCAGATAATATCAAATGTTTCATCTAAATATTGTATTTTGGGAAATGCAGCATACCTTTAACAATGAACCAGGCATAAGTAGAAAAATAATTTTTCTAGTATATACATATATATATATATGTGTGTGTGTGTGTGTGTGAGAGAGAGAGAGAGAGAGAGAGAGAGAGAGTGTGTGTGTGTGTATGTGAGTGAGTGTGTGGGTGTGAGAGAGAGAAAGTTTCTTCCTTTTTCAATTGACGCACTGCTTTTATGGCATTCTAAATTACTGCTCAGAAAATGCAAAGTGCTAAAAGATATTAACGACCAAAAAATAAATCCGATTAACTGAAATCTGTGTTTTCAAAAGAGACAGAGTTAGATTTTTAAATCAAGCGTTCAGACGCTTTAAATAAATTACATTTGCTTCCCTGAAATATTGATTCGTTTTCAGTAATGAAATCATTTGCATTAAGATGACGCTAGGCTCCTGCCAAAACGTATGAATCTTATTTTGAAAACTGATTATATATATATATATATATATATATATATATATATATATATATATATATATATATGAAGTATGAGGGATGCTTTTCATGCCTTGTAATAAAACAAAACAACTATTAAATGAATAAAAAGTTAATAAGTCAAACAAACTAATCATTTCAACTCAATTCAACATTACTTATGCAAATTCTAGATTCTAACGCTTAATATTAAACTATATCATAGTCTGCGGGTAGGATATTTTCTTCAAATATTGATGTAAGACGCAATGGCTAATTTTTTTTTTTTTTAACTAAATAAAAAATATGTGCAATCTTTGTACTATCAAGTTTGCGTTTGCAGTAAAATATAATTAAGGCAGCTAATTACTTTTTAAAAGATAAGATTTTCAGCTACTTTCTCTAACAGATTCATATCAGTCAAACTTGAAAAGAAATGTCAGTTAGATCAAAGAGAAAATGGCTAATTTGCCAACCTGATTGCCACTAAAAGAACTGCATCAGAATTATTTATATTGAAGGAAAAATCAACAAAACGACAATCATGGCCTTTGCAGTGAAGGAGGCGAGATTAATAATTGAATGCAGCTATCTGCCGTAAAAAAAAATCCCAAAATTTTATGACTTTCACTAGTTGAAGCTAAAAAGGTGCTTGTATTTCGAGAAAGCGGCCATTTGTACTGTGATAGGTGCACATGCTCTGTTTTGAGTCCTTAAAGTTATACTTCTTCATGAATATCCATCTATTATCATCATCATCATCATGTCGTGCCGCTTGCACGGATATCCCTGACCCTCTCTCGCCACTTCTTCCTATCGTTCATCGCCGCCGGCAGGTCTTCAGGGCTACATCCCGTATCCTCATATAGCTGCTGTATGTATGTTCTAGCTGGTCGTCCTGATTTTGCTCGGCCATATGAGGGGGTCCATAGGAGTACATCACTTATGAGCTCGTCTCTGCTTCTCCAACAGTGTCCTGCGTGTCTGGTTCGTCTAACTTGGATAGTTTTCGTGATGGGAGGCAGGTGGCCGTGAGAGAGTTATAGAGAGATGTAACAAGTAGACAAAGACAAAGACAGAAGGAACATGAATACCGTACAGTTTTGACAACAGAATAATGTGATTAACTTCTAGAGGTAACCATTTTTTTTTTTACAAAAACAGCGTAGCACACGTAGGAATTTTAAAAACGATAAATGATGAAGCACGTGAAAAATATGAAATTCTCCAAAAAGTTGTACCTCCCAAAAGACATAAAAGGCGGGTAAATTACAGAAAAATCACTGTAACTAAATAGAATGTTTTCGAGATGAAGGGAGTGCAATTTTTTACTCCGGATGTTCTAACCTCATCACATGCATAGGAAACTATAATATTTTATTTGGACGAAGTTGTTGCCTTCATTTTTTTTTTTTTAATTAGGATATACAAAACTCTAAACATGTGACTTCTTGCATCGATTGAAATAGAATTTAGATTTTTTATGGGAAAAGTTCCTGCTTTGAAAATATCAAAACCAAACGTTTACTATACCGCTTGCAAAAAGGTCGAGGATGAGCAACTAAGTATGAATTCTAAAATGTCTTCCATAAATTTCAAAGGTTTTTTTTTTGCTATATGTTAGGTTATTTCATAATATTTTCCAATATAAAGTTTGGAAAAATATACCATTAATTTTAGTTATAGTATCTAGTTATATAAGTTATATTTTATGAAACCAGAACGTCCAGCTATTCAAGCTAAAATATTCTAAACTCATTTGCAATTAGTATATCTACTGCTAATAAAAATGATCAAAACAAGAAACAGAAGAAAAAAAAAGTTGAGCATATTCTAATTTTGTTTATTTCAAAAATGTACAAATGTTTCCATATAAAAGTAAGTAAAGTTGGCGACTGTTGTCGAGGGTAACCCGAAGGCTCCCTTTTCGATAGCTACTAGATCGAAGTGTAGGGAAGGCTGCTACTCCTTTCCCTGGATTTCTCCACATTACCCTTGATCCTTACCTTATAATGCTGAGTGTTAATCAAGGTAGCATCAAGTACCATTTTTTGAGTTTTTGGTATGACTCGACCTGGGATTGAATCAAGGTCTCCCGGGGCATTGGCGAACACTCTAACCATTATGTCAATGTCCGGTATCCATATATATGTACATTATGATACTACATATTCAATTTCTTAAAATACTTTCGAGACCTCTGTCCAGTACTTTACTATTACGATACGGGGACACCACTCAAAAAATAAGTAAATAAAGAAGCGATTATCCTCGCCTCAAACACCCAGCATATCTAAACACAACATAACATTGACACTGCATGAAAAAAGGCGGGTTTGCGACTGGTCAGTTGGAGGGCAAAGTAAACAGTTCTTAGATAAACTCAACACAACTCGCAAGCTGTACAGTATGATACCCAACCGACTGGAACCTATGACTGCTGATCGGGAACACTGGAGTATGATAATCGGTTTGGCTCACATCTAAAATATAGGATTGTAAGCCAATTGTATTAGTGCGCAAATCGATAAGTGATAAAAAAAAAAAAGTCAGCAGCCTAAAGGTAAACGAGTTGAGACGGTTCAACATCTCTTCCAGATGTTACAAGATATGCTTGATCTAGCACTCCGGATTGAGGTTACCAGGGCTAAGTAGTGACAGGTTCAGTGAGATGTCACCCATCCAAAGCAGAAATGAAGGCGATGTGTGTTCAGTGAACACAAATATCTATCTATCTATCTAGCTAGCTAGCTACTGAAGTGTAAGTTCTACATAGGCTTCTGATATAAATGCGTTAAAGTTTTACATGGCCTATAAAAGTAAATAACGCTAAGAACTAAAAGAAAGGTTGAAAAAAATCTAATGTACTTACGTCTTAAAGCCACTGGAGTGGAACAATGTAAAAATAAATGTAGATACTTTCTGGTGATATTTCGAGAAAGTCTCTCCTCTTCCGCTATATATATATATATATATATATATATAATCACGGAGTTCGTAATTTGGGGGTCTCTTTCTCTTGATGACCTGAGTGCGAGGAGGAAAATGGTGTGAATGAAAAACGACAAACAAATCAAAGATACGAAATCAGATTGTTCTTAGAAGAAGGAAAAAGCTAACTGCACGTTATATACATAGCTCACTTATATCTGCATCCACAGCTTTACAGTCTGGACAGATAAAGTAAAGTAACGAATGTCCTTGGGCAAAAAAAGATTGTTTTTTTTTTTAATTTTCATTTTTGTTTTGTTTTTTAATCACTGGTGATTAGACATTACATACATAGCAGTCATTGAGGACAACGTTACGGAAATTAGCAACTCTAACTATCGATACCATGTTCGTTTACATTAGATCATGGTAACAGCAACACATCTCCACTATACAGGGTCCGTTGAATTCCTGCTTTAACCTTATAAGCCATCTACTTATTCTTCATCAGCAAGAATGTATTTAAGTGATACTACTGTGTAAAATTCAAAGAAAATTCATGGAGAAGGAAGTAATTTCGTAGACAATCAAAAGTAAAGAGTACTCGATATGAGTTAAACTCACGAGTAACAGTCGGTTAGTTTAGCTCGCCAACTATAGTGGTACGGGATCTAACTTTTAAAATAGCTATAGTTAAAATCAGTACATAGCCTGCTCATTCCACCAAGATCAAATAATGGTTCTCCATAGTATATCACAAGGTGTTATGGGTAATTAGCTGCGTTCATCTCCTCTATGAATCCCACGTAACATCTACTTCTGTATTAATCAGGATGCGATAGAAATACTTTCCACATTTTGAACTGTTATCTCAGTGAAGTAAGTAAACTTACGCTATAGGAGATGGTTGCTTAATTTGTTAAATTTCCTACCATTTTTTCTTCTCAGATATGATGAGTCATGGAAATAGCTTGGACCAGCACACATACTTTATTTGCTGTTGAATCGATTTTTTTTAAAAACGAGTAAAGCAGCAAAAACACGTTTCGGGCACTGTTCAAATTAAGTTGAATGATACTGTTCGAGATTTAAAAAAATGTTATTGTTTCAAATTTTCAGAATCGCAGGTTTATCGATAAAAAGAAAGACATCTGAAATTATTTAAAAATACCATTTGTCAGAAAGTGGCTATAATAGCACCAGAAATGATTCTTCGTCTTCTTCAAAACTTTTACAAAGATGGCTGGTCCAAGGCATGAACTTAACTGATTGCACTTTGGATGATATCTGTGACAACAAACAATTCCTGGCGTGACATTGTATTAAATACCTAAGAACGGATTATTTTACTATACTAAAATAGTTATTCATATATAGGGTATTACTGAGGTCCACAAAGGTTAGTAAAAAAAAACTTGGTGAACTAGAGATTTTAGGAAGATTTGAAATAATCCATAAAAGAAATGTTGAAATCAGCTTGAGTACAAGATATCAAACATAATGAACGTTTACTAAAATCAATTATGTCATTAAAATTCTATACCAAGTATCTCTTTTTCTTGCTATTCCTCAAAATACTGTTGGTAATTAGCAGTTGCTATTCCCACTCTAAACGATACGCTGTACTGCGTGATATACTATCAGTAAAAATAAATGATTTCCGGGGAAGAGATATAACCTTGTCAGCGGGATTTAGAATACGCCGAATGAATCATCTGCTGAGGGGTAGCAACGGTCTGTTGTATATTCACAGCCATAATTATATCAATAACAACAGAACATATACATATGCAAAAACACAAGCGAACTCCGTTGTTCAGGTACGAACAGTTTTATTAACTTCTGACTTCGGTTTTTCGACATCAGGAGAGAGACACAACGCTCGGTTCATCTCGTGGTCCAATCTCAATTTCTCAACTTTGTGATCAGCCCACCAACTTCTCACCATCATGGTCGGACACCAACTTCAACTGTCTGCCATTGTGTCAGACAAACCAACTGTCTGCCTACATGGTCCAAAGTCAACTCGCAACTGACTCTTTTTGAAAATCTTCAAATTCTCAGGACAATCGCTTCTGGGCATGAAGTCATTCACACTCCAGTCCGATTTCCTCTCTGGGGTTTATTATGACAATTGTGATTGTCATATTCTTAGAGCACGAGTGTAAACTGTACCCAATGCTATGCACCTGAACTAAGAGCCGAATTGTTCAAAGCCCAAGCAAACTGAATGATAAAATAAAATTAACGAAAAATGATTAATCATTCCTTAATTATATAACACTCCCTTAAAGAGGAATCTCTAAATAGGTGTGGCTTTTATTCTTGAAAGTAAGGTAATGTGCAGTTCTCGTTTAGGGTCATTATTCTCTGGTTAATTCTGGCCGGGAGTGGGAGCAACTGTTCAGGCCCCATCTGTATAAAATGCATAGTGTTCGATAAGACCGTGTGCAGCTAAGAGATATCAATACAAAAATATCAATATTTAAGGGCAATGAATGCAATTCCGAAACGCGTAAGACTAAAATAACCGTAATTGGGTTTGCATGCTGATAAACTTAATCAATCTGACATGAAATTGTACTGAACACAGAAGATAAGTCAACTTTACTAGACGAAAGAATTCGAAGTGCTTTTTTTTACCATAGGGCATCTGAGCAGATGGTGCTTACGGTGTAATGATTACCGTTGTAGGAAATCAAGTCCTTGACCTAAGTTCAAAACCTAAATGCGGCTGTTTGCACTTCACATAGCACTAAAATCGTTCGTGAAGGGATGAATCTAATTATTCTTCGTCCATCTATGGGTTATAATAGTGTAGACTATCTAGACTCTTTAACGTTGGAACGGTGATCCATCGAATAAAATAAAAACTGAATTTAAAACTGTTAAACTCCGCTTAAAATTTGTCTTGTATCGCATCCTACTGGAGCAGAAGAGGTGGGAAAATATATATAAAGAACTTTTGAGCGACATGAATACCATTTATTCCAAACGGGGTTTGAACTGGCCCAGACAGCTGGGGCTGCAGAATATACTGACTGTGTCTCTGCAGAGCGGTAAGGTTCCTCCTTCAAGTGTCCTGATTATTGGATGAAAAATATGATGGTTAGGTTTCAGTAATGCTGGAGTTTTGGGGAAGTGCCGAGTACATCTCCATTGCCATCGCTTCCAGGTCTACTCTGAACCGGAGTGGTAGCACCTGATAGGGTCCTATGTATGGGTCAAATAGAATTGTTTGACATTTAAACAGTGTATTTAGGCTTAACTGAATAGCTCGGAATAGACCTGTTTTTACATTTAACTGTGTAAAAAAATTGTGTACTTATGCAGGACTAAATTGTTTCAAAGAGAATTGTTTGATCATTTAACTGCTTAATAGCAAATGACATGAAAAAAATTAAACTGTGTGCAAAAATAATGATTAATAATAAATATAGTCTTTTATATTAGGTATAAATAAGTGAAACTACATAACTCTGATAAAAATGAGCTTCGGATCGTTTAAAGGTGGGATATACAAAATAAATCCAACCCGACCATAGCAAAATAGGGGTTTGAACGTTGTTCACTGATTCACTTATTCAGTTCATTGTCATTAGACCAACCCACTTTCACTATCAGATACAGCATATCTAATTAAAAAAAGAAAAGAAAAAATGGCTATTGATAAAATGGAAATAAATAAATTATATATAATTATGTCAGAGGACAAATATCGATTTTCAATGATTAACTTTTCAGATTGTTTTTCGTTCTCTGTTTACAAATGTTCGGTTTTAATATTTCACGAAATACATCGCTGTTTTATATTATCTTAATTAAATAATTGTAATTTCGGTAAACAATTAATTAAAGCTTTGACTACGTGAAAAAGTAGAGATTTCACGATATTTGAATTGCAAATTCATTTAAGATTTCATCGGATCCCTAAGATGCACCGAAAAAAGCGTGTAATAATTAGAATTATGTCAGTAACTCTACATATAAATCAAAATTCTAATTGAATGTTGTTCTGAACATTCAAATCATTTGTATACGAGGGACGTTCAAAAAGTTCTAAGTTCCGCCAAGAAGGCATTAGAGAAACAAAACTGTTTTTCTCCATTTTAAAAAATAATCTACATATGTACATACTTCAACCATATTCAAGCGTTTCAATCCTATTACGAAAGATTGTATATTTTATTTAATGGGATGGTGTAATAGTTAAAGCGATGGACTGCGGAATCGTAGTAACTAGTTCGTACTCCCGTCGCGCTATTACGTTCACTTTCTGCCAAATACCCCTGGAAAAGGTATGAACCCCATTACCCTCCCAGCTATGAGTTAAATAGCACCTCTACTGTTCTTCTAGGAGAATATCTTTGGAATTAAATAACCTACAAAGAGTTGATATGCCATTAAATAAAGAAACTTAACCAAACCTTGATTAAAGGAAAAAGGAAAATGCCTGATGGATCTACGTCTGGTGAGTAAGAGGGATAGCATAGCAATACATAGACACAGTTGGCTGCTTAGATACCTGACCAGTGTGAACGATGGCGTTTTCCTGGAGCAAGCGTGGCCCTGCCCCCCAATTTTCTTATGCTCTTCATCTTCATCACTTCCTTCATTAGTTGCTATTCTGATGTATAGTCTTGTCCATTATTTTTCCATGCAGTCTATCATGATTAAATAATTAGGATTTTAAAAGGTTATCATGTTTCCAAAAGATATTGCATGCTTGACATTCTTCGTTTTTTCTACTGTTTGCTGTTAATGTTTGATTGATATTCAAAGTGGTGATCCCAAGTTCTACAGTGCGTATTAAATGGGTTAGCACTAAAACAAATCAGAAGTGTCCTGAAATTGTAAACACTTTTCAGCTAAAGCTCTGGTGTCACTATTCTGTGGATCAACCGTGCAAACTGTCTTCTCATCCACAAGATCTCAGTTAAAACAGTGTGAGGATTGAACCAAAAGTAATTATTTTGGCCTTAGCTATCTGCTGGACAGTGAGACGTCTGTCATCCCAAATCATACAGGGAATGTCATTACTTTCATTCATGGTTAAGGTTTTTGATGTCCTGACCCCGAGGGTCAACTTCTTTGCTCTACCTCTTTTGTTTGAATTCTGCAGTCAACTTTTGTCACAGCAAGTATGTGTACAGTGTCGTCATGATATTTACCTCTGCCTCCCATCAATAAGGATTTGAAAAGAGGTATTTTTTATGTTGGGGTTTAGGATTGGCAGCAGTCGGGCTCAAGTCAAGACTCGTATCCTGTTGGACTATGTCGGTCATTGGATCATAGCAATGTGTTCAATCCAAGCCAGGTCATATTGCTGGTCGTAGGTGAATTAGACCCAAACGTCTAGTCCGATGCATACCATTGATTCTTTACCCACCAAAGGTGGCCCAACCAGAGCTATGAAGCGTCGAATCTATGGCTGACTTGATTCCCTATGAAGCACAAATAGCTGACGGCTCGGCAGAAATCCTCATGGACATCCTTATGTCATACCTTTCTTTGTCAGATATTTTATGACTGCTCAGGCGTCTGTTTTTTTTGTTTGTTCTTTTTTTCGTTTTTATATTTGTTTCATACCTCACATTATTTTTATCTTATTTACCAACTCCTCCGTTTGGGTAGGATATGACACAAGGTCATTTTTAAGTGGAGTTTAACAAGTTTGAATTCAGAGTTTTCCTTCTCCTAGCCTAGTTGCCTCACCAAGGCTGAAGAACCTAGTCTGCCTTACTTTTAACCCATAGCTGGAGGGAGAATAATTGGATTCATACCTTTCCCGAGGGTATTAGTGCGATGTGAAATGCAATCAGTCTCGTCCAGGATTTGAACTCGTGTCGCCGTGTCCATTTCCTACGACGATAACCATTACACCACGGGCACCTCTCATTATTTTATGAAATGAAAATGTTCAGCTATGATTTTTCTTTCAGAGTTAGGCTTAGAACTTTTTGAACAAACCGGGTAGGAACTAAAATTTTGTTTGCTGTATTTTCCATAAATGTATACACCCGTATATTTATTGATGTTTTATTTTTTTCTTAAATATATAATTCCTTAAGAAATAGTTTACCATGATAAGAAGCTGTCGGATGTTGTATGAAAGCATATTGCTGGCTCTGTATTTTCGTTTTTTTTAGTTAGAGATATTCCTCTGTGTTTATTTCAGTTTTATGATATCAATAGCCCTAAGTGTTTTTTTAGTGTTATATGACATTAAATATTCCTTAATGTTTTTTACAATTATATGACAACAAGTTGGCGATCGAAGTCGACGACGATATGAAGGCTCCTTTTTCAATAGCTACTACACCGAGATGTAAGGGAGGGTGCTACTTCTTTCCCCGATTGCTCAACATTACTCTTGATACATACGTTATATTTCTGATTGCTAAGCAGGAGGTATCAAGTACAATATTTAGAGTCTTTTGGAAAGACATGACCTTGAACCCAGGTCTCCCGCACCGTTATTGAACAGTCTACTCCCGTCGTCAATGATGATATCAGTATTTTTCCGTGTTTTTCTTTTGTTATATGATATCACATATTCTTCAGTGTATTTTACATATATATGATACCAAATATTCGTCAGTGATTTTTAACTTGCGAGGATCATTAAATAAGTTTCCAGACTTTTTCATATGGACACTTTTATTGATAGTACACACATGAAACTCTTGTCCCCTTCGAAGTAATCTCCTCCGGCTGAAATGCACTCGTTGTACCGTTTCAACAACTTCTAGAAGGCCCCATGGGAGCGTGTCAATGACCTTCGTCACAGCCTCTTTCACCTCCTAAATTGCCTCATAAACGACAGCCTCTGAGCTTAGGGAATGAGTAAAAGTCACAGGGAGCAAGTTCTAGACTATAGGGAGGTTGAGGAACTGTATGGTGCCCATCTTGGTCAAATAGTCTGTGACAAGGATGCTCATATTGATCATAAGGGAATAGGGGTACTCATTCATGGTTATCGCTCCCAGGTCCACTCAGGCCCAGAGTTGTAGCACTTGATCAGGGCCTATCTATAGGTCAAAGGGAACTGTTTGCTATTTAAACTCCGGACGTTGAAATTTAAGCTGAGTGCAAACAAAGGACAAATGCTAAGCTGAATTGTTTGAAATAGAACTGTTTGATCCTTTAATTTTGAGTAAGCAAATGATTGATGTAAAATTGAATTCTTAGTTATGCATAGCAATACTTGAAAACACTGTGTGCAAAAAAACAATTAATAGTAGTCAGAATTATTCTTATAAAATAGAAATAAGTGAAATCATTTAAATCTGTGCGAAATAATGAGCTTTGGCTTGGTTGAAAATGTATAAAAGAGATTTGGCATTAAATAGCCTACAGTGGTTAATATGCCATAAAACCCAACCAAACCAAATCATATATATTTAATATATATGTAAGGAGAAGATTTTGCATTAAAAAACCTACAAGTGTTGATATGCCATAAAACCAAACAAAACCAAATCATATATATTTAATATATATATGTGATGAGGGAGTTGGCATTAAATAACTTACAACGGTTGATAGGCCATAAAGCCCAACCAAAGTCATATGCATTTAATATATATGTATTCGGATTTGGCATCACATAGACTGCAAATGTTGATATGCCATTAAACCAAACAAAACCAAATCATATAAATTTAATAGATATATGTGAAGAGGATTAGGAAATAAATAACCGACAACGGTTTGATTGGTCAAAAACCCAAACTAAACAAAATTATATACATTTAATATATACGTATAACGTCGATTTGGCATGACATAACCTACAAAGGTTGATATATATATATATATACACACACACATATATATATATATATTTAGAGAGAGAGAGAGAGAGAATTTGGTATCAAATAACGTACAACGGTTGATATATATATATACACACACACACACACACACATATATATATATATATATATATAGAGAGAGAGAGAGAATTTGGTATCAAATAACGTACAACGGTTGATAGCCCATAAAAAAAAAAAAAACAAAGTCATATACATTTGATATGCATAAAGATGATTTGACAGTACATAGCCTAAAAAGTTTGATATGCCATAAAGCCAAACAAAACCAAATTATATATATATATATATATATATGTGTGTGTGTGTGTGTGTGTGTGTGTGTGTTAGAATTGAGAAACAGAAACACATTCGAGCCACTACAGGAGAAGACCGAAAAAAGTACCCCAATTAATGAATATGAGAATTTCGTCAAAGCACACCTCGAGGCAGCAGCGAAGTGTTTTCCAACAAAACCAAGAACTAAATATAGAGTCCCATGAGAAACGTTAGCGGTTAGAGAAAAACGGGCAGACGAGAAAACTGCCTCCAAATGCTACAGGAAGAACCCATTAAACGCAAACTCCCTAAAACTACAAAAGGCACAAAATGAATTAGCAATCATATATCTAAAAGAACAGACAGAATACATACAAAACCAGATAGATAAGATTTGAGACTCAGTGGAAGATAGGTAATTTAGGATAGCATGGAAAACGATAAACGAAGTGAGTAGAAGTAAGAGCACAACCAAAGCTAAATTGAAAGCTATAAATCATCAAGATAGAATAAAACTGTGGAAACTGCATTTCGAAAATCTACTATGCAACCCACTGAAAGTTACACAAGAACTAATCACCAGAAATATTACTAAGCAATTGAACATTAAACTGGGATCGTTCTATCAAGAAGAACTCGTGTCAGTTCTTAGAAAAAATAGAAATAAGAAAGCCGCAGGGATTGACGAGATTCCCACAGAAGTATGGAAGACTAGATAATTCGACGACATACAGGTCCGACACTGTAACGTAGTCTATAACCAAAATCCGATAGACAGATGGATGAAGGGATGCATCCTCCCCTTCCCTAAGAAGGGCGACCTCGGATTAGCTAAGAACTACCGATGTATAACACATCAATAGAAGCTAAAATTTATAATACCCTACTAAGAAACCGCATAGAACCCAGAATTGACAACATTCTTAGGAAAAACCAAAATGGCTTCCAAAGAAATAGATCTACGTCCTCACAAATATTAACCATCCGCAGAATCCTTGAAGGCGTACGGGCAAAAAAACCTACAGGTTACAATACTATTTTTCGACTTTACCAAGGCCTTTGATTCCATTCACAGAGGGAAGATGGAACAAATCCTACTAGCATACTGTATACCAAAAGAGACCGTCGCAGCAATAATGATTCTCTATAGAAACACCAAAGTGAATGTACGTTCACCGGATGGAGACACAGAATACTTCGACATTGTAGCAGGAATACTGCAAGGGGACACGCTAGCTCCATACCTCTTTATCATCTGTCTAGACTACGTGCTTAGAATATCAATTGATAAAATCAAAGAAAACGGCTTCGAGCTGATAAAGAAAAGAAGCAGAAGGTACCCCGCAAAAACAATTACCGATGCTGACTACGCCGATGACATAGCGATACAGGCAAATACACCCAACCAAGCCGAAACATTACTGCATAGTTCGGAACGAGCCACCACAGGCATTGGCCTCCATGTCAATGCTCACAAAACGGAATATATGTGCTTTAATCAAACAGGCGATATTTCCACAGTAGACGGAAGCCCCCTGAAACTAGTTGACAAGTTCACCTACCAAGGAAGCAGTGTCTAATAAACCGAAAAAGACATCGACACGCGGCTTACGAAGGCATGGACAGCTATCGATAGACTATCGATCATATGGAAGTCAGACCTGACCGATAAAATGAAACGCAGTTTCTTCCAAGCTGCGATCGTATCGATACTGCTATATGGATGCACTACTTGGACGCTAACTAAACGGCTGGAGAAAAAGATAGACGGCAATTACACAAAAATGTTGTGAACAAGTCATGGAGGCAACACCCCACAAGACTCCAACTGTATGGCTACCTATCTCCCATCACGAAAACTATCCAAGTTAGACGGACCAGGCATACAGGACATTGTTGGAGAAGCAGGGACGAGCTCATATGTGATGTACTCCTATGGACCCCTCATATGGCCGAACAAAAGCTGGTCGAACATACATACAGCAGCTCTGTGAGGATAGAGGGTGTAGCCCAGAAGACCTGCCAGAAGCGTTGAACAATAGGGAAGAGTGGCGAGAGAGAGAGAGTCAGGGATATCCGTGCGGTTGGCACGACATGATGATATATGTGAAGAGGATTTGGCATTAAACAACCTAGAATTGTTTATAGCCATAAAACCAATGCAAACAAAATCATATACATTTAATATATATGTATAAAGGATTTGGCATTATATGACCCACAAGGGTTGATCGGCCATCAAACTAACCCTAACCAAACCTAACAAATACAACAACACTGAGTTAGTGAGATTGGGAGTAAAAACAACAAAAATGTTACTTCACGATCCTAAGACCTCCAGAAATAGAGTCTCACAATCATATAGAGTTTAGTACCGTACCCAGTATAGCCTCCTTTTTGAAAGGATCTTACTCTTGTGCAGAGGATACATTCGCCGTAATGTAAACCCCAATATTAGATTGCATAACGCTGTGTGCATTACAAAACAAATGAAAAAAGACTGTAGACCTTATATATTATCACATGCTTAAAAAAAGAAAAAAAGAAAACAAAAAGAAAAAACACATCTCCTGACAAAAAGAATTTCATGTCAGCAAAAAAGTGAAAATAGAAAGAGGAGGAAGTTCAAAAGGAAAGGGTGGGGAAAAAAAAAAGAAGGCAGAAACAGGAAAGACAAAGGTTTTGAGGTGTTTTAAGTCTTTATATTGGCTGAAAGGATATGTAGCAGAAAGAAACTTAAATTTTTGTTTGGCGCGTAATTTAATTTGACCGTTAGAGTCGCCGAACATTTTCACTCAATCAGGATGACTTGTCCAATTCAGCCCGAACCATATTTCCTAGAAGAAAGCCTGCGAATCTCTCTCTCGCTCAGAAATCCCCAACGGGAACGGACGTCTTAACGTCTGTTCCTGAATAGAGTGGCAGCATCAACCATTATGAATAGAGCCATCTAGTTTATGGATCCCTTCGGTCTATTCTTCTAGACCAAGGGATTCTAGTTAAAAACAAATTAGATGATACACTCAAACAACTTCCTACCTTCTTTCCTTACTGCGAGACCTCGCACCATACCAGTGTAAATCCCTATACTTCATGCTGCCATTAAAACCTTGATACAAAACCTAACGACGTCGTCGTTCTTCTCCACTACCTTTATTTTCCATCAACATTTAGCGAGGGGATAACAACCAACGAAATACCAACGCAACCAACGTAATACCAACGCGACGAAAGTAATACCAACAAAACCAACGCGAAAACGCAATTTAAACCTACCCCCCCCCAATAATAATAATGTTATCCCCATCGCTATAAAAGGCGAACTTCCGACTTCTGAGAACACGCAACCACATATGAAAACAAATTAAATATACCACTACAAAAATGGAAATTAAATATCAAAACACAATATAACATCCTACAGATAACATCGAATAAGGATAAATATTCCGAGCAGTGATTTTTAATACTCAGTGCATTATTGAACAAGTCCTGGCGTCAACACCCCTCAAAGCACCAACTATATGGCCACCTGCCTTCCATCACGAAAACTATCCAAGTTAGACGAACCAGACTCGCAGGACACTACTGGAGAAGCAGAGACGACCTCATAAGTGATGTACTCCTATGGACCCCCACATATGGCCGGGCAAAAGCAGGACGACCAGCTTGAACATACATACAGCAGCTATGTGAGGATACGGGATGTAGCCCTGAGGACATGCCGGATGCGATGAACGATAGGGAAAAGTGGCGAGAGAGAGAGAGAGAGAGAGAGAGTCAAGGATATCCGTGCAAGCGGCATGACATGATGACGATGATGAATTATTGACGGACAACTGATAAATTTATTCTTAAAGATAACGAGGATTTATAGAAAATGTGTAATTTTTCTTGTTAATTTGTTTATTAACTTTTGGTTTTTTCTCTGGTCTGACTGTTAAAAATGAAATTATCTTATAAACTTCTCATAATGTTCTTTATCATTAAGTTTTTTCGGACTATTGTCTTCATCATTATTGTTATTTCAACAATGTTTCGGTCGATGTGTCGTCTGGCTTTCTTCTGGTGTTTGTCAAACACGGGAACCTTCACAGGACTTCAAACTACGTCCTTTATTGAATCCAGGTGGGGTCGCCTGTTCTGATTCCGTTAGCCATAACCGGGTATAAGTGTTAAGTATTCCTGTAATGTTACTCGCCTGAAGTCAGGGTTGAACCTGCAACCTCCAGATGATTGTCTCCTTAGAAGCTTAGGAAACCAACGCCTACAATCGTTACGCTATGTGTCCTGCTTGATAGTTCAAAGGGAATTTTTGGGACTTATAAAATTAATATTCTTACTTGACAAGGATTACTACTATAATGTATGATTTTTTACTTGTGCTCATATTCGGATTTTTTTCTTTTTTTTTTTTTTTCATCTAGCATTTTTAATTATCTGTTTCCGTATTGTATTCAACTCGACACTTGGTCTTCACTGCAGGTCATTGTAGTCCAAAATACGTGCTGATTCTTCAAGCCGTCTAATCCTCGAATGTTCAGCCCAATCAATTATTTCAACTTAATCGCATAAGGACAGATGGTTTCCCTTTTCTCTGCATATATGGTTTGCTATACCCGACTTTTTAATCTCACCTCGTACAGCTGCCTTCTCATTATATTTGCATATAAGATAAAACCATAGATCATTGTGACAATGAGACTTAGAGAATAAAATAATTTTACATTCAATATTCAACTAAATAATTTTTTAGGGATTGTATTTGTACCGAACGGAATTTCTACTCTTGAAAATGTTCAATATAACATATATGAAATGCTAATTAGTTTTATACATCATGTCAACTCAGGCAAGACGGAATACATGTGTTTTAATCGAAGAGGTGACATCTCCACTCTAAATGATTGTTCTCTGAAACAAGTGGACAAGTTCTCATACCATGGAAGCAGTGTCTCCTCAAACGAGACAGACATCAAAACGCGACTAGCAAAGGCATAAACAGCTATCGGTCATACGGAAGACAAATCTGACCGATAAAATAAAATGCAGTTTTTCCAAGAAGCAGTCGAGCCGATACTGCTATATGGCAGCGCGACATTATGACGATGATGAGCATGATGATGAAGTGTTAATTAGCGTAGTTCACACCTTCCTACATTGAAGCATGAATATCATCAGTCACTGATCAAGAGTAAGTGGGCTGGAGGATCCTGTGGCTTTCCTAAGTTATCTCGTTTTTATTAGAATTTCATGAGTTCGGCCTAAGCTAAAATAATGTAAATGCTTTTGAAACAGTAACTAAAGGATTATTAAAGGGCCTAGACGATTTGGAAGTTGGTAGCCGAGAGGCAACCATCCAAACAACAGCATTATTAACAACGGCCAGAATACTGAGAACAGTCCTGGAGACTTGAGGAGACTTGCTGTCACTACCGATCACTTGATCCCGGCCACAAGACCATCATAATCACAAAAAAAAAAAAAGAAAATTTGTAAAATTGTCGACTTTGCTGTCCCGGCGGACCACAGAATAATTCTGAAGGAAAGTGAAAAGAAAGATAAGTACCTCGACCTTGCTGGAGAATTGAAAAATCTGTGGAAAATGAAAGTAACGATTGTGCCAATTGTGATTGGTGCGTTAGGCACAATAACCAAAGGACTATTAAAAGGCGTGGAAGACTTGGAAATTGGCGGCCGGGTAAAGACTATCCAAACAACAGCATTGCTAAGAACGTCCAGAATCCTGAGACGAGTCCTGGAGACTTGAGGAGACCTGCTGTCACTCAAACTCCAGTGTAAAACCATCAGTTAACGCTGATGTGAAAAACTCTAAAAGAGTATTTAATAATAATAATAATAATAATAATAATAATAATAATAATAATAATAATGATAATAATAAAGAGAACTTGCAAAATTATGAACTGTGCTGCTCCGTCTGAACATAGAGTAAAATTGAAAGAAAGCAAAGAGAAGGATAAGTACCTGGACCTTGCTAGGGAATTGAAAAAAGACTGTGGAACATGAAAGTAACGGTTATACTAATTGTAACTGGTGTTCTTGGTAGGGTCACCAAAGGAATAGTGTAGGAGCTGGAGGACTTGGAAATGAGGGAAGTGGAGGCAATCCAAACTACAGTTTTGTTAAGATCAGCCAGAATACTGAGAAAAGTCCTGGAGACTTGAGGAGATTTGCTGTCACTGAAACCCCAGTGAGAAACCATCGGCTAACGCTGGTGTAAAATATTCTCAAAGGAGAATAATAATAATAATAATAATAATAATAATAATAATAATAATAATAATAATAAACAATTTATAAGAAGCAATGTGTTCGAAACATTTGTCTACTTAGGAAAAGTAATAACTCTCCTGCTTCCCTGCTGCGGGTTTAATAATATAATTGATCTTCTTCTACAAGGATTGTTTATGCATTAAATATCCCATGAATGTTGATATGCCTATCAACAAAGAAATCGAATTGAACCAGAAATAAGTATAATCACGTAAATACTCATTATTTAAAACAAAATGCAAATCTTAGAAAATATTCTCTTAAAATAACATAACTTTAGGTTATTTTGGACCGATATTCTGAGAAAATTAATTTAGTTTGAAACACTGCGCGACTGCCATCAAAGACGTGAAGTTTTGCTTCAAGAAAAAATACATTCGCACACTAATAATTAATTGGGTAAATCAAATCGTATAGCAATATTTTTAATGCACCCAGGGAAACAATAAAATTTAATTTTATATGAAGCCTGGTTGAACGAGCTTTCAGAATCATATTTTTCAAAAAAAAAAAATGAATGAAAAATAAACCATGTAAAATATAGCGGGCAATAAACTGCGAAATGTAACCTATAAACAAACTGCGTTCATTATTTGTTTGATGAAATTACAACGGCGTGTTAGAGACTCAATTAATGAATTTGATTTTATTACAAGATTTTGCCCAGGTCCGCGGGCATTCGTTCCTAAGAAATCTCTTCTGGGTTTTTTTTTCAGAGAAATACAAGGTAGCTCATATTTCTTTGATATTCGCGAAATTTGATTCCGTATGTGTATGTGTATGTATGTATGTATTTATCTATCGATATATATATATATATATATATATATATATATATATATATATATATATATATATATTTAAATATGTCTCGTCTGTTTTGGTATGTACGTGTCGACTTAGAATTCAGAAGAAAAAGTCATTGAACATTAAACTTACACATGCACATATGTTTATGCTAAAATTGAAAATACACATATTTTTAAGATTACTTAAAGTACAAAATTTAGTTTTTAATTTTTACTGATTAAATATATCGTTCAATAATTAGAAGTTTATAAATTTGTCGAACTCTTCGCAGTTCTTTATAAGTAATTACAAAAAGATGGATTTCTAGAATTCTTTTCAAGATACGCCATATTTACATATCCATTGAATTTCATCGGTGAAATTCGAATGTTTTTTTTATCGAAAATTATCGTTTTATTATTCAGTATCAATGTAAATTAAATTAGTTTCTGGAGAACTTCAAAAAGATGGAAATATTTTAAATCAAGGATAATGCTATCTTAAATATTCTATTTTACATATAAACCAAACAAAAAAGAAATTGTAACATAAAAGAAAATTTACACTTTTAATCCTTACCTTCTTTTTATGGCAAGGATGCATCCTATATTTCTTAGCTTCTTTTTTATTGTAGTCTCCTATAATGTAACATTTTTAGAGGGAGAAAAAGAAAAAGAACAACAAAACTTCAACAAAAGCATTGTTTATTCACAAAACCGAATTTTTCAAACGGATATTTTTCATATTTCTAAGAACAACATAAATTAGTTTTCATCAATGCAGTTCAAAAGCTTTTTTTTTTTTTTTTAAAGTCTGTAGAATGTGTAAGAACATTTTTTAAATTCTCATCTTCTTTTTATTTTAACCTTATCATAAGTAAAAAAAATAAAAAAAATGAAATAGAATAAACGACATTTTTATTAGTATAAATCAACCGGCAATTAAGAAATGAATTCAATTTTTGGTTAGATTTTTGTAAAGTCATTAAAAAAATAAAAGTATAATGTGTCAAACCATTTCCTCATGTAGGGTTATACTTTTAAAAAGTAATATTCTAAATATAAACCAAACGGACAGAAAATATTGCAATATGGGAATTCTTAAATTCTGTAATCGTTAATTTCTTTGAAGATGAATAGGTGCCCGTGGTGTAATGGTTATCGTCGTAGGAAATGGACACGTTGACACGAGTTCAAATCCTGGACGAGACTGATTGCTTTTCACAGCAGTAATACACTTGGGAAAGGTATAAATCCAATTATTCTCCTTCCAGCTATGGGTAAGTAGTAGGGCAGACTAGGTTCTTCAGTCGTGGTGAGGCGACTAGTCTTGGAGAAGGAGAATTCTTAATTTAAACCTGTTAAACTCCGCTTAAAAATTGACATTGTGTCATATCCTGCCTGAGCGGAGGGGTTGGGTAAATATATTGAAGATGAATAGAAATTAAATCAAAACTACGCTGCTGTCTTGATGATTATTAAATAAAAACTTATCCTATAACCGTGTCCTATTTGAAATAGAAAAATATTTCAGACAAAAATGGTTGAAAATGTTTGAACGTGTTGTTTGTTTATGTAAAATTTTTCACCGTATGATTTTTAAGAAACAGCCTTTCAAATCAGATGTGACTAATTGTTGTGTTTATTTAGGTGTATAAATAATTGTGATTGTAAAATTTCTATTTTAGAGTCTGGGTATTAAGTTTCATAATAAATCCAAATGTAACATACTTTTTTAGGCTTTCTTTCATCTATTTGTCTTTTTCTCAAATATTGATTTCATATTAATATCTTTTTTCAATTCTCGTTATGTTAGTATGTGCCCATTCAACCCTCTAGCTATGATCAAGATGATATCACTGTTCTTCTTCAACGCTGGTTTTGGTATTACATACCCCATGAATCTTGATATGTCATTAAACAAGGAAACCAAAACAAACATTTCTATGATGGTGATTCAGCGCCGGCACACATCAATATATAATAATAATAATAATAATAATAATAATAATAATAATAATAATAATAATCAACAACAAAAAAAAGAAAATCTACAAAATTGTCGACTTTGCTGTCTCGGCGGACCACACGATAATCTGAAGGAAAGTGAAAAGAAGGATAAGTACCTCGACCTTGCTAGATGACTGAAAAAGCTGTGGAACATGAAAGTAACGATTGTGCCAATTGTGATTGGTGCGTTAGGCACAATAACTAAAGGATTATTAAAAGGGCTGGAGGACTTCGAAGTTGGCAGAGGAGTAGAGACTATCCAAACGACGGCATTGCTAAGAACGTCCAGAATCCTGAGACGAGTCCTGGAGACTTAAGGAGACTTGCTATCGCCCAAACTCCAGTGAAAACCATCAGCTAACACTGATGTGAAAAACTCAAAAGGAGTAAATAATAATAATAATAATAATAATAATAATAATAATAATAATAATAAATTTGACCATACCAACAAATGGTATATGCACAACCCAGCACCTGTCCTATGGGACATTGATATACAAACCAATCATCTAATCTCGGCCAGAAGACCAGACCTTATAATAATCAACAAAAAGAAAAAATAGAAAATCTGCACAATTGTCGACTTTTCTGTCCCGGCTGACGACAAAATAAAACTGAAAGAATGTGAAACGAGAGATAAGTACCTCGACCTTGCAGAGAATTGGAAAAAAAACATGGAATAAGAAGGTGACAATTCTACCAATTGTGATTGGTGCTTTTGGCACGGTAACAAAAGGATTATTAAAGGGCCTGGAAGATTAGGAAGTTGGCGGCCGAGTGGAGCCCATCCAAACAACAGCATTATTGAAAACGGCCAGAATACTGGGAAGAGTCCTGCAGACTTAAGGGGACTTGCCGTCACTTAATCTCCAGTGAAAGACCATCAGAAAAACTCTAATGAGTTATAATAATAATAATGATAAATATTAAGTCAAGGAATGATTAAAGAAACACTGCTCCCAGAAAAATATTTACGCTTAAACAAACATGATTTCAACAGAGATGCAAACCTCATCACCATAAAAACGCTTGACGAAATGCAGGGTGATAAATGAATAAACTGTCTCCAAACACTGACCACAAACAACTTTACTAAAAAGTTTAACCCATCCTCAAACAAGTCTTTGAAAGAGGGTGGACAGGTATGGATTGTAACATAAAGATGTTGATAATCAAATGCAAACATTGAATATTTCATTAATAAAAAGAACTGTTAATAGTCATGCGTCACCGCATCGAATAAATATCCTCCAAGTGTAGATCTCAATGTCGGATACTGACGATATTAAAGATTGTGAAATGGTCAATTCAAAATACTTGAAGGTATTTCAGAAATAACATGCAGGACACAACACTTCAAGGCAATCACTTCAAGAAAGGGCAAATGCCCGAAATCATGACTAAGTCAAACATTCTTATGTGAAATCAAATCTCAGAGTGGTCATTGGGTGGGAATTAAAATGACTATATTAGCTTTGCTTCTTTCTGCTACCTCTCTGCAGACAACATTACTGCTGATTCCAATAAACATTGACGACATGATATTATGTTTATGGGAATCCTTTGCGGTTTACACATGTATTCATACATATGTATGCTTAGCAAACACAGAAAATCACACACACACACACACACACACACACACACACACACATATATATATATATATATATATATATATATATATATACAAGGTGCATACGATAAGTTTCCTGACTTTTTTCGTATGCGCACTTTTATTAATAGTACACACATGAAACTCCAGTCCCCTTCGAAGTAATCTCCTCCGGCTGCAATGCACTAGTTGTACCGTTCCCACAACTTCTGGAAGCCCCCGTGGAATTCATTTTGGGTAAGCCTATCAATGACCTTCGTCACAGCCTCTTTCATCTCCTCAATTGTCTCATAACGACAGCCTCTGAGCTTAGGGAATAACCAAAAGTTACAGGGAGAAAGGTCTGGACAATAGGGAGGGTGAGGAACTGTATTAATGCCCATCTTGGTCAAATAGTCTGTGACAAGGATGGAGTTGGGGACTGGTGTATTGTCCTGGTGGAAATGCCACTGACCAGATTTGAAGAGTGCTGGCCTCTTCCGACGGAATCTCTTCCTGAACTCCCTTAAAACCTCAACGTAGTAACCCTAGCCCTAACCCTTTGGCCAATCATCTCTGGTCTATAGACTTCCTTACTCCTCCCACACTTCTCATCATCCCTTACAGACTCCCTGCCTTCCTTGAATCTCTTAAGCCACACCAAAACTGATGCTCGATTCATGCAAGATGCTCCAAAAGCAGTCTGGGGCATTCCATACGTTTCTGTGGCATTTTTTCCAAGTTTAAAACAGAATTTTAATGGATATCGATCTTCTAAACTGTCAGATTGCATTTTTGAAATTCATCAGCTGTAACAATCAGGCTTTAGTAGGGTGTATTCCAATTCCTGTTGTAGCTGTTCATTTGTAGCTGAAATCGACAATTTTAAATGCCTGTCCAAGAAAAGTCTGGAAACCTTTTGAATGCACCATATATCATCATCATCATCATGTCGCGCCGTCTGCGCGGATATCCCTGACCGTCTCTCGCCATTTCTCCCTATCACTCATCGCCTCCGGCAGGTCTTCAGGATTACAACCCGTGTCCTCACATAGCTGCTGTATGTAAGTTCGTGCTGGTCGTCCCACACTTGCACATCCATGAGTGGGGGTCCACAGGAGTACATCGCTTATGAGCTCGTCCTTGCTTCTCCAGCAGTGTCCCGCGTGTCTGGTTCGTCGAACTTGTATAGTTTTTGTGATGGGGGGCAAGTGTCCGTATAGTTGGAGTCTCGATGTGTGTGTGTGTGTGTGTGTGTGTGTGTGTGTGTATCTAAATAAATATAATATAAACATCATTTACTAGTGGTAAATTTCGGAAAGTATTAGGATTAGCACTGGAATATATGTTGGTTGATATATATATATATATATATATATATATATATATGTATGTAAGTTTGTTATACATTTTATTGCACGGATGTTAATCTGTGACCACTGGTCTTTGGTCGTCCCTACACGGCAAACATCAGGTAGAAGTTTGTCGTGTAAAAACAACATGAAACCAGTGACTGCTGATATGCACCCATGTAATCAAATATGTATAACAACTAATATGTAATCATTCAGGATTTTATTATATAAAGGCTCTATCACAGATACTGAGCACTCTACAAACTGTAATGCATTTGGTCAACCATTAACCCACCAAGTGAGAATGTGGCAATCATATACTGTTGTAATATATATATATATATATATATATATATATAGAGAGAGAGAGAGAAATAGAGAGAGAGAAAGAGAGAGAGAAAAAAACAAAAACAAAGTCAGACTACACTGTAGCGTTTTGGTTCTGCTGAACCATCATCAGGATGTGAGGGGTTTTATTAGTCATATTAAGTGTAGATGGATGTATAAAAAGTGTAAAAATACATATGAAAATTTGGAAAAGTTGTGTAACAAGAAAAGTTGGCTGTTTATGATAAGAAAAATTGGCCGTTTGATCAATAAATCAGCGTTTTGTTTCTTTAAAATACGTCACCTGACATTAGAAACATTGTGCAGAATCCACGTTCGGTTAGTTCATCAGGAGATTTCGAATCATTCCTCGTTTTCGACGAAATTCAAATCATATAAATCTGTATTTGAATTTTCGTCACAGACCTGATGATGGTTCAGCAGAATCGAAATGCTATAGTGTCGACTGACTTTGTTTCTCTATAAATCCCCACTTTCTATTTGGATTACTTGTTGGCAATTTTTCTTCACAAATTGTCGGATTACTATCCATTATTTTCTTCCATATATATATATATATATGTGTGTGTGTGTGTGTGTGTGTGTGTGTGTGTGTGTGTGTGTGTGTGTGTGTGACTCGAACATATATAAATATGTTAATCCTAATTGGTTTCAAAATTTATGACTATCAAATGATGTCTATTTCATAACTGCGTCCAGTCAGCTGGGACTGTAAAAGACACCGACTGCTGCTTCTTTGTAGAGACATAAGACCCCCTGAAAACGAGTGTCCACTATATAACATTGAACAAACTGATGGTGAGGCTCCAGTAATGTTGTAGCTTTCGGGAATTCGGAGTACTCATCCATTGCTATAGCTCCCAGGATCACTGTGGCCGGGAGTGGTGACACCTGCTATGGTGCTATCTATGGGTCAAATAAAATTGTTTGACATTTGAACTGTGTTCAAACAAATGAGTTATGCTGAGTTGAATGGCTTGAAATAGAACTGTTTCATCATTTAACTGTGTATAAACATATGACTTATGTTTAACTAAATGGCTAGTGATATATAGCAATACGTAGAACTATTTAACTTTGATGACTTATGTTTATAAATGGTATATATATAGATTTAGCCTGAAGTAAGTTACAGTGATTGATATGACATAAAAGCAAACAAAAACCAGGCAAAACGTATTTCATAACAGTTTACCATTCAAGAATGGACAGCATAAAAATAAGTCGGCATTAGCTGAATGTGAGAATAATACTTGGATTTAAAATCTTACAAATTTACACATTAGTTTCCAATCTTTATTTGATTTTTTTTTCTCAAAAGATGCAAGATGATCTGTCTAAAATAATTGAACTTTTAATAATGAATATGTAACAAATGAATAAGTATTTGAAAGTTAGAATGTGATGCCCTTTGGGGAGATTTAATTTGTTTTTGAGTCCATTCAAGTTGAAACGTAATATCTATCTATCTATCTATCTATCTGTTTGTATATCTGATAGTCTGTATCCATCATTCTCTCTCTTTCACTTGCTCTCTCTCTCTCTCTCTCTCTCTCTCTCTCTCTCTCTCTCCGTCCCTCTGCTTCATATATATATATATATATATATATATATATATATATATATATATATGAAAAAAGTAGGATAAATGTACATGCAGATCTCAGTAGTTCTTTATTGTTGAAATAATTTTACGTAGATTATGGGCCTAAATTATGTGATTTAATATTAAAGCAATAATTTAAAATTTTTTTTAAATATTCAAACATTAGTAAGTCACTAAGCAGTTATATTTCATTCAACTTAACTATAGTTATTAGTATATACTTAAACAAGTTCCGTGCTCTAACAGCTTAGAAGAAAACTTCCTGAAGAATCTAATGCTCCCAAAGAAATTTAGATAACCTTTTCTTGATTTGCAGCCAATCTTTTAAAATAATTTTAACATAATTCAAGTCGGTACTAATTTTGCAAAAACTTCCGTAATAAAATAATTTAATGACCTTAATTTAAAATCGTTAAAAAAGTAGAATAATAATAACTATATTTACCAAAATTAAAGGGTCATTCTAAAAATTATAATCCTTACACAGCTGTTTGATTCGTTGCACACCGCTTACATTTAAATGTGAATTAGTTTTTTTTCTAGTTTTAATGGAAGTGGTAGTGTGTTTGTTGTCATATCGACAATTTTAATCATCCATATTGTTTTTTGGTGAGGTTTAGAACTCTTTAAATGACTCTCGTATACCAAAGAATTAACCATAAGTTTTTGACGTTTCCTCTTCAACGTTTCGTTCTGTAGAAGAGTGCCGAAAAGTGTTCACCAAAGCCAAAAAGATTTCGCAAAATTTAAGAACACAAAAACACGTTCCAAGTCTGTTAAATGACAAAATTATCTGGTTTAATTTATATGTATATTTATTTCTGTTCTTTCAGTCTTGATTGTTGCTTTTTTAATCTTACATCGCCACACAATCCTATTACTTGAGAAAAGACAGTATAATTCAGAAATCTTATTCACTAAACTTATTACCCTACCAAAATTTGAATACTCATACTATTAAGAGAAGATATGGATTCGTGACCTTTCTAATGGTCTTATAGCAGAATAAAATTAGATATCTCAGCAAGTGCTTTTATTTTCTTTTTCGATTGTATACATTCTTAACGTCGCACCTCCAAGTTGAGAAAATTAACAAAAATATATAACTTATTGAGTATTGAACTAATATATTAGCTTTCAACTCTTCTATTCTTAGCCACACATCAACCGTGAACAAAACATACCTATAAATCATACTATATTAGAATTGTATTTGCTGTTGATAATATCCAATCCTTATAAAAATACGAAGATCAGTCCTGAGATTAAAAAATGTATTCATACAAAGCACAGTCTCTTGCCTTCACGCCATTTATTAACGTTTGCATAATCTTAAATTGAAATATTCACTCAGGCTGATTCGAATAAAACCAACTAAAAAATAGAAATAATAAAAATATGCGATATGGAAGTAAAAAAAAAAAAAAAGTGAAAAATAAAAAAAAAAAGATTAAAAGGCTTGTTCCGTGACTTTATCTTACTTTAGATCAGAGGAGACGAACCTTTTTGATAAAAATGTTCAATCATTTCTAATGAATTCGAAACTCGCTGCCAGCCAAATTTCGATTCAAACCGATTTAACGATAGGGCAGATAAAAGATAGCACAGAAATTATTTTGTGTTATTTCCGAATCAAAATGTCTCTCGCTTTTATATCAGTAACAATACGAAAAAACAAAAAATAAAACAAAAAAGAACAGAAATATATAAATGTTATCAACTTTTTTGCAAAATCTATTGAGTCAAACCTAGAGAATTATTTTAATCCAACATGGATTAAACACTAATATCCAACGTAAACCCAACTGAAGAATGACCCTGTCGATGTGACTGGGAATATGCTGATTTATCCCCTGCAGAAGAGTAAGAGATCTCTCCTAATGGGGGTGTCCTGGCGACGGCTCTAAACTGCGTCTGATGTTGAGGTTCCAGTCCTGGAAATCCGGGGAGTGTGGAGAACATTTTATTTATCATTAATCCTATTGTAATATTTGGGATTTTAGTTGATTTTTTTAGTAGTAAGTTGTTTCCTAGCTAGATTTATAGGACAAACACAGGACGGTGGAAAAGTAGGAACAAATATGAGCCAGAGAGTCGAGACCGTACCAAAGACAGAGATTAAAAGACAGAGAGACAGAAGCCCTCTGAAAAAAGAGGAAGGGAAATGAAAGATAACGGCAGGTTCTTGAAATCAAAGATTTGATAGCAGCAGACACCAAAGATAAAAAAAAAAGAAATTTATTAGGAGCACTCAGCCGACGGGCGCTGATTGGCTGAAAGACTCTCAAAGGAGGAGCTGTAAAGGAGGATGCAGTTTAAAAATTAGAAAAGAAAATAGAACACGAGAATCAATAACGAGAAGAGGGGCCGAAAATTATGGCCCCCGAAGACGGAACCTCGAGCAGTCACGTACGAGAAATACAACAGAAAACGAGAAACATAATATCAATGTATGTGCCTGCCTCTCTTGCTCAGCAACATTTTTTTTCTCTCTATCAAAGGCATTTGATACTCAGTTTTCTCTCTCTTCAGCAACTACTATTAGGGTTAGTAGTGAATATACCTTTCTATTAGCGAACTCGCAGACGTGTTTTGTGTGTTTATCACATTTTCTCACGGTGAGTTACTATGGGGAATCAACTGGACATTATGATGTAGTTCTTCACTCATAGACTATTTAAAACGGTGGTGTTATACGTATCTATGAGTTGTCGTAGTGCTACAAAAGTCTATTTAGTATCGTACAATTACATCATTAAACACGCCAATCAAATAATCATATTTTTATGAATTACAATTCAGAAAATGAAAGTAATGAGACTGTTTGACATTATTTCATATAAATTTGATTACCAAACAATTTAATATTCTTCAAAAGAATTCTCTTAGTAAGGTGTACACTGAGAAAGCATTGTTTGCTCTTCTGATACAATAATGTAAATTTTCAATTGGCAATTCCTTCTATTGGTGATTTACGGTCTATAACAAGTTCTCAAGACTTCTTACAAAGTGACAGTTAGATTGAATTTTGATAAATGGAAATAGGTGATAACCAAAGGGACAAACATAATTGAAACTTCTGATGAATATTTCTTGGGGGTAGAACACGTTTAAACACACACACACACACTTGCTTTTTTTATCTTATGGCATATCAACACGTGTGGGTTATTTAATGACTATTTATGTATATATATGAATATATATTTACCAACCTCATGCGCTCGAGCAGGATGTGACAGAAGGTCAACTTTTAAGCTGAGTTTAACAGGTTTGAATTCAGAGTTTTTATTCTCCTTGACTAGTTGCCTCACCAAGGCTGAAGAACCCAGTCTGCCCTACTTTTTATCCATTGCTAAAGGCTCCCTTTTCAAAAGCCACACCACCAAGGATTAGAGGAGGGCGTTACTGCTTTCTCTGAATTGCTCCCTCTTAACCTTAACCTGGTAATGCTGAGTGTTAAGCAAGAAAATATCAAGTACCATTTTTTTTAGTATTTGGTATGACTCGACCTAGGATTGAACCCATGCTTCCCAAGCCAATAGCGAACACTATATTATTTGTAAGTGAATAGTTTGTAGGTATCACTTTTAAACAAGCCAGGACTCATTTATTTATTTGCCCTATGGTTAAATCTGTTTGAACTGAATTTTGTTATATATTGACCCTTGACCGAGTAGTCAATCAAGGATTCACATGTGTAAATAAGCGGAAGAACAGCGGAAGCAGGTTCGAGTCAGTTGGAGACAGGATGCCAGCATGAGAATCAGCTTGCAGACTGAGGGCATGCGGCCCTCAGTGAACTTCGGTTGATCAACCGGAGCCAAGATGAGAAAGAGTGCTGCTATGGTCGAGGAAGAACTTGGGCCAAAATAACAGTCCGTCCTTGTCTCCACTCACCTCTCACACACAACAAACTTCACCTTTTCGAGAATAAAGTGTGAGAGATTTATATTTTTATAAAGAAGTGTGTATATTGAAGTTCGTATATTATGTTTGATTATATTTTTGCTTATATTTGTATTACGGCTATACAACAATTTTAAATCGTAGAAACTTTCGAACTCATTAGAAATGGTTAAATGTTATTATCAAAAAGGTTCGTGTCATCTGATCTAAAATGAGATGAAGTGTCCGAACAACCCTTTTAATCATTTTAATTGATCCTTTTTTTTACGGTTTGTTGGTTGGTTGGTTTCTTTGTTTAATGGCATATCAACATTTTTAGGTAATTTAATGCCAAAGCCATTCTCCTAGAAGAACAGTAGTGATACTATTTAACCCATAGCTGGGAGGATAAGAGGTTCATACCTTTCCCAAGTGTATTTGCCCGAAAGTGAACATAATAGCGCGACTGGAGTTCGAACTCGCGTACCACGATTCTGCAGTCCATCGCTTTAACCATTACACAACGAGGACCCCCTCCCAACTCTTTAAATACTTTTTAACATTAATTATTCATTTTCGTACACTTAGATGGTTTCACATATTGCTATTTAGTTCTAATAAATCTATCTATCATGTATTCCTATCAAATACGAAACTTTGCACTTAGGTGTATGGCTTCAGATAACATCGTAATCCTTAGTATATGATTTAACTTTTCTATTTGACCCATTGGCGGGATCATAAATGATTCTCCAATTCTGGGTCAGAGTTGACATGAGAGTAATGGTAATGAATGATACTCTACATTCAACAAAGTCTACGATTGGAGCTTAGCCTTCAGATTTAATTTAATGACAAACTGAAGAGAATAAATTGTTTCAATTATTGCTATCTTTAATATTACTTTTCAACATTATTCATTCGTTTCCACACTGTTAAACGATATTAAGTATTACAATATAACAAATAATTTTATAAAGTATTAGCGATTTCAAGTATTGCTATCTCAGAATAGTTATCTCTCAGCTATCAATTTCTTGAACTTTGAGATAAAATAGAATTGGATACCAGGTGGCAACTAGAACTTTTTGATGAATATGGTCGGGACATTCTTCTAGGTACTCCAGCTTGACATGGAAATCAAACTGATTGGATTAGACCTCTACAATCGCCTGTCAACCCAGTAAGGATCAACGTGGAGTGTTGCAGGGCATATGAGCACTTCGATTTTTTGGTCATGAACCGCTCTGTTATCAGAATCCCGTCCTCAAACATGACGGGTCACCACCCATGACCAACAGATGTTCTCCAATGATGAGGACTGTTACCACTCAGAATAGGTGCACTTCGAGTATTCTACTGCTCCAGCCAAAAGGACAGAGAAAGAGAGAGACAGAGCGTGAGTGACTAAAAAATAAACATGGCTGATACTTAAAAATTATTTTACAAGTTATTTCATCAGATTAGTCTTACAATCAAATAGCCCTTCTGCTGGGTTTATAATACACTGACTGTATCTTTTAGGAAGGGGCAGCAATCCTCCAAAAAGTAGGTAATCTGTTTATGATACAAAATTGCATCAGATAGTGAGGATCCATTCCTGTCTTCATTCCCAGGTTCACTGAAAATGTTAGTCCTTTTTAAGGTTAGATAACCGAACCATTGGCCTAATGAGTAGAGTGTTTGCCAATGGTCCGTGTGACCGGGGTTCACTCCCGAGTCGAATCATGCAAAAAGCTCAAAAACGGTACTTGATGCCTCCTTGCTTAATACTCAACATTTTAAAGTACGGATCAAGAGTAAAGTGGAGCAATCCAGGGAATGGGTTAGCGTCCCTCTCTACACCTCGGTTTAGTAACTATTGTAAATGGAACCTTCGGATCGCCCTTGACTAAGGTCGCCAATTTTAATTACTTTTATGGGTTAAATGTTGTTAGGGTCTGATGTATGGGTCCAATACTGTTAGGATCAGATTTATGTTTAAAATATTGCTAAGGTCAGATGTATGGGTTAAATATAGCTGTTTAAAAATTAATTGTATCCAATAAAAAATTGGTCACATGTAACTGTAGATAATTTCTTTTAAGAATAGTTACATGAAGGTGTAATTGTTTACCGGGAGGAGTCCCCGTGTCGTAATTCCTCAAGTGCAGGACTACAAGATCGTAGAAGGCAAGTTCGATCTCCAGACATACTATTACGTTCATTTTCGGAGAAATAGTCTTGGAAAAGTTATAAACCCCTAACCTCACCAGCAATGGTTTAAATCATACCACTACTGTTGATCTCCGAAGATAGCTTTGTTTACAATAACCTACAAAGGAAGATATACCATTAAAAAACAGAAACGGAATTGATTATCAGGGATTAATATTAGTTGCTTGGAACATGATAACAAAGTCCAAATAAATAAAATTATCAAATAAAGATGCTTCTTTGAAACTATATGATTTTGTCTAATTTATTCGTATTAGATAAGAAGACTTGCTGCCATACAAATGTACCTTTAGTCGAACAAAAATAAAGTATGTAACGTCGTCTCAGTGTTTATTATCTAATCAACAGCTCAAAATTGATATACGTAGAGTGGTCACCGGATAGATATGTGTGGTCTAGTTACAGATCACAAATAGATAGGTGTTATGTGGTCCACGTCGAACTGTTATATCACTGATACTTATTTAGAGATGAGAGGCCGTAACACAAAATATATAACTGTACATTCTCGAATCTTCTGTTGATTTCTTCTTTCGTTTCAATGATTGAGACTTTAACTTTGTTACTGCACAAATAGAAGTTTGTAATATGACCACTCTGTATTATATGTTTGTAATACTAGTGCACCACATAAACGATTGCACCACAACGTGTTTATTTAATCTCTGAGGTACAACTCCGTCATAATTAATAGTCTGACACTGTTGTAACCTCAGCGAGAGAAAAAGTGATGAACACACAAAACCCCGTCTTGATTCGCTTATACAAAAAGTTTATTCGCTCTTACACATTTTAGTAGTCGTCGAGGAGAGAGGAACATAGGATAGAAATTGAGTCCACTGTTTCAGTAAAACAGACAGAATGAAAGCTCGTGAGGAGAGACAGAAAGAGCACAGATGTAGACCTTAATATTATCTTTCTCGTTTTCTGTTGTGGTCCGCGCTAATATTCGCTTGCTGGTTCTGTGTTCACAGCTTCACGTTAGGTGGGGGATCATTTTGCGAGCATCCCCACAAAATGGGTGCTATAATTTTCGACCATCATTACATCATAGCTCCGACTGATCCAACGTCCACCCTAAGGGCTCACCTATAAAATTCTTCCAGAATGTGTCGACGATTTTCTGCTGATGCATTACTATTACTAACCCGGGCGTCCGCTTCTATCCAAACTTTGATCTTCCTATTAATTTCTCCCTGATAGCCGATCACTCTCTCTCTCTCTCTCTCTCTCTCTCTCTCTCTCTTTCTATATCTCTCTCTGGCTTTGCTTACCTCGATTCTCTTTTTAATATATGTTCCTTTCCTTTCCATCGTCTCGTGGACAACCAATAAATCTTACTTTGAAACAACTCACAATCAACCGGTGTCTTTAATTATTTAACAAGAACGTGCCATTCAAACTTAGTCTACTCTGATTTTTCTGTGATGGGATCGTCGAAATTTTATCGGCCTTGTCATCCCAGAAATTAAACATGCTTAGGATTCCTTTTGAGGAGAAAGATAACTTGGTTGTGACATTGACAACTGACTCGAATGAAATGGGATTTTATTCACCATCTTTAATGTTTGTCTGTTGATAGTCAAATACAATTGACAATACACACACACAAACACACACACACACACACACACACATATATATATATATATATATATATATAGAGAGAGAGAGAGAAATAGAGAGATTGGTTGGTTAGTTGAGTTTTATGGCATATTAAATTTGTAGGTTATTTAATGCCAAATCCATTTTTAAACAAATAATCAGTTCTATTTCAAACAATTCAGTTCAGCATAAGTACACAGTTTAATTATCAAAAACATATCAATTTCAAGCTATTAATGTTTTTAAATAGTTTTAACTCAGCTAATTCAGATTAGTATAAGTATAGACTTTGTTTACACAGTTAAATGTCGAAACAGTTCTATATTAAACAATTCACTTTAGCGTAAGTACAATTTTAATGTCAAAAACAGTTTCATTTCAAAAAATTCAGTTTAGCATAAGTACGCTGTATAAATGTAAGAACACTGTTTAATTGTTAAAAAAACATTTCTGTTTAAAGCTATTCAGTTTTGTCAAACAGTTCTAATTCAAACAATTCAGTTCAGTATAAGTCTGCAGTTTAGTTCTATTTAACCCATAGGTCTGGCCCTATCAGGTGCTACCATTCCGGGCCAGAGCAGACCAGGGAGCAATGGCAATGAAGGGATGCCCCGCATTCCCAAAAGCCCCAGCATCAATGGAACCTCATCATCAAATTGGTTAGTGTCATATCCAGGACACTTTTTTTGGGGGGGGGTCTTACCCCTCTGCAGAGGTGCAGTACGGGTATTCCACAGGGGCTATATATATATATATAGAGAGAGAGAGATAGAGAGAGAGGAAGGGAGAGATAGATAATGTGTGTGTGTGTGTGTGTGTGTGTGTGTGTGTGTATGTTTAACCACATTTTTCCGGAAGCTCATCCAGTGAAAAAAAGAACGTTTTTTCGGCTAGGGCTTCAAGCACTCAGAATTGATTGAGACTGAGTCTTATATATACAAAGAAAATTAAAATGTACTTAACTCTAAAATTGTTTTCCTTAATTATCTCTTCTCTTTCGTTTTGTCTGATTTTCCAATTTTAACTGATCAATTCTAATTGACACCTGGCTGTTTTTCTACTGATCTAAGACATATTATTTTTTAAACTTTTGTTCGGGTTATCACTCTTCTTTTTTTTTTTTTTTTTTTTGGTAGCACTTAAAACCTTCGACCTAATATATGAAAACTGACCACATACATCTATAAAGCTCCACAATTTATCGGTAAATTCCATTCATTTGATTTTTTTATGTGCTGGCAGACGGAGTCATTAATTAAATAGTTTGCATAATGGGAGGTAGGTGCCTGTAGAAGTACTGTTTTGTAGGGTGCTGCTTCCTGGATTTGTTCAAAACAGCACACACTTGTTTCCATCAATTTTTACCGTGTGCTTTTTATAAGATGCTAAAAGTTGAACCATTCAGTAGAAGTGACTTGACGTTTTAAACGAAATCACAAATACTATTTTGAATCCAGGATTGAAACTTTTCTATCACATAAAGACTTTTTTTCCGTTCAGAGCAAGCAAATAAACCTCAAGTATTCAAAAGTGTTATTAAGGCCGCAGAAAGAGGCATAGCGGGCTTAAGTGAGATCAGTGGACGTCATTCCCCATCTAACATTTATAACTCTAATTTGTAATGCAGCTGGTTTTGTCAAAATGAATACCCATATGAGAGTAAGTGGTTTATGCTAATCACTACAAAATGTATAGGGGCAGCCCCACGGTGTAGTGGTTAACATACTAGTTCCCGACATTGTAGTGAGCAAGTTCGATATTCAGTCACGCAGTCATGTTCACTCTATGACTAATACCTCTGTGAAAGGTGGGAACCACCTTTATTCCACACCTATTGGTTAAATAGTACCACTAATTTTCAACAAGGATGGACTTGGCATTAAGTAAACCACGAAAGTTAATATGCCATTAAACAAAGAAACCAACTAGGCATTTTGTTATTGAAAGTTTCCTTAATTTTAGTCAGTTGCGATTTTTGTTTTCACTTTTAGTCATTTTTTTTTTCTTATTTGATTGTCATTTTTTTGTATTTGCAATAAATTGGGCTATAAATTTTAATAAAGTGGAGAAAACAAGAGAGAGATTCTACAATAGAAATAGTCGATATAATTCAAGTTAATCTAAATAGACTTTCTCAATTATTTTCTGTGATTTTCTTATTGTGTTCGGTTTCTATCATCTCATGTACACTTTCATGCCAATATGAGTTGACTCATCAATGTCTTCTGATGTTCTGAAATCGAGAATATCTCATCATGCTCTTTTATTGTACTAAAATTATGACAAATACACCCTTTTCAGCAATGAGTATGGTCACATCTAGACCCTATGTTATGAAACAACAAAATATATTCTGTTGGATGAATTAATTTGATATACTCTTAGTCATTTTTCTACCACAAAAGGTATTTGAAACAAGCCAATGTATGTTTCACTAAGGTTCTTAGTAAGAATATTAGAGTGTAGGAAGAATAGATGGATCCATACCTTTCCTGAGGGAACCAGTGTCAAATGAAACACAAACAGCTTTGTCCACGATTTGAACTAGAGTCATCAATTTTATTCTTCTGTACTTATAACCGTTATACTAAATGCGCTAGAATAGATACCTTTTTTTTTTCTTTAATCCTTACAAATAACACGTTATCTAGATTTCAGCGTGTTTTCAAGAATGCTTTTTTGCACCAAGGAAGATTAAGAGCCTCATGGAATGAAATCTTTGGAACTGGTATACGATCTTCATTAATGTCTTTCATTGAGAATAATAAATACTACCGGTTTTTTTCATCTTTTTTAAAACTGAAACGTATATGGTATGTTGAGATAATGATGTCATAGCAGTTTGCATAAACGGCATTTCATTTTATGCACAGCGCGTATGTTTGAGATGAGTGTTGAGTGAGATTACATTAAGAAGAAGGTATCCTGTAATCAAATCCATTGAAAATTGGCGTCAGATTTCTGAAACTTTCTTCACCTGTCATTTCTCTCCGCTAATGGAAGGCTATTAACCCACCCCCTAGCGAGTAGGAATACAAGCAACGTAAGCAGTATTCAATTTCTGCTTTTATTAAACCAAACGCAGCCTTCAGTCAGGGTAATCTTTTTCGTATTTCGTCTTCATCAAAGTAGAGGACATGCGTTTGTCCTTTAGCTGGGTGAGGTCAACAATGGTACATCGACGTATTCTTGGCAAATGTCAGAAAATTGAGCTTCCTTTTGAAATACAGGGTGTGAGAGAAATACATCTCATATTTTCAAATGTCTCAAGTGTGTTGCAAGTGAACTCAAGCAAATGCTAATGGTAGATCCATCTACTTAATGTCTTGCTAATTTTATTTTAGACTTGATACGATACAATTATGGGTTACATCGTTGTACACGGGGATTTTGCAGCTAACATATTTTCTATTGGTAAATCTGTAGTTGCTACTGAGTGATTTTTTTCTTGCTAGATTCATGTTATGTAAGAATGATGCTGTCTCGGAAAGGATTTTCAAAATATATCAGTATCGATTTTCCATCCGGTGAAAAGCATTCCGATGGAGCTACCGTTAATATTTGCAAAATACAGGTAACAGTTGATAATGTGGCAGCTATTGCTGCAAAGTCTGTATTTCCTTTATATTAATGCGCGAACAGCCGTGGGATTTATTGGCTGATAGACTTTAGGGAATTGCGCACATTATTCATTCTTAGTGTAAGTTTAGATACTTTGACAAGCCGTCAAATTAAACCTAGCCAACAATATAAACGCTAAAATGCACGAAAAATATAAACATAAATCTACAATGACCACCTTTCCTTAACCCTTAAGCTTAAAATAAGTTTAATTGGTTGTTCTCTTATTTCCAAGTCTTATAGTCCTTGTATCAATCCTTTGATGAAAGTTCGGAGATCAACAATTACAATTGTTATCACTGTCCCCTTCCTGTTCCATTTTTTTTTAGTTCTCTGTCAAGATCTAGGTTCTTATCTCTCTTTTTACTTTCTTTCAATAGGGCAAAATCCTCAATTCGGCACGTTCTCACTTTTTTGTTGTTGACTATCACCCAGTCTGGTCGTCTAGCCTATGTTACGTGATCCATATGCATCTTAATATCCCAGAGAACTTAGTGCGTCTCATTCTCCCGGGTGGATTCCAGGTTGTTTATATATTTCACAATTCCAAGTGGATCGTCTTGCCCACCCAGTCGTGTCAAGTTCTATATTTTTTCCCTACTTTTTGCTGCATTCACTTTGTATATGATTGATCGTTTTGTCGCTACGCATACCCTACACCTTTTGTTGCGTCTAATCAATTCTTGCTTTGATATAATAGGTCTTTTGGCGTTATTTTGTGATGCTATCGGAAGGGATTCAGTTTATCTCTTAAGGTTTCCTTTTCTCAGCATTGTCCAATTTTTTTCATGTGAAATTTCACATGTTTGTCGCTTGAAATATCTACGTAATTGCTTTTCTTTCTTATTATCGTTTTCAAGTTATTGTTGAACTGTTGATTTTTGTATTGTTTTATGTTGTTTCTGGTCGCTGTAATAAGTCTTCCTATACATTTTTTTAATGAAATCTTCGATTCGTCGTATCGATGCATGAACACTATCTTCAATGTTAGCGACTCTTCTTCCTCATTTTTTTCTTGACTGATATAGTCTATTTACATCATATCTGGGATGTAGGGCCTTTTGCGTCGTCACTATTTTCCTGTTCTTTTGTCTGTTTTTTTTAAGTTATTCCCTCGCCCACTTCAAGAATGATCCCGAATATTCTACCAGGAGGACAGCCCAGGGATTTTTCCCTTTGATGAGATTTCTGCAATATAGTTTGTTTTCGAGTAGTTTTCTCGTTCTCTTGATTTTTTTTTCTTTCATCACCGCTTGTTTGATTGTGTCCAGTTCTCCAAGTGTTCTGATTTCTGAGATGCAGTCGGTGTATTCTACAACCTCAGCCGTCAGGTATAGGTACGGTTTGAGTAAGGGCAGTTGTCAATAAAGATATTTGTGGAGGTGTCCGTGGTGTAATGGTTATCCTCGCAGGAAATGGACACGGCGACACGAGTTCAAATTCTGGACGAGACTGATTACATTTCACATAGCACTAATACCCTTGGGAAAGGTATGAATCCAATTATTCTCTCCTTCTAGCTTTAGGTAAATAGTAGGACAGATTAGGTTCTTCAGCCTTGGTGAGGCAACTAGTCTAGGAGAAGGAGAACTCTGTATACAAACCTGTTAAACTCCGCTTAAAAAATTGACCTTGTGTCATATCCTGCCCGAGCGGAGGGGTTGTTAAATATGATAAAGATATATTCAAAGAAGTGAACCGTTAAACTGGTTGAAATATAGAGCAAGCAATTAAAAATGTGAAATATAACAGATCACTTAATTTTTTCGATGATAATGATTTTTCTAAAAGAAATTGTAGTATATTAAACAAATCGTAATGAGCTATAAAAAACGCAGCTGCCGAAAGAAAAGCAAGTTCATAGTTCTCACATCACTTTTGATAACTTGATCAAGCAATCTGGAACCAGGTCAAGGAATGGTGACAGAAGTAGGAAAATATCATCCTCTTGAAGCTGAAATGGGTTGGGGTTTATTTGAATCCCAGTATATATATATATATATAAAGAGAGAGAGAGAGAGAGAGAGAGAGAGAAATGTAAGACTAAATTATGAAATCCAATATATATATATATATATATAGAGAGAGAGAGAGATCTTTCTCTCTCTTTTTCTCTCTCTCTCTATATATATATTTGTGTGGTGGGGTTTAGCAAGTTGGCCGTCCATATATATATATATATATATATATATCCTGGAGTGTGAACACGGGACAATGAACCAAATATTCAAGATAAGACTCTTCCTCGATTAGCCAAAAAGATACCTCGTGCTGTCCATTATCCATTGATTCCTGCTTCCATCGCATCAGAAACTGAATGGAGAGAATTTTAAAAAAACCCAAAGATAATGACACTAAAACTCAAATTGTATGTTGTGTGCTTCCTTCCCCGGCCTTACCAACATGGCAGTTGTTGCAATTCACCCTTCCGATATACTGGTAAGAACGCAACAGATATTTATTCAGGTGATAGCACCATACTAATAAATGAAGAATCAAAGAAAGCCAGCGTCTGTTTTAGTTTTCAAAGAAAGTAGTTATTAATCTATTATTTATTTTTGACGGGTGTTATGGAGTGTACGATTCTATTGGGATCCCGACGTGTCCTTTTTCAAGATATCCTACTTACCATTTGTCCAAAACTGACACTTAATTCTCACCTGTGGTTCCACATGCAGTCGGTCTGAGACACAATGCACTTCAGACATCAGCTTTGGAAGGCGTGCTAAATCAGGTGTGCTGCGACTCATGTGTCAATCCTTCGTCAGGTTTTGTTAGGCTCAGTGCATACGAAAACTGATTCTCCGTGTGGAGTGAGCGGAAGAGATCACCTGCTGGTCCAACGGTCACGTAGCCAGTGACAGTAAGTGCTGGAAAGGACATTATCATCGCGTGAACATGAGACGAACAAAGTCTGGTCGTCCATTGTAGCCTAAATATCTCAAGTTGCAATGGTTTCTCGTGTAACTGCATATATTCTCTGGTTCAGAGTAGAATTACGTGGGTACAGTGACTTGTACTTCACTAAAGAATAAATATTTAAAAAAGATTTTTAAGAAATTAAAAAAAATATAGGGAATCGCTATCCTTTCCATAATTATTTAAACTGGTTATTTTATTTTCGTCTGTTACTAATGTTTTCAATTTTCTATAAAATGATCATTATTTGTTCTAAGATCATTATTTATGCAAAGATCATTTGCAGATAGAAATATTTCATATTAATCAGATATAACAGAACCACTCTCGGAGTGCATAAGTTGTATGTATACACTCCACAACACATAAACTTTACGATCATATGCATCTCATCTTGCTAACAATACAAGAAAGACAAATTTGATATGTAGGCACTGATTGTAAAGTAATGACGATATCATTAGCGACGTTCTCTTATAGACTCCTGCTCATCGACCTGCAATAACTTGAATATATCACTTCTATGCGGAACATGTCTCAAGTCTAGAGCACCTGCCTGGAACGATAGAAGGCGATCTATATATATATATATATATATATATATTTCTTTAAGGAAAACAAAAATCGGTCACATTAGGATTATAAATTTATTTCCATCCTGTTATGGGTATTGATAAATATCAATAACAAAAAAAACAAAAACAGGATTTCTTCAGATCCAATGGATAAATTAAATGACATACAGAATAGACACAGGAGGGAAGGGTGGGAGTTGTAGAAAAGGGCAGAAGAGTTACCTCCCCGTTTACCCACCTACGATTTTGTTTTGTTTTTCTTTTTTTTTTCCCTTTTTTCATGACCGGTTGGAATCACAGTAAATTAAATTTTAATTTCTTATTCTAATTAGATTTCAACATAAAATTCCAGATTAGATAATAATTTAGGGAATTAGGACATTTTTTAATAACCTTATGTAAATATCAAATATTACTTATCTTTAATTAATTTCAAAATTTAAATATATATTCAAAATTTATGTTCGAGCCTATTAATTCAGTTACCTTTCCATTGAAAGGTACGTGCACATCAAATACACACACGCACACACACACACATACATCATCATCATCATATCGTGCTGGCAGCACGGATATCCCTGACCCTCTTTCGCCACTCCTCCCTATCGTTCATCGCCCTAGGTAGGTCTTCAGGACAACAACCTGTATCCTCACATAGCTGCTGAATGTACGTTCGTGCTGGTCGTCCTGCTTTTGCGCGGCCGTGTGTGGGGATCCATAAGAGTACATCTCTTATGAGTTCATCTCTGCTTCTCCAGCAATGTCCTGCATGTCTGGTTCGTCTAACTTGAATAGTTTTCGTGATAGGGGGCAGGTGGCCATACAGTTGGTGTCTTGTTGGGTGTTGCCGCCAGGACTTGTTGAGGATTGCACGCAGCATTCTTGTGTAATTGCCATCTAGTTTCTTCTCGAGCCGTTTTGTTAGCGTCCATGTAGTGCATCCATATAGCAGTATCGATGTGACCGCTGCCTGGAAGAAACTGCGTTTCATTTTATCGGTTAGGTCTGATTTCCATATAGTCGATAGCCTATTGATAGCTGTCCATGCTTTCGTTAACCTCGTTTCGATGTCCTTTTCGGTTGATTCGACGCTGCTTCCTAGGTACGTGAATTTGTCTACTAGTTTAAGAGGGGTTCCTTCTAGAGTGGAGATGTCCCCCGTTTGGTTATAGCACATATATTCCGTTTTATGTGCATTAACATGGAGGCCTATGCTTGCTGCTGTTCGTTCCAAACTATGCAGAAGTGTTTCGGCTTGGTCAGGTGTATTTGCCAGTATCGCTATGTCATCGGCGTAGTCGGCGTCGGTAATTGTTGTTGCGGGGTATCTTCTGCTTCTTTTCTTCGTCAGTTCGAAGCCATTCTCTTTGATTTTGTCAATCGATGTTCTAAGTACGTAGTCTAGACAAATGATAAAGAGATACGGAGCCAGCGTGTCTCCTTGTAGTACTCCTGCTACTATGTCGAAGTATTCTGTGTCTCCATCTGGTGATCGTACTTTTACTTTAGTGTTTCTATAGAGAATCGTTATTGCCACTACGGTTTCTTTAGGTATGCCGTACGCTAGTAGGATTTGTTCCATCTTTCCTCTGTGAATGGAGTCGAAAGCCTTGGTAAAGTCGACAAATATTAATGTCGCTTGTAGGTTCTTTGCCCGTACACCTTCAAGGATTCTGCGGATGGTTAATATTTGTGAGGTCGTAGATCTATTTCTTCGGAAGCCATTTTGGTTTTTTCTAAGTATGTTGTCGATTTTGGGTTCTATTCTGTTTCGTAGTAGGGCATTGTAGATTTTGGCAGCTATGGATGTAAGTGTTATGCCTCGGTAGTTTTTGGCTAATCCGAGGTCCCCCTTTTTAGGGAAGGGGAGTATGCATCCCTTCGTCCATCTATCTATCGGATTTTGATTGTATACTGCGTTGCAGTGTCGGAGCAGTATGTCGTCGAATTGTCTGGTCTTCCATACTTCCGGGGGAATTTCGTCCAGTCCTGCAGCTTTTCTATTTTTAATTTTTCTGAGAACCGAGTCGAGTTCTTCTTGTGTGAACGGTCCAAGTTTAATGTCTAATTGTTTGCTAATTATTCTGGTGATTGGTTCAGGCGTTATTTTTGGTGGGTTTCCAAGTAAGTTTTCGAAGTGCTGTTTCCACAGTTTTATTCTTTCTTGTTGGTTTGCTGCTTTAAGTTTTGCTTTGGCCGTGTTCTTTCTTCTGCTCACTTCGTTTATTGTTTGCCAGGCAATTCTAGATTGTCTATCTTCCACCGAGTCTCTAATCTTATCTATCTGATTTTGAATGTATTCTCTCTGTTCCTTTATATATATGCCTGTTAATTGATATTGTGCCGTTTTTAGTTTTAAGGCATTTGTGTTTGTTGGGTTTTTTCGATAGTTTTTGGAGGCTGTTTTCACTAGTGCACGTTTTTCTCTCACCGCTAAAGTTTCCCATGGGACTCTATATTTAGTTTTAATTTTTGTTGGAATGTATTTTGCTGCTGCCTCGAGGTGTGCATTGACGAAATTTTCGTATTCGTCGTTTGGTGTACTTTTTTCCGTCTTTTCTTGTAGTGTTTCGAATCTGTTTCTTAATTCTAATACGTATTTATCTCTTACATCTTTGTTGTTTAATAGGGCCCAGTCATAGTGTTTGGTGGTCGCTGTTCGTTTGTCGTTTTTTCGTAGGCTTAACCGTATTTTCCTGCAAACTTGGTGCCATCAGTGTGACTCCATGATGATGATGATGTATTCATCCAAATATTTTTTTCCACGGTGAAGTCAGGTATTAATTTTGGTTTGTTGGGTTTTATGGCATATCAACCTTTATAAGTTATTTAACGCCAAATCCATGTTTATGTAAATAATCAGTTCTAGTTAAAACAATTCAGTTTAGCATAAGTACACAGTTTAATTGTCAAAAACATTTCTATTTCAAACTATTCAAACAGTTATATATAACAATTCAGTTTAGTATAAGTACAGTTTCAATGTCAAAAATAGTTCAGTTTAAAACAATTCAGTTTAGCATAAGCACCCAGTTTAAATGTAAGTACAGTTTAATAGTAAAAAAACATTTCTATTTCGAGCTATTCAGTTTAGTCAAGCAATTGTAATTCAGCTAATTCAGTTTAGTAAAAGTATAGATTTTGTTTAATCACAGTTAAATGTCAAAACAGTTCTAAGTTAAACAATTCAGTTTAGTGTAAGTACAGTTTCAATGTCAAAAAACAGTTCTATTTGAAATAATTCAGTTTAGCACAAGCACGCAGTTTAAAATGTAAGCACGGTTCAATTGTCAAAAACATTTCTATTTTAAGATATTCAGTTTAGCATATGTATGCCGTTAGTTCTATTTAACCCATAGATAGGACCCATATCAGGTGCTACCACTCCGTGCCATAGTGGGCGCGATGGCAGTAAAGGGGTACTCCATATTCCCCAAAGCTACAGCATTGCTGGAACCTCACCATAAGATTGTTTCGTGTCATATCCAGGACACTCGTTACGGGGGGGTCTTACTCTTCTGCAGAGGTGCAGTCAGTGTATTCTACAGCCCCAGCCGATTGGGCAAGAAGTCAGGTAATAAGCGGAGTACATCTTGGTTGAATTCAGAGTTTTCCTTCTACTTCATCTGTTGCTCTAAACATTTCTATGGGAGAATATATCTATTCATACCTTTCTCGGGGCTGAATTCGAAATTAAGAATCCGTAGGTTGCTAGGTTTCTGGTATTCTTAGATTGCTAATAAATCTTTGAAAAGAAAATAAAAGAAATAACAAATAACAAATTTATTTTTACCAAGTTAAACACAACTTAAATTCACATAATTCATATGTGTAATTTCTTAGAAGCAAATATGAACCGAACATAAATTCATGGACGAAAGGATTTTTGAGTTGTTGTTTCTATGATTTCTTGTTTGTATACGGTCAAATAGAATTTTTAAAAATAGTGTGCTGTTTAATTTCACCCATAGATGGGATCCAAACAGTAACTGCCTCTCCGGGCCAGTGTGTATCTGGATGTAATGGCAATGAAAAGGTACCCAACTCGCATCAAATTTCCAGAACTTGAGCAACCAGACAGTTTAGTGTCATACCCTGGGCACCTCTATTTTTGTGGTGGGTCTTACCCCATTGCCAGGAATATAGTCGGCGTATTCTAAGCCCCATCGATAAGTTGGAGTTTTTGTTTGGTTTAGTATATTACCTTAATTGGAAATAAACTCCTCCTGGAATATTCAAAGCTGAAATTTGATTCATTTTTATATCTTTCCTTGTAAGAATACCAAATTTGTATTGATCAGAAATTTTACCGAATTTGTTGCAGTACATTCTCATATGTACATGTAATATAATTATAGACACCAGTTGATTGATTTTATAGTAAGACATTCCTTAAGTCTATGTCGGGAGAGAAGCAGTCGTCAAAGGAATGCATCAGTAGCAAATCAGTCAGCGGATTTGATTGGCTGAAGGGAAGTCAAGCTGAGGAAAGAATATGGGACAGAAAAGAGGAAAAGGAAGAGTTGGGAACGAGACGTTAGAATGTGAAGACGGCTGAAAATTACGCCAACTATTTTGGATGACCTCAAGGAAGAGGTCCCACACCTGCCACGAAGCTGTGAAGACGGATCTAACTGGAAAGCACGTGCGAGAACTACGGCAAAAAATAGAAATATAATATTAAGATTTACGTTTGCTCTCTCTCTCTATCTCTCTCAACTCACGACGGTTTTATTTCTCACTTTCGAGATAGAGTGGAGGACTTATTTAAAAACTATTTTCTCGCTTATCGACGTCTAGTAAGAGGTGTAGAAGCGAATAAACTTTTGTATTAGAGAACCAAAACGGTGTTTTGTTTGTTCGTTACTTTTTCTCAGGGTGAGGTTAAAACGTGGGTTCAACTGATACTTACGGCGTAGTTCTACACTCATAGACCAAATAGAACCGTGAGGTAAAAATGTAGTTCTGTCGTGTTACAAAGGTCTTTTGAGAGCCTTGATGGTGTAAGCGTTTATTTGGTGTTGTAGTATTTCAAACCTCTATTTTAGAACTCTACCGTGATATACGATTCATATGGATTGAATGGGTCTTCTTTTTCTCATCAACAAAAAAATATTGCAACAAGATGAAAACCATGGATAGTCATAATTGTGACATTTGTTCTCGCTTATATCAGTAAGCGTAAAAAAATGCAGCGGACGCCCTTCAATAAGCTTAGCTTAGTAAAAGGCCGAAAATATCGGTCACTCAGTTAAATTCAACATTACTAATAATAATTGACTAAACTTGTTCTGCAACATAATATCACCTGTCTTTTACGGTCATCAGAGTTAAAAGATTAGCTAAAAGATATCACCAATTATTATCATATTTTCAAAGTTAGGTAGCGAGGATAATGTTCAAGGATAATATGGATAACTATTAAAGGGCCAGTAGGTGGGATATAAAAACCTACGACGTTTACACACAAGTAACAATATTAACCCTCATATTGGTTTACTGCTGAAAAAAATGAAGAAAAAAACTACTTACGTATTCAAATAGTATCACCTGGATAAAACTAAAATAGAAAAACAGTACACCTCATTCATGTAATATATATATATATATATATATATATATATATATATATAGAGAGAGAGAGAGAGAGAGAGAGAGCGAGAGAGAGAGAGAGAGAAGATTGGTCCATCGAATGAAACGTAAATATTTTCAAATGAATACGTTCGCAAATAATTTCAAATTTGTTATTTAGGTTTTTAACCAGAAATAAAACTGCCTGAAGAGGACTTAGATGTTTACAATATGTGTTGCACTACTATACGGAATAATAACAAATGAAATATGTAAAGTCAAAATTATTGGCTGACCTATATATATATATATATATATATATATATATATATATATATATATATATATATATATATATATGCCGCCTCTCTTAATTGAAGTAAATTTTGCCGTCTATGCTGTAAAGAATATGATATAAAAGTATGAGCGGCGAAAAGGCTTAGAGTATTAAAAGAAAAAAAAATATACATATATATATATTTATATATATATATTCGACGTGCTTACGATAAGTTTCCAGATAAGTTTCCAGATTTTTTTCGTGTGGCCATTTAAAATTATTTTAGACTCTTGAAAATTCAGTATGTTATTGCTATCCATCTTATCAGATGACAGACCGATTTTTATGATTTCAGGTTCGAAGGAACAGCTGCAGCTCGAACTGGAATACACCCTACTAAAGCCTGATTGTCACAGCTGGTGAATTTCAAAAATGCAATCTGACACTTTAGAAGAACGATATGAAATAAAATTCTGTTTTAAACTTGGAAAAAATTCCACAGAAACGTATGGAATGCTTCAGACTGCTTTTCAACCCTCTTGCATGAATCGAGCATCAGTTTCACATGGCGTAATGATTATCGGCGTTGGTTCCCTAGGCTTCTAAGGAGACAATCATCTTGAGGTTGTAGGTTCCATCTTGACTGCAGGTGAGTTTCAATACAGATTATGGCTTACGGAATCAGAACAGGCGAACCCCGTCGATTCAATAAAGGACGTAGTTCGAAGTTCTGTGAAGGTTCCCGAGTTCGACAAACACCTGGAGAAGGTTGGAGGACATATCGGCCGAAACGTTGTGGAAATAACCATAAATCTGAAAACAATAGTCCAAAAACCCTTAATGATAAAACGTTATGCGTTATTTTTAGTTTTGACCGATATTAATAAACATATTTTAAACATGTGTTTGATTCATAAATAGGATAACAATAGTTACTACAACTATGAATCAGCGTGAGACTGGAAGTAACGGATACAGAGGAGTGACTCCCCTCTACCTAAGACTGTAAAAATTTCGATGCTCAGTATAAAGTGCAGTATAGCAGTATATCTTTTTTTTTTTAGGGAGGTTAGGATAGATACCAATTCCAAGTGCCACCAAGAAACACATACAATAGGCTCAAGTTCCCTAAAATATAAAAAAAATGATTGATTTAAAAATTAGTTTTAGATTTGATATACCGAGTTAAAAGAAAACTGAGAGAAACATTGTCATAGGTTGTTTTCAATTGGATTTCATCTGTAGGGTTATTTGCTGAGAAGAGATTTCTGCATTGCGAAATGAAATAAAAATGCTGCTTAATGAAAATTCTACTTAAGCAATATAATTATTATAATCAATGCGAAGGTCATTCTCATTAATTATATTCAAATCAATTTACGAGTTGATTAAACAGACGTGAATGAATCATTTTCGTAGCCAAAATGACGAGAACATTTTTTCCAAATCAATTGATGGTAATTTGCTGAGATAAATTAATCTTTTCCCTGTGAGGAAAAAGTGATATTGTTTTAAAAATAAACAAGGGATAAAATGTATGATCTGTCAAATCTCATCCACGTTTATTTATAAATCTAAGTATATCACGGACAGGCACATACAAAAATGTTCAGACGTCCTCAGAAATACGTACGTCTCCTGTCAGAGTCAGGTATATTCTGGTGTTCAGAATGTGTAAAGATACTGAGTCTCAACGAAAGTTGGAGACATTGAAAGACGAAGAGATGATTACTAATTTTCAGAAAAATCGGACGCGTGGCCCAAGAAAAATAACACTTCCTTTATTACTATGTTATAGCCTCTTCCTAGCCCCGTGTCAGATCACGAGGATGTGGAGTGGTATATTTGAGTTGATGAAAGAATAACTATTGCTTTGATAAATCGTTCCCCGTCTTCTATGAGGAGGCGGTTTTTTCTTACTACGAAACTAGAGTCCCTTATATGTTTTCTGCTAGTCATTGACTTATTTACTCGAAATAAAAAATACCAACTTTGGTGTTTGAACATTTATTGCATTTACCGCGAGATTCCTCGTCAATGAACCTTTGAAGCTACACCAAAATAGCCCCTAAAACAGCCTTAAAAATCGGAAAAATCGTCAAATTACACATCGAGAGTTTGCAGGCTATACAATACCTCATATCAAAGAAGTTAGCTAGTCAACATAATTTCTATCTTGGATTTCAAATGTTAGCAGAGAATGGGAATTTTAAAGACCAAGTTGATAGTTGGTAGTGTTTGTCTATAAGAAGTGTTGAAATTTTAGATTATCCAACGATTAGGAATATACAAAACTGACGCTAGGGAGTATATACTGGAGTGGTTTTATTCTAATTATACATGGAGTCATAATGTAACAACTTTTTGAATAAATTTCTGTGAATTTACCAAATATTAAATATTGAAAAAAAAAACGACTAAATAGAGTGTAACATTTTCACTGTTGATTCATCTCATTCTCTGTTTCTTTTTGTCTGTCTGTCTCTGTCTGTCTGTCTGTATATATATATATATATATATATATAATAAATTAATAAATATTAGATATCTTCTTTTTTTTTTAATTCATGGAATATAAACTGCGACCCTGGGTTTCATGGAGCTTTATTTTGCAAAACAACAATGATCAAGCGTTCAAGAAGATGGAATGATTTGAAAATCGAAAAATACAATAAAATACAGACAAAAACCGTTGGGATTTCGTTTATGATTGGTTGTAAGCGTGTGAGTGTACGTGGCTGTGTGCGTATGCGTGTATGTGTTATAGTTACCTATGGATACGTGTTTTTAGGATGTTAAGCCAGGCTACAAACGCAGCTCGTTGAGAAGGCGGAAATGAATTCAAGTGTACCTTAATAATTCGTTAATTTATTTTATTTCTGTGAGTAGGTGACAATAGCTATGGAACAATATTGCATTTGGTTCGACACATACACACAAAGTGATTTAGTGACAATCAACACTCTTATATATATATATATATATATGTATATATATATATGTATATGTATATATTGATAGATTGATAAGTGCAGTTGAATCTGTCAACGCTTTCTTAAATCACACTTAAATGTAAAGCTCTTCTCATGAATTGAGCACATCGGTAGCAACTAGCGTATATTTAAACGTAAATACGTAAAAATTATTTGCTTACGCTGAGATTGACGATAGCTCTGCCGTAAACTATCCGACTAGCATAAAGTAACCCGGGTTTCGATCCCATCTTAAAGCTTCTCGTGTCTAGCCACGCTGAAGAGTTGTTGTGCCAAACAGTCTCTCTGTAGATGACAATATATATATACATATATATATATATATATATATATATATATATTATAACAGTGTTGGTTGTTACTAAATCACTTTGTGGGTTTGTGTCGAACCCAGTGCAATATCATACGGAGAGTGCTCAATATCTACGATAGAGCTCTTATATGATAATAATGAATGAATATATATTAGGGTCGCAGACTAAATTGCCTGAATTATATATATATATATATAGGTAGGTATTGGATCAAATAAGCACCGAAAGCTCAAAGGACTCGACACACATCTGCACTCACCAGCTGCAACCAAAGCGTATTTTCTTGCTGTTTGACAGAAGTACTTAAACTCTGCATGTAGCTCAAGCAGCCTAAGATTATTGTATATGGACCTACGATCCGGCCGGGTTGTCAAAATAGGAAAGGCACCTGTATAAATAACAGGTGCATCCGGTCGAGGAATGGACAGGTCGTGATGGACAGGTTGAATGAGTGCGAAATTATGACGCCCAGAAGAAGAAGGTGGTCGTTGAACTATTATATAATTCAGTGCACAGGAAATTCAATCAGTTGGGGATCAGACGAGTTGGAGATAAGATGCTGTTGAGAAAACCAGCACCCAGAGAGGCTGGTCCCCAGGCTCTCGGTTGAGCAGCACAGGAGAATGGGAAAGAAACGGTTATGGCCCATAGAGTGGGGGTCAGTATGTTGCAGTTCTGTTCGGTCTCCATCTCCCTCTCAAACACAACCCTTTCAAATAAAGTGAGAGGTATATTTTTTTAAAGAACTGTGTCACTCGTCTTTATTGATTCGTTGTGTTCTGCACGCATATGTAGATGTGTTTGTTTAGTTAGTCATGGTTGGGACTATACGACATAATGCCTTCAACTAATCAATTATATATACATAAATATATTTTTTAAATAGTTAGAATATATATATATATATATATATATATATATATATATATATATATATACATATGTACAAAAATTAGGTACCCCGAGGAGCCGTTTTTGGGGAAACTGTAGTAGGATAGTCCCGACTCATGGATTAATTTTTGTAATTTTGCTCTACCTAGAATTGAGCACTCTTTGTAATTGTAGCATCGCTGCATTTTGCGGTGGTTTTTTGTTCTTTTGACCAACTGATTGCGTATCTCTTGATTTTTTTTCAATTAGTGTGACAAGGTTGGACTTTTCTTTTTTTTTCTCCCGATAACCTTTTTCTTTTTACCCCGGACAGTGATTCGAGATATATTGTTATCTCTGAATTCTGGCGTTTTTTTTCTTTTTCTTTGTCACTGCAAATACTGTTAGGTAGTAAATTAATATATATATATATATATATATACATATATATATATATATATATATCTTTAGACTATTTTTAAAAAGTTTTTATGTATAAATAAAACAAAGGAAAAGCACTAAACGCTTAGCTGGTCGTAGTTTAAACAATAAATGATAGTCTTTTTCAATGTAGATTTTCTATTTGAGCCCGAATGATTCATATCAGATAAGCTTCTTAGCATATGCAGAACATTTCAAAAAGGTTGCATCGGTTTGACTACATCTATTTCAAGTTATTAAACATCTGTACTATTGAAGACACCAGTATTAGATAACCCAAAATATGCGAAAATATACTTTCTAAATGATTTGTTTGGATAAGCAAGTTTAACACCAAAGACAAGAAAAAAAAACACTAAGCATTTCAAGATATAAAGAACAACGAATGTACACAGACTTGGAGAAACCAGTTCGCTCAAATAATTTGTTTATTCATCCAATAAACCTGGGCAGGGTTCTTAGAAAACCAGGAAGATGAAAATAATAGATTTTAGTTCGTGTTTATTCTGTAAAATCAAAGCGTATGCACACGAGACTGAGAGACTAAGAGAAAGACAGACTGAGACACAGACAAACAAAGACACGGACATAGAGAGACAGAGAACGTAACTCATTGTAAAATGTGGTTGTGTTTAGATTGTATGATTCATGATACCACCCAGCAAATTTCTCTATTTTCATGATATAAATACAAGTTTTGTTCTTTCCTAACACTATAATTTTATGAATGGTGGATGAAAACGACAATTAATTGGTTTCAGCAATTATCTAATTTAGGGAATGTTTTTCTGAATTAATATTTCGATGCTAATTGACATCACCATTAGAAAAAAACACAAAAATAATTTATAGTCTTTTTCTTATATCAGAATCAACTAATAAGACAAACAGGACTACAAAATCATAACTAGAGTAAGAGATATTATGTGTTATATAGAATACGGGATATTTGAGCTTCAGGTATAAAAAAATGTTATCTCACAAGTATTAAAAGCAATCAGTGGAAGGTGGCATGTTATTTAGTTGTAGTTTTATCGGCCATGCCATTTGAGTCGTCACCATTATATGAAATGGTAACCACGGTGCGAGAAGTAATTTTTTGGAGTGCCCAATCTTACTAGCGGTTTGTCGGTCTCCTGATATATCTACTTGTAATTAATTACATTGGGGATATTTGAAGGATCAAGTCTTTAAACACTGGACTTAGTTGGCTGTATGATTTCATTTGCCATGGAATCACAGTAATAATTGTGAAAAGTACTAGCCCTGCAGAATTAAGATTGAAGACTGCGTGTTTTATAATTCGCGAGGACAAGAATTTTAGCAATATAAACAATGAAAAAATAGAGCTAGAAAAAAACAAAATGGTATATTCTACTCACTACGAATTCGATTAAACTTTTATTTACTCTTTTTTATTTGCTTTATTTTCTTTCTCTGTAACATTCTGGTGTTATTTACTGTTTGAAGTTATCTTTGTAGAATAATATTAGTATTAATATTTTTACGATAGCTAAGGGCATAATGCGGTTCATACCTTTCCCAAGAGAATTATTCCTAAAGTGAACACTATTACAGGAGTAGAGTTTGAACATGCTTATCACCGTCTCGCAGTCCCGATCCTTAGCCACAACACTGCAGGAAGTCTCACCTTATTCTAACCGGCTATATATTTTTTATTAACGATTACATGATTACACAATACTTTTTGATTTCATATGAAAATGAAATCTTTTAAAGTAAATTAATTTTCTTTAATGCGATGAAAAAACGAGAAAGAAGGAGTGAGAAAGGGAGGGTTTTTTTAAGTGTAAAATTTGGCAGTTTTTACATTTTATGATACTTTATATCAACCTGGGTACCTCGGTTGGTATAATGATAAGCAAAGTAGAACTAGCAAACGTTTACGAGTGAGATCGAGTCCCGTTGGATGCTTCATTCATTCGGTCTTGCGCCACATAGAAGCAAAGAGTTTCGTCAATTACTACTTTGTAACAAGCTCTGATATATTTCTCTATTCTCATGGGAGAAATATAAAACTTTTATGTTGTTCAGTCCTAATTTAAATGAAAATTGGATGAAATGTCAATTAAAAAGCGTTGTTATTATTTATGTGATATATTTCAGTCTTTTGGTGATTCTCTAATTATTTCGAAGGGAATTTATATTATGACCATTAAAAAAAAAAACATCAACATGTGAGCTTGTAATTTCTCCAATTCAAATAAAGAATAAAAAAGTTCGCCTCCACCCCACAAAAACTTGTATACTATTGCAGATTGATAAGTGCATTAGTACTTAGAAAATGAACATTTGAGTTGTTAAATAAAACTAATCGACTACGTATGAGTTTTGAAAAATAAAATTAAATGAATAAATGGTTAATGAATTGAAATAAAGAAATAGACAAAGATTTAATTAAACATGTTAAAATAAAGTAATGTAAATTATTTCTCTAAAAATGACGGTACCTCAATGCAGAGTGATGTACTTAGGTTCTGGCCATAATTTGAACAAAGTATAAAATCATTTTCTTTCAAATTTTATGCAATCAAAATTAATTTGCGTATATTTAAAGCAATATGAAATACATTAGAGATAGAAATTAACTGTTACCATAAGAATGTTAAACATTTTTTTTAATTAATTCATTAAAACTCATGTAAAACATGTTGCGAATAAGTTTACATCATTTCATTTTTATCATTATATATTAATTTAATAAAAGACGTGTAAAACATGTTGCGAATAAGTTTTCACCATTTCATTTTTATCTTTATTAATTATTTTGATAAAACCCGTGTAAAACAAGTTGCCATAAGTTTTCACCATTTTATTTTTATCTTTATTAATTAGTTTAGTAACACACGTGTAAAACAAGTTGCGAATAAGTTTTCACCATTTTATTTTTATCTTTATTAATTAGTTTAGTAACACACGTGTAAAACAAGTTGCGAATAAGTTTTCACCATTTTATTTTTATCTTTATTAATTAGTTTAGTAACACACGTGTAAAACAAGTTGCGAATAAGTTTTCACCATTTTATTTTTATCTTTATTAATTAGTTTAGTAACACACGTGTAAAACAAGTTGCGAATAAGTTTTCACCATTTTATTTTTATCTTTATTAATTAGTTTAGTAACACACGTGTAAAACAAGTTGCGAATAAGTTTTCACCATTTTATTTTTATCATTCTTTTTACCTATTTTTAAAAATAAGATATCATTTATGATTGTGGAAGTTACTCATTTGATCGAAAACATTCAAGAGGATTCTTGAACACTTCCGAAATACAAAAAAAATTGGTTGGAAAAGCAAATGATTTTGTACTCGTCCACCAATAATTTTTTATGGTTACACCGTTAGAAATTAGGTCCGTGGTAATTTATTACCGTCAGCGTAGTATAAAGCCCTAAGAAATTGGACTGAAGGTTAATTTTCTATGTCAAACACCAGGAGATTTTATTAAAAAGTGAAAAGACACTGGATTTCTTCTACAGAAAAAAAGTTATGGTAGGCCTTAAAAGCTTACGAAGTCAATGGTCCGTATCCTTTTCGAAATTTAAAAAAATTGTAATTTAAAAAGCCAACATTTGCCAAAGGAAATCAGGCAATATTTTGACATCAATATCTATTTTACATCTACTCCCTTCCTTCTAATCAATTTTGGTTGTCGATATACAATGAAGTACTCCCAATGCTTCTAACAGCTGCACTGAAGAAAAAAAAGATTGCAATGGGCTCCTCCTCATCAAAATTGGCCAATTAAAGATTGGAAAAAAGTCTTATCGACTTATAAGTAAAAAAAATTGAGCAATCTAGTGGAAATGGCCGAAAAAGCTATCGAATACAAAATTTTGATTCACCCCTCATGATGATTCAAACAAAAAAGCATCATTTATCAGTAATGATGTGTGAATGTTTAGTTTTAGTTTACAAATGGATTGACAGTGATGTAGCAGATTCCCTGTTCAGCTTTTTCCGGTCTAGCTATGAATTTTATGGGAGGTCGTTATATAATGCTTCGTAGCGGACAAATAGCAAACGCAAAACTCTTAACCGTTGAAAAAATGAAAGTTTAGTCTTGTCAAGAAAAGGATATCATCATAAAAGAAATTCTTTTAATCGAAGCACAAGAGAGTAAATAAATTGCTGATGGACAAAGAAAGTCCAATAAATTATTGATTTTTTTAAAGATTTTGATTTTAGTTGGTTGGATGTTTGGGTTTTGCGGCATATCAACCTTTGTAGGTTATTTAACGCCAAATCAATTTTTAGGAAAATAGTTCTATTTCAAACAATTCAGCTTAGCATAAGTACGCAGTTTAAATGTACGTACAGCTTAATTGTGAAAAACATTTCTATTTCAAGCTATTCAATTTAGTCAAACAGTTCTAATTCGGATAATTCAGTTTCGTATAAGTACAGGTTTTGTTTGCACACAGATAAATGTCAAAACAGTTCTATTAAAACAAATCAGTTTTGTGTAAGTACATATTCAATGTCAAAAACAGTTCCATTTAAAAAAATTCAGTTTAGAAAAAGGACGCAGCTTAAATGTAAGTATGGTTTAATTGTAAAAAAACATTTCTATTTAAACCTATACAGTTTAGTCAAACGGTTCTAATTCAAATAATTCAGTTTGGCATAAGTACGCAGTTAGTTCTATTTAACCCATAGATAGGGCCCTATCAGGTGCAAACATTCCAGGCCAGAGTGGACCTAGAAACAATGGCGATGAAGGGGTAGTTCATATTTCCCAGATCTCCATCATCACTGGGACATCACCATCAGATTGTTTAGTGTCATATCTAGGACACTCATTGGGGGCTCTTACCCCACTGCAGAGGTGCAGTCGGCGTATTTTATAGCTCCAGCTGGCTGGGCAATACACAGAGTTAATTTCAAAACAGTTTTATTTCAGATAAATACACAGTTTAGATGTCAAAACAGTTCTATTTCCAGCAATTCAGTTTAGCTAAGTACGCAGTTTAAATATCAAAACAGTTCTATTTTAAACAATTAAGTTTAGCACAAATACCCAGTTTAAATGCAAAAATCAGTATAGTGAAGGAAACACTGTTTAATTCTATTTGACCCATAGATAGGACCCTTATCGTGTGCTACAACTCCGGAGCAGAATGGACCTGGGAGCGATGGCAATAAAGGGGTACGCTGCATTTCCCAAAGCTGAAGCATTACTTGAACCTCACCATCATATTGTTTAGTGTCATATCCAGGACACTCGTTGGGTGGGGGTCTTACCCCTCTGCAGAGAAGTAGTCGGTGTATTCTACAGCCCCAGGCGACGGGGAAATTTTTGATTTTATCCAAAACTTTTATACATAACAAATTTGAAAAAAAGGATGAAATTATTTAAAAATTCTCGCCTATTTTCTTCAAAAATTAAAAAAAAATATGTTAATTAAATTATTTTCAGAAATAATAAAAAGGTTTTTGAAAAATTCTTATTTAACTTAAAATTTTATCAAGAGAAATATAATTTGGCACAAACTAATGCTCGATACTCTCTCTCTCTCTCTCTCTCTATATATATATATATATATATATATGTATATATATATATGTGTGTGTGTGTGTGTGTGTGTGTGTGTGTGTGTAACAATATTTATTCGTATTTAGATTGAACGATACTTCACGACAACCTCTAGGAAATATCTCTATTTTCAGCATGAATGATCTCTGTGACATTCTATTTCGACCGAGTGAAAAGACATTCAGCCCATTTATAAAAGGGGAAGTTTCTTGAAATAAATCTTCAGATTAGATTCTAATGCTGCAGGCACTTGCCACATCTTTTGTCTAAAAATTTACACAGTCATATCACTTCCATATTTACGCTGTGTTTTCTCTAATTTTACCATCTGTATGCGTCTATTTTAAACGGCTTATTAGAACAGACTGATTGTGTCTTTCTCTATTGTTTGCACATATTGACATTATCCTAAAATTACAAAACACTTTCATTTGTGAACCAGGGGTATGGTACTAAACAGAATCGGGTGGTGAGTTTTAATTACCGGAGCTCTGTTGATTGTGGAGTCATTTTGCTATAACTTCTCGATCAACACTAAACAGGAGATTGATATCTGTTAGAGTTCTGTTGTTGCGTAAAAAATCTATTTGAGGTAATGTTTACTATTTTTTTTTACTGCATCAATATATTGGCAGAATATTACGCATTTAATTATTGGAAAATTATTAGTATTAGATACAAATAGAAAAATCTTCTAAAACTTTGTAAACAAAATGTTCACTTTTATTATCAATTACCGGAAATCCGTAGAATCCTTGAAGGTGTACGGGCAAAAAACATACAAGCGACATTACTATTTGTCGACTTTACCAAGGCCTTTGATTCCATTCACAGAGGTTAGATGAAACAAATCCTACTTGTATACGGCCTACCAAAAGAAACCGTAGCAGCAATAACGATTCTCTGTAGAAACACCAAAGTGAAAGTACGTTCACCAGATGGAGACAGAGAATACTTTGACTTTGTAGCAGGAGTACTACAAGGAGACACACTAGCGCCATACCTCTTATCATCTGTCTAGATTACGTGCTTAGAAAATCGATTGATAAAATCAGAGAAAATGGTTTTGAGCTGAGAAAGAAAAGAAACAGAAGGTACCCCGTAAAAACAATTACCGACGCCGATTACGCCGATGACATTGCGATACTGGTAAATACACCCGACCAAGCCGAAACACTACTGCATAGTTTGGAACGAGCCACCGCAGGCATAGGCCTCCATGTCAAAGCACACAAAACGGAATATATGTGCTATAATCAAACAGGTGACATATCCACACTAGACGTAAACCCTCTTAAATTAGTCGACAAATTCACTTACCTTGGAAGCAGTGTCTCATCAACCGAAAAGGACATCGACACGCTGCTAATGAAGGAATGGGCAGGTATCAATAAGCTATCGATCATATGGAAGTTAGACCTGACCGATAAAATGAAACGCAGGTTCATCCAGGCAGCGGTCGTATCGATACTGCTGTATGGATGCACTACTTGGACGCTAACTAAACGCCTAGAGAAGAAGCTAGACGGCAATTACACAAGAATGTTGCGAGAAATACTGAACAAGTCCTGGCGGCTACACCCCAAACACACCAACTATACGGCCACCTGCCTCCCATCACGAAAACTATCCAAGTTAGACGAACCAGACACGCAGGACACTGCTGGAGAAACAAGGGCGAGCTCATAAGTGATGTACTCCTATGGACCCCCACATATGGCCGTGCAAAAGCAGGACGATCAGCTCAAACATCTTAGATGTCTAAACTCAATACCCGAAATAGATTTAATGATTAATTTACATAATTCCAGGAAGCCGTTGAATTTCCATTTCTCTTTTAATTTTCCACTCCAAATTGTCATTTTCCGTTCAGCTTTGATATTTTTCGGTTGTCGTTTGGAAATACATCCCATAACGTATTTGATTGTACACGTATTACCATGTTCATGTATACTTAGAGTGTATATATGTATTTAGCTCCTTCAACGCGTTTGTCTAGTCTGATGGGGTTGTAGAATACACCGGCTTTTTCTCTGCAGAGGGGTAAGAGTTCCAATGAGTGTACCGAATATGAGACTAAACAGAGTAAAGGCAGAGTATCATTTCATTGCCATCGCTCCCTGTTCCACTCTGGCTCGGAGTGGTAACATCTGATAGGGTCCTATCTATGAGTCAAATATAATTAAATTACATACTTATGCTAATCTGAATTGTTTGAAATGAGCTGTTTTTGTATGCTGAACTGAATTATTTGAAATGGAACTGTTTTTGACATTGAAACTCTAGTCACACTAAACTGAATTGTTTGAAATATAACTGTTTTGACAGTTAACTATATGTAAACAAAATCCATACTTATACTAAAATACATTAGTTGAATTAGAACTGTTTGACTAAACTGAATAGCTTAAAATAGAAATGTTTTTGACAATTAAACTGTATACTCATGTTAAACTGAATTGTTTGAAATAGAACTGATTATTTGAATAAAAATTGATTTGGCATTAAATAACCTACAAAGGTTGATATGTCATAAAACCTAAACAACCAACCAACCAACCTTCAACCCTCAGAATACGTCACGAAATCAAAATTTAAGCGGAGTACAAGCTGTTTTAATTGAGAGTTACTATCTAGACCGCTTAACTTACAAAGGTTAAAGAACCCAGAATGGACAAATGTTGCATATAACCTTCATACCCGTGATCATCGATTGGGTTATGTTATACGAATATTGCCATTGTTCCATGATTGGTCAGCTCTCATTTCTTCACCTAACTTCAGTTCGTTCTTCCCTCAGATTTTTTCTTTTTCGGTCGTCTCGACTTGTCGCCTCTGTCGCTCTAATTCACCCTTCGTGTTGTCATCTTTGATCTTGATCCCTGATGAGGAATGACAGCGCAAAAAATATTCAATGTGCTCATTTTACTTTAATATTTCTCGCCGACTTTTATCTTTTACCCGTTAGGCTTTAACAAGGAGTTAAAGAGCAAGATGAAGGGTTCGATCACTTACGTCGGGTTGTTCTCTCCAAGTGACTAACTTACTTTAAGTCCATGGATTTTTGGTCACAACAATGAGACAATCCAATAAGAGCCGTGGACTTAGGTTGAAATTGGGTTCATTAATTGTCCATCTAATTCGTTGAACTTTTTGTACCTTCCCATTCAGGAATAATAAACCGCTCGGGACCTAATTCAATTGTAAAACTATATGTTGAAAATAAACCTCCCCGATGTATTATGAAACGCTACTGTTAAATATTGAACTTTGACAGCATGTTCATCGTAGATTCCCTAACAGGATATCACACCTGGATAAACAAGAACATATTGGAAATAAATCACGTGAGCTGAGAAACCGGAAGGATTATGTGTGGGCGTTGAAAATGTTATATAATTATAACGTAATTGAACAGCTAATAGAAAATGGAAATTGAATGAAAACTAAATAAATTAAGCAGAGAGTAATCTCCGAATAGCAAGGCTTAGGCGCTCGTGGTGATTAAAAATGACAGGGGAGTACTGTAGGTCCGACGATCGTGTGCGCATGTGCGGACCAACGAGAAGCAAATGTCCCTCCCACTGACAAGAGGGGCGGAAGTGAGTGGACAACTAGTATTGTTTCTGGAGTGTGAGCGGCAAGACATGAGAAGGTAAAGACTGACAGGTGAACACAAACCACGAGGATGTAAGGAGACAAAAGTTTACGAGCCGCAATTTTGGGGGCTCTCCAAAGGGGAGCCTTAGCTTATATGCGACCCAGCAGACAAGCATGTTAGAACCATGAAAATATTCAAGGTCAGTGTCTGCTCCTCTTTTTCTCACCAGGATATGTTGCTTATATTTGTCTACCTGACTCATTCGGTTCACGTTTCCATATTCTCTTACTTTCCCCGGCGACTACTCATCCCATAGTAGTAAATAAACCTTTGTGTAATTTAACAGAGTTCTTGTGTTCGTTCACAGTACTACCGCAGGTTACTACGGGGTTTAAATTCTGATTATTTCCGTATGGTACATAATGACAAAAGATTCGTAAACAGTTACAGAAAAGATTCGGGCAGAATTGGAGATCAGTCAGTGAGGGCCACAGAGGAGCAGAAATCGTACTAAGTGGGGCTCTGAATATTGAATCACAACGCGGGGTAATAAGATATGGTTTAAATGACAGCGGTCCTGTGTCTGTCTCTAAGTCTATCTCTATCTCACTAGCTGTCATTTCGACCCACCCATAACGATGAAAAAAATAAGAGGTAAGGTTTTTATAAACGAAATTGTTATGGTCTCTTTCTTCATATTCATAGTTGGGGGAATAGTTACATATATACCTCAGATTTATTCTTACAATATTTGTTTCATTTATATATGACTTACGCTTTTATTCCTTACCTTGTATGAAGAAGAAAAAATCATATTTTCATAATGTTCTGAGTATAATGTAAATTTAAAATATAATATTAGAGTAAAACCGTGGATTTTGAGTTCATGCTCTCAGCCATAGAGCATATGTAGATGTGTAAGATATCCTCTACCAACAGGGGTTTCAAGGATGGATTTGGCTTTAAATAACCCACACTGAACTGTATCTAATAGTGAATCTCCAATTCTGGGAATCTGAGAATTGATGTGTACCTTATCATTGCCATTACTCCTTGGTCCACTCTGTCTCGGAGCAGGAATGTAAGTTAGAGTTCCATTTATTGGTCAAATAGATCTGTTTAAAAACGACGCTAATTCGATAGGACCGTTTGCAAAATGAAAAAAAAGAACCCCTTAAGAATCAATTATTTAATATACAGTGTGTCCCAAAAATTGACTTTATTTTATAAGTTTACATCATAAAAACTACCTCGTCTGGCTCAATGAAATTGAAAAAAATTAGGTGTTGAATATCATAAGTTTATTCTGGGAACGATTTCATTAGTGTTCACTATGTACACCACTTGTGACACGGCACACGTAAAGTTTGTTGTTAAGCTTAAGCCAAAAACGCTCAAACATGTCTCCGGTAATATTATCCAGCGCAGAAGTCCTTGAGTTCATCAATACTACCTGGAACAGGGTGGGGATATATGTTATATGTTGACCCTCGACCGAGCCGTCAATCAAGACATGCACCTGTGTAAATAAGCGGAAGAACAGCGGAAGCAGGTGTACGTTAGACAATTATATAACCAGGTGCCCAGACGGTTCGAGTCAGTTGGAGACAAAATGCCGAAGTGAGAGCCAGCGGCAGACAGAGGGCTTTTGGTCCTCAGTGGCCTACGGTTGAGCAACCCCAGACAAGATGAGGAAGAAGTGCTGCTATTGTCGCGAGAAGAACTTGGGTCAATATAGCAGTCTGTCTTTGACTCCAGCTTATCTCTCACACACAACAAACATCACCCTTTCAAAAATAAAGTGTGAGAGATTTATATTTTATAAGTGTATTCGTTCGTTATTGAATCCGTTCATTATCGGTTGATTATATTCCGCATATATTTGTATATGTACATGTGCAGTTGTGTATGTGGCTATATAACTCATAGAAGAGTCATACCACATATTCCCATAAAAAATAAATCATATTCGGACAGGTTTGATGACCGTAGCAGATTTTCATCAGAAAACTGTCTTCATCTTCATCACGTTCGATCCATCTCTCAGGAAGATTCTCTGTGAGATAACCACGTACTATTAAATATAAAAATATATAAATCAGTTTCTATATATTCTGTAATAATTTAAGCATATTTCAAACAGAAAATCTAAAATTATTGAGCAGTGAAAAGATGTCATATTTTGGGGACGCCATGTAAATATGAACATAGAAGAAACTTAATAGCGGAACTTTCAGGTATGAATAACCGTAGATGTGTTGACATGCCAATAGAATTAATTAATCAATCAATAAAAACAAAAATTGTTTTTACATGCACATTGAGATATCCTCCGATTCGTTTATAAATTTCATCAAGGTCCCTCAACTGATTCTAAAGGTACTCAAAAAAGTTAGGGGGTGTCCTTATGTCGTAATGGTTAAATCGCTGGACTGCGGAATCGTAGGAAGCGAGTTCGAAATTCAGTCACGAATTTACGTTCATTTTCGAACAAATACCCTTGAGAATGGTATGGACCCATTTATCCTCCCACCTATTGGTTGAATACTACCACTACTAATCTTCAAGGATGGATTTGATATTAAATAACCCACAGAGATTGATATACCTTTAAACAACAAAAACAAACAAAACAGCTACATAAATTCTTAACTGACATTGTGTGTGAGTGTGGTTGTGCGTGTTCATGAGAGCGTTTAAGTCTGTGTATAAGTCAGTGTGTGTGATTGTGTATGGCCCAATATATATATATGTGTATGAGTTCTTGAAAGAGGTGAAACAGAGAACCAGAGGAAACTTCGGAAACCAAAGTGATTATTCATCTTCACTCATTAGTTAAGAAGATAAAGTCTGCGACGAAGACTTCGGTGTTTACTGAATGACGTCTAGCCAATTCTGAAGATGTTCAGCCGGTACCAATCCTTTTTACACTTTGGCAATCTTTCAAAGACTGTTGACATGTTAGCTCGAAACACTACGCTCAATTTCTTCGAATGGAAACTCCTTCCAAGCGTTTAAATACCGAATTAGTCAAGTAAGTTCAAACTTCTTCGAAAGTATTTTCCCCATCTCCCTCAGCAAAATACAGGGCAGTAAATAAAATATAGGCAGATGTCTTTCATACATATATTTTGACAAATTTCGACTTGTAAAGGCCATTAGGTTTTATGGGAAAATGGATTATTAAACTGCAAAATACTTTCTTGAGTATTTTTTAATATGGTGGGTGGGTGAATTGAAGCGAGGTGAAAATGTTTTCATAAATATTCGGCAAAAAGAAAATAACTAAGATTTACTCCTATCAGGATTTTGAATGCAATTTTAAATTCCTATATATATATATATATATATAGAGAGAGAGAGAGAGAGAAAGAGAGAGGAAGAGAGACCGAGAGAGAATATATATATATATATATATATATACGAGGATGATTGAATAGGCTTTCGTACTTTTTTCGCATGGACACTTTTATTGATAGTACACACATGAAACTCTAGTTTCCTTCAAAGTAATCTTCTCTGGCTGTAATGCACGTGTCAATGACTTTTGTCATAGCCTCTTTTATCTCCTTAGTTGTCTCATAATGACAGCCTCTGAGCTTAAGGAATAACCAAAAGTCACAGAGAGTAAGACCTGGACTATAGGGAGGGTGGGGAACTGTCATGATGCTCATCTTCGTCAAATAGTCTGTGACAAGGATAGAGTTGTGGACTGGTGTATTGTCCTGGTGGAAATACCACAGACCCAATTTGAAGAGTGCTGGCCTCTTCCGACGGAATCTCCTGCTGAGCTCCCTTAAACCCTCAACATAATATTCCTTGTTGACTGTCTGTTCAGTGGGAACCCAGTGCATGTAGATCATGTCAGTGCAGTCAAAAAAATGGATCATCAAAGGTTTGTGGGTGTATCTGCTCTGTCTGGCCATATTGGTTCTGGGAGAGGAGCCTGCTTCCACTGGGAACTATGTCTCTTTGTCTCTGGGTCATAGCTGTAGATTCAGCTTTCATCGCATGTAATTTTCTCCAAGTTTAAAACGGAATTTTATTGCATACAGTTCTTCTAAAATCCAGATTGCATTTTTGAAATTCACCAGCTGTGACAATCAGGATTTAGTTGGGTGTATTCCAATTCCTGCTGTAGCTGTCCATTTAAACATGAAATCATAAAAATTGTTCAGCCATCTCATAAGATGTATAGCAATAACACACTGAATTTCCAAGAGTCTACTACAATTTTAAATACCAGTACAAAAAAATCTGGAATCTCATTGAATGCACCACTTAACTATATATATATATATATATATATATATATATATATATATATATATATATATAAAGAAATGAAAGTTTAGTAAATCCAACAGTATATATATATATATATATATATATATATATTACCGCAGACTTTTCCTCAATGGACTATCCTAAACAAAAATGAAAAATCTCAATTGAATATGCTGTTTCTGTTGTATTACTATCAAAAAAGTCCGAAGTGGGTGTTACATTCTCGAGGTTGTTTACAAGTCCTAAGTTAAGACTTTTAAATAAGTAGAAAAATGGATGAGTATATATATATACATATATATATGTATATATATATATATGTGTGTGTGTGTGTGTGTGTGTATGTGTGTGATTATCCATTTCTACTTATTTTCGGAAGAGATAAATTTCTTCGAGGATGTTGAACTCAAGGAACAACTGTTAGATTTTGCTCTGCCTGAAAGTGTACTTATATTAATGAAAAGCAAACTTCCACTCCATATCTTAGCGTTTCGTGTGATCACTAATAATAATGACATTATGTCTGATTTCATCATCCTACATTGTGTCAAAATAACATGGAGGCCAATATTAAGTGTCTTGAGTTACTGCTGGCTTGGATCGAGAGAGGGGCAGCGGGAAGCTCCCAGATCTGGTAACATATCTCTCCGCGTACCTCCCAATCAGTAGACGCAAGTGTTGGCAATCAGAAAATATATTTAACCTCATCACTCCAAACATCTGACCGCCAACATACACAGATTGTATTCCCCTTGTTTTCTGTGTGTGACACATGGTTGAGTAAGAGACCAAGAAAATTCCGTGCTACACCTAGGTTGAACTGAATGCAAAGATAACGGCAAATGTGATGATAGCGTAGAGATAAATTCAACGGTTCGTAGTGACTGTCATCATCTGGTTTGTTGATGGCAATGGCAAGGAACTGATAGTCACCAAATACAAATGACTCAGTATCTACGTGATATAAACATATATATATATATATATATATATATATAGTGCTTGTCCACAAAGAGAAAAAAGGAAAAAATTGAAATGAATAGGACCACAGCGATATTTTTTTTCTAATTAGTTATTTTACTCCAACACGTGATTCTTGCGTCTTCTCATCGATTACAGAGAGATTAGAAGATGGAAACATGTATAAGATTAAAAGATATAATTTAAAAAAATAAATCTCTTTGGGAACCGATTCATTGAAATATATATATATATATATATATATATATATATATATATATATATGTTCAAATCTTGACAGATTGATTGCCTCGTCGACTAGGGCTGTTGAATACACCGTCTGCTCCTGCAAAGGGCTAAGCCCCTACCTCTCATACTGTCCTGAATATGACACTGAATAATGTAATGTTGAGGTTGCAGTAATGGTGTAGCTTTGGGGAATGCAGAGTATTTCTTCATTGCCATCGCTCCCAGTTCAACTCTGGCCTGGAATGGTAGCATCTGATAGGGTACATTTTATGGGTCCAATTGAAATAACTGTGTACTTATGCAAAATTGAATTGTTTGAAACAGAAGTTTTGACATTAAAGATGAGTACTTTTGTTAAACTGAATTTTTTGAAATAGAACTATTTTGAGATTTAACTGTGTGTAAACAAAAAGTATATTTATACTAAACTGACTTGTTTGAAATTTCATTCGGTGTTAAATCACCCGAAAAGTGTTGATGCGCCGTAAAACAAAACTACTGAACAAAACTAGAGGGTTGGATAAAGAGAAGAATGCGAGATTTTAAACAGATAATGTGTCGTTATGTCTTTACGTATTGTATGCAAGAAATAACATTTTTATAACACTATTTTTATAAAACTGTTAAACATAATCTAATTTACAATATCTTAACAATGAATTTTGTCTTTGCTTTTTCATCACCACACAATATTACAACAATCACACGTTTTACCTCATGAGGTACTCACACTACGAAGCACAGTCTTGAAAATACTCATTTAGGAGGAGTAAATAAAGAGTATATTATTTTTGAATAGTGTTGATTTATAGGCTCATCTCATTAGCCGAGATTTGTGAGTATTACTTTTTCTTGGTGGCTTATTATTATCATTAGTAGTTTTTTGGGCGCCGTAACTTCCTTACATCCATATTTTTAGTGTCAGGATCAATCCGTATTGCGTACGGTGTGTCATAAAAAGAATAATGCCAACGTAACTAAACTAGTTTTGAAACTTTTGTCTTGAACGCATGAGAAGATCTAATTAAAACCAATTCTTTTCTTGATCCCGTCTCTGTAGAGACTTTCATGTTTTTGTTGCTCTCACTCATTCATAATGCCCATATATCATATATAATCTGGGGTAGTTAATTGATACAGACGGAAAAAAAAGCTCAATATCACTACTGATGAATTATTCTATTGTCATTATAACAAAAGGCCTTATACTGTGTAGATAAGGATTTCACTTATGTAGTGATATATATTCTTAATGTTCACCTTTTTCCTCAATATAATTAATAGCCTTTTTAAATGAGTGGTTAAAGTGCAAAGTGATTACCAAGATAACAGCTGACAAAATAGTATTCACGAGATAATAATAATAATAATAATAATAATAATAATAATAATAATAATAAGAAGAAGAAGAAGAAGAAGAAGAAGAAGAAGAAGAAGAAGAAGAAGCTATGGAACATGAAAGTGACGATTGTACCAACTCTGATTGGTGCTTTTGGCACAGTAACTAAAGGATTATTAAAGGGCCTGGAGGATTTGGAAGTTCCAGACAAGTGGAGACCATCCAAACGACAGCATTATTGAAGACGGCCAGAATACTGATAAAAGTCCTGGAAACTTGAGGAGACTTGTTCTCACTCAAACTCTAACGAAAAACCATCAGCTGACGCCGATGTGAAAAACTTTAAAACAGTATAATAATAATAATAATAATAATAATAATAATAATAATAATAATAATAATAATAATAATAATAATAATAAGAAGAAGAAGAAGAAGAAGAAGAAGAAGAAGAAGAAGAAGAAGAAATGAAGAAGAAGGAATGTGAAAAGCAGGATAAGAACCTCGACCTTTCTTGAGAACTGAAAAAGCTGTGGAACATGAAAGTGACGATTGTACCAATTGTGATTGGTGCTTTACGTACAATAACTAAAGGATTATTAAAGGGCGGACGGGTAGAGACTATCCAAATGACAGCATTACTGAGAACAGCCAGAATACTGAGAAGAATCGTGGAGACCTGAAGAGACTTGCTGTCACTCAGACCCCAGAGAAAAACCATCAGCTAGTACTGATGTGAAAAACTCTAAAGAAGAAGAAGAAGGAAAAAGAAAGAAAGAAAGAAAGAAAAAATAACCTAGAGAAACAAAAGCAAAATTCTTTGAATTTTTGTTTTTGTTTCTTTGTTTAAAGACTTTTCAACCTTTGTGGGTTAATTAATGCCGAATGTATTCTTGTAGAAAAACCGGAGATAAATTCTGGACGATAAATGATTCATGCCTATCTTAAAAGTATTAATCCTAACGTTAGAGTGCGAGTGGATGTCGAATTCACTACCATATCATCGTCCAGAAAGTTACATTCTACACTACAGGAACAAACATTTTTTTATAAATTTCTAACTTATCAAGAAGATAATAGGAGCATTCGAAATAATAATAATAATAATAATAATAATAATAATAATAATAATAGGAGACTTGAGGAGACTTCTTGTCACTCAAACTCTTGTCACTCAAACTCCAGTGAAAAACCATCAGCTAACACTGATGTGAACAACACTAAAGGACTTAATAATAATTATAATATTAATAAAGGCTAGACATGACAGTGTGGGCAAGGGAATCCACTGGGAAATGTGCAAGAAATTTAAATTTGACCATGCTAACAAATGGTATATTCACAACCCAGCACCCTATCCTAGAAAATGACACACACAAACTCCTATGGGACTTTGACATACAAACGGATCACCTAACCTCGGCCAGAAGACCAAGGTTATAATAATCAACAACAAAAAAAGACAATCTGCAAAATTATCGATTTTGCTGCCCTGGCTGACCACAGAATAAAACTGAAAGAATATGAAAAGAGAGATAAGTACCTTGACCTTCCTAAAGAATTGAAAAAACTATGGAGTATGAAGGTGACAATTATACCAATTGTGATTGGTGCTTTTGACACGGTAACTAAAGGTTTATTAAAGGGTCTGAAAGATTTGGAAGATGGCTGGCGAGTGGAGCCCATCCAAACAACAGCATTATTGAAAACAGCCAGAATACTGTGAAGAGTCCTGAAGACTTGGGGAGACTTGCTGTCACTCAATCTCTAGTGAAAAACCATCAGCTTACGCTGATGTGAAAAACTCTAATGAGTAATAATGGTAATAATATAACCGATTTCAATGAACTAATCTATGCAGGGGCGAAATCAGTTTGTGAGAAAATTGGAATCCCCTCAAAAAACACGAAGAAATAGTCAAAACTAGGATGGGAAATTCGACTGGAAACGCAGATAAAAAAATCTACGAAAGCAGGCCAAAATAAAAACAAAAACAAAAGAAAGACGCAGAAATATGTTGGAACAGAAAGGAAAAGGCAACACGAGAAAAAATAACAATTCAACTTGAGGAAATAAACCAGAAAATACGGGTGAAAGAAGGAAGATTAAAGAGATATCGACAATACAGACAAAACAGGACATTCCAAAACAACGAAAGAAAATTCTATCAACAAATGGGAGGAGATGATACGAAATCATACGAACAAGCGGATGCTAAAGAAACCGAACGATTTTCGACTAAAATATGGCAACCAAAAAAATATAACCAAAAGACTGAATGGACAAACAATATGACAAGAGAACTAGAAGGACTCAAAAAAGGCCGAAAAGCGGAAATACACATCAATTTACTCAAAACGACACTGAAAAATATCAAACTGGAAAACGCCAGGCCATGATGGAATATAAGATTTCTGGTTCAAGAAATTCACCTCCATTCACGACAGACTAGCACTAGAAATGAACAGATGCTTACAAGAAGCAAAAGTACCTGACTGGATGACTAAAGGAAAGACCACATTGATCCACAAAGACCTACGCAAAGGAACCGCTCCAAACAATTACACACGCATAACTTGCCTACCGATGAAGTAGAAAATATTAACAGCACAAAAAAGGGAAGATATTTACTACTCGCTAACAAGCCGGGGACTGTTCCCTGAGAGGCAGAAACGATGCCGCAAAGGATTCAGAGGCACATCAGTTAATTTACATAGGTCAACACATCCAAAATGAGAGCAAAACCAGTAGGAAAAAAATCTAACTAAGGCCTTGATTAACTAGAAAAACGCATATGATATGATTCAGCAAAACTGGATAATAAACTGCTTCAAAAGGAACAAAATATCAGGTTAAGTCATAAACTTTATCGAGAAAACCATGAAAACCTGGAGAGTGGAATTGACAGCAGGAAGAAGAAGCTTAGCTGAAACAAAGATCCAAAGAGATATTTTTCAAGGAGATGCACAATCGGCGTTTATATTCATAATTGCCAAGATGCCTCTTAACCACATCCTAAGAAAATTCTCAGCCGGATACAAACTAAATAGATCGCAAGAAAAGATCAATCACCTAATATACATGGATGGCATCAAACTATTTGCAAAAAATGAAAAAGAAAACTGGAAACTCTAATACACACAGTTAGAATATACAGTCAGGACATAGGGATGGACTTTGGCATAGAAAAATATGCCATGCTTGTTATGAAAAGTGACAAATGACATATAGATGACAGAATGGAACTACCAAATCGAGACAAAATTAAAACGCTCGGAGGAAACGAAACCTGCGAATACTTGAGCATCTTGGAGGTTGAAACCATCAAACAAGCGGAAATGAAAGACAAAATAATATCTGAGGAGAACGAGAAAACTGCTCGACACAAAACTCTCTAGCAGAAACCTTATCAAAGAAATAAATACCTGGGCTATACACCTCGTTAGATATTCGGGACCTTTTCAGAAGTCGAACAGATAGGAACTTAAACAAATAGACCAAAGAACAAGGAAACTAGTTCCCATGCATCAGGCATTACATCTCAGAGACAACATTGATAGTCTATATGTAGCAAGAAAGAGGGAGGAAGAAGATTTACCAGCATTGAAGACAGCGTTGACACATCGATACAACGTCTTGAAAACTACAGAGGAAAACACAAAGGTGGACGGATTACATCCATCGGAATCAGTGTTGGCAACACAATGGACAACAGAAAGAAAACTACTTGGAAACAAAAATGGGAAAAAAAAACAACTACATGGGCGTTTTAGCGACTAATAAACGACACCTCACACGAGAAAACATGGACCTGGCTAAGAAAAGGAAACTTTAAGAGAAACAGAATCTCTCCAAATAGGAGCACAAAACAATGCCATAAGAAGCAAAAATAGATAAGACGTAACAAAATAGCAAATGTAGCCTATGCAGTGACAGATGAAACCATCAATCACATAATAACCGAATGCAGCAAATTAGCACAGGAGTATAAGACTAGACATGACTGGGTAGGTAAGGTGGTTCACTGGGAAATGTGCAAGAAATTTAAATTTGACCACACTAACAAATGATATATGTACAACCCAGCATCTGCCCTAGAAAACTACACACATAAACTCCTATAGGACGTTGACATACGACTGTACGGACCACCTAATCTTGGACAGAAGACCAGACCTTATATTAATCAACAAAAAATGACAATCTGCAAAGTTGTCGACTTTGCTGTCCCGGCGGACCACAGAATAAATCTGAAGGAATGTGAAAAGAAGGATAAGTAACTCGACCTTGCAAGAGAATTAAAAAATCTATGGAACATGCAGGTGACAATTATACCAATTGTGATTGGTACTTTTGATACAGAAAGGGATTATTTAAGGGACTGGAGGACTTTGAAGTTGACGGACGAGTGGACACCATCTAAACTACAGCATTATTGAGAATAGCCAGAAGACAGAGAAGAGTCCTGGAGACTTGAGGAGACTTGATGTGACTCAAACTTCATTGAAAGACCATCAGATAACGCAGGTGTGTAAAACTCTAATGGAGTAAATAATAATTTTCTGTGTAGTCTTCGAGTCTTTGTATTGATGCGTTGACACTTGTTTGATGGTGTCAGCCTCCAAGATACCCAAGTATTTGTAGGTTTCCTCTTCTCCGAGCGTTCTAATTCTGTCGTGATTTGATAGTTCCGTTCCGTCAATCATATGTCGTTTGCCACATTTCATGACGAGCATGGCACATTTTTCCATGACAAATTCCACTCCTATGTCCTGACTGTATATTCTAACTGCGTGTATGAGAGTTTCCTGTTCTTTTTAATTTTTTGCAAATAGTTTAATGTCATCATTCTTTTCTTTTTTTCAAATAGTTTAATATCATTATTATTATTATTATTATTATTATTATTGAAATAGAAAGAGAACAAAAAATTATGGTCAGAAGCCCAGACCAAGTAATGATTAAGAAAATGTGGTGAGAAAAAACTCACAAGAAATAATAATAATAATAATCAGAAGAAGAAGAAGAAAGAAAGAAAGAAAGAACCAGCAAACAAATAAAACACACAGAGAAACAAAAGCAAAATTATCTGAATTTTTGGTTTGGGTTGAATTCTTTGTTTAATGACATTTCAACCTTTGTGGGTTCATTAATGCTGAATATATTCTTGTAGTAAAACAGTGGATAAATTATTGGGGGATTATATGTTCATGCCTATTTAAAAAGTATTAATCCGAACATAAGAATACAACTGGATTTCGAACTCGCTACCATATAATCGTCGAGAAAGTTAGCTACTGCGCCACGGGGACACTTTTTTTTTTGAAGTGATTAAAAAGATAACAGCATTCGAAGTAATAATAATATTAATAATAATAATAGAAGAAGAAGAAGAAGAAGAAGAAGAAGAAGAAGAAGAAGAAGAAGAAGAAGAAGAAGAAGAAGAAACAAAAAATAAAGAAAGAACTGAAGAGAGTGATAAAGAATAAATAATGACATTTCATTCTCAGTTTTGTATAAATCCATTTATTACTGTAATAATCTAACCAAGTCTCCAATTGACTCAACATTCTTTTCTAGTCTTCATTATTTCTTTTGGCTGTTTTGTCAGTGTTTGCTAATTAAGAACTGAGCACATCAAGTGTTGTTGTCTTTTCAACAAAACGTGCTGATCTGCTGGTTTGCAGAATGTCATGTGTGCCACTAGAGAGAGGTAATAAAAACCTAATTAAGCTAAGTTGAACTGAAAGAATTTTGTCTCTGCTGAATACGGCCGACGATATGGAGACTATAATCGGCCATTCAGAGCGTTAGGTCTTTTCTTTTTTTTTTTCTTCTTTTTCTTTTGTTTAGACAGTCTGATAAAATGCATGGTTAATTGCTTGTTTTAAATGATTTTGGCAAAGGGATGACACTGATGTTTTATAGAAGTCTGACACAAGACAACACGTACATCAAAGCACAGAGTAAAAAAATCCTCACAGAGCACACACACACACACACACACACACGGTCGCTCGAGCCCCCAACATTAATATATATATATATATAGGCTATCGATCATATGGAAATCAGACCTAACCGATAAAATGAAACGCAGTTTCTTCCAAGCAGCGGTCGTATCGATATTGTTGTATAGATTGCACTACTTGGACGCTAAGTAAACGGCTGGAGAAGAAGCTAGACGGCAATTACGCAAGAATGTTGGGAGCAATATTGAATAAATCCTGGCAGCACCACCCCACAATGCACCAACTATTCGGCAACCTGCCTCCCATTACGAAAACTATCCAAGTTAGACGAACCAGACATGCAGAACAATGCTGGAGATGCAGGGACGAGCTCATAAGTGATGTACTCCTTTGGACCCCCACATATAGCCGAGCAAAAGCAGGACGACCAGCTCGAACATACATACAGCAGCTCTGTGCGGATACAGGATGTAGCCCTGAAGGCCTGCCAGAGGTGATGAACGATAGGAAGAAGTGGCGAGAGAGGGTCAATGATATCCGTGCTGGCGGCTCGACATGATGATGATGATGATGATGATGATTATATATATATATATATATTGAGAGAGAGAGAGAGAGAGAGTGCGTTTGTATAAGAATTACCGTCGTACGAAAGTGAGTTGGTGACTCAAGTTTAAATACTGGATGAAGTTATTTGCATTTCACTTCAAGCCAATTCCCTTGGGAATAGCATTTATCTATCTCTTCTTCGAAATACGTCTGAGTTGTTGTTCAGAGTGGATTCTCTACTTTTGTAAGGCAACTAGTCTAGGAGAATGATAATACTAAATTTAAACAAAATTTTTAAAAAGCGACCTGAAGCCTACAAAAAGATAAACACGCATACATATACGCACACCTACGGACATATATATATACGAGGTGCATACGATAAGTTTCCAGACTTTTTTCGTATGGGCACTTTTATTGATAGTACACACATGAAACTCAAGTCCCTTTCGAAGTAATCACCTTTAGCTGCAATGCACTTGTACTGTTCTAACAACTTCCGGAAGGCCCCATGGAAGTCCTCTTTTGTGAGCGTATCAACGACCTTAGACACAACCTCTTTCATATCCTTAGTTGTCTCATAACGACAAACTCTGAGCTTAGGGAATAACCAAAAGTCACAGGGAGCAAGGTATGGACTATAAGGAGGGTGATGAACTGTCTTCATGCCAATCTTGTTCAAATAGTCTTTTACAGGGATGGAGTTGTTGACAGGTGAATTGTCCGGCTGGAAATGCCACTGACCCGATTTTAAGAGTGCCGGCCTCTTCCGAAAAAATATCTTCCTGAACTCCCTTAAAACCTCAACGTAGTAACCCTAACCCTAAACCTTTGGCCCATCAACTCTGGTGTTCTGACTTCTTTACTCATCCCACACCTCTCATCATCCCTCACAGACTCTATGCCTTCCTTGAATCTCTTATGCCACTCAAAAACTGATGGTCAATTAATGCAAGATGGTCAAAAAGCAGTTTTAAATATTCCATACGTTTCTGTGGCATTTTTACGAAGTTTAAAACAGAATTTTATTGCATTTCGTTCTTCTAAAGTGTCGGATTGCATTTCTGAAATCCAGCAGCTGTGACAATCAGGCTTTAGTAGGGTGTATTCCAATAACTGTTATAGCTGTTCATTTGAACGTGAAATCATAAAAATTGATTATTCATCTCATAAGATGTATAGCAATAAAATACTGAATTTTGCACCTTGTATATATATATATATATATATATATATATATATATATGTATGTGTGTGTGTGTGTCTCAATTGATTTTCATATTATACCAAAGTATTAAATTTTATGAGAAAAAGTCTCCCAGTGAAGAATTTTAATCTATACTTTTGTATTTTTTTTAACAATCAACACTTTCAAATAGTACGCTGATTTTTTCTTTCATCTCTGCAGACGACACTATCTTTTTTGTCACGCACAATTCTAAGTCTCAAAACCCCAACTAATTCATCAAAATTTTCCGACGTAGATTTTAACGTGAAAATGCATTTTATCATTCTAGATTGATTAATTTACTTTTGATTCAATTTTTGTACCTTATACTTTTAGATAATCGAGGAAATAAGCTAATCATCAATTTTCAGTAAAAATTTTGTTAGGCATATTTTTACTAATTACTCATGTTTTGTTCATATCTAAGGGATGTTTTTTTTTTTATATATGAACATTTAATATTCAATTCCAAAAAAGTTATTTACATTCAATACAGTTCCACTATTCAAAATAGGATGCTTTTTCTAATGTCTACATCTACGCTTTTAAATGCATTACTTTTTCTTCCTTACTACAAATCTTTCGACATATTTGCACATTAATAAATTTGTCTTTTCTAATAAAAAAAATAGACTTCATAACTTTTGTTAGCTGTAAACTCTTTCACACAAGATTTAAAAAAAATCAATTTATTAAATTCGTTGAACTCTGTTTATAATTTTTGCATATTTATTCTCTCTCTCTCTCTCTCTCTCTCTCTCTCTATCTCTCTCTCTCTATCTCTCTCTCTCTCTCACACACACACACACACATAGATAGATGGATAGATAGATAGATGTTATGAAAACTGTCCACAGAAAGAGTTTCACTATGTACAACTCAGTGTTCTTTGCATAAATATTTTTTCACTATAAACGAAGAAAAAAAAAACACAAAAAGAAAAACAACAAAAAACAATCTTTTTTCTTATTTTCACGTTGCCGAATCTCAAGTGAGTCAATATCAACACGTTTAATATCTGGTGAATTCAACTAGATAAATATCTGTAATCAATGTTCAAGTCATTTCATATACCTCCATATATCATTTGACATGTAACGCAAGACAAGAAAACAACCAATCATATTCGAGAAAATATTATTAGGTAGTCTTAATATTTCAGTACACTTCGCTAAAAAAAAAGTTCAAATAATTTGGGCTATCTTTACAAATGACCAATATTTCTCCAGAAATTGGAATGTTAACGTGTATCTAATACATCTGGGGTCACATATACTGTAAAATAATCAAGAATTGTAATTAATTATTCTACTTGATTATTAGGGATAAATTAGGAGCTAAGAAAACACATCGAGTTGGAAGTTACAAGTTTTCACGTTTGAAAGGTCAAAACAAGTAAACCTTATTTGCACTCACAATTCACATTGAATCGGAAGATAAAGTGCAAACAGAATTGTTCGGAAATCAGATGTAAGCTAGTTAGTAAAATAACCATTTCGATACGATGTCAGCTGAATTTAAAATGATGTCGACTGGAAAATTATTGAATTTTACGTGTTATTATCAGATTGATTTAGAGAGAATGATTAGAAGAGTCCAAAGACACAGGTGGAGGCAATAAATGAGTCAGTTAGTCGGCCTGCGAGTTAGCATCGGTCAGTTCCTGTTCGAGTCCAGTCGGCAGTTGAGACTAGAGGCCACAGTTGGTTAAGATGAAAAAAAATGAAGTTTGTATTTGTTCGTCTCATCTGCCATAAGTTAAACCCTCTGCCTCTCAAATGATTTGACGTATTCATTAGTTTCTGTTTCTATCATTTCACGGCTACAATGAAAAACGTTATCAGAAATAAACTTTTCGTATCACTAAAATCAACTAAGCGTTTCGCGTTGTGTTTAAAGTGTAGGGTAACGCTAAATTCATATTTGCTTTTGTCCCTTTAGAATACCCTAAGTGAAGTCGCAATTATGCGGTCAGAGTTTTTTTTTTTTAATAACTAGCAACACTATTACTGCCGTTCATATAATCCCACCTCGAAACAATGTACTTTAAAAAAACACTCCCTCTTATATATATATATATATATATATATATATATATATATATATATAAACCCATTAAATATATATTGTAAATTTATAAGTCTGTTTATATTGTTTACCTTATATAAGTAATAAAACTCTACTCAGTGATCGCCAATAGTCCGCTAGACCAGGTTTCAATCCCAGGTCGAGTCATACCAAAGACTCAAAATATATACTTTGAGTGGCCTTGCTTAACACAGTATTATAAGATACAGATCTAAGGGTAAAGTGGAGCAATCCATTGAACTGAGTTGCGCCCTCTCCAACGCCTTGGCGTAGTAGCTTTTGAAAAAGGAGCCTTTGATTTTTATATGAGAAAGCCGAACGTAGTCGAGGGCAACCTGAAAGCTTCTTTTTCCATAGCTACACTACCAAGGTGTAGGAAAGGGTGCTATTCCTTTCCCTCGATTGCTCCTCTTACTCTTGGCCTATACCTTATAAGGCTGAGTGTTAAGCAATGAGATTTTAGTATCATTGTTTGTTTCTTTTGTATTACTCAACCAATGACTGAACCCCGGTCTCCAGTACCATTACCTCTAACACCGTTCTAAATCAGTAAGATTTATGCACAAGAACATAGAGCAATGCCAAGATATTTGAACTATAAAATGAAACAGGTTAAATGTCCATAATTTGGAAATCCCCATCCATAATATTCAAATGTTCTTGTTTTGACAACAACAGTGTTCATTATTAAGATGTGTCGATACAAGGTCACCGGAAGACAGGCTCGTAAAACTCTGAATCGAATATTTCTTGAAAGGTCGCCACCAAATTGTCAAACTCGCTAAAATGAATCTTGCCAACATCTCTTAAGTATACACATGTGTCGATCAACACGTTTATATGAGTAAGTAACTATATATATATATATATATATATATATATATATATATATATATATATATATATATATATGGAAGTAAATAATGAAAAGAAATCTGACAGTAGGAAGAAAATTGAAAAAAACAAAGTAATCCAAAAGTGATGAATTTATTATGAAAGAGAGTCGACCTTCAAACATTTCATTTTTATTGAACCTTCATCAGGACTTTAAGTTAGCAAAAAAAGTGTTGGTGGAACAAGGATGGATTTTTAATGTTTTATCAACACTTGTTTCGCCTTATTAAAGTCCTGATGAAGGTTCATTAAAACGGAAATGTTCTGACTTCGACTTTCCAGAGTAATAAATTCATCACTTTTGGGCTACATTATTTTTCATTTTTTCCATATGCATTCATATATGTGTGTGTGATTGTGTGTGTGTGTGTGTGTGCACACACGTTTGTGCGCACCCGTGTGCCTTTGTGTATTCCATTTGGTATACAGAACCATATAAAGACACACAAGAATCTACATATAAATACATACATACATACATACATACATACATACATACATACATACATACATATATATATATATATATACATATATATATATATATTGTCATCCACAGATAGACTGTTTCGTTCTATCAGAACTCTTCAGTGTGGCTAGACACGCAGGACGCTCGAAGCCGGGATCGAAACCCGTCCAACGTTACACTAAGCTTCGGACCTGTCGGCCACCAAGCGGACTACGTTGGCTTGGTGGCTGACAGTTTCAATAACGTTTGGAAGGCCCCATGGAGGTCCTCTTGCGTGAGCGTGTCAGTTACCTTCGTCACAACCTCTTTCATGTCCTCAATTGTCTCATAACGACAGCCTCTGAGCTTAGGGAATAACCAAAAGTTACAGGGAGCAAGGTCTGGTCTATAGGGAGGGGTAGAAACTGTCTTGATGCCCATCTTAGTCAAATAGTCTGTGAAAAGGATGGAGTTGTGGACTGGTGCATTATCCTCGTGGAAATGCCACTGAACCGATTTGAAGAGTGCTGGCCTCTTCCGACGGAATGTCTTGCAGAATTCCCTTAAAACCTCAACATAGTAACCCTAACCTTAACCCTTTGGCCAATCAACTCCTCCCACACCTCTCACCATCCCTCACAGACCCTCTGCCTTCGTTGAATCTCTTATTCCACTCTGAAACTGATGCTCGCTTCATGCAAGATGGTCGAAAAGCAGTCTAAAGCATTCCATACGTTTCTGTGGCATTTTTTTTCAAGTTTAAATCAGAATTTTATTCTATATCGTTCTTCTAAAGTGTCAAATTGTATTTTTGAAAATCACCAGCTGTGACTATCAGGCTAGAGTAAGGTGCATTCCAATTCCTACTGTAGCTGTTCCTTTAAACCTGAAATCATGAAAATTTGTCAATCATCTCATAAGATGTATAGCAATAATATACTGAATTTTCAAGTGTGTACGACAATTTTAAATGCCCATCAGAAAAGGGTCTGGAAACTTATCGCATGTACCTCGTATATATATATATATATATATATATATATATATATATATATATGCTATATATGAGTAATGTATCCTATTATTTACTTTTTATTTTTTGTTGTGTGTTGAAATAAATTGTTTAATAAATAAATTATTTCACTATACATACTGTTCTCCATATTTCTCGAATTTTCATACTTGTGGAAATTGAACTGACTTAAATGAACAACACCGTTCTTCTTTATTTCAGGTTTTCCAATGGTTTTTTTTTAATCAGTTTACCACTTGTGTTACGACGAATGTGCGTGCGTGCGTGCGTGCGTGCGTGTATGCATGTGAGTGTGTGTATGCATGTGAGTGTGTGTATGCATGTGTGAAAAATATGTAGGAAAGTGGAGGAAACGAAACACAGAGAATATATTCAATTAATAAAGAAGAAATATTAATTGAAACCCTTCGCTGTGTGTCGGTTTATCCACTTTCCTGCTTATTTTTAACATTTGGTCGGATTCTTCCAACTTGTTCTCTCTCTCTCTCTCTCTCTCTCTCTCTCTCTCTCTCTCTCTCTATCTATCTATCTATATATATATATAATCCACCCCTATCTCTCCCTTGTGTATCAGAAATTCGAAGAACGATTCGAAAAAATCGTCAACGAACATCTATTGACTGCCTTAGACAAAATCGGCTTGTAATAACGGTTGATAAGAGATCAGACACGTTCAACTTTATGTCATATATATATATATATATATAACCTTCGCCATATTCAATCGCTTATTCCTAGGAGTTGTCAACCTTGACAGTTTTGATGATAAATTATGAGAAAAATCGAGTCAGTATATTTTATGTGTTCAAAGCAAAAAGTGAAAAACTGTTGGTAGTTCTCTTCATCTGTTTCATAAATGACTAAGCCCGAACAGAGCATTGTTCTTGTGTTTTGTTTTGCACATTCTCAAGATAAAACCGGCCGAGACAATAAATTCAGCTCACGGGTAATAACTTGTCAAACTGTGGATCGATTATTTTTTTTTACAGACCCAGCTTGAAAACCTTGCTGTAGTGAAGAGTCTGGCAAAGATAACAAGTGATGTTAATGTGCGATCATTTCGGATGACAAGTACGTGCCACAGAAGAAATTGAGAGATAGGAATCATTATCTTCATTCAATCGGCAGTTGTTGGGAGCGTGACTGAGTTTCACGTAGAAATTGTGAACTCTGCCTTTAAAGTCTGTCACAACCTCATTGATTTTACTGAGAAAGAAATATGCGGCATCGAAAGAGACTTACCGATGTATTTTTCTCGAAAGCTGTTCATAAAACAATGTTTTGCGTTTCTGTTCTTCTTACACCTTCTTTTCGTTTTTTTTAAATTTACAATTGGATTTATTCGATACAGGGTAAAGCACGCTTACTCTATCCCTTGCTGACGAGTACCACCCTAATAAAAATGAGTGTCCTAGATATTATTGCAAAGCTGTTGATGAAGCTTCAGGGTCTTGAATCTTAAGGGTAGCATTGCTCAACGTTGCTACTATTATTCCTATCTCTAATGCGACCAGGAAGAGTATCACCGGCTAGAGTGCTATTAATGGACCGACTAGATATGAACGTATTCGATAAAAATCGGTTAGTTTTGGTTTGTTTTGGTTTGGGATTATGGCATATCAGCCATTGAAAGTTATTTAATGCTAAATACTTTTTATTAAATATATATGATTCGCAAACTTGGTGTTGATAACAATTTTAAACGAATCTAAGTTTATTCTTTTCTCCACAGTTTAATGGTTCCAACTATTGGTATGTATAAAAAATGGTTCAATTAAAAGTGTCATTTGTTTATAGAGTTAAATGGTCTAACAGTTCTATTTCAAACAATTCAGTTTATGACGTAATTTGTTTACGCACAGTTTAAATGTCAATTAGTTCTATTTTCCATAGATAGGACCCTGTCAGGTGCTACCACTCCAGCCAAGAGTGGATCTGGGAGTGATTGCAAAGAAGGGGTACTTCACTTTGATCAAAGGTCCAGCATTATTGGATCCTCACCAAATAGTGAGAGAGAGTCGACGTTAAAACATTTCTTTTTATTGAACCTTCATCAGGACTTTAGGTTAGTAAAACAAGTGTTGATAAAACAACGGTGGATGTTTGATGTTTTATCAACACTTAAATATAGCATCATTATTTAAGACATCCGCTGTGGAGGTATTATCCTTCTGCAGTGATGCAGTCGGTACATTCTAAAGCCCCAGCCGACTGGGCCTGTAATAGATAGGAATACTTGATATCATACAATTGTGTGCAAAAACTATTGAGTAATTTCAAAAGAAATGTTGATATAAACGTACTATGTACGCAATTCGCTTACAACTAGGCGTATAAGAACCCCAGTACCCTAACAGTCAATAACTCTCCATTGTTACATTTTCAAACCCATTCACCTAAATTCCCTAAACCCCAGAATTAAAAAGCCGGAAACAAGCGACTAAACCAAGGCAATAATTATATATATATATATATATATATATATATATATATATATCTTCCTCGGGGAAGATAGCGAGATTTTGACACACAATACTATATATATATATATATATATATATATATATATATATATATGTATAATATGCGATGCGTACGCGCAAACATTTGAAATATATATCTTCCTCGGGGAAGCGAGCGGGATTTTGACACACAATACTCTATATATATATATATATATATATATATATATATATATATATATATATAATATGCGATGCGTGTGCGCAAACATTTGAAATGAATACATATATATATATATATATATATATATATATATATATATATATATATATATTCTACACAGAAACACATGCTTGGTATATATGTTCATCAACAGACGCACACAAATATATACATATATATAACATCCTTTGATACTGTATACTATATATATATATATATATATATATGTATAAACAAACACACAGAAACACATGCTCGTGATATATGTACACACTCAATTATCTCATACACACACATACACACACACACTATCTCTCTCTCTCTCTCTCTCTCTATATATATATATATATATATATATTCAAACACATACACTTCATTAACAGCAGTCAATATCAGGTTTAGCGGTAAAGCATTTCCATTTCTGCATATTCGATCATAATAACAATTGCAGTGGTTCTTCTTGGCACGAAAGCAAACAATAAATAAATGAATAAGCAAGTTTAGTACCTTGTATCGTGGTCAGCAAGATATGCTTGATCATAAGTTCGATTCTCACTAAGTTGTGATGTTAAAATCAAACAATCAATCAATTTATCAATCATATATTAGAATAAAATCCTATCTAAATTGATAATCGAAGTGAAACTACCTTGAAAATTGTTTCTCCTCATGCGTGATCTACCGAAGGAAAATATAAATATTGGATATTGACCAACTATAAGACATAGAGTGTCCATTAAAATATGGTAATTTAGCTGTCACTACTAATCACAAATGTCTGTTTCCTCAATAAAATCTATTCTTTTGATAACAGCTGGGAGTGAAATCTTAGTGAAGTCACTCTGTATGGATTAGAAACTTGTAATTTTGAACGCCTTCAAATATTTGCCTCTTGAACATTTAACGATCGACTTAAGATTATTTATTTTGGACTTCATATTTTCTCTTTGGTCCAGGGAAACAGGATTTTTGATACAAACTTCTTTACTGATATTAAGCACATTTATTACGAGTAGCTGTCCATAGTATCCCCGGTGACGTCCAACTGATTTTTTTCTCTTTGTTTCTATTTATGGACAAGTATTGCCAGTCTTCTAAAATGATGTTTATGACTCCCAGATTTCCTTTGATGATATCCTTTTTCCTGAGTTTATGTCTCCATGTCTTATGTGACCTTTTTATAGGTTAAGAGTTGACGATCTGTTTTGACAGTCTACTGTCCTAAAGTCCGTTCAAGTGGTCAGTCAGTCTTATGTTGCGTTGGGTGAGTTTGTGCTTCATACCAGGGAGTTTAGATTTCTCCAGCATTCATTTATTTTGAATATTCAGTCACTTTATGACATTTAGAATTTTGCGCAAGTGACGCATCATTTAGACATGAAATCTTTCGACATCAGCTTTGTTAGCTATGTAACGTAATGGTCAAGGGATGTCGGTTCATGCCTTTGAGTTTAGTTAGGCTGAGAACCTTTCGGCTCAGCACATGGGTTAGTTAGGTGCAACATTGAGGCATGTGTTAACGCGGGCGCGCTTGGGCGGATGTAGGTGTCACTCAGATGTTACAATAGTCCGAAACGAAACGGGTGACGGAGTGCGAGTGACGTCACGCACTGGAAGCGCGCAGAGGTTGTGGAGAATTGAAAGAAAGTTGAAGAGTTGAATACTAGACGCCAAACGTGGAGGATCGACTTTTGGAGCTCGCAGACGCGAGGCGAACTTGCGCCCTATGGGGGCCGCTCGAGATTGGGGCCAAATGAATAAGACAGCATTGAAGATTATGTCTCTCCTCCTTGTGTCGAAACCTTTAACTCAAAGTGAATAAAAAGGTTTCGTACCCGAACAAGAAGTCGTTGCGTGTTTTCGAATTTCGAGATTCCTATGTTCTTTATATGTTCTATCGTTATGAACATTGTATGTCTATTTCGCACATGGCCATATTCGTGCATCTACCTATGGTACAACTATCCAAGTTTCTGCGCCGTAAAAAAGGGATAAGAAAACTAAAGCACGGTGCACTTACCCTTTAGTTTTTATGCAGAGGACTTCGTTGAGCCAGACTTCCGTCCTAAACCCGCCAAAATTCTTAGAAAGCATTTGACGTTTTTGTATCTAGATGCACATCGAGTTTGTTGTTGGTGTTGTTTGAGAAGCCAAGATATTTAAATTTGTTTATTTGGTTTAGTGCTTGGCTCTCTGTGTATATGTCTTTGCTAATTTCATGAGGTCCCAGTGCGGGGTTGGTACATAACCTTAATTTTCTATTGATCAATTCTCAGCACAAATGCCTTTGCAGATTTTGAGAAACGGGTGTTTATTTTTCATGCATTTTGGTGGTTGTGTGCTACGAAGTTACAATTATTAACATCACAATACGGTAAGATTTTGCATGAGTATCATCAGAGAAAAAAGTGGTATTTATTTGTAAAAAGAATTGTTAGTAAATATGTTGGAACCTACGGCGTATCTCTAATCTTTAGTCTTCAGTCATTCTTATTCATCTAATGTGAGTTAGATAGTTGCGTATTTCAAGTTTCGAGAGTAGTCATTCTCATTTACAAAACATCATTTAGATGCTGATTTTCAAGGATAGCTTATCTGTAAACAAGTCGGTTAAACAATTTTCTACCTTGTTGCACGTCATTAGATTTTTCCAGATTGATTCAAATGTCCCCAATGAATGTTCACATAAGGAACTGCACATTCACCTTATAGGTAGACAAGCTCATTGACAACCGAAATTGAAAACTGATATAAAAGATTAACTCGAAGATTAACATTGGACACGTGCTACTGATTTGGTGGTTATTTGAAATATCCACAGATTAATAATGTACACTAAAAAAAGTGGCATTTGCAAGAAAATAGAAATAGATTATATCTTTATTACTGAATGTCTAGTGTTGAGTTTTCCACAACAGCAGCTATGATGATAATGACTAATGATCATTTGGGGAAGGTTACAACCTCCAAAACTAACTGTTCTTTACTGTCTCTGAGGACCAAAAAAACAAATAACTGACACAACAACTGGAGTTGGAGCCGACACCTCGTATCTTTGATTCGTTCCTAGTAATCCGCTCAAGGGAACGTTTGTCTTATACAGCAGACACCAAAAGAGAAAATGTAGCATTATCGCGAAATCCCTAATCTTATGTTGCTGTTTACAAAACATAAGATCCCAATTTCTGTTACTGGTGATTAATATCATCCAGTCAACATCCGTAACCACTTGGGTCAGCTCAACAACTTTTAGGTATTCTGATCTGGTACTGGGCCAAGTGGCATAGGTGTCCGAGGATCAAACAATTACAAGTCAATATTCACATTACACTAAACTTTCGGTTCTAGTAAATATATAACCAGAAATTTCTCTTAAAACCTGTGCTTGGAGACTTAGCAAAGGTTAGCATATTTCACATTGCACCTGATGTTCCAACGACCAGCACTGAACCGCAGCGCATGAGTCATGGCTCGCTTGCGACTTCGTCCTTCCCAAAATCCTTCTTTCAAATCCTGCCAGGTGGGAGACACTGATAAATATTCAGTGTCTGCAAACACATAGATAGCCAATCGCTAATGGTATCGGCCAAACGCAGTCTGGAATTCTTGAAAAAATTATCATATTACACCTTGTCTAAGTAAAGTTGGCGACAGTAGTCGAGGGTGACACGAAGGCTCTCTTTTCGATAGCTACTACACCAAGGTGCAGGGGAGGGCGCTCCTCTTTTTCCTGGATTGCTCCGCTTTACGCTTTATCCCTACCTTATAATGCTGAGTGTCAAGCAAGGAGGCATCAAGTACCATTTTTTGAGTCTTTGGTATGACTCGACCTGGGATTGAACCCAGGTCTCCTTGGCCATTGGCGAGCACTATCCAAATGTGTCAACTGATGCATCCTCAATTGTGGGATGTTTTAAAAATTTATCCATTCACGTGTTATATCATTTGTTTAGAATATTACAGTTGTTTAAGAGAAATATTCTGAGACGATATTTATTTTAGCCTTTATGTTGTTTATTAAGAACAGTTATTTAAATAATGGTGACTATTTTATAATGTGTCCTTATTTTTTTAAAGTACATTACACCTCATCCAATAACCTTTTAATCATGAAAACCTCATGCTGAGCAACGCCAATTACCGAAACTTATATATATATATATATATATATATATATATATATATATATAAGTAAATATCATAAAAGAATCCGGCCGAAAATAGGAAAAACAGAATAATCCAAAATTGATGAATTTATAACGCATAAAATCGACAATATAAACACGATTGACAACGGTTTCAGGCTGACAAAGGGCAGAAGCAGAAGATACCCTTCACAAATAATCATGGACGTTGACTAGGCTGATGGCATAGCGCTTCTGACAAATACACCCGCCCAAGCCGAATCCCTGCTACATAGTCTAGAACGAGTAGATGCCGGCATAGGACTCCATGACCATGCACACAAGACGGAATATATGTGCTTTAATCAAAGAAACAACATATCCACACTAAACGGTAGCTCTCTGAAAGTTCTAGACGAATTCACTTACCTACGAAGCAGAGTCTCATCAACCGAGACAGACATCAACACGCGACTAGCAAAGACATGGACAGGTCTCGATAGAGTATCGGTCATATGGAAGTCAGACCTGACCGATAGAATGAAACAAAGTTTTTTTCGAAGCAGTGATCGTGTCGATACTGCTGTATGGATTCACTACATGGACCCTAACTAAACGTATGGAGAAAAGGCTTAACGGTAACAACAAAAGCAATATTTAACAAGTCCTGGAGGCAACACCCGAAAAAACGGCCGCTGTACGACCACTTACCATCCATCACGAAAAGTATCCAAGTCAGAAAAAACCAGAAAAACTGGTCACGGTTGAATAAGTAGAGTTGGACTCATAAGTGACGTACTCCGGTGGACCCCTTCACATGGACGAGCAAAGGCAGGTCGACCAGCTGGATCCTACATACAACTGCTCTCTGCCGATACAGAATGTAGCCTTGAAGACCTACCGGAAGCAATAAAGGATAGAGAATGGTGGCGGGAGAGAATTAGAGATTCCCGTGCTGATGGCACAACATGATGATGGTGATGATGCAGTCATCAGCACTTTAACAGATGACAGCACGTGATGAAGAGCAATGACGTATGTTTCAAAATATAAGATACAAGAAATAAGGGAGGAAACCTGTTAACAAAGACATACATACGACTGTTTAAATATAAAATCAGTGTTCATGTTTCAAAATGCCTCATGACTGTGCACGGTAATGATGTTAAATAAACGGAATCGTTGTGAGAGTTAATGGATTAGAAAGAAAGAAGAAAAGCAAGAAGTGGGTAAAGAGAAAAGAAAGACGTCATTTTTTATACTTCTGATGAGTAAACAAACAATATGAACGAAACACGTCTTAAGAAAATATATCCCTCATTTTATTCTCCAAAAAGGGCCCACAGTTTGTTGTTAGTTTCAGTGATAGATGAAGAGACATATACTCAGAGAGGGGATTTATTTTTTCCCATACCTTTTTCCGGGAGCCATGTGGAACAACGCTTGCATCCCCTTGCAAGCTGAGACGCCTCTGATCGGCTACATGTCCCTTGCTCGACTTTCGATTCCCTGCGTAAATCTGATCGCGTGGTTCTCATCACGTGGTCTCATTCCGGTTACACATTTTTAGACCCGACTGCCCTGATGCACTTTTATCTCCCTGTTTATTAATCACAGCGGGACAGCTCGTCAAAGCACATATGGTCACTAGGAACGAACTGAAAATCCATGTCATATGTTATATAATCCCGAAACGTTATAGCGTCGACTTCACTGCGTAATAAATTCATTAATTTTGGACATTTCTGTTTTTCAATATCTCTCTCACTCTCTCTATCTCTCTTTCACACACACACGCTCTCTCTCTCTCTCTATATATATATATATATATATATATATATATGTCTATGTGTCTGTGTGTCATGCAAAATTGCAAATGTGAATATATTATTTGGGTATTGTATGCTGAGAAATAAAGAAGTCTGCAATCACAACAAATAAAAAATAACTGGACGACTAATATATATATGACACATCGAATTCGGATGACGACATTTTATTGCCAATTCGACATCATCATCCCTGATAAAAGTGGAATTGTCATAAACAGAAAAGTTGAAAGTTTCAAGATCGGCCAGAAGCTGTGTCTGAATATAACCAGCACTCATAAAACGTGAACCAAAAAATGCACATTCTAGTGGTAGGATGAAATATTGCTGGGGCAGTCTGAGAAAATGGTAATAATGATTCGTCCCCAATATCATGTCTAGCTTAGGGGTCATAATCTGATAAAAGTTTTGCTAAAATCACAGTTACTGTTTTCACCTATGAAGTTGTATTAATATAGTGCAGTTCATAAAAATTTGAATAAGCAGATAATGTGTTTTCCTGACTTGGGTTCAAGAATTTAAAACAAGTGACAAAAGTTGATTGTATTGTAAAGTAATGCTACTGTATGTATTGTGTCAAGGTATTTGTTTAAAAGGGTGCTGAACATTATTTTACTCCCGTAAGGAGCGAAAATCACGATGAAAGGGATAATCAATCGACAGGAATTGAGATAAATTTAGCTAATAGAATAATACAATTATATGTGCTTTGTTAAATCATTGCCGTAGAAATATACAGAAAATAGGAGTTAAAATCATGACATTTGGTATTGTCAGTGGTCATGTATAAGAGCAAATTTTGCAAACAAAATACGTCTATCTTATGTGTAATGTCAATTTCATCACTGCAGAAGAGTTTTGAAAATGATTTTATTCTCGAAAGATGTGGACATCATGAACAAAAGCGATTGTCAGTGACCATGAATTAGATCTTGTTTCGTCGCTTTGAATGTTAAATTACTGGATTTATTTGAATGGAATTATATATATATATATATATATATATATATATATATATATATATATATATATATATATATATCTTTTAAGAATTTTCTCAAAGAAAAAACAAAAAGTTTTTCGGAGAATTTCAAAAGTTCATTAAAAAAAATCACGAGAAAACACATGTAGATTTCTTTAAGACGTTTGATTCCATACACAAAAGATAGATGGAGTGAATGCTTCTAGCCTAAGGTATTCCCCAAAATCTGTCACAGATATAGTAGTCTATAGTAGCTTGAAAGCCAAGGTTTGCTCATCGGATGGAGATACAGATTTCTTTGACATTGTTTCTTGATTTCTTCAAGAGCATGCTTTAGCACAATATCTATCTCTACAGACAAACAGCTTATACCCTGCAGAAACTATTACGGATGCAGACTATATAGATGACATGACGCTTCAAGCAAATACCCCTACCAAAGACAAATATCTGTTGGAGCAGGCAACAGGAGGCATTAGCCTCTACGTGAATGCAGACAAAATGTAGTAATGTGTTTTAATCCAGAAGGAGATCATCTCTACCCGAAATGGTGATTCTCTGAAATTACTGGTCAAGCTCATGTACCTCAGTAGCA
>OY757928.1:15344702-15359702 GCA_963585895.1 Sepioteuthis lessoniana | reverse complement strand
CGTATTTATAGAAAATATGTGTCTTGGAATCGGCTCAAAAAAACGCAGGACAAAATTTACGTGGATGTAGTTTTACGCAGGTCACGTGGTTTTCCTGGCCAATAGTTTCCCGAGACTGAATATGTGTGCATCCACCATCTTTGTTGTGGGAACAAGTGGCATACCACCTAAATTAAATTATAGGAGTGTAAAGTCCTATAAATTCCATTATCGATTTTGGGATTTGACAATTATTTCACGCTCTAGAGTATTACCTTATTTCAAGTATATACGTCGTTCAGTAATAAATTTGAATCATTTTTTGTTCTTCTTGACACTCACAGCTAGAATTGTGCCTGTACTATAATCACCATATTTAAAATGCTCATATCAGAATTGGCCAGCAGTTTTTGTTTAATTTAGACTTCAGACTTCTTGATTTTTATCTTTATGTTTTATCAAACCTGTATTAACCTGGGCAATCTTGGGGTCATTTACAAAATAGATAAAGAAAAAATGAAGAAAAAAGATATCATTCAAAATCTTTTTCATAATTTAGTGATATATTCCCGGGAAAAAAATGCCTGAAATTTAGTTTGCTTGAAAATGAATCCCTATAATTAGATACGGCAGCCCACTTGGCTTCGGCTGTAAGGTATTCCGACAGCAACTCTGCAAAGGGGTACGACCTTCCCCCAATGAATGTTCCGGTTACGATTTTAAAATATTCTATGGTGAGACCCCAGTCCTGTGTCTCTGGGGAATGTGATGTATTCCTTTATTGCCATTACTCCTAGGTCAACTCTTCATTGCTCGATTAGATAAAAATATCTAATTATTTCCAATGCTAGAAACCATTTACCTATGTGCAAACTAATAACTCATATTACAGTGTGAATTAGTATTATATAGCAATAATTTGGGGTTCAATCCCAGGTCGAGTCATAGCAAAGACTCAAAAATGGATTTTGATACATGCTTGATTAACACTCAACATTATAAGATACGTATCAAGGGTAAAGTGGAGGAATCCAGGAGGAGTAGCGCCCTCACCAATACCTCGATTTAGTAGCAATTGAAAAGGGAGCCTTCGAGTCACCCTCAACTATGGTCGCCAACTTTACTTTAAAACCATTTAACAGTGTGCAAACGAATGAATTTCGTTGAATAGAATTAATAGTATTTGATAGGAATAGATTAAACTATTTAACTGAAGGCAAACAAATGAACTAAGAATCGTTTCAAATTGTTTCTTACAATGTATTTGTTTACAGATCATAAGTATTTAATGTATTTGCTTTTAAACAAGATTAGCTTGTAAATATCCGAGAAGGAATGATATGCCGCGGAACACAACTTAACAACAGTTACCTAATTCTCTATTTTTAAGAAAATTAACTGATTATCAAAGTAAGGATATCAGCCATCTTATCAATTCAAATAACAATTTATACTATTAGAAATAATACTCGAATTACAAGTAAAAATGTAAATCCCATTTTATTGTAATTTATAACAAGAAAAGAGGACAATATGGTAACATATTATTGATAAGACTTATTCATTTAGTAACGCAAAGTATTATTTCCTGTGGTAATTACCGCAGCTAAAAAAAGTACTCCTCTTATGCCCCTGCATTAACGTTTTATCTTTTTTACTTTAAAATATTTTTGTGCAGTATTTTTATACTTTATCGATAAGATGAACATACTCTATCTATTTACCAAGCCACTCCATCAGAGACAGGATGTTACAAGAGGTCAATTTTTAAGTGGAAAGTTTATTTAAATTCTCTCTTCTTAACAAGTGCAGAATCAACTCTAAAGAACACAGTTTGTGGTCGAATTTAGCAAAGAGGATACAAGGGGCATCCATAGCATTTCAAAGGGCATTAATGCGGGTTGAATCCCAAGTAGGATTTGAACTCGAGATCCCGATTCCATTTCCAACGGTGAGAATTGTTAAGCTGAGCGCGTCTTAAGATTTCTGGATATTAATTTTTCTGTTATTTTTGGGGGTGAGTAAAGCATTTAAAAAAACAAAAAAACATTGATATTGAATGTGCTTGAAATGTTTAATGCTAAACATTTTAAATACATTGATTTATGGCTTCTTCATTTATCTTAATTCATCAATAGGTTGTAGATGAAATCAATTAACATTACATCTAAAACATCTATGCAAATTTTCTTTATATTTCGGATTTCTCCCTTTCACGTAAGTATTGAGAATGATTTAAAATCAAGAAAACTGCAAGTAGCAAATTTTAAATCTCTATTAAAACTTTATATCCAGCTTTTTGATAAAAACAATGTTCTTCGCTTACTGTAGTGCTAATGTTACTTATTGACTTTTGACTGCCGGTTAGTGTGGATTTCGTAAACAGGATATGCAGCTGTGTCTTAAAGTAAGTAAGGGACAGCGGGAATGTTATGTTAATTGGACCGGAAGCAAGAATGTGATGGTATCAGAAAAATATATAATGACGGAAGTTTTCAACTCAGGGGTCTGTCGGGGACAGCAGTCAATCGAGTTGACACGTCATGTCGTTTAGTCACCAGACGGCCCTAAATCAGTCTCCCTTGAATGTAGCTCAACAAAGTAAGACTCACCGAATAGGTATCTCAACCTGAAGATATGGTGTCACTCCCAACAGTTCCTTACCGAATCACTCTATCTCTCAAAAAGGTCTTTTGCCATGACTTTCGTTAATTAAAAGAGAGTTTATATTTATATAAACGAGAATTATTACCTCCTCATTCTAGATATACAACTCTAAGTTTTGCTCAAAATATATTAACGATTTTATTAAAATTTGTTGTGTTTTGAAAAAAATATTCCAAATTTAATATAAAAGTTTTCTACCGAACTTCACCATATTCGTAAGATAGACAGCAAGCTATTGCGCGTTCGATGTAATACTTACAACCGGAATATTTTTGGAGATCATCATTGATTAAATTAGATTTTTCATATGTTCGACATTATACTCAATACCAATGCCAGCAAAAATAGAGCTGTGGCATATATCAATCAATATTTTCCTTCGCATAAGATTTTCCTCCTCTTTTCGAAAGGATGCTCTTGTTTCTTAACACTTTCAATGTAGTATTTTTCTATAACAAACAGATCCTCTATGTTATATTTGTCAGCACCCACATCAAGAGATTAAACCACTATTGAATATAAATACTAAGGAAAAACTATACTTTAAAGTCTTAAAATCAGCACATAATGATATTATTAGCAATGTATGTTATGAACTGATGTAAGAACGATAAAAATAACATTTCCTGAATAAAACACGAATATTTCGTGGATCATTCAAGTAATTATGCTATTCTTTTCTTAGATATAGTTAACATCTGTAATGATATAACTTTTGTATGAATCTGAGCCATTTTGATCCGAATCAAACTGTACAGGTTCTTCCTCTTTTGTGCTTCTAATATGACTTTAAGTTTTGTTTCCTTAGGAATACTAAGACTTACTTCTCTTTAGTAATATTTTCTTTATCCTCAATACAATGTTTCTTTTCTCTTGTTTTAAAATGTGTCATAAATTAGCTTTGCTCCTGCATAAATTAGATCGCTTGTTCCATGATGTTGTCCGGTTTATAATTTTTCACACTTTTTCAAACCTTTTTTTTTCCTTTCTTATAAGACTTCATTTCTATCATGATTATTTCTATTAATTCTTCATATTTCATTTCATTTGTTGATAACATTGGCGTTGAGGTGCTGGGTTCCTGTAAGTTTTGGTTTTCTGTATTTTCTTTTTCAAACCTTTTTGGGTGCTTTTGCTTGTTTAATTTCTCATGACGTACCTGTCCATATATTTCCATTGTCTCGAGGTCAGAACACGAGACTTTCTTTAGAATCATCTTTACTTGCCATGGAAGTATTTGGCTTTTATTAAAATTAGACGACACTTTCAATATAAATATAGCACTTTTCCTATAAACTCTTTGTGTTGTGTTACTTTTAGAATAGCAGTGGCTTACATTTTTGCAGTGTTTTTAATTCTATTTTTGTCCCGCCGTTTCTTTGATGCATCGTCACAAGGATATTTTTTGTGTACCTGAAATTAATAAAGTCAACATAACCAGGATGCTGATATGTCCCTATTAATATGCTTTCTTTATTTTGGAAATTTTCCACACCAGCATTACTTTAAGGGACGGAGTGCAAGTCTTCTTTAGTCACCTTGATCTCTTTCAGTATTCTGGTCGATTGTAATGCTGTAGTTTGGACGGTTTCCATTCATCCGCTTATTTCCAAATCCAGTCCTGGTACCAAACATTTGATGACTGAATCGAGGGCACAAAAATTACAATTGGTGACACTATACCTTTCAGGTTCCAAGTTTTTTTCAGTTCTCTTGCAAGGTCTAGGTAATTATTTATCTTTTAGCTTTCAATTTTGCTCTTGATCAGCTGGAATGTGAAAGTCCACTATTGGGTAGGTTCTCTTTTATGTTTATTATTATTATTATTATTATTATTATTATTATTTGCAAGGGGTGTACACAAGTTCTAACAAATATTAGTATCTTATTTCCCGTCTATGATATATATCATCATCATCATCATCATCATGTCGTGCCGCTATCACGGATATCCCTGACCCTCTCTTGCCACTTCTCCCTATCGTCCATCACCTCTCCAGGGCTACATCCCGTATCCTCGCATAGCTGCCTTATATATGTTCGAGCTAGTCATCCTGCTTTTGCTCGAGTATATGTGGGGGTCCATTGGAGTACATCATTTATGAGCTCGTCCCTGCTTCTCCAGCAGTGTCCTGCGTATCTGGTTCGTCTAACTTGGATAGTTGTCGTGATGGGAGGTAGGTGGCTGTATAATTGGTGCTTTGTGGGGTGTTGCTTCCAGGATTTGTTCAATATTGCTCGGGGCATTCATGTGTAATGGACGACTAGCTCTTTCTCCAGCCGTTTTGTTAGGGTCCAAGTAGTGCATCCATATAGCAGTATCGACACGACCGCTGCCTGGAAGAAACTAAGTTTCATTTTATCGGTCAGGTCTGACTTCCATATGATCGATAGCTTATCGATAACGATGATATATATATATATATATATATATATATATATATATATATATATATATATATATATATATATATATATATAAAACGCATCAAATTCTTTGGGTCTTTGAGATACAACCGTATCACGGAAACCTGATCAAATGACTATAGTTTGATTTGATTTATCGGGAAGAAAAATAATTAGTCTTTTAGTTGATTTTATATTTACTGTGGATTCTCGAATAATAAAAAAAATAGAATACAGTTAAACTCTAAACAGTTTCATCGAACTTCCCAGAGAGATGAAAAATACAGAACATGAAGATGTCGGTGATTCCAATTGAAGTTTAGACCAATAGAATAGTCTTCAAGAACCAGGAAAAAGGAATTACAGGAAGTGGAGGTCATAAAAAGAATTGAATCCAACAACACCGCAATATTGAAAAGATCATTTAGAGCTCTTAAGTGAGTTGTGGAAACTTGATGAGACTTCTTGTCACTTAGATAACCGTGAAAAACACCAGTTACAGTTGCTGCAAGATGATGCAGAGAGACAATCTGTCTTAAGAAAAGAAGGAGGAAGAGGACTCACCAGTATTTAAGATAGCGTCGATACATTGATACAACAACTAGAAGACTACATAAAAATGCGGATGAAGACTGATAAAAGCAACCAGAAACAATTCAGACAACACAAACACCAACCAGAAAACAACTGTATAGGCATTTCAAGTGACAAACAAGTGAAATCTGATAAAAGAAAAGTTTGGCATGGCAAAAAAGTAAACCTTAAGAATGAAACTAAATATAATCTGATAGTAGCACAAAACAAGCCATAAATAATAAACAAAACGCAACAAAATAGCAGATGTAGATTGTGTAGCGACAAAGACCAAATGATCAATCACATAGTAAGTGATTGCAGCAAATTCGCTCAGAATGAGTATGAGACTAGACACGACTGGGTGGGGAAGATGATCTACTGTGAATTGCGCAAGAATTTTAAATGTAACCATACGAACAAATAGTATATGCATACCCCAGAATCCATCCAAGAAAATGAGATGCACAAAATACTTTGGTATTTGTTGTTAAAAACGGATCATCTAATCTCGGCCAGACCACCAGACCTCGTGAAGGTAAAAAAAAAACCTGCCGAAAAGTGAATTTTGACGTTTCAGTTGACCAAAGGGTAAACCTGAAGGAAAGCGAAAGGAGAGATAAGTACCTAGACTATGCTCGAGAACTGAAAATTTATGAAACATGGAAATGATGGTGAAACCAATTGTAAGTTGTATGTTTGGAACAGTCACCAAAGGATGGATACAAAAACTGGTGGACAAAGAAATTAGAGGGCGATTGGAAACCATCCTAACAACAACATTATTGAGATCGGACAGAATACTAAGAAGAGTCCTGGAGAGTGGAAAAGTCGTACTGTCACTTAAAATTCCAGTGGAAAGCTATCAGCTAACGTTAATATGAGACGCGTTGTCACTTTACTTCCAGTGAAATATCATAAGCCATGTTAGGTGTGAAAAACTGACAAGGATAATAATAATAATTATAATAATAATATCAAAAGGATAAATACCTGGGATGCTCCTCACTTAAGATATTCGGGGCCATTCCTAAATGGACTTGAGAAAAACTTAAGCAAATGTACCAGATAACAAGAAAGGTAATAACCATGCACAAGGTATTACATCACTGAGATGACGATGACAGACTATACGTGTCAAGGAAACAAGAGAACTTGCCAGCATTGAAGACAGCGGTGAGGCAACAATACAACGACTTGACGACTACAGTTACAAACGTCGGAGAAGACACTTGAAATAATATTGATAACACGAGATCCCTCAAAACAACAATAACAAGAAAAAAAAATTGGGAACAAATCTATGGGCGTTTTAAGTGACTAATAAGCAACATATCACGTGGACGTGTCTAAGAAAGAGAAACCTCAAGAGAGAAACTGATTCTCTTGTAAGAGCAGCCATAAGAACCCATCATAACAAAGCAAGAATAGATAAGACGCAACAAAACAGTGAAAGTAGGTTTTGTGGTGATAGCGACGAAAAAATGTGAATGAAGCAAATTAGCCCCAAATGAGTATAAGACTAGACTTGACTGGGTGGGGAAGGTGATCCACTGGGAATTGTGCCAGAAATTTAAATCTAACCATATTAACAAATGGTATATGCACAACCCAGAATCTGTCCTTGTGAATGAGACACACAAGATGCTAAGGCACTTTGAGATACAAACAAATCCCCTCATCTCAGCCAGACGACCAGACCTTATTATAATCAACAAAAAAGACAGATCTTACAGAATTGTGGGCTTTGCTGTCTCGGCTGACCACATAGTAAAATTGAAAGAAAGTGAACAGAAAGATAAGTACATCGACTATGATTGGGAACTGAAAAAAACTGTGGAACATTAAAGTGACCGCTATACCGATAGTAACCGGTACAGTCACTGATGGGTTAATAAAGGAACTGGAAGACTTGGAAGTAAGAGGATGAGTAGATACCATCCAAACTACTGCATTATTGAGATCGGCCAGAATGCTGCGAAGAGTCCTGCAGATTCAAAGGGACTTGCTGTCTCTTGCAGTGAAAGACCATCAGCTAACGGTGAGGTGAAAAATTCACAAAGAGTATATAATAATAACAATAGTAACAATAATTTAAAAAGAGCGAACAAATGTCAATAAAGAAGACAATAAAAGCTGTGACTTAATAAGAACAGACTGAAAAGCAATAACAACTAGGAAACAGACATGAGAAGAAAGCTTTATGTATATTTCACACAACAAGCTGGTGGGATTGCATCTGAAAAGAAGTAGACATGGCTATGAAAAGGAAATCTCAAGTGAAAATGTGAAGTTTTTTTCTAATTGAAGGACCAAGCAACAAATCATGTGGATGATTTATGTTAAAGCAAACATATGTAGATTATTCGGACAAAGATATAAGGCGATTAATCACATAATAATTAAATTCAACAAACTGACACTGAAGGAGTACAAGAATAAGCAAAGCTACGTAAGAATTTTGATCCACTAGGAATTTTACTAGAATCTGAAATTTGACCCCACTATCAAACAGTATATGCTCAAACCAGGGTCATTCCTAGAGAAAGAGACACATAAAATATATTTTGGAGCTATAAAATAGTGGACTTTGCTGTCCTGGCTGACCACAGAATAAAACTGAAAGAATGTGAATAGAAGGATTAGTACCTTGAGCTTGTTAGGCAGTGAAAAAACTATGGAACGTGAAGGTGACAATTATACCAATCGTGATTGGTGATTTCAGTACAGTATCTAAAGGATTATTGAAGGAACTGGAGGACTTGGAGGCTGGAGGACGAGTGGAGATTGTCCAAAATACAGCATTATTGAGAACGGCCAAAATTCTGAGAAGAGTCCAGGAGACTTGAGGAGATCTGCTGTCTCTCCAGTGAAAAACCATCAGCTAAAACTGATGTTAAAAATTCTCAAGGAGCAAACAATAATAATAATAATAATAATGATAATAATAATAATGAAAACAACTCCCTAGGCGTTTTAAAAGACTAATAAACAACATCTCACACGACAAAACCTTGACGTGGTTAAGAAAAGAAAACTAAGAGAGAAACAGAATCTCTCCTTATGGCAGCAGAAAACATCGCCATAAGAACCAATCATATCAAAGCGAGGATAGATAAGACGCAACAAAATAACAAATGTATACTATGCGGTGACAGAAATGAAACCATCAATCACATAATAAGCGAATGCAGCAATTTGGCAGAGAAGGAGTACATGGATAGACACGACTGGGTAGGCAATATGATCCACTGGGAAATGTGCAAGAAATTTTAATTTGACCATGCCAACAAATTGTATATGCACAACCCAGCACCTTTCTTAGAAAATGATACACTCAATTTCCTATGGGACTTTGATATACAAACGTATAACTTAATCTCGGCCAGAAGACCAGACCGTATAATAATCAACAAAAAAAAATCTGCAAAATTGTCAACTTTGCTGTACCGGATGACCACAGAATAAAACTGAAAGAATGTGAAAAGAGAGATGATTACCTTGACCTTGCTAGAAAATAGAAAAAAACCCAAAAACTATCGAACATGAAGGTGACAATTTTACCAATTGTGATTGGTGCTTTTGGCACGGTAACTAAAGGATTATTAAAGAGCCTGGAAGATTTGAAAGTTGGCGGCCGAGTGGAGACCATGCAAACAACAGCATTATTGAAAACAGCCAGAATACCGAGAAGAGTCCTGGAGACTTGAGACTTGCTGTCACTCAAACTCCAGTGAAAGACCATCAACTTACGCTGATGTGAAAAACTCTAATGGAGTAAATAATAATAATAATAATAATAATAATAATAATAATAATAATAATCTAAAAGAAAGATAAGTGACTAGACTTTGCTAGAGAATGGCAAAAGACCTTGGAACATAAATGTGACAGCGATATAAATTTAATTGGTGCACTTAGTACAGTAACCAAAGGATTGATAAAGAGAACAGACGACTTGATAATAAGAAGACGGACCAAGGCCATCTAGACAACAGCATTATTAAAATCAGCCGGAATACAAAGAAAGGTCCTGGAGACTTGAAGGGACTTGCTATCCCTAAAACTCCAGCGGAGATCATTAGCTATCGCTGGTGTAAAAATAGCAACAATAATAATCATATTAATAATCCACAAATTGAAATTCTAGTTTTTCGAAGTCTAGTGTATATATATATATATATATATATCCTAAAAAGAATATCTAGATACTTAAAATTCTAATATTACACGATGCAACCGTGAGGTATACGGCAATTAATGAGTGATAATTTTTATCCTACATACTTTACTGATCTAAAGTGCAGATATCTGTCACCAGCTTCACCAAGGTACAAGAAATGCCTTGGGTTCAACATTAGTAGTGTTCCTCTAATACTGTCAAAACTTGCTCTCCTTTTTTTCCTCGATTTGCTCTCTTTTCTTTTTCTTTTTTCTTTTCTTTTTTTCTTTTCTTTTTTTTATATTTTTGACAACTGATAAATATTCCTACGCGTAATTCCCGAGGCAAGGGACAGCATTTAAAGCTTACGAAAAGGAAAAGAAAAAGATAAAAATAAAAGAAATCAAAGTTTTGTCGTTAGTAATGATATTCAGTATATTTGTAGGTTCTTATTCATAAGCATGAAAATACATCCGGGCAAATATGTGTGCGTATGAAATGATAAGTGTGTGTGTGTGTGTGTGTGTGTGTGTGTTAACGTCTTTTTACTCATGTTGGCTCCTATTCTATATTGATGTTGTTCTATCACTTTTATGCTTCAAGCTACAATTATCGCAGCGTTTGCGACCAAAAAGGGGAAACAAATAATCTTTAAGAAAAAGAATTTGTCGAAAGTTGGCGAAAAATCTTATCATCGATGTAGGTGCATTGGTATCCCTTACTTTAATAGAGAGATGTATTTCCCATCTCGTTTTAAAATCTCGCCATATATTTTCAATATTTCCCGATTATTTCGTTTTATTTTCTTTTTCTTTTCCCCTTCATCAGAGTTTTATATTTCCAATACTTTCAATCTATTGAGTAATGGGTAGTGTTCACTAATGGTACGGGATTCTAGGGTTCAATCCCAGGTTGAGTCATACCAAAGACTCAAAAAATGGTACTTGATGCTGTTTTTCTTAACACTCAGCATTATAAGGTAGGGATCATGGATAACGTGAAGCAATCCAGGAAAAGGAGTAGTGACATCCCCTACACCTTGGTGTGGTTGCTATTGAAATGGAGCCATCAGGTCACCCTCGACAAAGGTTGCCAACTTACTTTACTTACTAGTATGTTACATACATTTTCTCAGATTTTTCTACACGTTTTTTACTGCCACCTTTTTAGTCAATTTTTTGGTTCATCTAAACTTTTCTGTTCTTCTTAAATTCAGGCTCATATATTTTTCATTTACCCTTTGATTTCTACTTTAGTTCATATTTACCTACTTGCCTTTGTAGCAGTGTCCTCAGGAGTAACACATTTATTATTTATTATATATATGTTTATTTCTTCAATATATTTAAAGAAAATTCTCAAACGCAAATATCATGGCACATTTTTCAAATTCTCTCAACTATTTAGATCTTTATATGTTTCTTTCACTCCAAATGTTTTTCGTTAAATGTCTTTATTCATTTTTCTTCGTTTCATTTAATGTTTTGTACAATTTAATTTGTTTTTCATTTCTTTATTTGTAAACCTGTTGTTTCATTGGCTATTTTCCAGATTGCTTCAACCTAATTTGCTATTAATGATCTTTCTAGAACTGTCCATTCTATTCTATGATTCTGTTTGTTAAATGTGTATGCATTTTAAATGATCACAATCTATCACTGAAAACCATTGCTTGATTTTTCTTCCTCTGAATCAACAGGATTTTACACGCTCTAAGATGTACACATGAAAAGTGTTAAAAAAATATTACACCTGAACTAGCATTTGATTTACCACTTCCTAAATGATCACGATCTCACACCGAGAAACATTGCTTGATTTCTTTTCCTCTGTGTCAACATAATTTTACATGCTCTTAGATGGACACATGAAAAGTGTTCAAGTGGTATTAGAACTGAAACAGCTTTTACCAAGATAGAACTGAGCCATTTACAATAAGTATTTTTTTGTGAATTGAATTACCATGAATCAATTAGTCATGGTAATTGCGCGGCCAAATAACCTAAATGTGTCTTGCAAGTTACACGGTCACCCCCAGGGCTATCACTAGTTGATTTGGCATGACTTGTATGTGATATGAACTGATGGCTCATAGAGCTTCGGCACTGCAATCTATGGTCGCTGGCTCGATCTCCATTGCTGGAGATTACGGTATACACTACTGCTGAGACCTAATAAGGTCGAAACAGCTGTTTAGTGGTCCCGTATATCGTGCGAAGGTGTTTCGTGGATTTTCTGGTCATGGTAATTCAATTCACAATATTAATTCCTCTACTTATAAAATATGTACAAGTATTTTCTTATTTAAAAAAAAAACTATTTCTTGACGTACAATATATTTATGATAGTTGCGTTGCGTTTTCTTCAAGAAAGATGGTTCTTTTAAAAATGCCCCAAATCTAGCGTGACTGTATCTGGTACCTACCAGAAGATTCCTTCTGATAACCCATTATTATCGGTTACCCAGCCACAAACCAGCTCCACAGGTGGAGGAAGGTGGCACTAAAATATTTAACTCTAAGTTTTACAATGGTTGACAAACCTCTGAAATTCTCTTTTGATATTGTGTGAAATTCTTCTTTGATATTGCGTAAAATTCGCTTTTGATTTTGCAGGAAATTAGCTTTTGATATTGTGTGATATTTACTTTTGATATTGAGTGAAATTCTCTTTTGACATTGTGTGAAAATAGCTTTTGATATTGTGTGAAAATCGTCTTTGATAATGTGTTAAATTCATTTTTGATATTGCGTGAAAATCGTTTTTAATATTGCGTGAAATTCGTTTTTAATATTGCGTGAAATTCACTTTTGATATTGTGTGACATTCGTTTTTAATATTGCGTGAAATTCACTTTTGATATTGTGTGACATTCATTTTTGATATTGTGTGAAATTCACGTTTGATATTGTGTGAAAACCGTTTTTGATATTGTGTGAAATTTGCTGTTGATATTGTGTGAAAATCGCTTTTGATATTGTGTGAAAACCATTTTTGATATTGTGTGAAATTCGCTTTTTACATTGTGTGAAAATCACTTTTGATATTGTGTGAAAACCGTTTTTGATATTGAGTGAAATTTGCTGTTGATATTGTGTGAAATTCACTTTTGGCATTGTGTGAAAATCACTTTTGATATTGTGTGAAATTCGCTTTTGATTTGGTGTGAAACTGCGCAATCAAATTTCCTTTCATTTACTACTCGCCTTCAACAATTTCAGAAAAAATGTCTGTTTACAAAAACAATTTTGGTGTGGTTTATTTTACCTATGTATTTATTTTTTTGTTTAATGGTATATCAACCTTCGTATGCATTTTAATGGCAAAGCCATCTGTGGAAAAAGAGTAGAGATAATATCTAACAACTAACTGAGTGAGAATAAGGGATTTCATATCTCTCCCAAAAAACATTGTCCCAAATGAATATAATAACATGACTTGAGTTTGAACTAGCTAACTGTGATGTCACGGCACATTAGCCACTGCGTTAAAAGGAATCACCCATAAGGGAACAAAAATGACTCGCAGGGAACAAGACTTAAATTTTCTTTGTTGGCCTTACACTCTTGTTTTGAAAATTTCATTCACCTAGTCTCAAACAAGCAAGATTTGAAGAGAGAAAAAATGTATTTTCCTTCTTTCAGTCATAGGCAATGGGAAAATAACACTATCTGCACATGAAAAAAGAAAGCGTTTGAAAAAAGGTTATCCTGTTTTTTATGTTAAGGAAAATATAGATGATATGTCTAACATAGTTTAATTATGAGATAGGATAATGTCTAACTGTTATCTGAAATGACATTTCTGACTATTCATTTATCTGATGTGGTTTTTTGATTAAATTTTGATATATTTTTGATATTTTCTATTCAACCAGGTTAACGTATTAATAGTGATTCATCTCTTCTTTTTCCAAATAAATTGGATTGTTTTGTGCATAAATATATATTAGATTAAAATATACAGTAGTAGCACCCTACCCTACCACTCGGTATAGTAGCTTTTGAAAAGGGAGACTTCTGGTCGCCCTTGACTACTGTCGTCAACGTTACGTTACTTACATAAGTATAATCAAAGTTAAATAATAGAGATATTTTTCTTAAATTATAATTCCTAAATATTTAGTGGACAAATAATATCATAAGGAAAAATATCAGCAAAGAAATTGGATCCATTGGTGGTATTTATCTGACACCCCACCATCGATAAACTGGTCAAAAGTCGTTTTAATTTTGGGGGATCTGGAGGAGTAAAATTTCCAGAGGATATAATTTGCTGTTTCGCCAAACTCATCTTGATCAACAATTAATCAGGAATAATAACATTATTTATCAAGAATTGCCACTTACAAATTATTAAGATATAACGAGTTCGACAAGTTATTTACATATAACTCGTTCGACTGTCTCTAATCAAATCTTGATTTTCAAAACAAAATAATTAAAAATTATTTATATGTGTGTGGGTGTGTTTGTATATATTACTTCTCTGTTAAAGTGGGAGGTGAAAAAGGAAACTAAAAAAAAAAATCATACAAGATTAGTTGTTCCCTCACATGTAAAATTCTGTGTATTCATCTGAGAATGCATTTATATCCTGACCCTAGAACAAGGTTTCCGCCCCGTCTACAGAGCCTAGAGTACAGTAGCCAGCAGATAATATAGATTCTGCAAAAAGGAGTCATTTGGGTATGATGCTAAACATCTATGGTGAGGCTACAGTTCTGCAGATCTGTAAAGTATGGATAACACTTTCATCGCCATTTCTCCTCTGTTCTGATTCTAAGTGGTAAAACTTGTTAGAATTCCATCTCTGGTTCAAATACGAGGGGTATACGATACGTTTCCTGACTTTTTTCTAATGGGCGCTTAAAATTGTCGAAGACTCTTCAAAATTCAGTATGTTATTGCTCTATCTTACGAGATGACTTACAAATTTTTATGATTTTAGATCTGTTTGATAATTATTAACATTTTAATGAAATTGTAAAACCATATGTACAAACCAAATATTGTCAAACAGAAAAATTTCGAAACTATATAATTGTGGACAAATTGTGAATACTAAATAGGAATACAAGAAACTATATTGCAGTGAGAAACTTAAAAATTTAGACCACTCCTCTGACGTTAGCTAGGAAGAAAAAGTAATTTGAACCATGCCAAAAGTGATAATGAATTTATAGGTTTGCTATGTTATACTGATACCAAATA
>OY757928.1:15202202-15339702 GCA_963585895.1 Sepioteuthis lessoniana | reverse complement strand
ACTGAGAATTAAGCACGTGACTGTAACTTGTCCATACTACCAAATAATTTATTCTTAAATTGGAATCAATCCAAGAGAATGACACATTTAATATTCTCAAGGATTTTGAGATACATAATACCGATCAAATGACCAGACCAACTGCTGATAAATAAATAAAAAAATTACCGTCGTCTAGATTTGGCCAATCCTGCAGACCCCAGGGTGAAAATAAAAGAAAGCATTAAACCTCGTAAGAGAACTAAAAAATTCGGAAAATTAGGGTGAGGGGATACTCATTGTAATTGGCGCTCTTGGAACCTTCCAAAACCTTTGAAAAACAAATCTGATGAATTGGATATCAGAGGTAGATAACTGTGATGAGTTCTAGAGAAATGAGGAGACTTGATATCAATAAAAATACAGTTTATTGTAAAAAAAAATGTCGTGGAGACTTGAGGAGACTTGATGTGACTCAAACCATCAGCTAACGGCAGTGTAAAAAAATCCTAAAGGAATAATACTGTCCCAGCTGATCACAGAAGGAAACTAAAAGAATGCGAAAAAATGGATAAGTTCCTGGACCTTGCTAGGGAAATGAAAAAACTATGGAACATGAAGTTACCAATTATAGCAATCGTGATTGGTGCTTTTGGTACAGTAACTAAAGGATTATTAAAGGCACGGGAGGACTTGGAAGTTGCCGGACAAGTGAAGACCATCCAAACTACAGCATTATTGAGAACGGCCAAAATACTGAGAAGAATCCTGGAGACTTGAGGAGACTTGCTGTCACTCAAAATCAAGTGAAAGACTATTAGCTGACGCTTATCTAAAAAAAAACACACTCTACTGAGTAAATAATAAAAAATAGAGTATAAGACTAGACACGGTTGTGTGAAGAAAGTGATGCAGTGGGAATCGTGCAAAAAATTGAAGTTTGGCCATACGAACGAATGGTATATGTACAACGGAGAATCTATCTTGGGGAATGCAACACAACCCCACCCCCACCCCACTGGGACTTTGAGATAGAAATGGATCACTAAATCTCGGCCAGACGACCAGACCATATACTAATAAACAAAAAAAAGAGGACTTGCAGAACAGAACTGTGGACTTAGCTTTCCCAGTTGACCCCAGATTAAAATTGAAAGAAGGATACATAACTGGACTTAGCAAGGAAATTGAAAGAACTGTGAAACATGAACGGGATACCTATTGTAATTGGTGTTCTAAATATAGTCACCAAATTATTGGTACAACGACTTAGAAATAAGAGGACGAGTGGAGACTATCTAAACAACAGCATTATTGAGATTAGCCAAAACACTGAGGATAATCCTGGAGACATGATGAGACTTGCTGTAACTCAAACTCCAGTGAGAAGTCATCAGCTGTCGGTGGTATAAAAAAACTCCATAAGGAATAGTAATGATTAAAAAGAGTTGTTCCAGGCCAGAGAATAAAAAGCAAAGAAAGTGAAATGATTAACAAAAACGTTAATGTTGTCAGAGATCTGAAAATTCAGTGACGGTGATAGTAATAATCATTGATACTTTTGCCGCGGTGCTTTGCACTCCGTTGAAGAACCAGTGTGAAATCAATATCACAGGTAGAATCTACACCACAGCATTGTAGGGATTTGGTCGAAGACCTCAAAGGACTTGAAGACACTTGTTGTCACGCAGATTAAGTAAAAAGAAAATAAAACTTGTGTACTAGCTTGCATAAGATTATATTATTCGTAATGAGTTATTTGTTGGACAAATTATTATCCAATTTTGCACAAAAAATGAAAGTGACCATTGATTATCTAATATATAGCTGGGGTAAAACAGTATGTAAAAAATCACCACAATACTATCCTTCTGACCGAACTATAGTCATTTTAATAGAAATTGTTTTCTGACAGATATTGTCTGTCGGTCGGTCTGTCTTTCTCTCTCTCTCTCTCTCTCTCTCTATATATATATATCTATATATATATGTGTGTGTGTGTGTGTGTGTGTGTGTGTGTGTGTGTGTGTGTGCGTTTCATTTAATAAGACACACTATGTCTTTCCCTATTCTATCTTTCATCTGTTCAAATTTTCATACAAGTCGTTTGACTAGTCAGAAGGGCGCCATATTTTTTTTAATACAATCCAAAAGCCAAGGGAAAAACTTGAATGGATCAAAGAGAGATAGAACTAGCCAACCAAAGTGACTGTCCTACTTTGTAAAAAGAAGAGCATCTGGACTGTTGGAGTGTGTAGCGTTTACTTTTAAAATTGTACTTGGGAAATAAACAATTATGGAAGATATATCAATCAATTCCCACCGAATACTATAAGATCAATACGGCAATATGAAAGGATCAACAAGAATATGTGTAGACAGAAAATGTCTATTATATTCAACGATATATATATATATATATATATATAGAGAGAGAGAGATAGATAGATACATAGATAGATAGATAGATAGATATTGTAATAATAAAAGACTGAAACTGCTGTAATTTGCTGGTGTAAATCTAAATATTTTCTAAGAACTGGTTTAAAAGTTGAAATTTAAAAAAAAATTCTACTATAGAATCAACACCCTTACCATATACCCTCTGATGATCATAGATTGCCACGAGTTAAACTTTGAGGAATGGTATTAATTATGTTTTGAACGTTTTAGAAGTTATTTTTTATAAACATATACACACGCATCAACACTCACATGCTAACACACACTCACATGCTAACACACACACACACACACAAACACACACACACACAAAAACACACACACACACACACAAACACACACAAACACACAAACACAACCGAATACAACCCAAAATCGACAACATACTTTGAAAAAACCAAAATGGCTTCCGAAGAAATAGATCCACGACCTCACAAATATTAACCATCAGCAGAATCCTTGAAGGTGTACGGGCAAAGAACCTACAAGCGACATGAATATTTTTCGACTTTACCAAGGCTTTCGACTCCATTCACAGAGGACAGATGGAACAAATCCTACTAGCGTACGGCATACCTAAAGAAACCGTAGCGGCAATAACGATTCTCTATAGAAACACTAAAGTAAAAGTACGATCACCAGATGGAGACACAGAATACTTTGACATTGTAGCAGGAGTACTACAAGGGGACACGCTGGCCCCGTATCTCTTTATCATTTGTCTAGACTACGTACTTAGAACATCGATTGACAAAATCAGAGAGAATGGCTTCGAGCTGACGAAGAAAAGAAGCAGAAAGTACACCGCAAAAACAATTACCGACACCGACTACGCCGATGACATAGCGATACTGGCAAATACACCCGACCAAGCCGAAACACTTCTGCATAGTTTGGAACGAGCAGCAGCAAGCATAGGCCTCCATGTTAATGCACACAAAACGGAATATATGTGCTATAACCAAACGGGGGACATCTCCACTCTAGAAAGAACCCCTCTTAAACTAGTAGACAAATTCACGTACCTAGGAAGCAGCGTCGAATCAACCGAAAAGGACATCGAAACGAGGTTAACGAAAGCATGGACAGCTATCAATAGGCTATCGACTATATGGAAATCAGACCTAACCGATAAAATGAAACGCAGTTTCTTCCAGGCAGCGGTCACATCGATACTGCTATATGGATGCACTACATGGACGCTAACAAAACGGCTGGAGAAGAAACTAGATGGCAATTACACAAGAATGCTGCGTGCAATCCTGAACAAGTCCTGGCAGCAACACCCCACAAGACACCAACTGTACGGCCACCTGCCCCCTATCACGAAAACTATTCAAGTTAGGCGAACCAGACATGCAGGACATTGCTGGAGAAGCAGAGATGAACTCATAAGAGATGTACTCTTATAGATCCCCACACATGGCCGCGCAAAAGCAGGACGACCAGCACGAACGTACATTCAACAGCTATGTGAGGATACAGGTTGTTGTCCTGAAGACCTACCTAGGGCGATGAACGATAGGGAGGAGTGGCGAGAGAGGGTCAGGGATATCCGTGCTGCCAGCACGATATGATGATGATGATGATTATGCTTTGAAATATTTCATGCTAAAATGTGACAAATGTAAAACATTAAATATGATTTGAATCAACTTGCCAAAGTAATTACCTTCTTAAAATGCCAGACACCCAATAAATACGTATGCAAATTGAAATATAAACCCACGCATACAACCAATAACACACAAACAAACATGCACACATACACAAACATATATACACACATAAACATATACATATATATATATATATATATATATATATATATATATATATATATATATATATATATATATATAATTTACATGAACTATAGCAAATTAAATATAATTTATTTTAGGATGCTAAATCATCATCAAAGAGAAGAAAAATAGATAATCAAAAATGAAAAGTTTTCTGTTTTACAGGCATCTATCATTAATATTGAGTGTGTTTATGTGTGTGTATATATATGTGTATGTATGTGTGTGTATGTGTGCGTAGGTGTGTCTATATGTCTGTATTTGTGTGTGTATGTACATGCGCACGTGTGTGTGTGTGTGTGTTTCCGCGTATTTTCTATGTGCAGGGGGTGTTTAGATGTGTACGTTTGGATATGTATATGTGTATGTGAGTGTGTGTGTGAATGTGTGCGCGCACTTTCTTTTTGTTTATATGTGGTTTGTTTGTATGTGTTTATGCACGTTTGTGATTCCCTCCTCCTTATCTTCACGCCCGCTCTCTCTCTCTATCTCTCTCTCTCTCCCTCTCTCTGAATATTTGTTTTCAGTGTTTATGTGTTCGTCTGTGTGTATGTGAGCATGAGACTTTGTATTTATGTGTGTGTTTTCGCGCTGAATATTTTAGCCAAAACAGATGCTTACTTCAAACAATATAAACAACCGCCGCCCGAGACTGACGAATTGAAGCTGAACAACACAAGAATAAACGTAATTCTTAATTAAATTTTATCCCATTAATGGTTTTAATATTCTTCAAGAAAGATGTCAACGGCAAATTAGTTTTGCCGTCAAACTACTTCAAAGAAGAAAATTATTAAATCTATTTTCCTGTGTTCTTTCTTATTGATAGTGTCAATGATATATTTTCTCTGTGATTTGGTATTTTTGATAACTTTTGTCATCCCGACGGCGTTTCGTCTCAAATTATTCTATTTCTCAGTTATCTTCTGCTATTTTTCGATTGTTAGAATAAAGAAATAAATATATACGACGATCTTTAGTATTTTAGTAAACTGATACCAAAGTTTCGAGTGCACCAGTTGCATATAATTAATGAGATTTTAAATGTTTCTCTAAAAATTAACCTACCATTTTATTTTGCTCGCTGGTTTTGGGTTAATGTTTAGTGGCATATAAATCTCTTTGGGTTATTTAATGTCAAATCTATCTTTCTAGAAGCACAGTAGTTCTTGCTTACACTCACTTTAATAAATACGACGGAGTGATGAAAACTTATCAGTCAAAAATTGAAAAGGAGTATTTATTGATTTATTACCAGGTTTCGGTAGATTTAAATTTAATACATTATTTAAAAAATCGCTTGAGACTTTCATCAAACCGAGAAATTTTGAACATTTTTTACGTAAATTGCCAATAAACTTGCTATTCTTCCTGTTCATCATGTAAATGTTGATGACTGGTCCTCGTGTTTTTCCTTTCGTAATTCTCTCTCGTGGGATGGATCTATTTCAGACCGAAAGTACTAGGGAAATATTCGGTTCCCTCCTTAGCGATTCCCTCGAAGTTTTGAATGGACCAAAGATAGAATAGACTGACATGAAATGTCTGTCTTATTTAATCACGCATGTTTAAGGCCGAAAATGTAGCACATATATATATATATATATATATATATATATATATATATATATATATATATATAGTTGGTGACCGTAGTGGAAGGCTCCTTTTCAATAGCAACTACATCATGATGTACTGGAGGGTACAACTACTTTTCCTCCATCTTACCAATGATACGTACATTATCATTCTGAGTGTTAAGCAAGGATGTATCTTGTACCATTTGTGAGCCTATGGTATGACTCGACCAAGGAATAAACCCTGGTCTACCGAGCAGTTTGCGACCACTAAACCAAACTTTGAAAATAGTCCTTTCAACATTTGGGTGCAGGAGGGTGTCGTCAGAGACGTTTTTGCTTGGGTCATTGGAGAATACGGGTCTTTCATCATCATACTCCATTCACCAAGTAAACCCTATCAGAAATGATCAGTCTCAGGTACGCACTGCAGTTTACGCTAAAAGAGAGAAAAATATACATCTGTGTGTGTGTGTGTGTGTGCCTCCACCTCCCATTACACCCGAGCAGGACGAAACACAAATTATTTTAAGTGGAGTTAACAGTTTTGAGTTAAGATTTTTCCTTCTCCTGGACCAGTCGCAAAACCAAGTTTAAAGAGACAAATCCGCCCTTCTATTTACCCATAGCTGGGGGGAAAATAATTTGATTCATACCTTTAGCTAAGTTATGAGTGCTTTGGGATAACGTGACCAGCCTTTTCTAGAATTTGAACTCGTGTCACAGTGTTCATTTCATGCAATAGTATCCATTATATATATATATATATATATATATATATTTAATTCATGAAATTTAGACTGCCACCCCTGAGTTTCATGGAGTTTTTTGCAAAACAACAATCATCAGGCAGTTGACAAAATTAAATTTCTTAACTGCCTGATGATTGTTGTTTTGCAAAAAAATCTCCCAAAACCCAGGAGTCGCAGTCTAATTTCCATGAATTAAAAGATATATATATATATATATATATATATATATATATATATATATGTCATGTATATATTTATTAATTTATTATTATTATTATTATTATATAATAGCTCTATCCTATATATTGAGCACTCTCCATCTTATATTGCACTTCGTTCGACACAAGCCCACCAAGTTATTTCGTGACAACCAACACTGTTATAATATATATATATATATATATATATATATATATATATATATATATATATATATATATATATATATGGGGATTGATCAATAAGTTTTTATCATAAACAACTCTTCTAAAATAGTAAATGGTTTAAAGTGGAATCAATCAAATGTAACAAATAGGTTATAAACTTCAGGAAAATAAAGAAGCTAAGCAAATTAGTTTCACATGATTGAATGAAGCCAACCATATGTCATCTTTCCCAAACTTATTTTCTCTTCGCAATCGGTGTATAGAAATATTTTTTTGACAAGACAGTCACTGCAAAGAAAAATAGAATTATTTCGCGAATTCAAACCGAAACTATGTGTAGTATGATACCGGGCAGACTTCAACATTTTATTCTTCACAGAAAATATCGTTAGTGCTGTTACTTACGTTTTCTGAGATTAAATGAGTTACCAATAGCAAGAAGTAATTGTTTCGTTCAAATGTATCAATTAAAGTAATTTTTTTATGCATACCACAATTAACTGGTTGTTTTCTTTTACAGCAACGTTTATATATGTTTCGTAGGAAAAATTGCCATGACTTGGATATGTTGACAGTAATTTATTCTTTACAAAGAGATGTTGAGACCAAAGGGATCATGAACATATACTTTTAGAAAACAATCAAATATATTATATGGGGATTCTTTTGTTGAAGAATTCATTGTCCAATTAATTGATTTTAACGGTATTTTAATCAGTCCATGATTACCTTCCGTTGAGAGATTATGGAACCGCGTTAATTTTGATTTATGTTTTTTTATATCTGTTGTTTTTTAAGAGTAATTCTTTTTAAATAATCATATCGAATATGAATAATTATTAAGAGATCTAATTGACGATATATGGGAATCTGCCAGGAACGATTGCAAAATAGTATTCTACTCTGCCCTGATCACCAAAACTCACTATCAGAATTTAATATCATACTCTGTCAAGTAATTTTAGAGGTTGGATCTTTCTTTTCTCCTGGCGTTGAAATGAATGGGAATTTTATATCATCTCTCACTTTATATGCATGTTATTCTTTATATATATATATATATATATATATATATATATATATATATATATATATATATATATATATATATATATATATATAATGATATTTATTATGGATTTACCATAAAATATATGAATATGTAATCTATTAGAAGATCACCAGTATCAACAGAGTAATGGTTTAAACATTCTATTTAGCGAGATTCAAAGAGATACATATCGTAGAAAAAGTTGTGTCATTTAAATTAAACATTGGAACTGACTATTTTTTTTTGGCTTTGTTTAAATAGAGGCTCGGTGTTTTTCTGAACACCACAATATATATATATATATATATAGTCACAGACTTCACCATTCGATCACTGCTTCTCTTTTGGTTACTGTGTGTAAACCCAGCACTAGGAACCAAAAAAACAGAGAATCAGCTGTTCTTCGAAGAATGAAGAAGTTGACTGCTGATATCCGTTGTCTAATTGTTCCTGCTTCCATGCCCAAGAGACTGAATGAAGAGATCAAACTTCGATAAGTCCTAACACTAAAAAGTGAGTTATTTTTGCATGTTTGCTCCCCAGCCTTACCGACATCGCATTCACTGCTGACCACGCGACAGATCTTTATTTGGTTAACAACGCTGCAATATGGACAATTTTAAGAAGCATTCTTTGGAACTGTTCCACATTTTAATGGTCTCCAAATATCTCTGACAGCACGGAATTCTTTGACACTTTCTTGTCATCTCTCCTCAATTGCTTCCGGCAGGTCCTCTAGACAGCATCTATGGTATACACAGAGCAGATCAGAGCAGGCTTTTGCTGGTCAGTCAACACTCGTGAGCCTCTGCATTGGGATGCATAAGATAAAGTCGCTTTTATGTTCGAACTTACTTCTCACCAGTCGTATTCATATTACTTGAATGTTTTATGAGATGGGAGGTAGGCAGCGATACATACGCTGTTTTATGAGATATTTCTTCCAGGATGTTTTTAAAACAGCATGTACAATTCTAGTGTAGTTTCCATTTAGGTTTTTGGAAGCCCGATTGCATTGAATTATAGAGGGCACGTCAGTCCTGATTTTTCTCGATTCTACCAAACATCTGACATTCATTTAGAAAGCTACCTCTTCAAAGTTTATTCCAGATGTTCCAAAAAGGTAACTGCTAATTCCCATAGCATTGACTGCTTGGTTAATTTTGTGGAAACGACCCCGTTAATATGAGTGATAAAATATAATATTAGACCATTAAAATAGATTAAAAAAATGCTTCTATTGTTTAATCAGATTAAGATATAGATCATGTTCATCAAAGCGTACAAACAGCACAGATATCTTTGACTAGCTCTCTTATAATCCAACTTTATCATCGCACACTCTTAGTCAGTCATCGTGACGGCATCCAGAATCCGCACAGACCTGGTGAATGTAAGCTTTTGCGGGTCAGCAAAAATTGATGCGTACACATGTCAGAATTCATATGGGAACGATGCTTATGAGTTCGTTTTTACTTCTTCAGCAGAATCCATCACGTCTTGTTCGTGTTACTTGATTGGTTTGTGAGATAGGAGGTAAGTGACCGTACAACTGGTGTTTTGTTGGATTTGCTTAAAACATCAATCAGCATCTCTATGCAAATCCTATTAAGCTTTTTTTCTCTAAGCATTTCTTTAAAGTTCAAATGGTGCAATCATCTAGTTGTATTGGCTCGTCTTCCGGTAGAGAAAATTAGCATTTCATTTTATTTGAGAGATCAGATTTCATTCGGTAGTTAACCTGTCGATATCAGTCCATATTTTACCTATGCCAGTTTTTATATAACTTTTATTAAATGAGGTAATGCTACTGTATTTGAACTCAACCAATTTTAGAGGCTTCCTATTTAATATGCAGATGTTTTATTTGAGTTCACGGAGAGACCACTGCTACCAATACAGGCTTTGGAGCAAAGGTTTATTTTCAAGAAGTTCCAGATTATCTGCGTTGTCTTTGTCAGTAATAATTTCTATTGAATATCTTCTACTTTTTATCTTTTTGTATCGTGAAACTATTTACTTTCCCTTGATAAATTAGTGTTTGTAATGAAAAAAGGTAATGTGTTATTTTGTGAATTTAAACTTATTCGGTAAAAATAAGCATCTTATCTAAAAAATTGAATAAAATACAACTCATACTTTCAATTAAGATTCCAGAGAATTGTTTGCTTAAAAAAGACGTAAAATGTTTTTTTTTCAGAATTAATGCTAGAAACGGCGTGATTATATCTCAGCAAAATTCTAAAATTATTTTAGGGATATTGCGTGTAAATCAGACACCGAGAGCATCAATCCAACAACACTTTGCTTAATTGGAAATGTATTTGTGGAAATTATTTTTAAATCCAGGAGAATTTCTGCAGCAGAAATGATCAATAATAATTCCACAATAATGAATAATCATCAGAAATTTCAAAATCTGGCTTGTTTCTTTGTAAAAACAAAGCTGTGGAAACTAGTCGACATCTCATAATTCATGAAATCATACACAACTGACACGCACACACACACACACACACACACACACATATATATATATATATATATATATATATATATATATACAAGCGCACACAGACACTCTCTCTCACACACACACACGTGCGTGCGCATATATATATATATATATATAGATAGATAGATTAAACAAGTTGTCTTCAAAATATATTTCATAAAGTCAAAAGAAAATTATCAATACCAACCGGAAGAGCAGGTTAATACCTAAAATAAACGTAGTTAACTTACCCGTCTTTGGCTGCCCTCATTACTACCAGTTTCATGTAATCTGTTTGGGGGAATAAAATAGATCTTCTTCTGTGGGCAGAAAAAACTAAATTCCTATAAACTTATACAAGAGTTTTCACCACGTGGATCTTCCCCTATGTGAACTGAAAACCAGGTATCCAAAAGCATTGCCACTTTCAGGAAAGACTCCCTTAGTTCAAATTATCAAGAATCACTTGGACACGTTGAAAGTAAACCCAAACCAAAAAAAATATTTTCCAGAACACAACTGTGCCAGCCTATCGCTTACAAATGACCGCAAACAAATGATTATAAGCAACAATATATTGAATTATAATATAATTCATTGGAAACCCACGACAAAATCCACCAACTTTGTCCAACCACCCAATAGCCAGAAAAACACTATACTGCTAACGCCACTAATCAACCAACCTACTTTAACTATTTTTGCCACAAAAATACTTAAAGTTTACCATGAATAAAATTGCAGGAACAAAAATATAATTAATTTACTGGACTGCATCCACTGCCAAAAGCAATATTATGGAAAGAAAGGACGGCTATTTTATTCTCTATTAAATAGTAAAAAAGGCAGTATTAAATATTTACACACACACACACACACACACACACGCACACACACACACACACAAACATATATATATATATATATATATTGTGATGAGGAAATATGACACCCTAATACATTCTCCGGGTTATGGAGGAATGAGCTATGACGCCCTGGCGACAGCCGACTATAGTAGTAAGCAGATTAATGGAGGGAGAGCCATCTCTCTTTAACGCTCTCTTTTGTACAAGCTGATATAGTCATGGCGGAACCTCACTCCCTATCAGCTATGTATGTGTCAGCGGAGAACCAAACCTGCAACCATGAATGGTACTGAGGAAGAAACCGCAAAAAAGCCAAAACGTGGTGAATTTTCAAACTATGGGAACTAGTTAGTTGCCATTTATTCATCAAAGGGTGAAGACACATAAGTTGCCGTTTATTCGCCCAAGGGTGAAGACACATAAGGAATTACCTTTTGCTCATTGAAAATGTAGTCATTATTTGGAATATGGAAGAAACCCAAATTCCAAAAATCATGCCGCGCGGATAATACTGTGACGAAAAGAAAAAAGCTTCTCCTTTGAATGAACCACCGCTCCAAGTTATGTAAGACTCCTTAAATGAATTCCCAAAGAAAAGACTTGCCCACGAGGAAAGAGACAATTTTTAATCTTGATCTTATTTGAAATAAGACGTGTATCCTTCTACCAACGCGTTATGGAAACCCAGTAACGAGGGGGGAAAGAGAAGAGAATAAATTCCACGAAATCCCAAATAAGTCAACGTACAGTTTAAGTATATTCCAATTTATATTGCTGTATTCATGCTGACGTCAACAAAAGACAAATTACGGGCGGAAAGGATTGCTCCGATAAGAGAGAGGAGAAAAGAGGGAATATTTCCCCAATGATAAACTTGAGATTTAGAGCTCGAGCTCTACCATTAAACCTCAAAGTCCAAAGGAACGCGGAACGTTTCTATCACTGACGAACTACATTTCACCTTCCGCCATTAATATATATTAAATGGGGATCTCGTCCGGGATACGGGTATTTTAGTGGAGGCTCTTCCGAGATATTGAAAGATTTCCTCCCTCCTGACTTTTATCTGAATTTTTTTTTTCTTTTTTCAATAAAAGGATATTGTTATTAATCTTGTTAACCCAAACCCGGCAGTTCAGAGTCCTTTTTTGTTGGGAAATATTGTATTTGTCGAAGACCTTGTATTTAAGGAGGAAACAAAGCAGGCTAGCTGAGTTGACTTTTAATAATTTACCTATAACTGGCGTAGAGGCTTTAAAATTAGGTTCCGCTAAGGAGTTGGTGATATATGTAACATTAAATAGCTTTCGGCCAACCACAGCCAACGTCTGTGCCCTGCGTTAACTAGTTGACTTGGCGGGAACGAACAGCACCCTGCAAGCCCGCTGGTCACATGTTGGCATAGCAATATATATATATATATATATATATATATATTCAATCCCTTGGCACAAGCATGATATGATAATTGGGGCGATTTTGAGCGAGGTTTAAAAGTAATGGATTCAGCGTGTTCGTTCTGTTATACTCGTTGCCATACACATGTTAAAGGACCTTGTTAGCCCCATTTGTGTCCATGGCTAGAAGAAAAATCTAAAACTGTTACGAATTTAATACATATAACATTCACCAACATAAAAAGAATTGAAAAAGATAAAGGGATAAAAATCTGAAAACATGTGTCATATTTGGATTTAACATGAAATTTAAGCACCCAGATTAAAGATAACAATAAACACTTACCAAAAAAAAAAAAAAAAAAAAATCAGACAATAATACAATATCAGCCCAAAGAAGCACGGATAAACAAATAAGCAAGGAAGTCAAATTACGGCTAATGGGAGACACACTGTTCCCAAACCTTGAGCAATCAATTTTTCCATCTGTCTTCATTTCACACACACATATACACACACACACACACATATATATATATATATATATATATATATATATATATATATATATATATATATATATATATATAAACTTATTACAGTGACCTTTATCAGAAAACATTCTCCAACCGACCAAACGATATGCTACAGCAACAGAATATATATATATATATATATATATATATATATATATATATATATATATATATATATATATATATTGTCATCCACAGGCTGACTGTTTCGTTCTATCAGAACTCTTCAATGTGGCTAGACACGTATATATATATATATATATATATATATATATATATATATATATATATATATATATATATATATATATATATATTAACCAACCCATCCGCAAAAGCAGGATGTGCCACTTGGTCAATTTAATGAACTATGGTTAACAGGTTTGGGTTTGGACAAAGAGTGTTACTTCTCCTATGCCCGTGCCTGTATTTATAAAAAGTTTAAATAGCTCAGTTACCCCTGTTTTACCATGGCTTGAGTGAAAATAGTTTGATTCCTACATTTTAAAGGTCTATGTGAAATTCAAACATCTTCGCCAGGGGTCACTGCGTCCATTTCCTGCGATAATAACCATTACACTGCCAGTGCCTAATATACTGGTGTGTGTTTGAGAGAGACAGAGACAGAGAGAGAGAGTGACAGAAAAAGTGTGTCTGAAAGAGACAGAAATTGAGGGACGAGGGTGCGAGAGATTGAAAATGCATTTACAAGCATAAAATAATTGAAAATAAATTCATGATGCAAGTTGCATGAAATGCATTTACATATCAGTTTAATTCTTGGAGGAACATAGGATATGAAGTGAAAATTTTCTAAAGGTCTGTCGATTCGGAAGTGCAGACGCACAAACCCATACACATACACATTCACGCACACATACGTATACACACACTCACACACAAACACACAACTGTTTTTGGAAGTGACAATTTTTTTTCTTTTGATTATGATGGCGATGCACCTCTGCAACGAGTGTCTTTCATATGACACTAAATAACCTGATGGTGAGGTTCCAGTAATGCTGGACCTTTGGGGATTGCGGAGTACCCCTTCATTGCCATCGCTCCCTGGTCCACTCTGGCCCGGAATGGTAGTGCCTGATTGGGCCTTATCTATGGGTTGAATATAACTAAGCAGTGTGTTTATGCTAAACTGAATTGTTTGAATTAGAACAGTTTGACTAATTTGAATAGCTTGAAATAGATATATTTTTGACAATTAAACTGTGTACTTATGCTAAACCGAACTGCTTGAAATAGAAATGTTTTGACATCGAAACTGCGAACTTTTATTGAACTGATTTCTTTTAATAAGTGCTGTTTCAATAAATCAAATAGCTTGAAATAGAAATGATTTTGACAATTAAATTGTGTACTCATGCAAAACTGAATTTTTTGGCATAAAAATGGATTTGGTATTAAATAACCTACAAAGGATGATATGCCATAAAAATCGACCGACCAACTTTTAAATCACCATCATAATTTTTTTCTTAAGAGACGTGTAAAGGATTTTTTTTGTTTTTATTTTTTCTTCTTTCAATTTGCTTTCGCTTTATGGTTTGCAAAATTAACCAGAAAACAATAAGTGTTTGAAGATAATAAGGTTTGTAAAAAGTACATTGGAATTGAATTAAAAAAAACCCACTTGCAATGCTTTTAATAGAACAATACTGTTTTTCTACAAGGTTGGTTTTGACATTAAACGACAAATGTTTATATACCATTTAAAAGGTAGAAGGTAGCATTTTCTCCTGAGACTAAGTAAAGTACGTCGTTCCGTTGGCGAATTTTTTTCAGTTGGACGGTCAATGCCTCTAACACATAGACAAAAACACACGATCAAGTTGCAAATCCATTGAAGATGTGTTAACCTCAGCAGTCCAAGCCAAATTGATAACAAAAAGGTAAAAAAGCATATCATAATCTAATGGAGTTGTTTCTATTAATTGCCACTGTCGTAAGAAGCTAGGAATTTTCATGACTTACTTTCTTAATTAAACAACTGCAGAATTTTACAGTTTCCATTAACGCCGACAAACCATCTTCTTGCTCAAGAAAATCAGTGAAAATATGACGGAAGTTAGTTAATCGCGAGGACACCATATGGTCCACGGTAGCTTGTTAACATTCGTGGTTCAGTTTTCATATCGATGTGAACAGTTCTCTCGCATGGGTTTAGACTTGCTAGAGATTCTAAGAACTTGGATATTATTGCAGGGGACTAAACAATTGTTGCATATTGGCCTCAACCCAGCCAGGCTGTCAAAATAGGAAATGCACCTGTGTAAATAACAGAATATCAGAATATAACGTTGACCGTGAAAGGGTTGAATGAGTGCGATTTGTGACGCTGAAAAGAAGAACGTGGACGTAGAACAATTATATAACTCTGTGCACAGGAAGTTCAATCAGTTGGGGATAAGATGCGCATGAGAAAACCAGCACCCAGAGAGGCTGGGCCACCAGGCTACCAGTTGAGCAGCCCAGGAGAACGGGAAAGAAACACTGTTATGGCCATAAGAGTGGGGGTCAATATGTTGCAGTTCTGTTCGTTCTCCAACTCCCTCTCACACACAACCCTTCCAAATAAAGAGAGAGGTATATTTTTCTAAAGAACTGTGTCGCTCGTCTTTATTGTGTTGTCGTTATGATTCTGCATGCAGATGTGTATGTGTTATGTGCTATACAGCATAACAATATCCAAATATATTTCAACGATAAAAATTAGATGATAGTAATCCTCATGTCGTGCTGCTAGCATAAATTTCCCTGACTCTCTCTGTCTCTGTCTCTATCCAAAATCGTCATCTATCGCTTCTGACAGGTCTTCTAGACTGCATCCTATGTCCATTCAGAGCTGCAGTCGGCCAACACTTGCATATCCGTGAAAAGGGCTTCGTAAGAGAACGTCGCTTATGACTTCGTCTTTACTCCTTCAGCAGTGTCCCACATGTCTTGTTCGTCTTATTTGGAAGGTTTTAGGGATGGGAGGTAAGTGTCCGTACAGCAGTTATTTTTTTTGGATGTTGCTTCCAGGATGTCTCCTTATGCAGTTCCCGTCTAGCTTTTTCTCAGTGCGCTTAGTCAGCATCTATGGGGTACATCTATACAGTAGAATCAATATGACCGCGGCTTGGAAGAGATTGTGTTTTATTTTATCGGATAAGTCTGACTTCCCTATGATCGATGACCAATCGATAGCAGTCTATGCATTCGCTAGGCGCAAATTGATGTCATTTTCAGCAGATGAGATGCTGCTACTGAGGTACATGAACGTGTCCATAAATTTCAGAGAACCCCCATTCAGAGTGGAGGTGTCTTCTTTTTGATTAAAACACATGTACTCCGTTTTGTCTGCATTCACACGGAAGCTATCATATTTACCCAAACCCTCCGCTCGGGCAGGATATGACACAAGGTCAATTTTTTAAGCGGAGTTTAACAGGTTTGATTTCAGAGTTTTCCTTCTCATAGACTAGTTGCCTCACCAAGGCTGAAGAACCTAGTCTGCCCTACTATTTACCCATAGCTGGAGGGAGAATAATTGGATTCATACCTTTTCCAAGGGTATTAGTGCTATGTGAAATGCAATCAGTCCAGGATTTGAACTCGTGTCGCCGTGTCCATTTCCTGCGACGATAACCATTACTCCACCTCTATAGCTATACAACACAATCAATTTAAACAAATAAATCTATCAACAGATATCAGTGAGCGTCAATATTTTCTCCAAATTTCTACAACCTCTAAACATCATTAACTCTGAACTCGAAGAGAATAAAATGAGAAATATCATTTAATTGTTTTATTTCATTCTTTTCCGCTTGAGCACTAAACGATCACTTGAAGGCAAGTGTCACATTTCCCTCGTTTACAACGACAATCAGTTACTGCTTTGATCCTCCTTATTGTGATTATCGAGAATGTCTAGATAACTTTGGTTTGCGCTCAGTGAGTATACTAGCTACCGTCAAATACAATCTCATGTCCTCGAAATGTTAAGGCTAGCAGGTGAAGTCACCTACGATAGAACAAATGTCCAAGTTATAGACTAGAGATTTATCTACCTAAATTCATTCTTATCATAACCCCTCTAACTGTGCACATATAAGTTTATATGAGTAATGAGTGGCCCCAGTGTAAAGACCATTCAGAAGTTAGATATATATATATATATATATATATATATATATATATATATTGATATATATATATATAGAGAGAGAGAGTTATATATATATATATATATATATATATATATATATTGAGAGAGAGAGAGTGAGAGAGAGAGAGAGAGTCAAAGATCGACCTTGGCTAAAATCGCTATAAATCAAAGCGTGGGTTTGAATAAATTATTTAAATGAATATTCATGATTTTGTCAGAAGCGAGTGTGAAGATTAACGGCCCCCTATAGGCCAGAGAAGCAAGGAATGTTGTCAAAATTTAATTGTAAGAAGAAATAATACTCACTGCACAAATATCAGAAGATAAATATATTGCCGTGAAACTGCCAGTATCAGAAAACTTGGGCTGGCTGTTAGGCTTTTATAAGGTTTTAAGCGTGAATGAAAAAAACAAAACAATTTGTTACAGACTAGATTCGACTCTTCATTTGCTGTTTCTTAGAGCACAATGATGAGAAAATAAAATGAAGGCGTTGTGTATATCGTTCATTTAATATATATATATATATATATATATATATATATATATATATATATATATATATATTATTCGCTCTAGTTAAACCGGAGTTGGGAGTAATTCCATCAGAACAAAAACATCATTCAACAGTGAACAGTTAAATTTTCCTGGTTAAGCGCTCAGTGTAACTGACATTACAGAACAATAATTTCTTTAAGAAAAAACAACAACCGGTCACATTATGATTATAAATTTATTTCCATCCTATTAGGTTTTTTTTTTTATATAAATCAAAAACACCAAATAAAATTAACAGGATTTCTTCAGATCTTATGGATAAAATAATTCACAACATACACAGGAAAGAAGGGTGGGAGGGGATAGAAGAGGGGTGAAGAGTTTTCTCCTCATGTAGCCCACTTTCGGTTATTTTATTGCCGGTTGGAATTATAGTAAATTATTTTTTTTTTTTAATTTTAAATAATTTTCGACTTAAAACCCCAGATTTAATACTAATTTAGATAAATATAACTTTCTTTAATATCTTTACGTAAAGATATAGTAATACTTATATTAAATTTAATTTAAAATTATTTTTTAAAAATTTCAATTTTATTTTCGTGCCTATTAATTCAGTTACCCCTACATCATTTGCTATATTGTCATTTTATTTTATTTTTATTCATTTACCTTAAATCTCAATTTAATCCTATGTTGTTTTTTTTTAATGTAATCTTTATCTATGATAATTTTTTCTATACTTTAAATTTATTCCTATATCTACATCTAGCTATTTTATTCACATCTCTTATTAAACAATTTTTCAGGGTCTGGGTATATCCTTATTTGCATTTTTTCCTCTAGGCATAGATACATCTACTATCAAAGCATTTTGGAGTATTTGACTTATCCATAAGATCTGAAGAAGTCCTGTTAATTTTTTTTTTTTTTGTGCTTTTGATTTATATCAAAAACCCATAACAGGATGGAAATAAATTTACAATCCTAATGTGACCGGTTTTTTTAAGTATATATATATGTATATATATATAAAGCAAGAAATAATGAAATCCATGCTATACTAAAACATGAAACTTACTATAAATTAATTGATACAAACGTATCTAATAATAGGATATCTTTCAAACGCACAATTAAACATTAGCAAAAAATGTTCACTAACTACGTTCCAAAAACAAGTCGGCGGGAATAAAGATAGGTCTAGAAACACAAAAATCTGAATTCATTGAAATTCCATAATCTAGTGACTTCATATTTAGACCTATAGTAGCAGGCCCATCATGCCCCACGAAAACTCAGCAAATTAATTGACATTTTACTACAACCATTTCTAAACAAGATGAATAGTTATATTTAATATGACGTCCACTTTTTAAACTCCGAATCACACAAAAAAAATGATCCCGACTCACTGATGATTACATCTGACGTCATCATCCTGTACTATTATTTACCCCATGAATTAATAAAACAAGCCATTTTAGATTGAAAAATAGCAAGAAACATTATTCCCAAAATTTAACAAAAAGTTATCACAGATGGTTTAAAATTAATCCTAAATAAATAAATAAATCTCTTGTCACTAAAATGTCACCAACGTACGCCTCATTAACCGAAGCGTATTTGGAAAAAATCTTAATGAAATCTTTGGTAAAAATACATTATAAAAACGGGACTTATTGAATAATGAAAAAAATACTTAGTTGATTTTTTCATATGGTGTAAGTGGCTTTGAGGCAACATAAACGATTTAGAAAGCTTACTCTATTCACCAACCCCTCCGCTCGGGCAGGATATGACACAAGGTCAATTTTTAAACGGAGTTTAACAGGTTTCAATTCAGAGTTTTCCTTCTCCAAGATTAGTCGCCTTACCACAGCGGAAGAACTCAGTCTGCCTTACTATTTACTCATAGCTGGAGGGAGAATAATTGGATACATACCTTTCCCAAGAGTATTAGTGCTATGTGAAATGCAATCAGCCTCGTCAAGGATTTGAACTCGTGCCACCGTGTCCATTTTCTACGACGATAACCATTACACCACGGGCACCTCCGATTTAGAAAGCTTACTACAAAACTTACACCCTAAAATAAAATTCACCTTTGAACTCAGATTTAAATAGCCACCATTTTAGATATACTCATTAAAAAAGAAATTGACAAATTATCACAGACACTCACCCAAAACCCACTGACACACTACAATACCGCCATTTCAAAAGTCCCCCCCACCAAAAAAAGCTTAAATTCCAACCCTTACACCCTAGCACGTAGAATAAGAATTATAGTCTGTAATAAAGGTCTCAGAAAACCTCGCCGAGAAGAAATGCACGTAACCCTCCACCAGACGAGATACCCAAATTAACTAATAAATATGGAATTCAAATTAGCAGCAAAATGCCATTAAAAGAACCATGAACCGCAACAAAAAAAGAACAACGAAGGACCCTTAACATACGCCTCATCATGCAACAAATAATACCCAAAATTATTCACAGAAATAATCTTTAAAAATCTCGAATAACAAGGAAAACAATGATAGAATCAACACCATACTAGACACAATAAAAATCACCGAAAGTCAGAGACGACACGGAAATTTAAATCACATACTCACATTGTCAACATTTGGGGAACACACAATGAATGGAGTCACAAAATGCAAGAATAAAAGACATGGAGTGTGTAATATAATTAGAGAACGAAAATCCTATATCTTCTAATACCCCAAAACAACATTATAATAAGTGAAAATCTAATCTGCAAATCAGAATACGAAGTCTACCTAATCGACTTTTGCAAGTGTAAAACAGTATACATAGGATCGACTCAGACTCTAAAAAGCAGAGTATTCTTACTCTAAAGTTACCTTATTTTACCAGAAAAAAGAAAACTCTTTGTTTCAAAACACTTAAAGGCATGCAGTAATAGTAATTTTCAAAATTCTTGGCTTCGATGTGGCACAAGACAGAATGAATGGAGCGCCCAATGAGACTCGAACTCACTCGTGAAGGTTTGCTAGTCTAGCTTGTTAACCGTTACACCACCAGAGGTGCCCTTAAGGCATACAGTAATAAAATGTTTCAAAGCGATGATTTCACATTACTCCAAATAAAATTAAAAATATTTTCATTGATAAATATAAACCTAAATTAAACAGAGTCTAGACAATCAGACACACACAAGTAGAATAACTTAGGGAGGATTGTAAGTAGTTGGTTGGATTTCATGGCATATCAACTGTTGCGTTCTGCTTAGTGAACGCTTGTAGTATTACATGAAGGACAAACCTCGACATGAGAAGAAATAGAGATATATTCTCAGGAAAAAGTATATACAATAGAGAGACTATTAGTAGACAAGAACATTGGATTAGTGAATACAGGATAAAGATATTGTCCAACGATATTATTGGCTTCCGTTTTTACGGTAGCAAGTAACGTGATCTAGTACGGTCTCCAGTCACCAACGCTTTAAAAATATTCATATAAGAAGCTGCTCTTCACCTTCTAGTTTGCTTTATTTCTGTATGAAATATACAGAAGGCACAAGGCCTTGAAGTTTTTGGGGAGGGGAAAGGAGCGGTCATACTTTTCTATATAAACTAAGGAGACCTAACTAGCCACATTCGCCGACCCATTCAACAATACAATATAAAGCCATTCATCCATCGCCTTTTGCGCTGCAATCACCAAAATACCACATTTGCTCTATGAAGAAGTCCTACTTAAAATCCCGAGATTAATGAATGATTTTATTTACATGTATGATTTATTTACAATGAATGTGATGGGAATGGGAGAAAAACCCCGAAATATATACAAAAACAAAGGAAAAATCTCCCGTTTGGTTGCCCTCCCATCCCCCCGTCTATAAAATTGGAGGCCGACTGTTTTCCGGGGCGAAAGAACCGAAAACAAGCCGGACCTACCCTAGATGGGACAGGAATCCTAATCTACCGGGGTAAAAGAAATAAGGGGCCGGGCGCGGTATGGGTTGATATAAGCAGGTGATATGATTTTTATACATATGCATGTTCAAGATCTTCAGTAAACGTGGCCTGGGATACGGGTTGAGGTCGAAAAATAATGGGGATGGGGAAGATCTTGAGAACTAACGACTAGATGACGGGGACAATGACTCACAAACATACTGCTAACTAGGTACCTGGGTACCAAAAGAAAAAGGGAACAGTTCTACTCAACAGGGGTTGGGTCCCTAAGGACCCGTACCGTAGACGCCATGAGCCGGCAGAGGAGGGAAGGATGACTCCAACGTTGCCCCCTTTCGCACGACCAGGCTCGCTGCATTCACCCACCTTTTGCTGAATGTTATGCGATCCAAGCGTTTTCTATCGCATCTGATTTTGACCCTCAGCTGATGCCGAAAATACAAAATCAGATCACGATGAGAAAAGTTTGCATCGACATACAATCCCTTGTTTCGCGTCGTCCAAATCACCATTCTAGCTACAGCTAGGATCGCGAGAAACACCACACGCTTCTCACCCTGATACGGAGGAAGAACGTAACCAACGTCGAGCAGCACGAGCTGTTTGGGTTCGATGCGAGCCGTCCACTCGCCGACGTGATCCCAAAACGGACGAACTCGCTCGCAGTAGTAGAAGGCGTGCTCAGCCGTTTCTTCCAAGCCACTGCCGCAGCGAGCGCAATCGGGCATGTCTGCCAGGCCCGCCTCGTAGTTCAAGCCGACAAGGGGTAACGCATTTCGAACAAGTCGCCAGGTGAGCGAGAACTCGGAGTTGTTCAAGAAGCTCGATCCTGGCGCCCAATTCCAATGAGAGCGGATCCCCTCCTTCGTCCAGCCGCGCCGCTCGCTGAGAGGATCAGAAGCGGAACCCACCACCAGCTCCCGATATAGTTCTTTTCGAGGCCGTGAAAGGTCACTGGACCCAAGAAGGTTACGAAGGGCCGTTCGGCACTCGCGGACAAACAGTGTTTCGCCCAAAGGCCTACGTCGACCTTCAGCCTTTGGGTCTGACTGGAGGCGAGGAAAAGTCCGACCTGCCTTCAGTCTCCACACTGCGTCCCCCGTCAAGGCTCTGCCCAAGTATGCAAGTCTTTCAGCAAGCCAGTGGCTCTCCAGATCAGGCATACCTAGACACCCGTTGCGTGTACGTTGGATACAGACCTGCCTACGGACCATCGGCCTTGCACCTCCCCGGAGCAATCTGAAAAGGGATCGTTGCAGCGCCAACCGATTTACCTTAGGCAGAGGAAGTACAGCCAATCGGTAAAGGATCAAGAGGAAGACGTACACGGCGCACGCCTCCGCCCTGCCCTTTAAGGACAACCTCCTTGAAAGCCAGATTCCCACCTGAGCATTCACCTTGGCTTGTATTTCCGACCAATTTCGCTCCAGTTGGAGGTCGGGCCCGAACCACACCCCGAGGATGCGGACGGGTCCGTCACTCCAGCAGAAGGGCACCGGAAGAGTATTGCTACCCCTCCAAGCACTGAGCCGCAAACCTTCGCTTTTGTCAAAATTGACCTTGGCTCCTGCAACCCGCTCGTACTCGCTAACCGCCTTCTTCACAGCCTTTATATCCAGGCGGCGGGACACAAACACTGTGATATCATCGGCGAACGCGGAAACCCTTGCCGTAAGAGGGCCAGCAAAAGGGACACCGCGCAGGGCCGGATTCTTCGTCCTATCCCTAAGCCTACGGAGCAGGGGCTCCAAAGCTAGGACATAGAGAAGAGGAGACAACGGGCAGCCCTGCCGGACGGAACGCTCGACCGCGAACACCCTCGAACGCCTTCCGTTCACCTGCACCACTGCCTGAGGGTTGTGGTACATCATGCTAATCCATCTGCGAAACTCCGGTTTGAATCCGGCAGTCTCCAAAACAGTCGCCAAAAACCGATGGTCAACCCTATCGAAGGCCTTGGACTGATCTAAACTGATCAGCGCAGCCTCGGTGTCGTCTTCTATACCCTCTAGGACCTCGCGAATCAAGTGCAGGTTGTCCTGGATCGATCTTCCCTTCACAGCAAAGGTCTGCTCAGAGCCGATCAGATCGCTAATGACAAGCTGTAAACGATTCGCTAAGACGCAGGCCAAAATATTTAACTCTGTGTTAAGCAGAGTTATCGGCCTGTAATCGTCTAAACCCTCCCAAACATGCCTGCCACCTTTCTTCAGCAATGTGATCACGCCCTTGGTAAGGCTACCAGGGATGGCTCCCTGAGCGAACCAATGGTTGAACATATCCGTCAGAATAGGCACAAACATGTGCGACATCCTCAAGTACACTTCGTAGGGCAAACCATCAACTTCCGGCGACTTGTTGAAGCCGACCTGCTTCAACGCGTCACGGACTTCACATTCAGTAACCACACCCTCGCAGCTAGCCGCTTCAGCCACCCCAAGGCGGGGGAAGTCGGCAAGATAGCTACGAAACTCCCGGAGCGGGAGATCAGTACAGCGGGCCAAGCGATCCCGAAAGTACGCCCGAAAGGCGTCACGAATCTCGCGACCCGATCACAGCAGTCGCCCATCCGGGGCCTTGACAGAACCGATATACCGATCGGGGAACCTTCGCACTTCTTCTTCATGCGCAGTTGCGTTCGTTTTCACAGCTTCGTTGAGAACTCTCTTTAACCTAGATCTAACTACGTATCCCTTGTAGCGCTTGCTACTCTCGCGCTCAAGGTCCCCCTTAGCTAGCTCTACGTTTAGGGAGTCCCCCCCAGCCACCGCCCGGGAAAGTCTATCGTCTATAGATTTCGCTTCCGTGGTCCTATCTAAGTTGAGCTGTCGACCGTACTTGGTAGCGAAATCTCTAATCCTATGTTTAAGAGATCACCACCACCTATTGCCGGTAACCGCCCCCACTAATGCCCGTTGAATTAGGGATTCTAGCCGGTCCCGGAAGTCCCGTATCTCCAGTAGGGAGGTATTGAACTTCCAGTAGCCGGCCAGACTAGGCCTATTTGCTAACCGTAGACTGACTCTAACAAGTTTATGGTCAGTACACGCTATCAAGTGGAACGTGGGACAACTAACAAAGTCAATGTCAGCTCGTCTCACTAACACTCTGTCCAAGTAGGAAGCTACTTTGGCAGAGGGCGAACTATCTAGCCACGTCCACATCTCCCGCCCTGGGTGATCCAGACGAAACCTGTCGACGAGGTCATGACGAGTCATGAGGCCGGCAAGGCTGCTTTCACACCTTCCCACACGCCTAGCTCCCGGCCCGACCTTATCTATCTTGGGATCAAGAATCGCATTCCAATCACCCATTAAAACTAGCCGCTTCGTATCGTCCAGGAACGGCGCCAACCGACGAAAAAAGGAAACCCTCTCCACAACGATATTGGGCGCATAAACCGCAACCAGACGAAACTTGAAACTTTTCACGGCAACATCGGCCACAACCAGTCGGCCCCCGTCACCTGAAAAAACAACGTCAACATCAGCATCAAGGCTGCGTCCAACTAGCAAAGAAACCCCAACGCTGGTACGTCTGCCGTATGCTGAGAAAACGTTAAAATCGCTTTCCAGCACACGACAGTCGGCACCACAAGTGAAGTGGGTTTCCTGCACTGCAGCAACATCTACACCGAGAGTTTTGATTTCACCAAGCAAGCGCGTACACTTGCCCGGATCCCTCAATCCCCTCACATTCAAAGTAGCAAGGTTTAGAGCCATCAATCCCACTTACCTTACTCATCGTCGACTATGGGCCGGAAATCGCAGGGATCCGGTGCCGAGCTCAGTACTTACTCGGTCGTCCCTGGTAATTCCCCCGACATCCACGGGGTACCGCAACTTTAGGGACCTATAGAAGGAAGGGTGAACTAAAATCGGGACCCTGCCCGAACAAAAGGGAAGCATTTTTCTTAACATGGAGTTTTTTGTGTCCGCCAACATTACGTCCGTCCGACTGGCATCGTCGATAAATTGCCAGAGCTCTGTAGTCCGATTGCCAGCCGTACGGACGAATGTGGTTAACATTGGTGCGTCCTTGAATAAGTAGTAATTTACGAAGGTCTTTACTTCGATTTAGCACAAGGCCAAATGAATGGGGCACCCAATGAGACTCGAACTCACTCGTGTAGGTTTGCAAGTCTAACTTGCTAACCATTGTGATATCCAGCTTGTCCACAGTCCTTAATGACAGCAGTGGTTTCAAGGACTTTTTGACCACGTGGTCTAAATTCTGGGGCTGAAGTATGTCTTCACAAAAATGATATGCAGTCAGTGCACGGCGAACTTCGTTTGAAGTCGACCGTGACCGCTGCTTTTGTACACTGGATGATGATAATGATGATGCTGGTGGCCTTGATTCTCTTGTCGCTGACTGGGAACGAAGGAGTAAGTTGGGGGTTGTGATAGGTGAGAGTGAGGGAGTTTTAGGAGAAAGTGGGAAGTCTGAGAGGTGTGCTGGGGTACTTTGTTGGGGAGGGATGATTTGAGCTGGTCGAATGTTTTTCTCTCCCTTTGGTTGGGGCGAAGAGGGTGTTTGGGATTGTTTTGCTTTTACTTGGGGTGGCTTTTTTATGTTTTTCCCCCTTCCTCAGTTATTGAGTCCCCACTATCCCTACGTCTTTTTAAATTTATGGAGTAATCCATCGCTTCAATTTCTTTAGTTTTTTCTTTAGTTTTTTCTTTGATTTTCTTTGCTGTAGTAGACGGTGATGCTGCTGCTGCTTTTTTCGTTGTTGTAGTAGTAACAGTAGTTACAGTATCAGCACTAGTGGCTGCTATTGGTGCCTCACTATCTGATGTTTTGACTGGGCTCTTCTTTTTTTTCCGCCCCTTTGTACTTGGTTCCACCCCTCCTCTTTGTCGGGGTGGTCCCCAGTGTCTTGTTTGGGGCTTTCGCCTGTTGGCTTCGTCATTGTATTCGTTGTTGCTGCTGCTGCTTTTGCAGTTACGGCCGTAGCATTTGTTTTTGTCGTCGTGTTGGTTTTTTGAGGGCAGGATTTAGAGAAGTGCCCCAGTTGTTTGCAGTTCCAACACTGGGGCTTCCTATCCTCCACGACTACCGTCATTGTCTGGCTCCCATATTCCATGGTGTGGGGTACAGCCATAAACCCCCCTCTGTCCATGCAAATGGTGAACAAATAATCACCGTGCGCAGTCCTGCTTGGTGATTTTGCCTTGCCTGCATCTTTGATGTCCCCATAGTTACTCAGAAATGCAGCCAACACCTCCTCATTTAATTCAATCGGGACATTACACACGGTGATCTTTATTCGCCTTCTTCCCAGATACTCGGGCTGAAGCCGGAAGTACTTGGATGTAATATTATCCCCGGCCAGTTTCTTTGCTAGTTCTTCCGTAGGCAGCAGCACATCCCAAGTTGCAAAGCTTCGTCTGCAATAATATTTTGCAGGGATGCCTGCTCCTTTCAATAACTCTTCAAAACATTCTTTCTTTATACCAGCCAGCCTTCTGGTTTTTAAGTCTGTAATAACAAAAGATATTTTCTTGGGCTGGACCTCTTGGACTAATTCGGGAATAAGGAGTACTCTATTCCCTTGAAAATACTTTTCATGTTTTTCCCTAATTTGGACATAGTTTTTAGGGCATTTCTTTTGGGTTATTTTTTCTGTCCAAGAGGCTTGTATGGATGGTACTTTTTGAGCCGGTTGTATTGTACTGGCCGGGGTAGATGACTGTGAGGGTCCTGGCCCTCTGTCTTCCGGCTTTGAGGGGAGGGGGGGCTTAGGCCGTCAAATATGTCCGATGTCGAATCGGATGATTCTGCCATAGTTGCTTTTTAAGGCAACTTGGCGAGAAAAAATAACGAATGTTCTTGAGAAAATGAGACGATGTAGAAGATGAAAAAGATGAGTCGTGTTTTTTTTTTTTTTTTTTTTCCCCACAAAAGTTAACAGGAGTTGACCCCCCTTAACAAACAAAATAACAATTGTTTGGGGGAGGGGCAGTCAACGATAACAGTTCAAAACAATAACAAACGGGTTTCAAAAATTCCAACAAATAACAATATCTTTTAAAAACAAGAACAATCAAAAAAAGGACTTACTCGTCAATAGTAATTTTAGCAACACAAGAAAATGAACCTTCTAGTTTGCACTGGTATTAGTATCTACTGCTATATATGTCAGATGGACTAGTTCATTGTGTGGAAAAAGGTGGGTGATACCCAACATAAACTATCGTATATTATGTTGGGGACCCGAAATTATATATATATATAGAGAGATACGAATTTGCACATATACGCACAAACACACAGAATACTTTCTTTAAAAAATAAGAGGCCAAAGTTTTCTATGGACAATCAATTTCAACTGGTCATTCACATACACAAATATGGGAATTAAAAAGAACCACAACCTTTCAAAAAAAACAAAGAGAATGCTAAACGTAATCATTACCTTCCGGAAAATCACCTTAAAAAGTTAGAAACATGCGTAGAAGTAAAAGAAATAAAAGAAATTGAAACCAAATTCGCTTGCAGAGCTATCAATTTTAAAGTATATATATATATATATATATATATATATATATATATATATATATATATAAAATTAACCTAAATTGCGAGTCGAAAATCTTCTACTAAAGTTTCACCTTATCAGATCATCAGAAAGCCAAACTTCGACTAATTCTAACGGAGAAATCGCCTTCTTTTAATCACCAAAAAAACCCACCTAGCTTAGAATTTGCATAACGAATAAATAAATAAGTAAATAATATCTTACTTTAAAAAAATAACAATTTTTTTCTTTTCCCCCTGGGCGGTGATTCGAGATACTTTAATCTCTTGTTCCTGGCAGGGTTTTCTTTTTGTTTTTTTCTGACGAAATTCCCCCGGAAGTATGGAAGACCAGACAATTCGACGACATACTGCTCCGACACTGCAACGCAGTATACAATCAAAATCCGATAGATAGATGGACGAAGGGATGCATACTCCCCTTCCCTAAAAAGGGGGACCTCGGATTAGCCAAAAACTACCGAGGCATAACACTTACATCCATAGCTGCCAAAATCTACAATGCCCTACTGCGAAACCGAATAGAACCCAAAATCGACAACATACTTAGAAAAAACCAAAATGGCTTCCGAAGAAATAGATCCACGACCTCACAAATATTAACCATCCGCAGAATCCTTGAAGGTGTACGGGCAAAGAACCTACAAGCGACATTAATATTTGTCGACTTTACCAAGGCCTTCGACTCCATTCACAGAGGAAAGATGGGACAAATCCTACTAGCGTACGGCATACCTAAAGAAACCGTAGCGGCAATAACGATTCTCTATAGAAACACTAAAGTAAAAGTACGATCACCAGATGGAGACACAGAATACTTCGACATTGTAGCAGGAGTACTACAAGGGGACACGCTGGCTCCGTATCTCATTATCATTTGTCTAGACTACGTACTTAGAACATCGATTGACAAAATCAAAGAGAATGGCTTCGAACTGACGAAGAAAAGAAGCAGAAGATACCCCGCAACAACAATTACCGACCCCGACTACGCCGATGACATAGCGATACTGGCAGATACACCTGACCAAGCCGAAACACTTCTGCATAGTTTGGAACGAGCAGCAGCAAGCATAGGCCTCCATGTTAATGCACACAAAACGGAATATATGTGCTATAACCAAACGGGGGACATCTCCACTCTAAAAGGAACCCCTCTTAAACTAGTAGACAAATTCACGTACCTAGGAAGCAGCGTCGAATCAACCGAAAAGGACATCGAAACGAGGTTAACGAAAGCATGGACAGCTATCAATAGGCTATCGACTATATGGAAATCAGACCTAACCGATAAAATGAAACGCAGTTTCTTCCAGGCAGCGGTCACATCGATACTGCTATATGGATGCACTACATGGACGCTAATAAAACGGCTGGAGAAGAAACTAGATGGCAATTACACAAGAATGCTGCGTGCAATCCTGAACAAGTCCTGGCAGCAACACCCCACAAGACACCAACTGTACGGCCACCTGCCCCTTATCACGAAAACTATTCAAGTTAGGCGAACCAGACATGCAGGACATTGCTGGAGAAGCAGAGATGAACTCATAAGAGATGTACTCTTATGGATCCCCACACATGGCCGCGCAAAAGCAGGACGACCAGCACGAACGTACATTCAGCAGCTATGTGAGGATACAGGTTGTTGTCCTGAAGACCTCCCTAGGGCGATGAACGATAGGGAGGAGTGGCGAGAGAGGGTCAGGGATATCTGTGCTGCCAGCACGATATGATGATGATGATGATTTGTTCAGAGAGCACGGATTTCTTTAAACTCCCTTGACATCCGGTCCAATTTTGTAATTCCTCTCATTAGGTCCTCTAATTTGCATCCATTTTTATGTAGAATGCTGAGGAATGTAAACCTTTTCTCCTTGCTCAACGCTGGTGTATTAACATGGAGGAGTCTAGTGAATAACGTCACTGGAATATTCGTCCAGATTGCTTCACCAGCATATTTTGCCTTTCTTACTAGGGTAGTTTTGTAATGGAAGGCACGTAGTTGTACAGCTCCTGTTTTATTGGATGTACCTTGTTGTTTAAGATAAGCACGCACCTGTGGAGGTGCCCGTGGTGTAATGGTTATCGTCGTAGGAAACGAATACGCCCATACGAGTTCAAAACCTGGCCGAGACTGATTGTATTTTCACGTAGCACTAATACCCTTGGGAAAGGTATGAATCCAATTATTCTCCCTCCAGTTATGGGAAAATAGTAGAGCAGACTAGTTTCTTCAGCGTTGGTGAGGCAACTTGTCTAAGAGAAGGAAAACTCTGAATTCAAACCTATTAAACTCCGCTTTAAAAATTGACATTGTGTCATATCCTGCCCGAAGGGAGGGGTTGGTAAATATGAAGATCAGCACGCATCATCTTCGTGTAGTTTTCAAGAACTTTTTCAAAGTACTTAGTTGAAGTCTAGGTGATACTAGGTGATATAGCCATAGTTTTCAAATGTCAAGGCCACAGATTAGAAAAATTTATCAGGGTGATCGTAAATACATATATCTATAACCTGTAAGAAGTTTAAATCACTTTCAGTAGCAGAAATATTGCTTCTGAGGTACGTTAACTGGCTCACTACTATCAGTTTCTTGTCATTAAAAAAACGAGATGAAATCATATTCTTTAAAACATAAACGCTTTCTAATCTGAGCTCCCATATGGGTCAGCATATTTGCTGAATATTTTACAATATGCAATAGACATTCATTGTGAGTTGGAAGATTCAGGAGAAGCACTAGATCATCTGAATAGTCTCTATCCATAATGGGTTGTGTGGGATATTGTCTTTATTTACTTTTAAAGGCTTTTTAGTTTTATTTGATCTATTGGTGTTCGAAGTACGTAATCTTAGCAGATAATGAGTTTATATGATGCTAGCGTGTCTACATACAATAATCCTGCAGTGACAATATCGAATAAATCTGTGTCATCATCGGGTGAACAAATAAGTGCTTATATATATATATATATAAATATATACAACCACTTCACAGGAGCAGAAATATAGAGAAGATATATAGAATGTGAAAGACAAGTAGTTTAAAATTAGAGCTTTCTTCTCTTGGACAATTTTTTTAAAAGCCTAAAGGACCCAGTCCGCTCTAACATTTAACAACAGTTGGTAACATTTACCAGCATGGACGTGCAAATAACAAATAATTCTCCTGAAGCCAGGTTTTATTCCGGTTTCTTTATTTAATGGCATGTCAACATTTGTGCATTATTTAATGCCAAAGCCATACAGATGGAAGGACAGTATATATACTTTAAAACGACAGATTGGTAATAAAGAAGTTCATACCCTCTCCAAGGGCATTAGTCCGAAAGTAAATATAATAGCACGACCGTTGTTCGAACCTGATTACTAGAATATCGCTGTGCAACATTTTACTCACTAGGCCACAGCGACTACCCCCGCTACCTTTGGTGAGCCCAGTGTTTTGCTCAAAATCTTATATTAAAAATGATCGATACTTACTTCTATCATTTCATATAAGTTACTGAGAACTATTACCGACCCGTTCAGACGGAGTTTAGAGGGCTCGACACCAGTCAATGCTATTTAATATCACCTGTATTATATTGGACTTAATTGAAATTTAGAATAAAAACAAAACTTTAATCTAGAGGAATATTTTCAACTTCTTAAAAAATATAGCAAAAGACTAAAACACTAAAGAAAGGATTATTAGTCAATAATTACTTAATTTATAATTACTTATTTATATTTCATATAAAATGGTGAGACCAATCAAAGGAATCAGGAGAAAATTTTTCTTGAAGTTTTCCGAATACTGTAAAACGAAAAACAAAGGAACGAAAAAATACCTATATCTTATCAAAATGTTGAATAAAGATTTTTTTTTTCCTGTTTCAATAATTTGAAACTGCTTTTATTGGAATGGTCGCTTATTGTAACCACGACACATAGCGATATGTAAACGAAAATTCCACAAGAAGGATGTATACATGCTCGAAAGAATTTATCAGTTCAAATCTAATTCAACATCAACACTTATTTATGGAACCCAAGACCCTGTCAACCATTCTTCAAGACATTATATATATATATATATATATATAGTCATCCACAGACAAACTGTTTCGTTCTATCAGAACTCTTCGGTGTGGCTAGACACGCAGGGTGCTCGAAACCGGAATCGAAACCCGTCCAACTTTACGATAGACTAAGGCTTCAGACCACACGGCCACAAGCGGACAACGTTGGCTAAGGGAATTTTTAGGTATTTCATATTTAGCAAACAGCAGCAGCAGTCTTTGTTTACATTTTTCATAGCCTACCGGCTACCAGAGAGCTCAATTCTTTCGAAGAGCCTTGCATTACGCTAACAGTGGCCGACAATTCCTTCGCTAGAGAGCTCAATCCCGATGGGGGAGCATATATATATATATATAATATTCTGATTTGTCATTGATAGCGTGAGAAAAAAGTGAATTATCTATCCATACATCTATGGGTGTGCATTTTAATCAAATCACAAAAATAACATAACTCTCACTCTGTCAATATCCTTCACTTTCACACACACACATACACACACACACACACACACACACACACACACACACACACACACACACACACACACACACACGCTGATATATATATATATATATATATATATATATATGTATGTACATTTATGAGTGAATACATAATGCGGACCCATATAAGCTATTAGTAGTTTTCTACATACGCATGTTATCGGTATAAAATCATATCTAAAATCGCACAATTCTTAATCTGCGTTGGCACAATTTCATTTGAGGATATCTTGTAAATTCCATAAATCAAAACGGAGGATTATATGACAGATAAGAAATATGAAAAAGTCTCACGAAAAAACACTGTTGGATTTTCTCTTAAATAGGCCATTGCCATAAAAATAAAAACTGAAATCGGGTCGCTTGAATAAATGGTTAAGATTTTATGAGTTTTTATTTTTTGAGAAGACATTCGTTTAGAATTTATTCCGTCAAAAAGTTTCAAGTAAAGCAAGAAATCAAAGACTAAATATTTCAAGTTGAATTTGAGTCAGTGTCAAAGATTAAACAAATCAAAACAATCATTGAAAGAAGAAGAAGAAGAAGAAGAAGAAGAAGAAGAAGAAGAAGAAGAAGAAGAAGAAGAAGAAGAAACGGTGATAAAAAAGCTAAAGTGGTGCAATTGAAGAATAAATAACGAGGAAAATTAAAAAGGAAACACTGATGAGCCAAATGGAATAGGAAGAAAAATGGAGTATAAAATAAAGAAAAATTATTTTAAGAAATGAAATGGGAAAGAAGAAAGAACCTAATAAACAGTGAAAAGAAAAAAAAATCAAATTGATGAAGAAGTCGTTAATAAAAATGAAAATAACAAATATTGATAAAAAGAAAATGAAAAATATAACTTTAACTACAAAATAATGAATAATCACCAAACAAAATTAAAGAATAGAATAAAGAACTTTAAGCAAATTCAGAAAGAAAGGATAAAAAAAGAAAAGATTTGAATACGATTTGGAAAAGGGGAAGAAAAAAGAAAGTTTTGAGTACTGGATTTTGTAGCCATTTGCAGGAAAGAGGGAAACCAAATAGATAAATTGTCGAGGATACGGTTTCCGAGCATGGATTTGGAAGTTGTGTGTAATACCAACCAGGACGAGTATTTTCATTTATAGCTGAGGATATTGTTCTCCTCCATGCATTATCGATCGCATCCTGGTGCTAACGAAATGATATACGGGAATCATTAAATAAGTTCCCACACTTTTTTCGTATGGGCACTTTTATTGATCGTACACACATGAAACTCTAGTACCCTTCAAGTAATCTACTCCGGCTGTAATGCACTTGTACCGTTTCAACAACTTCTGGAAGTCCCCATGGATGTCCTCTTCTCTTGTCTCATAATGAACGACAGACTCTGGGCTTAGGAAATAACCAAAAGTCACATGGAGCAAGGTCTGGACTATAGGGACGGTGAGGAACTGTCTTGATGCCCATCTTGGTCAAATAGTCTGTGACAAGGATAGAGTTGTGGACTGGTGCATTGTCCTGGTGGAAATGCCACTGACCCGATTTGAAGGGTGCTGGACTCTTCCGACGGAATCTCTTCCTGAACTCCCTTAAAACCTCAACATAGTAACCCTAAGCCTAACCCTTTGGCCAGTTAACTCTGGTGTATTAACTTCATTACTCCTCCCATACCTCTCATCATCCCTCACAAACTCTCCGCCTTCTTTGAATCTCTTATGCCACTCAGAAACTGACGCTCGATTCATGCAAGATGCTCCATAAAAGCAGTCTGAAGCATTCCATACGTTTCTGTGGCATTTTTTCTAAGTTTAAAACATAATTTTATTGCATTTCGTTCTTCCTCACATCCAGATAGAATTTTTGAAATTGACCACCTGTGACAATTAGGCTTTAGTAGGGAGTATTCAAATTCCTGCTGTAGTTGTTTATTTGAATCTGAAATCATAAAATTGGTCAATCATCTCATAAGATGTATAGCAATGACATGCTGAATTTTCAAGAGTCTACGACAATTTTAAATGTCTGTAGAAAAGAATCTGCAAACTTATTGAAGGCACGACGTAGCTCGTGACAAACAGATTTGTGTGACTGTGGATGCGAACTGTGACACAATAGTGGGCGAAAGCCTGTGTGTCATGTCAAAAGGCCAAAGTTAGAAGACACACATACTCACCTCCTCGATCTTTTCCATGATCTGCTGAGCAGTTTGCCCATGTACATGAGGACATCACATGACTACTACGAATGTTTAAGAGTCAGTCATATTTACTGATGTGTTTATAATTTCTCCTGCTGCTGTGGAGATCTTCCTACAAAGGATATCAGAGCCAACATTTTTCTTGCAGACTGGGTGTAACACTTTGGCATCCAAGCGGTAATTACCACTGAGGGAAACAGTTTGATAGACATTTTCAACCATCTACTGAAGCTCTTGGGGAGATTGGGTAAATTTTGTTAATACAGATGCAAATACCAAACTTATATAAACATGGAATTGATGGGTTTAGAAGTGACAGACTTAAAATTGGCAGGAGTAGAGGGGACAAACATAGAAGTAAAGTGACAAATTCGAGGGATTGATCTTGACCTGATAGGTTTTGGGATGAAAGGCCTGGATGCGATTGTCCTGGAAGTGATTGGCCGAGAAGTCATAGGTCTGGAAAAGGTGGATATAGGGATGACACATCTGAAGGTTACATGCCAAATAGTGTCATGTCAATAGAGGACAAGGCTAGCGTTGTTAGTTCGGGAAGAAATGGGTCTGAGGGCTTGTGGCTAGGAAGTGATAGGTATGGAAGTGAAGGGTGTGGAAATAATAGGTCTGGTGGGGATAGGTCTGTGACAAACCTGGAAGTCATAGAGCTAGGGTTGATTAGTCAGGAATTAATAGATATAGGGATTAAAGGTGTAGATGTGACATATCTAGAAGTGATACGTCTAAAAGTGAGACGTCTTGAGGTGACAGACCTGAAATTAAAAGGTCTGGAAAAGACTAGAAATTATAGGTCTGGGGGTAATAGGTCTGAAACGGACAGAGCTACAGGTGACTGTTCCGAAAGAGATTGGTCTTGGGTGACATGTCTGAAAGTGATAGGTTTCGCGGTGGAAGATCTGGTAATAGTAGGTCCAATGAAAGGGATCCAGTCAATTTGAATTTGTCATTATATTGACATAAAATTTACATGTTCGGGTGTGAAGTGTGAGAACAGTAGAAATAAATGTGGGGTTGCCATGAAACTCGAATGAAATAGGAACATCAAAGATGTTGTCACTTGATCTCTGGTTGTGAGAAGAAATTGACAGTTACATATTCTTTATTTTGTTTATTATTCAAATGAATTAGGCAAGCTTTTCGGGGGTTTTCTACTGTCTCTCGTTTTGAAAGAGAGAACTTTCGTATTTTATAAAAGTCTAAAACAGGCATCTTCCCAAATGGCCCTATGTGCATTAAGCATTCACATTTTTGATGCCTGCTCCGTTGGGTCGTCAAAAGACTAACTGTTAAAGACGCTAAAGTCACTTTCTCGTGTTTCAAATCAAGGTTAGCTTTTGACCCTTTCCTGCCTATCAAAACCACCCACGTCTTCACACAGGCTGACAGCACCAGAGATAGGAAATTGGTAGTGGGAGAGTTATTGCATAACATAATATTTGATCATAAAAGTCATCATAAAAGTCTATGCAAAAATCAGTCTGTCTCAGAAAATGACGTATAAAATAACCTGACGCACTTTGAAATTCAAATGGATCACCCAATCAAGATCAGAAAACTAGACATGATTATCGATAACAAGGAGCAACGTGTGTCACATATATTTCTTGTTTCTCGAAATAATAATAATAATAATAATAATAATAATAATAATAATAATAATAATAATAATAATAATAATAAAGACAATCATACCAATTGTGATTGGAGCTTTTGGTACAGTAACTAAGGGATTATTAAAGTGACTGGATGACTTGGAAGTCTGTGGAGGAGGGGACTGCTGCATTATTGAGAACGGCCAGAATACTGAGAAGAGTCCTGCAGACTTGAGGCTTCTTGCTATCAGTCAAACTCCAGTGAGAGGCCATCAGTTAATGCTAATATGAAAAACTCTAATGAGTAAATAATGATAAAGAAAACTAAAAAAAGACAAATACTTAGATCTTGCCACAGAACAACAAAGCTATGGTGAAGATGATAATAATAATGGTAATTGGTACTCTTGGAACGATCCCTAAAGGCTAAGTAAAAGGACTCGAATTAACTGAGAAATACGAGTGGAAAAAAGGACCTGAGAAGACCACAAAAAATACGTCACTTATTTGATAAAGCAATCCGGTACTAAGAGGGTTTTGAAAACGTGATAGAATTTTAGGCAGAATCACCTAGATTTAATATCACAAGCCAAATATTTGCTAACGAATCTAGAATAATATTAAAGAATGATTGTTTTTTTGACCTTCGTATACTAGAAATACATGGATAAATAAATCGTGAAAAATATGAGCAAATTACCCCAACTAAAATCGAAAGATTAAATTCTGAAAATCTATAGCCCCTACCTGAATTGATATGCAAAATACTGAAAACCAAAGAACCACAGATGCCAACACCACAAAATAAATTTTAACACTGGAAAACAAAATCTTTGCTGAAAAGAAGACTACATTAACATTCCTCAAAAATGAAAACTGGAACAAAGTTAAGATAAAAACCGAACATTTCAGTATATTGTTTACAAATATCCCAATGAACAACATTACAGGTGCCCGTGGTGTAATGGTTATCGTCGCAGCAAATGTACACGGCGACGAGTTCAAATCCTGGACGAGACTGATAGCATTTCACATAGCACTAATACCCTATGGGTAAATAGTTGGGCAGACTAGTTTCTTCAGCCTTGGTGAGGCATCTAGTCTAGGAGAAGAAAGACACTGAAATCAAACCTGTTAAAGTCCGCTTAAAAATTGACCTAGTGTCATATCCTGCACGAGCGGAGGGGTTGGTAAATAGAATTACTAAATAAAATAAACTACTTTATGCAGGAACAAAACTAGTTTCGCAGAAAATCGTTTTTTTTTCCGACAGGACCCTGACAGAAATACGAAATCTGGATGAGGAATTAGTCTAGAAACCCAGGTAACGAAATTGAGACAACAAGCGAAAGTTCTAAAAAAAAAAAAAAGCAAAAAGTGATCTGTTGGAATGAAACTACAAACGAAACAGCAAAAAAAATCTGACAATAAAACTTGAAGAGACAAATATAAAGAATATTGGCGAAAGAAAGGAGACTTAAAAGATACCGGTATTGGGTCAATCAATATTAAAATAAAAGACATTAAAAAAAAAAATTTAAAAATTCCACCAACAAATAACTGAAGAATGCACGAGGACAAACCAACAACCTATGTTAAGGAAGAAAACGAATTTGGGCTAAAATATGGACATAGAAAGAACATAATAGAACGGTCGAATGGATTAATAACATTAAAAGAATTACAGATTCGAAGAAGGTTCTGAAGTGGACATACTCCTGGAATCAAGAATGTACCGCATTGGAAAATGACAAGCTAAGATGGCATACATGGATTCTGTTTTTAAAAATTCACATTCTTCCACGGCAAACGGACTTTTTAAGTGAGTAAATGCTCTGAAAAAGCAAATATACCCAAATGAATTATTAATGGCGAGATTATCCTGATCCAGCAATTCCTCTAAAAAAATCCTCAGTAACCTTAGACCGATGAGATTTCTGCTTTTGATGGGCAAAATTCTAACTGTGTACATGAGGGAGGTGATCTATAGTTCACTGGTACGCCGCAGATTGTTACCGGAAGAACAAGTAGGATGCCACAGGAACGAAGATGAGCAGGAAAACAAAGCGAAGCTGAAAACTACAACCTTGGCGTAGAATGATAATAAAAAGGCCTATTATATAACCTCACAAACCGGGATTATAGGTTTTCTGAAAATGTACAAAATATCGAACAAATCAAAAAATTCATCTCAAACGACACAAAAAAATGGAAAGTGCAATTAACGGCAGAGAGAAAAAATTAGGCTGAAGTGAAAATCCTAAGAGGCATCTTAGCCATATCTATTTGTAATAGTGAAGATACCATTCAATTACATACTTACGAAATGTACTAGGGGTTATAAATTCAAAAATGACAAGAAATGATCAATCACCTGATATATAAGAACAATATCAAGCTCTTTGCAAAAAAGGAAGAAGAACTGGCAACTCTGATAAAAAAAAATAGAATATACAGCCAGGGTATAGGACAGGAATTTGGCAATGAAAAATATGCCATGTTTATGTTGAAAACTGGAAAAAAGAAAAAAAGAAACGGCATAAAAATCAAAATAATGATATTGTTAATAATAACATTGAAACGAGACCACCCAACTATAGCGTTGGGATCGGCGAAAATACTGCAGTCTTGGTGACTGGAGGGGATATGCTGTCATTCAAACTCCAGTGAGAGACCATCATCTAACGCTGGTGTGAAGACCTTACAGTGAGTATAATAATAATAATAATAATAATAATAAGAAGAAGAAGAAGAAGAAGAAGCAACAAAACAGTAGATGTAGATGATGTGGCGAAAGAGGCGAGTCGATTAATCACATAACAAGCGAATGTAGCGAAATAGCACTGAAAGAATATAAGACAAGGCACAATAATTTGGACAAAGGTGATCCACTGGGAATTGTGCAAGAAGTTGAAGTTTGACCCTCCGAACAAATGGTATTTACGCAACCCAGAATCTGTCCAATAGAATGAGACATACAAACTCCTCCGGGATTTCGAGATACAAACAAATCACCATATCTCGGCCAGAAGACCTGGTTTTATAATAATCAACGAAAAAGAGAACTTGCAGAATTGTGGAAATAACTGTCCCGGCTGATCACCAAGTAAAATTGAAAGAATGTGAAAAGAGGGATAAGTGCCTTGACCTTCGTAGGGGATTGAAAAAGCTGTGGAACATGAAAGTGGCGATAGAACCAATTGTTATTGGTTCTCTTGGTACAGTAACCAAATGATCACTACAAGAACTGGAGGACTTGGAAATAACAGGACGAGTAGAGACCACCCCAACAACAGAACAGCCAGAATACTGAGAATAATCCTGGAAACTTGAGGAGACTTGCTGTCACTCAAACTCCAGTGAGAAACCATCAGCTAACGCTGGTGGGAAAAACATTCAAAACAGAACAAATGATAATAATAATAATTGTAATGTCAAAGTTGTATGAACCACGCTTATTAGTTCTGGAGACTTTAGGAGACTTGCTGTCACTCAGATTTGAGTGAAATACTATCGGCTAAAACTGATGTCAACCCTCAAGGAGTAAATAATAATAATAATAATAATAATAATAATCACGAATCGAGACCATCCAACCAATAGCGTTGGTATGATCGGCTAAAATACTGAAAAGGCTTGTGGCGACTTGAGGAGACATACTGTCTCTCAGACTCCACTGAGAGACCATCAGCTAACGCTGGTGTGAAGAACTCACAATAATAATAATAATTATAATAATTGTCGACAAATCTCGAACAGACGACCAGATCTTTTAATAATCAACAATAATAAAAAAACAACAATAAAAACAGAACTTGCATAATTGTGGACTTTGCTGTCCCGGCGGACAACTGAGTGAAATTGAAAGAATATGAAAAGAGGGATAAGTGCCTCGAACTTGCTAGGGAATTGAAAAACTGTGGAACCTGAAAGGGACGATTATACCGATTGTAGTTAGTGCTCCTGGTACAGTCACCAAAGGATTGGTACTAGGACTAGAGAATATTGAAATAATAGGACGGTTTGAGACTGTTCAAACTAGAGCATTGCTGAGATCGACCAGAATACTGAGAAGAGTCCTGGAGACTTGAGAAGACGTGTCATTTAAACTCCAGTGAGAAACCATCAGCTAACGCTGGTGTGAAAAAAAAAAAAACGAAAAGGAATTAATAATAATAGTTATAATGTCAAAGTTGCATGTACCACGCTGATTTTCATTATGAGTAAAACTTCAAACACAAAAGAATATCAACATTGACGAAGGAATAATTGTGGAAAACGCCCTGATTTACAACGTATATATTTACAAAATCTGCCGCAATAGGTTGAATGTGACGGAATGCCACTTTTTATGTGGAGTTCTACAAATTTAGATTCATAGTTTGACTTTTCTTCGTCTGTTTACTTCACCAAGGTTAAATATCCCGACTGCACTACAATTTAGTTGTTGCTTAGAGGTTTGTAACTACTCGTACGGCCTCAGCTTAAAGTGAAAAGATCACTGACACGTCAGTCGTTTGAACTCTGGTTACTGTTCATTCTCTCTGAGTGTCTCCGAGTTACTAGTTCAAACATACATACAATATCCAGATCCACGACGGAATCAGAGAAAAATACTGTAGAGAATGGAATAGTTTTGTGAAATTTTGCTGGCACTTTATCCCTATAAAATGTACTTGGATTTTGTATACATGACATCAGAAGGAAAAGACGTTTATTGACACGCATAATGTCTTTGGAATTTGACAATAGTTAAAATAGACATAAAAAGGACCAGGATGTAAGTTCTTATTTTTTGAAAAAAATGAAAAATGAGGATGATTGCCGGAAATCGATTCCGGCTTTAAATGGAAGGAATTAAGAGTCAGAACCGGAAATAAGATAAAAATTGCAGTAAAATAAAATAAAAATGGCGGTAAAATAAAATAGAAGGGTGATATGGACGGAGGATTGGTATACGAGTGGAAAAGAAACACAAGTGAAATCAATAGGCTTAAAATTAACAAAAGAAAAAAGTGTTCATCAAGAAGAAAAGCTCACCTGAGGTTTTACAAACAGCGCGTGAATCCACTAAATAAAGAAGCGCTCAACTTAAGAAAAATAGAAATAAAACGAGCACGATATGAGAGGAGAAGCGACACAGACATATGAATGATTCGATTTAATCCCAGGAAATAAGAATAGAAACCGTTGTGAAAAAAAAAAATGTCAACCGGACGTAAAGCGAAAAAAACGGGGAATGAATCAAACAAAACAACAAACAAATCAACCAAAAAAATGAAAGAAAAATAAAAGTAAATCTCGAAATCCGGAAGGAATTTAATGCATCAGTTTTGAGTTGCCTCCCTTGTTCATCGTGCTGGAACATCAAGTTAAAATGTACGACATGAACAGAATGAATCCGGACAATTTATTTAAAATAAATTCGACTCATCTATTTACATCACTATGTTCGATGGTCTCGGGGGAATTCGAGGACGACGTTGTCGTAAGTAAGCGAAGCAGCGGCCCGGGTTAATAAGATAGATAGCATGAAATAATGGTGTCGGCTGGATTTGGGGAGAAAATGAACAGATTTTAGAAGAGTGAGGGCAAACGTGATTTCCTCTGGAGAGGGTGGCGATATCATAAAATACTTCAGCTGAGAAGAAAAGCGATTCCACGTGGATTTTGAAGGGATTATCTTCCTTACGCAGTTCTTGAATAGAGCCCAGTATCTCTGGCTCCGAAGTGACGGTTCCAATGAAATGAATACCGAGGATAAGTAATCGGCATACAACAAGCTAGTATGTACGAGCTGAGCGTGTCAAACTAAATTCGTACGTGAGATAATAGACCCCAGGGGCGGGAAGCAGATTGGTGGGGAAATATTTAGCGGGAAAAAAGAAGAGTGTAAGGAATTAATCTTGGAGCTGAGTTACTCTTCATTGCCTGGATACAACTTCAGTTGGCAGAACGCCTCGTGTCTCCGGAACCTCACGGCAACAAATCATTTGGATTTACGGCATGGCTCACACAAACTTGGCCCTGTTTTGCATTAGAGCCAAGGAAAAGATATGTCTGCTAAAGTCTAATGGTTTCGACTTAAGAATAGATGCTTCATAGATATTTCGGAAGAGCATTTACTTATAAGTTTGCGAGGTTCTCTTAATTCTCAGAACTAGTGGCAGAAAAAATGGTATTTGATAAACAGGGTTTTCTTTATCAGTTATTTTAAAGGTAAACTATTTATAACTTCATCGATTTAAATCCAGTCGGATAAAGACACGCATGAACATATCATAACTCAGACGAATTACATATATTAAACGCAATGTATGTGTCAATGCACCGGTCATTGACCTAACGGTTAGAGTGTTCGCCATTGGCTCGGGAGACCAGGGTTCAATCCCCGGTCGAGTCATACCAAAGACTCAAACAAATGTTACTTGATGCCACCTTGCTTAACACTCAGCTTTATAAGGTACGGATCAAGGGTAAAGTGGAGCAATCCTGGGAAAGGAGTAATGCCCTCCCCTACACATTTGTGTAGTAGCTATTGAAAAGTGAGCCTTCGGGCCACCCTCGACTCTGGTCGCCAACTTTACTTTATGTGTCAATGTCTTTTCTGCTCACTAATTGGTCTGGTTCCGGAGTCAAACTCTATTTGTTTATACATATGAATGCTGCCCTAACATCTCCGGCACTCCTACTCTTCCATAGTTTACTATTTATGTCAATTTTAATCTAATTATGAGCACCGAGCCACCGCACTGTACGTTTTTAATTGTTTCCAAAAACCTGTTCATACAGTCAGCAGGGCTCAGAATATGCTATCACTTGCATATAAGTAATATCCTCACCCCGAAAAAAAAGGACATCCTCTTGAAGGATGTAAACTGCATCTGACGGTGAATCTCCAGTATAGGAAATCTTGGGAGAGTAGATTACCCCTTCATTGCCATTACTCCCAGGTTGACTCTGATCCGGAGTGGTGTTTCTTGTTACTGTCCAGTAGATCTTTTAAAAAATTATTTGTATTAGATAGGAATGCTAAATATCATATAACTAAGTAGAAAATCTTAAGCTACACATCTAAATGTGAAAAAACATTGAAGGCAATTCATTTACCGCTATGCGTAAAATAAGAGACGACAAATTGACATGCCGATAAAATCAATAAAAATCATTCAATCACAAAGAGTATCCCAATTTGAATGATAGGATTGTTTATTTTATTTGTTTGTTTTTTTTTTGGGGGGGGGTTGCTTGTTTACTTGCACTGAAAATGGATTAATTCAATTTTACAAATTCCCTGCGGAGAGAAACTTCTTCTGAAGGGAAAACAATCAAAATCATTCACGAATTTATTATTATGACCATTATTATTAAAGGAGGTAGTCTTGTTTAATCTCTCTCTCTCTCTCTCTCCATATATATATATATGTGTGTGTGTGTGTGTGTGTGATAGCGTGTGTTTGCATAAAAAGATTGTTATTGGTCCAGTGAAATAAAAGTATGTATTTTGAAATGAATAGGCTCAGAAATATTTTCATATTTGGTATTTAGGTTTTTATTATTTCATATAATGGTACCCTACATGTGTTTCGGACATTACGACTTCTTCAAATGTGGGGGCACATTAAATAGCCTGCCTCCATTATTAGTTGACCAGTTCCAATTACTCGTCAGCAATAATCCATCAATAGAAAGCAATGTCAACCATGCATAGGAAAGGCATGTAATGATATTAATGGGTAATGACCATATGAAAATTCTGTCTCTTAGAAAAAATAAAACAAGAATTTTTCCAAGATGTTGCTGTCACTACTATTATATAGTTGCACTACCAGGACTTTAAGGAATCACTTTGAGAAACAGCGAGATTGGAACTACGAAATGATGCTGCTTGACTTTTTTAAACAAATAGTGGTTGCCGCACCCGACAAAAGAGCTGCAGTGAGACCACTTACCTCCCATTTCACAACTTTTCCCAGGAAGTTGAACATGACATGCGAAGCCCTGCCAGAGAAGTTGGGCCGTATACATTGAATCACTACGGTAGGCTAGCCATAAACTCTGTGCGGACACGGGATTCGGTCTACAGGACCTGATGAGAGCAATGGCCGATTGATATTTATAATTAGAGAGATTCAAGGGAATACATCAGCACAACTTAAAGATTAAATGAGGTGTTATTAAATATCAATTGTTGGTTCATTTTTGCATCTTTTATTTTGACTACTAAAAATCATCTGTTTCGAAATGGAAGTAATTTTTATGTTTAAAGGTTTACTGGCAACTAATATAACTGCTCTCAATACGTCTTCAGTGCATATAAGAAAAAATCAAGAGTTTGTACCTTTTAATTCAATCCAAATTTATCGGATCCCCCCCTATTTCTAATGTATTTATATTCTGGTCGTTTTCCGTCAACTTTCTTCAAAACCCTACAAAAACACTTTGGAGATCTTTATATTAAACTTCAAAAGTTTCACTTCAAAAATAGTTATCATGTGTGTTAACACCTTCAGAACGTTTTTTACAGAATTTTTTAGGATTGTGTAGCGAAGTCTGTAAAGACTGTTCAGTTGGTGAGGGCTAATCCTCGTATTAGGGACCAAAAGCGTTCCAACCTCGTTGTTATATTTTCTCTGTGCAATCTTGGCGACCATGGGTATAAGAAAGAGTGAATAACAAAGACAACATACGGATTTTCTTTTTCCTTCTCTTTGCGACCCTCTCTTCTAATATCTTTTTGTTTTCGTTCCTCGTTTCACGCTAACTTGAATGTTTGTCTCCTCATACTCCAATCACTATATAAAAAAAAAGAGATGGAGAACCATGCAATCGGTCCGCTTATATTGGGGCTCAGTGAATTGCTTTGCTCACTTCCACCTCCGGCAGATGAAATCCCCCGGCTAACCCTTGTCGCTGCTGGTGAACTGATCTTGAGAGCTAGATAACTCACTCCTTGTTTACATCGTGACCACGGAAAGAGATTATGAAGTTTGTCAACTCGTATTTCAACTGGTTGTAAGTAGGGACGAGCTCATAAGTGATGTACTCCTATCGACCCCCGCATATGGCCGAGCAAAAGCAGGACGACCAGCTAGAACATACATACAGCAGGTATGTGAGGATACGGTATGTAGCCCTGAAGACCTGAGGTATGTAGCCCTGAGGGAGAAGTGGCGAGAGAGGGTCAGGGATATCCGTTGATTCTTGCTCCCAACGATTTACTTATTTTACTGACTGCTAATTTTGTAAACCTTATGGATTGATATTCTGAAGATCATCTCACATTCATTTAATATTCTTAAATGGTCATTGTTTAATTCATTTCAAATTAACCAGATGAAGGTAAAAAAATTCGCTATTTATGAACGGTGAGCTGTTCGTGTTTACTGCATTGTTTAAATGTCCGGATATATTATATCAATTTCTTACACCGCCAGCATCCCGAAATGCCTGGCTTGAAGTTTTAACTGAACGATAAAATCTAGTCTCTTTAAAAGTCGAGTCTGTGAGCTGACATCAACTTTACTCATTGACACTTGTTTATGTTGACATATTGCCACATAGAGATAAACGTGTTTATGGAAGCACGCAAAAAAATAACACTGTTTATATATAGTTTAGTCAGCAGTTATGGAAGAAGGTTTGGGAGCGAATATTATATTGTCATACTTATTACGGAATATTTACTTGGATTACGACCAACTTTATATTAAAGAGATCTTCACAAGGTGATACGTAGGGGTTAATGCTGCATCATTTTAGGATCAAAATTCGGCTAATTAATGCTAACTAAATAAAAATCAATATTTCGTTGTACTTACTGTGCACTTTACAATAGAATATTTGCATAATTAGAGACGAAGTTTTTGTTTTTTTTAATCATTACAGATGAATAATTATTCTTAACATATACACACGAGTCAGAGAACGTAAAATAGAGGCTAAAGTATTTTCGACTTGATAAGAACGCTGTGGTTAGGTCTACATTGGTTTGGTTTGGTTTTATGGCATATCAACAATTGCTAGTTATTCATGTCGAATCCATATATATATATATATATATATATATAAACAGTTCTATTTCAAACAAATCTGTTTAGCAGAATTATGCAATTTAAATGTCAATTCAGTTCTATTTCAAACAATTAAATTTAGCATACGTACATGGTGTAAATGTCAAAACAGTCCCATCTCAAACAATTCAGTTTAGCATAAGTACACAATTTAGTTCTATTTGAGCCATAGATAGAACCCTATTAGCTGCGATCACTTCGGGTCAGAGTGGACCTGGGTTAAATAGCAAAGCTCCAGCATTACTGGAACCTCACCATTGGGTTGTTTAGTGTCATAAGCAGGACACTCATTAGTAAAGGTCTTACCCATCTGTAGAGAAGTAGCCAGTTTATTCTACAACCCCGGCGAACTGGACAAAGAAAGTATTCAGAATTATATATATATATATATATATATATATATATATCTTTAAGAAAAAAACAAAAACCGGTTAATTTAGGATTATAAATTTATTTCCGTCCTGTTTTTCAGTTTCTGGTGTAATCCAAAAACACGAAGAAAAATATAACAGGACTTCTTCAGATCCAATGGATAAATAAACAGGATGGAAATAAATTTATAATCCTAAATTAACCGGTTTTTGTTTTTTTCTTAAAGAAATATTGCTCTGTAAAAAATCACATTGAGCTTTCCACAAGGAAAATTTAAATGTTCAGCTCCTGAATGATTTTCTTGTCCTGAAGTAATTACTCCCAACTCTGGTTTAACTGGACCGAATACTACTACTATATATATATATATATATATATATATATATATATATATATATATATATTGTTTTTTTCTGTAGCTTTCTGGCAAGTTTCTATATATCAGGATCCAGTTGATATAAAGTCATCCTAATTTCTGCTCCTAAATACTTTAAGTCATATCGATTGATCATATTCTGGAGAATTATCAAAATTTTTGCATGTATTTTTTTTAAAATCTGGGTTCAAATTATATTTTACTGGAAGGGTGCATAATATATTTAGTATGCTAATGGATGTGTTTTAATTTACTGAGATTTTTTCACTCAGATGTGAATGACTATTTTGAATGCTATTTTACTTGTCAATGTATTTTTAATACTGATCGTTTAGAGACTTCCTTTGCTTTTTGATTTTATTTTTATGAATTATTTTGCTATTATCGATGAGGTATTCTTTTTATTGTTGTAGAAAGTAATCCAATATATTATTTACTGTTGCAGTAATATGATGATTAATTATCCAACTTTACACACACACACACACACACACACACACACACACACACACACACACACATATATATATATATATATATATATATATTCCGCTTAAAGATTTTCCAAATCACCACGAAGCCTACTTGTCACAATTCGCTTTTTCTTAATATTGTTAGAGTGCTGGTGCTGTAGCCACGCGGTATTACGGACATAGCTGTATCTTGAAATAAATTCCGTTTAATTTCATCAGGGATAAGATTACCTATCCCAAAATACATAATTAAATCGTAAAGTTTAAATAGGAAGTCATTGCTCCGTTTCGTACGACCGGGCTCGCTGCATTCACCCACCTTTTGTTGATAGTTATGCGATCCAAGCATTTTCTATCGCATCAGATCTTGACCCTTAGCCGAAGGCTAAATAAGAATATCAGATCACAATAAAAAAAAAGTTCGTCATATAATCCCTTACTTCGCGCCGTCCAAATCACTATTCTGGCTACAGGATCGCGAGAAACACCATCCGCTTCTCTCCTTGAAATGGAGGTTAAACTTTGTCTACGACGTAACCAACGTCGAGCAGCACGAGCTGCTTTGGTTCGATGCGAGCCGTCCACTCCCCGACGTGATTCCAAAACAGGCGAACTCGCTTGCAGTAGTAAAAGGCGTGCCCAGCCATTTCTTCTAAGCCACTGCTGCAGAGACGACAATCGGACATGTCTGCCAGGCCTGCCTTGAAATTCAAGCTGAGAAGGGGCAACGCGTTCCATGCAAACTGCCGGATGAGCAAGAACACGGAATTGTTCAAGAAGCCCAAATCTGGTGACCTCCTCTGCCGTCCAGCCGTGCCGCTCACAAAGAGGGTCCAAAGCGAAGCCCACCACTAGTTCCCGATACAGTTCTTTCCGATGCCGGGAAAAAGTCACTGAATCCAGAAAGGTTACGAAGAGCCTTACAGCATTCGCCGAAAAACAGTGTTGCACCCATCGGCTTACGTCGACCTTCGGCTTTGGGCCTGACTCCAGGCGAGGAAAAGTCCCACTCGCCTTTTGTCTCCACCCCCCGACTAGGTTCGGCTCAAGTATGAAAGTCGTTCAGCAAGCCAGTGGCTTTTCAGATCAGGCATACCCAGATCCCCATTGCGTGTACGTTGAAGAGTTTTTGTTAGTCTTTGGAGGGCAGGATCGGACGAAATGCCCTAGTGGTTACATTCCCAACATAAGGGCCTCTTTCCTCAACCACTACCATCATAGTTTGATCTTCTTATTGAATGGTATGAGGGATGGCGTGAACCCCCTCCCTGTGTCCAGACACATGGTGAGAAAATAGTCACCGTGTGGCGCCCCACTTGTGAATCTGACTGTATTTACATCTTTCACGTCGCCATACCTGCTTAGGTAGGCGGGGAGAACGTCTCCGTTAAGTTGCAGGGGGACATGGCACACGCTGATCTGATCCTTCTTTTGGCTTTGTATTCAAGCTGAAGCCGGAAGAATTTCGATGATACGTTGGTTCCGGTCAGTTTCTCTGCAATTTCTTTTGATGGCAGCGGACATCCCAGGTAGCAAAGCTTCTACGGCAAAATTGCCTGACTGGGATTCCTGTAGGTTTTAGTAGTTCTTCGAAAGTTTCTTTTTTAATTCCGGCTAATCTACTGTTCCTTAAGTCAGTGATTATATAGGACAGGGTCTTTGGCTCAACGGCCTCCACTAATTATGGAATAGGTAATGTCCTGTTTTCTTCGAAATATTTGGTATATTTGCCGACGCTATCGTTTTTGTAGTCCTCGGGGACTTAGGGAGCTGAGTCTACCAGGAGACTGGCATTTCTGGCATTTTTGTGCTAGCTGAATTAAACTGGCTGGAAGCGAAGATTGTTCGGATGCTATAGTTGAAACCGGTGTAGATGGAAGCGAAGGCCGTTTTTCTTCAGGCTTCTTCGGGGGATGGGGGTCCCAGGCCATCAAATAAATCCGTTTGCTTGTTTGAATTTGGCTCCTCCATAGTTACTTAAGGTAACTAGGAGGAGGGAGGTCGAATGTTACTGAATTTGTGCAATTGGTTGAAGGACGAATGAGGAAATGAACGAGACGTTTTTGATAAGAATAATAATGTAAACAATGCAAAAGGTCAACAACAAAAAAAGACCCAAAACAAAACAAAAAATGAAACAAGAACGGTCGTTTGGTGAGGTTCACTGGTGAGTAAAATAAACTTAGAAAAACAAATTCAGCTCATAGTTTCAAAAAAATACCATGTAAATCCAAAGAGATTTTTCAGGTCTGACCTGCCTCTGAGTCAGATGGTCATGAAAAAAATGGCTGCTTCCCTCACTACCCCTTTTAAACCAGTTAGGGACAGTTAACTCAATGTTACCGCTCGGCCCGCAAGGGCAGATAACTCAGTCACCATCTTTCCACCATAGTTCCAATGCCCACTGGGGAAAATATGAATCAAATATGAATCTCTTTATTCCTTTTCACTTCCAACCTTATGGGGAAACAGTTGGACTGTTGTGTTCTTTAGTCTTCATTAGTCAACCAGCTTAGGGAAAATAAAATGCTGAATTCAGATCAGCTTTACAAGAGTAAAATATTGAACATGTGTTAGATCCTGATTGTTGCAAACAGGTTAGGTAAATGCGTTTAATACTAAATAGCTTAACACTAAGTGTGGTATGTTGGTCATTTTTGTATTTACAGAGTACTTGTAAAATTTGAAAAAAATAGTTCATCCTCTACATCTACAATTTATTTTTAAAATGATTTAGAAAAAACAATGCAAAATATCCATTCATGTTTTTTTTATTCTGAGACGTAATTTGAATAAGGATTCTCGTGGTAAAAATAGAATCGACAATCGGACAAAGCCTACTCGGTTTTTCTTAATGCTTCACTCACGAAAAGTATTGATCTATCTGTTCCCTACCTAGATGAATAGTAAATCATACATTGTTCTTTAGCCTTGGTAAAGTAACCCATGAGAAGGAAAACTCTGCATTGAAATCAACTGTACCCCTCTTGAAAATAGTTATTGTGTCACATTTTGGAGGGGTTGGGTAATTAGATTTTTTCATATTTTTATATACGAATATACTCAAATAAATCTTGGAGTTTTATGAATAAACCAAGAAATAGGTGCCTGTAGTGTAATGGTTATCCTCGTAGGAATTGAACACGACGATACGAGTTCAAATAGTGGACGAGAATGATTGCATTTCACATAGCACTAATACCCTTGGGAAAGGTATGAATCCAATTATTCTCCCTCCAGCTATGGGTAAATAGTAGGACAGATTAGGTTCTTCAGCCTTGGTGAGGCAACTAGTCTAGGAGAAGGAAAACTCTGAATTCAAACCTGTTAAACTCCGCTTAAAAATTGACCTTGTGTCATATCCTGCCCGAGCGGAGGGGTTGGTAAATATGATAAACCAAGACATAGTTTAAGAATATTTATCGTAAATATTTTCTGCAGAGTCATGAGTACACAACGCTAAATTTTCCACATAAAATTCTTCTTAATTGAAAATAATCATTCTATTGACATTGAAAAATACTGGAATGCTATTTATTAAATCTCTCTTAATATAGAATTCTATTTCTTAGTTATCAAACCATTCAAAGGATAGTTTCTTGTGTTACAATACGAAGGAAAGGTTGTTTTACAATGTCATAAATGCAGACTGTGTGTCATAAATCTTTCTATCTTTCAATAGAGAAAAATTGAAATATCAAAGTAAAACGAAATTGATAAATTTATTCAAAAGAAAGTGGACGTTGAAAAATTTCGGTTTCATCAATTTGGGATTACTTTATTTATCAATTTTTTCAATACTTTCAGATTCCTTTCCATGGTTGATTTCCAATTTATCTATTTATCTATCCATCCACACATACATATCCAGATACATATCCACATACAAATGGGGTGTCCTTGTGGCGTAATAGTTAAAGCAACGGACTGCGGAATCGTAATAAGCGAGTTCGAACTCCAGTCGCACTATTACGTTCACTTTCGGTCAAATATCCTTGGGAAAGGTATGAACCCCCTTATCCTCCCAGCTATTAGGTTAGATACTACCACTACTATTCTTGTAGGAGAATAGCTTTGGCATCAAATAACCTACAAAGTTCATATGCCTACAAACAAAGAAACAAAACTAAACAGAGACATATATATATATATAGATAGATGGTTGTTGTAGTTACAAAGAAAGAATAAGGATATATTTTAACATAGGAAGGTCCATGAAGAGATTTTTATTTCTTAAATCTATTTATTTTGTTCTTATATTCATGTTATATGAAAGTTTCCAGCTTGTTGCTTTCGTCAGAGAACATATGTGTCACAAGGCTTTTAAAAAAGTTGAAAGAACTAACAGTAAATTTAAAATCACAACCCCACCCTCATGATACCCACTTACACAGACAAAAAAAGTTATTAGTGAAACCCCAAACCACTCCAACCCCAACACATACACATACACAACTATAAACATATCAAAGACAGATAAAGCAGACAAAAGTAAACAAACCTCAGGAAAGATCAACAACGACCCCAGTATAAATAGTTTGACCAATCAAGGGTCATTTATACTGGAAACAAGAGTGAGTACAAGTCTCATTGAGTACCCCATTAAAAATGCCTTGTGCCACATATGTTCTCTGACGAAAGCAACAAGCTGAAAACATATATATATAACACGCATATAAGAACAAAACAAATAAATCCAAAAATACAAATATCTTCATGCACCTTCCTATATATATATATATATATATATATATCATCATCGTCATGTCGTGCTGGTAGCACGGATATCCCTGCCCCTCTCTCGCCACTTTTCCTTATCGTTCATCGCCTCAGGCAGGTCTTCTGAACAACATCCCGTATCCTCAGATAGTTACTGAATGTATGTTCGTGCTGGTCATCCTGCTTTTGCACGGCCATGTGTGGGGGTTCATAAGAGTATATCACTTATGAGTTCGTCCCTGTTCTGCATGTCTGGTTCGTCTAACGTGAATAGTTTTCGTGATAGGAGGCAGGTGGCCGTACAGTTGGTGTCTTGTGGGGTGTTGCCGCCAGGACTTGTTCAAGATTGCTCGCAGCATTCTTGTGTAATTGCCGTCTAGCTTCTTCTCCAGCCGTTTTGTTAGAGTCCATGTTGTGCATCCATATAGCAGTATCGATGCGACCACTGCTTGGAAGAAACTGCGTTTCATTTTATCGGTTAGGTCTGATTTCCATATAATCAATAGTCTATTGATAGCTGTCCATGCTTTCGTTAACCTCGTGTCGATGTCCTTTTCGGTTGCTGCGATGTTACTTCCTAGGTAAGTGAATTTGTCTACTAGATTAAGAGGGGTTCCGTCTAGAGTGGAGATGTCACCCGTTTGATTATAGCACATATATTCCGTTTTGTGTGCATTGACATAGAGGCCTAGGCCTGCGGCTGCTCGTTTCAAACTATGCAGTAGTGTTTCGGCTTGGTCGGGTGTATTTGCCAGTATAACTATGTCATCGGCGTAGTCGGCGTCGGTAATTGTTTTTGCGGGGTACCTTCTGCTTCTTTTCTTTGTCAGCTCGAAGCCGTTCTCTCTGATTTTGTCAATCGATGTTCTAAGTATGTAGTGTACACAAATGATAAAGAGGTACGGAGCCAGCGTGTCCCCTTGTAGTACTCCTGCTACAATGTCGTTGTATTCTTTGTCTCCATCTCGAGATCGTACTTTTACTTTGGTGTTTCTATAGAGAATCGTTATTGCCGCTACGGTTTCTTTAGGTATGCTGTACGCTAGTAGGATTTGTTCCATCTTTCCTCTGTGAATGGAATCGAAGGCCTTGGTAAAGTCGACAAATATTAATGTCGCTTGTAGGTTTTTTGCCCGTACACCTTCAAGGATTCTACGGATGGTTAATATTTGTGAGGTCGTGGATCTATTTCTTCGGAAGCCATTTTGGTTTTTCCTAAGTATGTTGTCGATTTCGGGTTCTATGCGGTTTCGTAGTAGGGCATTGTATATTTTGGTTGCTATGGATGTAAGTGTTATGCCTCTGTAGTTTTTGGCTAATCCAAGCTAACCCTTTTTAGGGAAGGTGAGGATACATCCCTTCATCCATCTATCTATCGGATTTTGATTATATACTGCGTTGCAGTGTCGGAGCAGTATGTCGTCGAATTGTCTGGTCTTCCAAACTTCGGGGGAAATCTCGTCCAGCCCTGCAGCTTTCCTATTTTTAATTTTTCTGAGAACCGAGTCGAGTTCATCTTGTGTAAACGTTCCAAGTTTAATGTCCAATTGTTTACTAATTATTCTGGTGATTGGTTCATGTGTTATTTTCGGTGGATTTCCTAGTAGGTTTTCGAAGTGCTATTTCCACAGTTTTATTCTTTCTTGTTGGTTTGCAGCTCTCAGTTTTGTTTTGGCTGTGTTCTTTCTTCTACTCACTTCGTTTATTGTTTACCAGGCTATCTTAGATTGTCTATCTTCCACCGAGAGACAATCTAGTATAGCCTAGTCAGAATTATCCTGAAAATCCACTCGGTGGAACCTGGGAAGGTAGTTTCTGGCTCTTTTATGTACTCTAGTTTTGCTCAACTTCGTGTATTGAGCACTTTTATGAATTAGCTTTGGCAACTCTGTTGGAGTTTTTTTTTCTTTTGACTGCTGTGCTGCTTGGTTATTTTTAAGCAGTACTGATGTTTTATAGTTTTATTTATGTATATATTTTTATTTATAAATTGCGTTTTCTGTTTATTTCGAGCTGTCAGATTTCTACAAATATTTTTAAAAATAACACACATATATATATATATATATATATATATATATATATATATATCATTCAATCCAGTTAAACCGGAGTCGGGAATAATTCCGTCAGGATAAAAAAAATATCATTCAACTATGAACATTTAAATTTTCCTAATAAAGAGCTCAATGTAACTGACATCACAGAGCAAAAGTTTCTTTAAGAAAAACCAAGGGATCATAAATTTATTTCCATCCTGTTATGGGTATTGATATGAATCGGTAACACCAAAAATAACGGGGCATCTTCAGATCTAATGGATAAAATAATTCAGAAAAGACACAAGAAGGAAGGGTTTTAGGCGGGAGAAGAGGGGTGAAGAGTTTCTTCCCTATTTCGCCCACTTCCGGTTTTCAGTTTTTTTATTACCGGTTGGAAATATAGTATTGGTCCATGGAAGTGCTTGCTGGATTTTTTAGTCATGGTAATTCAATTAGTATAATATAATTCCTCTATTGAAATGTAAAATCTATTTCCTGCCTATGAGTTTAAGCCTACGTGGATGCATAACACCGAAATGGGAAGACGTGGCCCTATAGGTGACTGTGTGCTCTGTAGAGATCAAACGTACCTTCAAGACACATCAGATTAAATCGTCGCGCATTTAGCATAACTAGTTAATTTGGCATCGCTTTTGTGCGATGTGGACCGATGGACAAGTGGTAGAGTTTCGGCTCAGCTCTCTTTGGTCGTTGGTTCGGTATGCACTTCTGATGAAACCTAAGAAGGTCGAAACAGCTCACCAGTGTTCCGTATGTGGCATCGAAGTGCTAGCAAGACCTTCTAGTGATGGTAATTCAATCAATATATTGATGCATGTATAAACTCCCATTGTTAAGATTACAAGAAAGAAACCTACAACAAAATCTTTAGTCGTTGATGAGCCTGGGGTCATGATTATTTCGAGGTTGACGCAAAATTACCGTTAAAAGAGAAAACCCTATCAGTAAATAATGATACTATTGGACTGCTGGTTTTACATCACAATTCATATTACGCAAGAATAGATACAGCATCTAACTGATCTTATAGCCTCTTGGTATATTTCTATTTTTTGTTGTTGTTAAGCTGAACTTTGTCAGATCTATAGAAGTTGATGAAGCATAAACGCACAATGACGTAAATAAGAATCACAAGAATTGCAATTTTTTTAAGGGGATAATATTATTTTTGCTGAAATAGCAGAATGACTTTCCAGTTCATGCAAGAATCTTCCGTGTTAATATGCTTGAAGCACGAAGTTATCTCAGATACACTGAATCGGTCAGATTATTTGAACTTTCACGATTTGATGTTGTAATGATGTTTATAAATATTTGATGTCACATCATGTATATCTTTCTTTGAAGCACTCGTTGAGTAATAGATATCCGCGTAGAAAATAGACACGATGACCCAAGTTCAAAGGATGGGCGACGCAGTTTGCTTTTCACATTGGGCTAAGACCCTTGGGAAAGGTATGAATCCAAGTACACTGTGCCCCAATATACATAGGACCCTTGTGACTGCTAATATATTGGGTGTCTCAGTATTCATGGGACCAATGTGACTGCTAATATAGGGTGTCTTAATATTCATGGGACCAATGTGACAGCTATTAACACAACTAATAATAATGCGGTGTTCTTTTTTGTTTCAGATTTGAAAATAGTATACTATAACAACTATTAATCCTTGATTACAATGCAATGGAAAAGAGAGAAAAATAATCTGCGTCTCTATTGCGAAGACAAAATCATTCAAAACTGTGCAAGGAAATTTTTGCAGAAAGTTTAAATTTAAGAATCATCCCAAGAATAGCCAAAATCATCGTTTCGTAGTCGGATTTCGTTTATATTGATAGAGACAACGAGACAACGATTCAAAGTAAATATCACAATACCTCAACTAAACAAAAATATCAAACAGGAGAAAACAACCCTCACAACTCAGATTTTCATGTATACGATCTTCAGAGGATAATTTATTATGCATCTTATATATATATATATATATATATATATATATAATATGGCTGGTGACGGAGTTTTAAAGCAACAATCGCTGATTCATTGCTCAAACGGCCAAATTTTCTTATCATAAACAGCCAACTTTTTCTTGTTATACACATTTTCCAGAGTTTTTATATATTTTTACACTTTATACACCTCCATTGTTAACTTAACATCACTAATATAACCCCCATAGTCCTGATGATGGTTGAACAGAACCAACACGTTATAGTGTCGACTTTCTTTCTCAATAAATCTCATATTCTAGTTGGTTTACCTTGTTATAATTTTTTCATTACAAACTCCCGGATTATAATCCATTATTTACTTCCATATACATATATACGTGTTGCCTTCAATACATTTCCAGGCTTTTTTGTACCGGCATATACAATTATCGTAGACTCTTGAAAATTCATTATGTCATTGCTATATATCATATAAGATGACTGACCAATTTGTATGATTTCAGATTTAAATGAACAGCTACATCAGGGATTGGAATACACCCTACTAAAGCCTGATTGTCACAGCTGGTGAATTTCAAGAATGCAATCTGGACGTGAGGACACTTTAGAAGAATGATATACAATAAAGTTATGTTTTTAACTTGGAAAAAATGCCACAGAAACGTATGGAATGTTTCCAACTGCCTTTGAATCATCTTCCATGGATCGAACATCAGTTTTTGAGTGGCATAATAGATTCAAGGAAGGCAGAGAGTCTGTGAGGATGATGGGAGGTGTAGGAAGAGTAAGGAAGTCAATAGACCAGAGTTGATTAGACAAAGGTTTAGGCTTAGGGTTAGGCTTACAATGTTCAGGTTTTAAGGAAGTTCAGGAAGAGATTCCTAGGGAGGAGGCCAGAACTCTTCAAATCGAGTCAGCGGCATTTCCAACAGGACAATGCACCAGTCCACAACTCTATCCTAGTCACAGACTATTTGACCAAGATGGGCAACAAGACAGTTCCCCGTCCTCCCTATAGTCCAGACCTTGCTCCCTGTGATTTTTGCTTATTCCCTCACCGTAGAGTCTGTCGTTATGAGACCATTGAGGAGAGGAAAGAGGCTGTGACGAAGGTCATTGACACGCTCACGCGAGAAGACTTCCATGGGGCCTTCAAGAAATTATTGGAACGGTACTAGTGCATTGCAGCCGAAGGAAATTAGTTTGAAAGGGACTAGAGTTTTATGTGTGTACTATCAATAAAAGTGCCCATACAGAAAAAGTCTAGAAACTTATTTAATGATCCTCGTATATATATATATTTATTTTCATCATCGTGTCGTGCCGCTAGCATGGATATCCCTGACCTACTCTCTCCACTTTTTCCTATCGTTCATCGCCTCTGGCAGGTCTTCACATTGCTGCTGTATGTATGTTCTAGTTGGTCGTCCTGCTTTTGTTCGGCCATATATGGGGGTCCATTGGAGTTCATCACTTATCAGCTCGTCTCCGCTTCACCAGCAGTGTCCTGCGTGTCTGGTTCTATCACACAAGTTGAGTAAAAATGTAATGTTTTTCTTTTGTTCTGTACTGAAATAATTACCGACCGAGGAACATATATCATACATCGACATGAAGACAGTAATTTTTTGATCACATCCCTACTTCTGAAAATAGTCACCGTTTCTCTTAATATTAGCGTTCCGTCTTCGAATGAGAGCATATATCCTCTCTTCGTAAATTTCTGTTTACTCTTCTTTGACACACTTAATCACTGCAGTTTTCACTTCCTCGTCATTGGGATAATTTTTGTCTCTTAAACCCTCTTTGATGGGACCGAAAGAGTGGAACATATAAACTCTCAGGTAGAGAGTAAAAGTAAAGAAGACTATTTTAATAGTCTTTTTTGACATAGAAAAAAATATCAATATTGGTTTACTTGAAAAATGTGCAACTGTAATAATAACTTCCGGTTGACATCTCCGAAGAAAATATCCTGCTTTTATTATTTAAGGAATCACATAAACAAACGCACAAACACACACCCACACATATATAGATAGATATTAAACCGAGTCGACAACAATACTTCCGGGTCAACAGCGTCAGATTCAGAGATGTTATCTTTATCATATATATATATATATATATATATACTCACCAATTGGGGAAGTATTGGCGTTTCAAGGCACGTTTTCGAGTGAAATACTGTGTCTGTCACGTACATTCTAGTTAGTATCCGTGGCCACAACAAAAAAGTAAGTGTTAAAATCGAATCGATATAACGTCTGTCTTCATATACAATCTTTCCTGCGTTTTTAAAAATAAAACATAAAACGCATTGTTTGCACTAAGGAATTATTACCCATATCTATCAAAAATAAAGAGGGCTACCCTGGTAACATTTCCTATGTGCTGAGTATGGCTAATCGTTTGAAAGAACAAATGATATCTGGAAACTAAATAAGGGGGTGTCCTCGTGGCGTAATGGTTAAAACGATGGACTGCGGAATCGTCGTAAGCGAGTTCGTATTCCAGTCGCACTATTACGTTTAATTATGGCCAAATACCCTCGGGAAAGGTATTAAGCCCCTTATACTCACAGCTATGGTTTAAATAGTACCACCACTGTTCTTCTCAGAGAATGGCTTTAAAATCAAATAATCTATTAGGGTTGATGTGCCATTAAATAAAGAAACCAAACCAAATGGAAACTAAATATGATCATATTTACCAACCCCTCCGCTCGGGCAGGATATGACACAAGGTCAATTTTTAAGCGGAGTTTAACAGGTTTGAATTCAGAGTTTTCCTTCTCATAGACTAGTTGCCTCACCAAGGCTGAAGAACCTAGTTTGCCCTACTATTTACCCATAGCTGGAGGGAGAATATTTTGGATTCATACCTTTCCCAAGGGTATTAGTGCTATGTGAAATGCAATCAGTCTTGTCCAGGATTTGAACTCGTGTCGCCGTGTCCATATCCTGTGACGATAACCATTGCACCACGAGCACCTCCCTTGCACCACGGGCACCTCCCTTGGAAACTAAATATTATAATACAAAAAGAGTGGCACATATGTCTTATCTTTTTTTTACGGTAAGTTAACTTATTTTACATTGAAGAGTTTTTTTTTTATCCTTAGAAGATATTGAACTCTTTCACATAATGATAGAGATCTTTTATATTCCCAATGCTATTTACTGAAATTGGTAAAAAAATATCCTATCTAAAGTAAAGATTTAATCATATTTTTTTAAATTGATCGCAGAGTTCAACGTAATGAAACTTATCTATGTGTATTGATGGAAACCTGAAGTCTAACTTTAAATCTATTCTCGAGGAAACTGTTTTCATGCAAGAGGCGCACTTAAGTTTATGGTTATCGTCATAGGATATTGAGTCGGTGATTCCAGTTCAAACACTTTAAAAGGCTTATAGTGTTTCACTTCGTAATAAGGACATTGGGAAAGACATGAATATATCAAATTATCTCCAGCGAGAGCTAAATAATAGGATAGACTGAGTTATTTAGCCTTGGTTTTGGGGTCAGTTAGCAAACGCTAAATTTTTTATACTTATTTCCCTTTTCTTCTTGCATGGGGGTCAGTCAGGAAACATCATTTTTTTTCTTTGTTGATTTTCCTTCGTTTTGGTTAGTACATGCCTCTGTTTCTCCTGTCGTCGTAGTCGGCTTTTTTTTTTTTTTGGTTTTATTTCTGGAGATGAGTTCTTTTTATATTTTTTCTTTTCTTTGTTTTTCTTCGTTATTTCCTTCCTTTTTCATATTTTTGTCTCTGCCGCTGTCTTTCATTTTCCAGTGTTTAACTTTCAGGTTCGAAATCTACCACCTCTTGCCGGCGTATATGTGCCGTGAACTTTCAGGTTACTGGATTTTTTTTTTCGGCGGAACGTTTTATTCGAACCGTTTCCCTGCATGGAAAGTGGTAAAAATACGCCCTGAATATCTCCTTGTTGAAATCTTGATGGGTATATATCGTCGGGGTCTCTCAGGTTCGAATCCTGGGTCTTAAGGCACTAAATATGATACTACACTCAGAACCGTCCGAGCCCTTATCTTGGTCACGGTACCAAATATTTTACCATAGTTTGGCCCGGCACCAATTCTAACTCTGTAGCTTGGTCCGGTAAGAAATTGGTTTCCAGTCAGTTTGTTAACCAATCTTTTCTATGCCCACGCTGTGTTTGGAAGAAACTCAGAAAAGAAATGACACAATCTATCCGGAACTTTTTCTGATGGTCAGGGGGATCCATTTGAATAAAATTGCCTGTGTGATGGCATCTCAAAAACAAGAAGAACTCTCCGTCAACAATTAACAATTATTTATTGTTCGATGTTCACACTGCATACAGTTTCATGAGAAGGAAAAAATCTGTAAGGGTCTATGAACTGACTCCGAGAAACACACCACCCAGAGTCCGATCGAACTCTCTGAACGCAAACTTCTAACTAGCAACTTTTCAAAGTTCGCTAATCTTTATAAAATTAAGTTCAGGATATCGGTAGGGTTGTCACCTAACTGTTCACTCAACCACTCTACGTCTGACCTTCCCAGATGGGAGATCAAATCTCAGCTGGACCAGTCGTCAGGCGACGTTGTGATTTTTTAGATCCAGACAACTGGATCCAGAGTTTGACCGGCTGATCATTCGTTAAAAGAAAAATATAAAGTCGATGTCTAGAGAACGAAAAAATACGGAGTTGAATAATAAAATAATAATTTTTATCCAGGGAAAGAACAATTAACAATCAGGAAATAATGGTTGTTATTTCAAAGTTTTATTCCCTGTAAATACAAAGCAGAATGCTTCAGAATGTAGCCCCTATCCTACGGCGGTCATTAAAAGTCCACAGTTAGTCTTCCTCATTTAGACTCACAAAGTATTCTCAATGTGTTACGTTAATTCTTATCTACAACTTTTTGAAACAACAAAAATGTGAGATGATCTGTTTATCTCCAAGTCTAGTTCAAGGCTCCATTCACATGAGCTCCTATCTGCTTCGATCAACTCTCCAACTCTCTCTCTCTCACGCTGCAACAGTTGATTTTCGGAAAAAAACACAGTTTATATAATTGTTTCTCTTGTTTCATTAACGGCCTTCTCTTTAATTAATCTTCAACAACGTATTTTCATTCCCTATCGCTCTCTGATAATTAACATTGAATCCCTGTGTCTGCTACCAGAGAGGGGGGTTGGTTGCCTCCGTATATCTTCTGCTACGACAGCGACAATGGGAGTTTGCCTCCATCCCTGCTCATCACGTTTCTCTCTGCCTTTCCTTCTGCAGGAGGAAACCCTTTCTCAAATCGTGTTTTCTACGTCATGAAATTACTTATTTCCAAAATTAAATCAAAATTTTCCATTTCTTAAAGTTTAGTCTTTTTCTATGACCATCGGCTTGCATTTCGGCTGACCCATTCTGCGACCCTATTTGTTTTGATAAGCAGTCACTCCGAATTTAGCTTTCTTTTCTCTCTTTCTTTCTCTGGATAGAAAAATCAATTTCATAAGTTTTTGTAATTTTTTTTTTCTGCTAGCCAAAAATTAAACAATATTTCTCGCTTCTTTCTCATTGTGACAGCATATTGCATAACTCATCAAAAAATGTAGGGATTTTATTCTTCTATGATCCACGCTGCTCATTGTCCTTGCTTTATAAAATAAAAGAAAATCACTGAATTTTTAGAGAAAAAAAATTCCGCTTTTCCTATTTTCCATTGCTTTCAAATAATAAAAACATTCCTTCTCGATTTGTCAGCGTAATGTCCCAATCTTCTAAAATCCACGCCGATTTTTTTTCGTTATTAATTCTAAGTTAGACTCCACAGTCCAATCTACTCTTTTACAGGGTGATGTCATCTTTATAAATTATTGCGTCATCTCTCACGGGTCCCAAATTCACTGTGTTTTCCCAATCAAACCTGTCATAGACAAGATATGAATCTATTTTGGCCTTCCTGTGTTTATCTTTTTATACTCGCTTAGACTTTACAATTTGACTTGGATTTTTGCTCAAAGATTTTAGTCAAATTAAAAGCTACCTGAAAAACTCGTGGGCTAACCAAGGAATAGAATTCTTAACCATCACGGCAACTGTGGTCCAGTCAAAAGAAATAGAAAGAAAAAAAACAATATTCAATCTATTTAATTTGTTAGATTTTTATTCACAATAATAATTGTTGAAATAATCTAAAATACGTTAAAACTTATCACCCATTAAAGGGTGGAGTGCTTATGGAAACGGTTATCTTCATAAGAAATTTAATCCACATTTAAATGCTTGATAAAAGTGTTTGTATTTTACTTTGCAGAAATAACATCTGTAAAAGCGTCAATCTCTCTTTCCTTAATACTGCGTTTTCAGACACCTGCTTTCGAACATTTAATTCCTCATGATCAGCTAAGATTTTATAAGCTCGTGTTGAAACAGAAGAAAGAACATTTCCTGTATAATGTCGGTAGATTTCCTTTCTTTCTGTCACTTATGTATACTTAGTGCTTACATTGCGTGACGATGTCATCAATATCTTAGTCACTGTGATGAAAATCGATTTTGTAGTTTCCAGTTTCACTCAATTCTGAATCTGAATAACTGCTGCGTTGTTTGGTCTCAACGAAAAATATCGGAGACGAAGATATATAAAAAGATGACGACGAGTTCCCATCAGGAAAAAGGAATCAGTCAGACATGTAATCTCAGAAAAATATACCTGTTAATTTATTACAGTGTTTGAAACTCCCTTTGGACTGGACTCAAAACAATGAAAGAATTGGTAATCTGTAGTGCCCTCCCAATGGAGGGAGAGGAGGGTTTTTTTTCCGAGCGCTAAAGTTTAGGTTGTTAATTGTTCCCTGTCTTCTACTCTCTGACTGCACGTTTTCAGTGAATGTTTCGTCAATACTGCCCTAATCTCGAGCACCATCACCATCACCATCAAATGCAGTTTGATGTTTTACCCTGGACATCACTTTTTGAGGGTGCAACACTGTTCTCCAGGGTATAAAGTAAGCAAATTACAAACGCTACTGACTTGGTGTAAGGCACATTAACTGAAAATGGAGAGATTGTATAATAGAATTATTACACCGAGAGAAATCTTTCTGAGACCCTAACTTCAATTGGACATGTGTCATGCTACCCAAACGGAAATTAGTTGGAAATCGATTAGGTCTCGTTCTACAGTGATTACATATGCCAATTTGATGGCATAAGGAAATTAAGTAACACCTTGCCAATATTTTGAACTTCAGGTCGAATATATGGAATTCTATGTAAGTTTCATATCAATATCTTTGTCTTCTCTCTTTTAAGATGAACGAGACATGCTGAGAACAGCTGGTAGAAGTAAAGGCGAACTCATAAGCGACGAGGACTCACACATAGGCACTGCAGTACTATTCGACTATAAAAAAAACCCTGTATACATCTGCTTCCTTCAGATGTTGGATGCTGTCGAGAGGACTTCTTAGGTGTAGTGGACCTTAGGTAGGGATGAAGAAAGTCAAATGATTCCCTACCATCAACTCTTGACGGTGATGATGTATGCTTTTACGCAAAACTTCCGCCATAATTAGCACACAATACAAGGTAAGTTAATAAACTGGTTTGAAGTCAGAATTTTGTTTTAAGACGACATGTCCTATCAAAATGAAAGAGCTCAGTTTGCCTCAATATATACCCATAATGTGAAGAAATGTACCATCTTCACAATTAACGCTATGTGCGAAATGGACATATAATGTTCATTACGATAGAATATATAAAGAACATAGGAATCTCGGAATTCGAAAACACGTAACGACTTCTTGTTCCGGTACGAAACCTTTTTATTAACTTGAGTTAAAGGTTTCGACGTATGGAGGAGAGACACAATCTTCTATGCTGTCTTATTCATTTGGCCCCCAACTCGAGCGGCCCCCCCCCCCCATAGGACGCAAGATAGCCTCGCGCCTGCGAGCTCCAAAAGTCGATCCTTCTCGTTTGGCGTCTCGTCATCATCATCATCATGTCGTGCCGCCAGCACGGATATGCCTGACCATCTCTCGCCACTTCTCCCTATCATTCATCGCTTCCGGAAAGTCCTCTGGGTTACATCCCGTGTCCTCACATAGCTGCTGTATGTAAGTTAGGGCTGGTCGTCCTGCTTTTGCTTGGCCATATGTCGGGGTCCATATGAGTACGTCACTTACGAGCTCGTCCTTGCTTCTCCAGCAGTGTCCGGCGTGTCTGGTTCGTCTAACCTGTATAGTTTTCGTGATGGGAGGCAAGTGGCCGTACAGTTGGCGTCTCGTGGGGTGTTGTCGCCAGGACTTGTTCAATATTGCTCTCAACATTCTTGTGTAGTTGCCGTCAAGTTTCTTCTCCAGCCGTTTAGTTAGCGTCCATTTAGTGCATCCATATAGCAGTATCGATACAACCGCTGCCTGGAAGAAACTGCGCTTCATTTCATCGGTCAGGTCTGATTTCCATATGATTGAGAGCCTATCTATAGCCGTCCATGCTTTCGTCAGTCGTGTCTCGATGTCGTTTCGGTTGATTCGACGCTACTTCCTAGGTAGGTGAATTTGTCCACTAGCCTCAGAGAGGCTTCGTCTAGTGTGGTAATGTTGCCCGTTTGGTTGTAACACATATATTGAGTTTTGTGTTCATTGACATGGAGGCCAATGCCTGCTGCAGCTCGTTCCAAACCCGACTCTTACTTTCTTCAAATTGTCACACGAACCTCCGCGCGCTTCCGGGGCGTGACGTTACCCGCACCCTGTCACCGCGTTTCGTCTCGGACTATTATGACATTTGAGTGACACCTTCATCCGCGCGCCCGCGTTAACACCTGCCTCAATGTTGCACCTAACTAACCCATGTGCTGAGCTGAAAGGTTTTCAGCCTAACTAAACTCAAAGGCATGAACAGAAATACCTCGGCTATTATATAACAGAAATACTACTTGGATACATAACATTTACAATTACATAACAATAACATGAGAATTACAATGATATTAGCGCGATGGAAAATACAAATAACCTTGTCCAGGATTTGAATTAAGTTCACTGAGTCTATTTCCCATGACGATAACCAAAACACCCTAACTACTTCTTTGTTATTTCATTTGTTACTATTTACCAACCCCACCGCTCGGGCAGGATATGACACAAAGTCAATTTTTAAGCCGAGTTTAACAGGTTTGAATTCAGAGTTTTCCTTCTCCTAGACTACTTGCCTAACCAAGGCTGAAGAATCCAATCTGTCCTACTATTTACCCATAGCTGGAGGGAGAATAATTGGATTCATACCTTCCCCAAGGGTATTAGTGCTATGTGAAATGCAATCAGTCTCGTCCAGGATTTGAACTCGTGTCGCCGCGTCCATTTCCTACGACGATAACGACTTCACCATTTGTTAAACCGAGAAACTGTTGTCCCTGTTGGCTTGGGCTATAGAACATACCGAATGTATCTCTGTAGAGGGGTAAGACTTCCACTATCGAGGCTCCTGGATAAAACATTAAACAATCTTATAGTTAGGCTTCAATAATGCCGCAGCTTTAGGGAAATGCGGTGTACCACATTATTGCCATCGCTCCCATGTTCACTCTTACCCAGAGTGGTAGCACCTGATTGGGTCCTAACAATGCATCAAATAGAACTGTTTGAAATTCAACCTGCCACTTATACTAAACTAAATTGTTTAAAATGTTTTTTTTTTACATTTAAAATGGGTACTGTTGTTAAACTGAATTGTTTGAAATAAAACTATTTTACCATTTAAACTGCACACTTATGCTGAGCTGAATTGTTTGAAATAGAACTGTTTTTATATAAGAATATGTAAACAAAAACTGTACTTACGCTGAACTGAACTGTTAGAAATAGAACTGTTTTGACATTTAAACTGCACTTATCATATTTACCAACGCCTCCGCTCGGGCAGGATATGACACAAGGTCAATTTTTTTAAGCGGAGTTTATCAGGTTTGAATTCAGATTTTTCCTTCTCCTAGACTTGTTGCCTCACCAAGGCTGAAGAAACTAGTCTGCCCCACTATTTACCCATATCTGGAAGGAGAAAAATTGGATTCATACCTTTTCCAAGGGTATTAGTGCTATGTGAAATGCAATCAGTCTCGTCCAGGATTTGAACTCGTGTCGCCATGTCCATTTCCTACGACGATAACCATTACACCACGGGCACCTCCATAACATCATGGGCACCTCCTGTGCCCGTAAACTGTGCACTTATGCTAAAAATTGTTTAAATAGAACTTATATCTATAAAAATGGATTTGACATCACATAACACACAGAGGTTGATATGTCATAAAACGAAACGAAACGAAACTAAGAAATTGCTAGTTCTCCTCCATGAAGCCTTTAACTGGTCTCGTCGGAAAACAACAGATTCTGTTATTATCTCGTTAAAAATGTTAAATGATTGGTTTTGTTTGGTTTTGTCTGATGACATATCAACCATTGTAAGTTATTAATATCAATACCGGTTTATATATATATATATATATATATATATATATATATATATATGTGTGTGTGTGTGTGTGTGTGTGAGTGATAGAGAGATATATATGATTGTAAACATGGGTCAACAAAGTTAAATGGTTTCATGTATTGCCATATATCTCAACCAATTCAATTAAACATCAGTCATTTGTATAAAACACAGTAAAAGGATCAAAAAGTTCTATTTTTAACAATTCATTTTCGCATAAGTCATTTTTTTTCCAATTAATTTACATGTCAAACAGTTCTATTTGACCCATAGATAAGACCGTATCAGGAACTACCACTTACGACTTGAAGCGATGACAAAGCTCAAGCATTACTGGAGCCTGACCCTCAGGTTGTCTATTTTTGCTTCCAGGACTCTCCTTGGGGGAGTCTTACCCCTCTGAAGAAATGCAGTCGGTGTATTCTACTGGCTCAGCCGACTGGACCCAATTTTATTTGAAGAAGCATGATTGGCTTGATATTCATATAAAAACAACGTCGAAATATCATTTGGCCATGTGCGTGAGGTTTTCGTGATGTAGCGTGTTTGTCAGCTGTCTTTGATTACAGTTTGAGCGAGCGGGCATCACTCCAACCGTCTCTTTGTCCAATCCGCCTTCATTTTTGAAATATTCTATGACAGGTAGATTTTCACGGGGATACTGGAGATGAATGAGTGGACATGATCGTGCTGACTAAGACCTGATAGTTTAAATACGCCAATGCTTAAAAACTGACCAACAGGTTATGATTTGACCAACTGACATTCAAGTTACTTTAAACTTTCTTGTAAAGAATCAATAGTCTTCAAGACATTATTTTTGTTTAAATTACGTGTGCTTCGTCGGCAAAGCTACCATTGGGACGAATGTTTTTGTTATTTACTAAGACTACTTAGTTTAGCTCTCAGCCAAAAATATTATATTGAAAGCGGGAAGCGTTTAGTGAAAAGGTTATTGTCCTAGACATGATCTTAATTCAAATCCTGGACGGGGTTGTTTGCTCTTCCCTTTGCGCTGATGCCCCATGGGAAAGCTTGAGTTCATCTTTTCTTCACTGCCCTGCTGTCGGCTAATAGACTGGAAAACTGTTATTGATTGCAATATTCGGCTAATTAACCTCACAAGTTTTCAGCCGAGATGTCCTTCGGCTTTCCTAACGTATTTCATGTCGAACTTGGGAGTCGACACATTATCTTGAAATGAACCATTTATTTGAACCACAGGGGTAAACTGTTCCAATTCAGTTAATCATGATTAGATACAAGTGTTAAGTTATAGTAAGTATTCCGTACCTGTCATTTGTCTAATGAGTAGAGTGTTCACCAATGGTCTGGAAGACCGGGGTTCAACCCCAGGTCGAGTCATACCAAAGATTAAAAGATGGTACTTGATGCTAGCTTGCTTTACACTGAACATTATAAGGTAAGGATCAAGGGAAAAGTAGAGCAATCCAGGGAAAGGAGCAGCCCCTTCCCCTACATCTTGGTGTAGAAGCTATTGAAAAGGAAGCATTCGGGTCACCCTCGACCACAGCCGCCAACTTTATTTATTGCTTGAAAACGAAAAGGTAAACCTTTGGAATCAATATATATATATATATATATATAGAGAGAGAGAGAGAAATAGATGTGTTTGTATGGTTATAACAAAGGGAGTTGCTAAACAAATTATATAGGTCAGCAGATCTAAAAAGAGGCTATCCAATTGAAAGTAATGAATTTCACGCTAAGATGAAGTGTTGTTCGTCTTGTTTTTTTCATCTTTTTTTTTTTTGTCAATTGGTCTATAATAGACTCAAGTTATCAACGGTCGTACCAACAGATATCTGCTGACAGGAGTTTTCTTTCTTTCTTTCTTTCTTTATTTAGCGCCCTCGCCTACACCTCGGTGAAGTAGTTTACTAAAAAAGGAAGACTTCAGGCTCTCCTCGACTAAAGTTGGTAGCCTTACTTACTTAAATATTCCTTATTATTCTTACCTGTTTTGGAGATTCAACCAGAAACCCCGAGATGATTTCACTCAGTAGCCCTTTCCAACAAAACGCCTCATCCGCAGCGCCGTGTGTGCTTGTTAAAGACCCATAACTGAATTTTAGATTATTCGTTTGAAGTCAATAATCCGAATATTCCAATTAAAAACAATTACCATCATATTCTAAGTGATAACAATTATCATTTCAGAAATTTACATAAATGATATGAAGGGAATACTTTTTTTAAGCCCAATTTAGAAAGAAGAAACATTGTTCACTCAAACTGGCTTTTATCCTTTTTAAAATTAATCTTGTGCCATGTTCTTCCCTTTGGATGAAGGAATGTCTAAGTGCAAAATTGAAAGCGTTATATATCAATGCAGATATATTTTTTCTTTGATTTTATAGTAACAATTCTCTTCTAAGAAATTATAAATCAAAAAGCAATTTTTGGTAGGAAACGTCTTGGATATGTTATTAAAAATTATCCAAGGTTGAGATATCAGTTCTGGTGCTCTGGGAATTCTGGAATAACTACTTCGTTGTCATAATTCAGAGAAAATCTCAGACACCGTGTGAAAATATATTTTACAATGCCATAAATGATTCAAAGATATCTGACTGGCATAATATTTGAAATAATTTTACACAACGTTTATTCACTGGAATTTAAAATATCAATATTGCAATGAAGCATAACACATCTACATGTCTAAAATCATTGTGAGGTATATTCATATATTGACTCTTAAGAAACACACGCACACACAAACAAACACATACACACACACATCTATCAATATATATATATTAGAAATATGTGGAAAGTTGGATAAATCAAACACTTAAAACCGATGTAGGGGTTTGATATTTCGTTCTTTTATTTCTAGGAACATTTTCAAAAAAATTCGAAAAAGTTCTTAGAATTAAAAGAACGAAATATCACGCCTCTAAATCAGTTTTAATGTTTGATTTTTCCAAATTTCCACATATTTCAATAATTTTGTCAGATTCAGCACAATCTATAATTTCAGCATATATATATATATATATATATATATAGTTAAGAATTTAGACACGGGGGGTTTGTCAAATTTATATTTTACTCATAAATAGAGACTCACGCACGCACACACGCACACACACACACACACACACACACACACACACACACACACACACACTCTCTCTCTCTCTCTCTCTCTCTCTCTCTCTCTCTTCCTCTTTTTATTTCCCTCAGAAACCAGCAGAAGTAGACGAGAAGTCTAAAGATTTGAATTCGGGTCAAGTGTACGTGCTGACAGATTGACGGTCAAGTTTCCCTAATATGACTGTGTGAACTGGCTAGCAGCCCATAACAACGATCGACCTATTTGAAGGCTGAATGCCGATTGGCCAAGAAGCCCACGTGATATGAGGCAGTTGGAAGGTCGAATCTTCAAAGAGGAAAATCAGACAAGTCAGTTGGCCAAGATATCCCTTAACAGACAGACGTGTCTGTGAAGCAAAGTCTAAACTTCTTTCCCAAGGTCAGCTCATATGGGGATATTAAAAAAAGATTTGGAAAAAAGATAAGAAAGGTCTATTTTGCTCGATGATATAAAGAAAGAAAGAAAGAAAGATGGAAAGAAAGATGGAAAGAAAGAAAAATGGAAGAAAGAAATGTAAATTAACGGTCGGTGAAACGAGACACAAGGAAAAAAAGGAGAAAGAAAAATTAACGGTCAGTGAAACGCGACACCAGAAAAAAGAAAGCGAGAGACCTATATGTATAAAAAAAGATAAAAGAAAACGAGAGAGAGAAGGATGATAAGCTTTCATTTTAATGTAGTTTTATTTTATGCCAACCCTGTTCCTACGACACACAAAACACATCATTTTTTTTTTTTGCTCATATCATCACAAGAAAACTCAACGGTGAATTGTCCCCAATTTGTTAGAATATAAACATTTTTATTTTTGTTGCTAAGACTATTTTACTTCGCATATATTCCTTTATTTTTGGGGGTTGATAATAGAATAATTTACATTCTAAATTATGCAGCTTGTGTTTTCTTCATTTTCGGCTCGTTCGAAAATCTCTGATCGCTTGTGGTTAAATAACATACCGAAATAAAATATTATTCAACCTAAAACCAGCAATACCCTTGGCGTTGAACAGGCGATAGGTGTACGTAAAAGGGTCGAGACTTAAAGCTTGTAACCTTCACCGACAGAAAACCAGTCGGAGAAGTTTCATGGCATAATTTGTGGGGACTCGTATCCCGGATTGTCATTTTGAAAAAAAAAAAAATGAAAGCATGGGAACAGATACAGACAAGTAGATAAGCCATAACAGGGGATGTAGAGGATTTCTTTAAGGAGCCTTCCCCAGAAAAACAAGAGTTATCGAAAAATATTTTGCTTAAGAATATTTAATTTTTCCTGCTTTTTTCCGATTATGAACCTTTGCTCTGCTTGTATCTTTTGTTTCGATTTGTTTTCTTCTGAGTGTGTTGTAATAAATTTTGATATTGATTCTCATGATTTTCAATTTCATGCGTGAAAGGTGTTGATTGTTAATGACACGTTATCTATCATATCGAAATCTTATCTTTCTGATAAAATATAACATTTTCTCCAAGCTGTGGCTGGGTCAGAACTATTGTATGGATGCACCAAATGGACACTAATGAAACGCTTGAAGAAAGGACTTGAGGAAAACAACACAATAATGCAATAAGCATTTTTGAACGAATCCTGGAAGATGCATTCCATTGACCTCTCATCTCACAAATTATCCTAGTAAGTAGAAATGCGTTGAAGAAGTGAGGACTAATTTATATACAAATATCTCTTGGGCGGGGGCATACACATGAACTTTCCAGTGTTGACCAACTAGTAATACCTTGCATACATCAGATCAGTGCGGACATTGGATCCAGCCTAGAAGGCCTACCATTAGCGATGGACCATAGGGACGGATGGTGAGAGAGAATCGGGGATATCAGAACTATCATCAGGATTTATTAATGATGACTGTGTGCAAAAGGGATTTTCCTGTTTCTTCAGTCCATGCCGCTTTAAAAGATGTATTATTAAAAAAATCTCTTTAGATATTTTTTTAGTTTATATAACTTTTGTTTTTTCTTAGTCCAAAAATGAACCCTTTCTCTGTTTCGCATTAAGAACTTTGAAAATATATATTTGTATGTGAGGGGGACATATCTTATATTCAGGAGGCTCTCCTTAACCCTACATTGTAAAAACATTCATTTTCCACATCGAAGTTATTCTTATTCTCTTTTTTAGGTCAGTGCATTTAAGTTAGAGTGTAAAATAATTAGGGGTCCCCAGCTTAAAAATAGAAATGTATCGACAAAAAATTCAGACTGGCTGAAGGGAACTCAAATGAAGACGCCCGAAAGCATTGGAAACAGAAAAGAGTTAACTGGCAGCAGGATATGAAGATGTAAAGACAGCGGACTCACAGCGATGAGGTCAGATCTTGCAAGGCAGCATGTATTAGAATAATAGGAGAAAACATGGAAGATAATTTAAGGTTTCTTTCTGCCCTCTTAATCTCTCTTTCCTATTGACATGTTATTTCTCTTTGTCAAGCTAACACAGTCGACTCAGTTTTTTGTTCTGTTTCGTTCTTCCTGACGACTATTTAAAAAGTGTAGTTGTTATATAACATATGCCATGGATTTTTTGTTCGTTCCAAGTGACCCCTTGTGCTTTGACAAATTGTCACATTGTGATTAATAAACAGGGCAGCACGATCAGGCGTGTCGGCGTTGGTACCCCCTGGTTCCTGGAAGAAGATATGGGAAGAAGGAGTCCTCTCTCAGAATATATGTCTCCCCAGCCATCTCTCACACCCCACAGAAACATCAACCCTTTGGAAATTAAAGTGTGAGAGATATATTTTTATAAAGAAGTGTGTTTGTTCTTTCATTGAGGTTCGTAAATTATGTTTGATTATGTTTCCGCTCATATTTGTTTACGGCTATACAAAATATGAGTATTTGGTGCCGTGACCAGGATTTGGGACCAGAGTATGGTCCTTTTATAGCTTAGAGATACTTTATGGAATTGTAGAGGGCCCTATTGTGTTTTTGTGGATGAAAAATGCATCTGTATTGTACTTTGATGCATGCATGACGGGATAGCTAACCGCGCAAAGTATTGTATAAAATAAATTTAGATGACAATTAGTCTGGGCAAGTGTTACATAGCGAAATAGTCGCTTTCTGATTGTTTTGACGTTGTATAATTTTTTCTGTTGTTCCAGGAATTTTTTTTGTTTTTGTTTTGTGTGAGGTGTTGAGGAAAGATGGAGAGAGACGTAAAGAAAATGTCCATACGTGGGCATTTTGAAAAATGGCATAGAGAGTAATGTTATATAACATATGCCACGGATTTTCGGTTCTTTCTAAGTGACCCCGTGTGGTTTGACAAGTTGTTACGCTGTGATTAGTAAACAGGACAGCACGATCAGGACACTCGGAGACAACAGGTGTGTAACCGGAAAGAGACCACGTGATGACAACGATGCGGTCAGATTTAGACAGAGGCAGAGAATTGCAGTCTAGCGAGAGACACGCAACCGAGCAGAGACGTCTCTGAAGATCTTACAAGGAGGTGCAGGCGTTGGCACCCCCTGGCTCCAGGAAGAAGATATGGGAAGAAGAAGTCCTCTATATGAGTATATATATATATCTCCAGCCATCTCTCACACACCACAGAAACATCAACCCTTTCGATAATAAAGTGTGAGATATATATTTTTATAAAGAAGTTTGTTCGTTCGTTCATTGAAGTTTGTAAATTATGTTTGATTATGATTCCGCTAATATACAACAATACAACATAGTAGCGAATAAACTTTTGTATTAACGAAGGAAGACGAGGTTTTTGTGTGTCCGTCACTTTTTCTCATAGCTACGTTATCACGACACTTTGCATAGTATATATATATATATATATATATATATATATATATATATAATTCATACAAATTAAAGTACAATAATGACTGATATGGAATGATTCATATATAGAATATAAGATAATTTTCATATACTTACATCAGATGTATAACTATTAGTACATAAGAATATATAGAAAAACTCTCAGAAAGAGCAATATCTGTAATATCAAAGACAACTCAATAGATACTATGGCATTATAAATTTCTTTCGATAATTCGCTAATGGTGAATTGCCTCATCAGATGGTTGCTAAATTTAATGAAGATAAGAAACATATTTTTAGGGGAACATTTTTTCATTAAAATAAGGATTTAAAAATTATAATCGAACATATTAATTTTTTTTCATCTTCATTTTAATTAACAGCCCATCAGATGAGGCAATTTGCCATAGGCAAATTGTTAAAATAAATCTATGATGGCATAATATTTTTTTAGTTTTCTTTCATGTATATATATATATATATATATATATATATATATATATATATTCACCAACCCCTCCGCTCGAACTGGATATGACACAAGGTCAATTTTAAGCGGAGTCTAACAGGTTTTAATTTATAGTCTTCCTTCTCCTAGACTAGTTGCCTCATCAAACATGAAGAACCTAGTCTGCCCTACTATTTACCCATAACTGGAGGAATAATAATTAGATTCATACATTTCCCAAGGGTATTAGTACTATGTGAAATGCAATCAGTCTCGTCCAGGATTTGAACTTGTGTCACCGTAAATATTTCCTACGACGATAACCATTACACCACGGGCACCTTCATTATATATATATATATATATATATATATATATATATATATATATATATATATATATATATATATATATATATATATATATATATATATATATATATATATATATATATATATATATATATATATATATATATATATATATATATATATATATATATATATATATATATATATATATATATATATATATATATATATATATATATATATATATATATATATATATATATATATATATATATATATATATATATATATATATATATATATATATATATATATATATATATATATATATATATATATATATATATATATATATATATATATATATATATATATATATATATATATATATATATATATATATATATATATATATATATATATATATATATATATATATCGTTGGGAATTGTCCGAATCCAATTATACTCCCTCTAGCTAAGAAATAGTAGGGCAGATTGAGTTTTTTAACCATTATGAGCAAATCAGTGTAGGAGAAAGAAAACTCTGACACCTGTTAAACTATTCTTAATAATCCCGCTAGAGTTATATCCTGCTCGTGCATAGGGATCGGGTATACACACACACACACACACACACACACACCACACACACACACAAACAGACATATATATATATATATATATATATATATATGTGTGTGTGTGTGTGTGTGTGTGTGTTCAGAAGAGTATACGGAAAACGAACTCTACTCTCTAATTTCAAATTCGACTTCTTCCACGTAGTAATGTCGATCATTAATTGCATTCCCATATCAGTCCCGTTAAATAATTCTGTGACCACGTAGATGTTCAGAAAATATAAAACTATTTACCATTAAGAAAGATTCAGTTTTCAACAATGTCATATTAATACATTACGTACTAATATACATCATTATCCCAATGCCCAATCCCAAATTCAAATACGTCGTCAAATACCAATGTCTGGATCGACATCGGCTCCATCATGTTTTTTCATCTACCGTCTTGAATCTTCAGTTTTACATTTTAAAGGGCACACGCACGTTTGTATGTTATAATTGCCGTTTCCAACAACAGTGAAGAGGATCAGTCTCAAGGTCAATTGTTTTTGAACGGATTACATGTTTTAATTACAGAATTTTCTTTCTCCTCAACCACTCAAGATACTAAGGCTAAAGAGAGCCCATTGTTTCCTATGAGTTATGCATTGCTGAGAATTGAGAAAAGATATGGGTTCATGTCCTTCGCAAAGATCTTAGCAAGAAGTAAAAAGCAATCGCTGAGATATGGAAGGTGGCTCTTTGGGTCAATTTCATAAAACGATAAATCTTATGACAAACAATTCCGTGCATGCGCTCGTGCTCGTGTGTGTGTGTGTGTGTGTGTGTGTGTGTGCGCGCGTACATTTTTGCTGAATATGGACGTTGATGTGTACGTATCTAATCAGCCCTTCTGTCACGAAGCGGAGATTAGCAGGTTTGTAGTGCATATGTTCTTTCTCCCCAAAGAGTTGCCTAATCATATTTACCCAACCCCTCCGCTCGGGCAGGATATGACACAAGGTCAAATTTTTAGCCGAGTTTAACAGGTTTGAATTCAGAGTTTTCCTTCACCTAGACTAGTTGCCACACCAAGGCTGAAGAAGCTAGTCTATCCTACTATTTACCCATAGCTGGAGGGGGAATTATTGAATTCATACCTTTCCCAAGGGTATTAGTGCTTTGTGAAATGCAATCAGTCTCATCCAGGATTTGAACTCGTGTCGCTGTGTCCATTCCCGACGACGATAACTATTACACCACGGGAACCTCCTGAAACAAACAGTTGCCTAATCATTTCTAAAAAAAAAAAAACGTCTTGCACTTGTATTTTCCCATTACTAGTGGGTGAACATGAGAATTCGTGTCTTTCTCTGGTACATTATCACGAATTGAAACGAAAACACCTTCGTCAAGGAAGTGAACTGGATTAATGTTTCAATTTTTAACGACGAATACCGTTTAGCTATGCATTTACGAAAATAAATGCTTGACTCTGAATGTGCAAACAAATGTGCGAATGTATGTGCGTGTGCGTGCAAGAGTATGTCTGTATGCATTTAACTGCATTTTCGGTGTGTTTGCGTTTATGCCTGCATCAATATTTCTGTATGTGCCTGTATGTTTGTGCTAATATGTGCACGGATAAATGAGTGTGCATGTGCATGCATTTTAAATGCATGTGTTTATGCATATGTACATATATGTTTACTGGCGTGTAGGTTTCTTCATGTTTGTGAGAGCGTTTCCACGCCTCTGTGTGTGTGTGTGTGTGTGTGTGTGTGTGTGTGTGTGTGTGTGTGTGTGTGTAAGTCTAGTTTCATGGATATCTGTTTTGTTGGTTGTTTGGTTGGGTTTTATGGCATATCAATCTTTGTAGTTCATTTAATGTCAAATCTATTTTTATACAAATAATCAGTTCTATTTAAGACAATTCAGTTTAACATGAGTATATATTTTAATAGTCAAAAACACTTTTATTTAGAGCTATTCAGTTAAGTCAAACATATCTAATTCAATCAATTCATTTTAGTATAAGTATGGATTTTGTTTACACACAGTTAAATGTCAAAACTTCTATTTTAAACAATTTAGATGAGCATGAGTACAGTTTCAACGCCAAAAACAATTCTATTTCAAACAATTCAGTTTAGTATGCGTATGCAGTTTAAATGTAAGTACACAGTATAAATGTCAAAAACATTTCTACTTCAAGCCATGTAATTTAGTCTAACAGTTCAATTTCAAACTTAAATATGTCAGCATTTGACAAAAAGCAGCGGATCATCTGAAGATGGTAAATGATTTATCTCTCACACAGGAAGAGAGTCGTGTATGTGGAGAAGAATGTTTTTTTCAGAAAGATAATGCTGCTCTACACAATGTATCAATAGCAAAGAAGTACTTACTTGAGCAAAAAAGGATACTTCTTGACCACCTAGCGGTATCTCCAGAACTCAGTGTTATAAAAAAATTTGTGGGAATTGATTGTTGGAAAAGATTATAAAGGTGGTCGACAGCAATTTCTAAACTCAAAAACGTAATCTTAGACGCATGGGGAAATACATTCAGTTCAACTTCAGAAACTAGTTCATAGTACGTCAAGCCTGATTTTTGAATTTATCAAAACTAACTGCAGATCTACAAAATATTATATAAAAAATTGCCTATATATTCTATACCTCTGATCAGTGGCCTTATACTTATATCAAAACAAAATATTAAAATTAAGCATAAATTATAATATACATATAAAAATGAATCGAAATTTCTTCGAATTAAGCATTTATTTGTCTTCATACCTTATCTTAAATATACATCATTTCCATAGTTTAAAAATTGTTAAAAATATATTTTTCTTCCTTTTGAGGGTAGTCTTATATTTTTGTCCCTACGTATATATATATATATATATATATATATATAGGATAATCAATTCAATTATTTTCACTGAGACAGAACATTCATAGCTGAAAAGTTTTCCTGAAGACGAGAAGGCCACCCAGATCATTAGTGGTCTTCCACCACCATGCCTTCTTCAGTAATTCTTTTCCGGAAAAATTTTTGAAAGCCTTTAGGACCGTCAAAATTGAATTTCTTTTCGTTCGAGAAAACAATTTTTCGCCATTCATTAGCCCTTATGGTTTGATATTGACGAGCATATTTCAGTCGTTTCTCCTTGTGCTACATAGTTAACCTTGGACGATGAATCATTTTCTCATGCTAATTTTTTTCATTGTTTAAATGCATTCTAATTGTTTTTGTACTGCAAAGATCATCCACTTGAGATTTAAATATTTTTGATGTTGACGAAGTTTTCCTTTTTACTTCTGGAAAAAATCTTCTTTTAAATCGTCGTGATAATTTTTCTGGTCTGCAAGTCGTTTTTTTTTGTTTTTTTTGTTTTTTTTTCTTTTGTTCCATACTTATTTGAACTCTTCCAGTAATTGAAGATAACAGTTTTACTGCGTCGTAAGGCCTTTGAAATTCCTCACTGAGATTTTCCGACTCTATCCAGAGCTGTAATCTCGCCTTTCCCAAAATCAGATAATTCATTTCCTTTAGCCATTTATGTTTTTAGTATTTTAAGTATTACCGTTTTAATAGCTTTTATATTACGTAGACTATATATTATACATATATAAATTAAATTATGCCATTTTCTTGAGTTTTTATTGGTAGTCATGTCAGAAAACTTTTTAAAATTTAACATAAATGCTAATGTATATACATAAGAAATGTACCAGACATTGGCCTAGCGGTTAGAGTGTTCGCCAATAGACCTGGGTTCGATCCCAGATCGAGTCATACCAAAGACTCAAAAAATGGTACTTGATGCCTCCTTGCTTAACACTAAGCATTATAAGGTACGGATCATGGGTAAAGTGGAGCAATCCAGGGAAAGGAGTAACACCCTCCCCTACACCTTGGTGTAGTAAGCTATCGAAAAGGGAGCCTTCGGGTCACCCTCGACTATGGTCGCCTACTTTACTTTTTACTTATATATATAAGAAATGACTTGAATTTAAATGTCTCTCAACCTAATCTTTCATATATCTGATTTTCATAATTTATATTGTAAACAATATATTTTTCATCATTTTTGATGGTGGCTTTACATTTTTATCTAGGGATGTATGTATAAGTGTGTATATGTCTATGTGTTTATTTGTATATGTGGGTATTTGTAGTTGTTCATTTGCATCTGTATGCATGTGTTATTTTGTATGAATTTCGGTGAGTTATCGTTGAAAATTATTGAGCTAAATTGGTTATCAGTTTTACAAAAATGAACCACCTTCAATCATGATTGAACGACGTCATATTTAATCTTCTGAGTAAGTAGAAAAAATGCCTTTTCATCCACCATCGGCTTGTTAGGGTGAACAAGTTCTGGTAGTCTTTTAAAGAATCCATGGAGACATCCACAGTAAACGTTGTTAGATTCAAATCATTCTTCAGCAGTTCTGTTTCCTGCGGTCAATAGATCGATGATTTTGCGAAGATGCAATTTAGCCGAGCTGTCGTTCATATAAATCCAACTCAGAAATCTCATGGTGACTATATTTCAAAGTTTCGTTTTCTGACCGACGCATGGGAACTGATGTCAAATTCAGTGAATGTTCGTAAGTTTCTGCGCGCGTAATGATTTATTTATATATATATTTATATTTGAATTTGTGCGCACGCGTATCATTATTTCAGCGAAGCATTCGGGGATTTCCTCTGTTGCTTCAAGTCACAGTCGTTTGATTTTGAGCGTATGTACCTGAGTGACTGTCTAGAATCTCTTGTGTATGTGGGATATTTAGTTCAAAGTTTTAATGCAGTTATATTTATTCCTGTGTGTCCAACTTGATGCGCATTACTGCGTTCCTGATTTTGTTCTAAAGTCACGCTGAAAGCGTTGTTTCCCGAACAGGAATATTGAAATGAATGAAGTGCTAGGATCCTAAGAGATCTCCAAATGAACGGTTGTTGTATCACAAGTCAATACAAGTAGCCGGTTTGATCTCTCAACGGTTTAGTGTTGTATGGAATAACAATATATTCTTAATACCATCGTTTATATATATATATATATATATATATATATATGTATATACTAGGGTGATTCAAAAGTTTTGCAATGTTTTGGTCATGTGACAAAAGGCAGTTAAGCCGTATTAGAAAAACGATATCGATAATAGTATTGTGGTAGTTAGTGATCTGCATTGCTTAATTCAGAGTGTGATTTGAAAGCCAAACAGATGAAAGTGCAACGTGGTCTAAATCGAGACCTTATGCTTTACAAGTTCAAATCGGGTCCTGGCGCTTCAGAGGCAACACGAAAAGATTTTTGGCGCAATAATCTAAAGCGCGGTTGATCAAAATACAGTAACATAGATGGTGGAAGAAATCTCACTCGGGTTACCATAACTTCGACTATTGAATAATCTTGATTAATACTAAAACTTTGGATGCCGAAGCCGTATTCGAATTCATATAAGCAAATCACACACACACACACACACACACACACACACACACACACACACACACACACACACACACACACACACACATATCTATCTATCTATCTATCTATAAGACTTTCAAATCACACGCAGAGTTAAGCAATTCAGTGTACCTACAATTACAATAGAGTGTTGAGTGTTCGTCAATAATCTGGGTGACTCGGATTCAGTCCAAGATTGAGTCATATCAAAGACTCAAAAGATGGTACTTGGTGCCTCCTTGTTAAGGCTTGGTTGTTTGGGTTTTATGGCATATCAACCTGTGTAGGTTATTTAACGCCAAATTACTTATAAACAAATATCAGTTCTATTTCAAACAATTCGGTTTAGCATTACTGCATTGTTTAATTGTCAAAACACTTTTATTTCAAACTATTCAATTTATTCAAATACTTCTGATTGGGTTATGTCAGTTTAGTACTGGTACAAATTTTCTTTACAAACAGTTAAATGTCAAAAGAGTTCTATATTAAACCATTCAGTTTAGTATAAGTAGAGTTTCACTGTCAAAATAAGTTCTATTTCAAACAATTCAGTTTAGCATAAACACGCAGTTTAAATGTAAGTACAGTTTAATTGTCAAAACCATTTCTATTTCAAGGTATTTAGCTTAGTCAAACTGTTCTCTTTCAAACAATTCAGTTTAGCATAAGTATGCAGCTAGTTCTATTTAACCCATAGATAGGGCCCTATCAGTTGCTACCAATTCGGGCCAGAGTGAACCTAGGAGCAATGGCATTGACAGGGTGTTCCGCATTTCCCGAAGCTCCAGCATCATTGGAACCTCACCATCAAATTTTCTAGTGTCAAAATCAGGACATTCGTTGTGGGGACTTACCCCTTTGCAGAGGTGCAATCGGTGTATTCTACTGCCCAAGCCGACTGGGCAACCTCTTTCTTTAACAGCCACCATTATAAAATAAAGAGCAAGGATAAATATAGCAATATAGAGAAAATAGTAGCGCTCTACCCTGTAGCGATTGACAAAGGAGATTTTGTATGACTCTCGACTACGGTCAGCCAACTTATTTACAATTTATATACGTATATAGTCTAATCTAATGATTGTACTTTTGTTTAAACATCCATAAACTGGTGGTATAAGAATGTCAAGAAAAATGTGTATAATATTTATTGTTTAAGTGTTATTCTTTTCTACGGGGCAGGATGGAGTATTTTTCTGATTTATGGATACTCAATAGATACTTTTTCTTTACCATTAACAACTTTTCAGTTGAAATGCTTTCTTAACAATGTCTGAAACAAATATCACCAACTTAAAGATCATTAAACATTTTCAAGTAAATGATAAGGTTAGCGTGACATCTTAATGAGATCGAGAATGTTTAATACAGCCTAATCCACAATGTAGTGGATAATCCACACTCATTAAAAACAAAATAAATAAAAAGGATATCACAACAAGTATCTTTTAGCCTTTTTTTTCCAAAATGCTTTACTCTAACTTAGTCACAATTTATCCGAAGTCTCCAGTAAAGAAAAAAACATCCCTCTATACCTCCAACTGTATGATTCTTGCATGTCTGGTTCTGATTATTAAAATGCATTTAGATCGAAAAAAATTGGGTTGAATTGAGTAGAGTGTTCATCAATGGTTCAGGGGACCAGGGGTCAATCCGAGGTCGAGTCCTAACAAAAAATTAATAAATAGTACTTAATGTCGCCTTGCTTAACACTCAGCATTATAAGGTACATGTCCAGGGTAAAGTGGAGCAATCCAGGCAATAGAGTAACCCTTCCTCTATACCTTGTTGTAAAAGCTATTAAAAAGGAAGCCTTCGGGTCATCCTCGACTACGGCCGCCAACTTTATTTATTGCTTGAAAAAGAAGTGGTACATCTTTTGGAATCCGAATATATATATATATATATATATATATATATATATATATATATATATATATATATATATATATACACGGGGGAATAGATGTGTTTGTATGGTTATTTCAAAGGGGGTTGCTAAACAAATTATATAGGTCAGCAGATCTAAAAAGAGGCTATACAATTGAAAGGAATGAATTTCACGATGAGATGAAGTATTGTTTGTTTTTTATTATTATTATTTTTTTTTTATTTTTTTTTTTATTTTTATTTTTTTAATGTTTTGGCCTTTCCTTTTGGTCTATTGGTCTATAATAGACTGAAGTTATCAACGGTCGTCCGAACAGATGCCTGCTGACAGGAGTTTTATTTATTTATTTCCGTATTTATTTATTGTGTTTGTTTCTTTGATTGATAACTCAGTGATCGATGGTACAAAAGGCAGATGCTTTTAATAAAATCAAAATACTAAATTCAATATTCAAAGTATCCATTTGAGTCTTGGAGAAGTATTAGTTCAAGTTATGTTTTCCACAGTTGCATTTGGATGAGAGAAAGTGGGTTGTCAGCCACGCGAAGCTGAAGGCAGTTCAAGGAAAATAACTTGTAGAGTTCTGATTGGAAAAAATCAGTGGACAGCATATGGACTGAAGGGGATAGAAAACTGACCAGCACCAAAATTCTTCTTCATTGTCCCCCTACTAAATTTTGGTTGAAAATCTATCTTTGACACACACACACACACACACACACACAATGCGAAACGTTAAGGAGATATTAGTTAGCCCATGAGACTGGGGTGGCTGTTGATCAGTACGGCGACTGAAACACAAACACGTATATTTTCAGAGTTTTATGCGTTAACTCACACACACACACAGAGACACACACACACAGAGACACACACACACACACACACACACACACACACACATATATATATATATATATGTGTGTGTGTGTGTGTGTATGTGTGTGGGGGGTGTTCAGATGGATAGATATATAGATAGTAAGTTAGATATGTGTTTATTTTCCCAACCCCTCCTCTCTGAGAAAGAGAAACATAAGGTGCATTTTTTGTTGGATTCAACAGATTTGATTATTATAATTTTCCGTCTACTAGACAGGAAGCCTTCATAAGTCTTGAGAGCTCAGTCTGCTTATCATTTTCATATTGTTCTTTAGGGACCAAGTAGTTTGAGTTATGGATTTCCCATTGGCAATAATTGGAAGTGAACCGGAAAGAGCTTCGTCCAGAATTTGAACTCCGTTTATCGATTTCATTTCCTCTGATAATAGTTCATTTAATCATGCTTCCAACGCTATATATATATATATATATATATATATATATATATATATATATATATATATACTAGAATGCGGGCTTACCATGACTTTTCTTGTATTAGTTTTGCTTCCAGCATTTCTTCAAAACAACACGAAGAATCATTTTATAATTCCCGTTTACCATTATCTCCAAGCGTTTCATTCAAGTCTAAGTTGTGCAAACGTAGTCTAGTATTATCACAGTAGAGGTTTGAAAAGTTACCGTTTTATTTAATCATATAGATCAGATTTCATTATGGTTCATAATTTGTAAATAGCAGTCCACGCTTTTAATTATGAGTATATTCGCATCACTCTCCTTAGGAAAGACATTGCTCCTCCGGTAAATGAACAGGTAAACTAATTTCAGACGTTTTCCATTTAATGATAAGATGGCACCATCTTGATTATTTCCTAAGTAGAAGTCTCGATATTATCATATGCCGCTTACATAAGAGGAAAGAAATGGACTTACGGGTCCCCCAGGACACTGAAAAAGGATAACCATTTTATTAAATGATGTTTATACTTCTTTCTCACTCAAGCAAAATTGCTGTTGACAAATTAATTTCGAAGGAAACAAGAACATCATGTTGGGGGATTTGACAGGAATTTTCATTCAATTCTCACTTCAGATATCACGGGTAATCTTCATAAATATATGTTAACCGTTGCTTCAATTCGTGAATCTATTTGTATGTAGAAAGCAATAGATTCCTTAATAGATGCAACGGTAACATATATGCTTAAACAGCTTTTTTTATACTATATATGTGTTTTAAAGAGGTTTATTAGAATTTAATCGGAAAGATTTACATTGGGGTTTATCAAAAATAATTTCTGTTTCAATCAATCAGTGTTCATGAGAAACTTACTATGAAATTATTTCTTATTTCTTTTCGAGGATTGTTGGGTAGCACCCACCTTTTTCCACACAATGAACTAGTCCATCTGCCATATATAGCAGTAGCTACTAATACCAGGGCAGATACGAAGGTGAAGAGCAGCTTCTTATAGGAATAATATTGGAGATCGCACAAGATCACTTTACTTGCTACCGTAATAACGGAAGCCAATACTATCGTTGAACTATATCTTTATTCTTTATTCACTAATCGTATGTTCTTGTCTACTAATAGTCTCTCTATTGTATATACGTTTTTCCCGAGAATATATCTCTCCTTCCTCTCATATCGTGTTTTGCCCATTATTAAATATTACAAGCGTTCACTAACCAGAACACAACAAGGACCTAAGTTCTAAAATTTTTCAAACGTTCCTTGTCCTGTAAGCCATGGCAATTGCTAACTGGCGTTGGTTTAGTTCAGCGGTTTATTTCAAAGGACAGTACCCAGCAATTAAAGTTCTTAAAACATTAGGGCCAGATTAATTCAATTCAAATTCACTTTACAAAATATGATCATCTTTAAAATTGTCAAAGGCCCATTGTATATATATATAGGAGCAAGAAAAAACTTATGTGTGCATGTGAATGTGTGTCTGTGAAAGTGTGTGGGTTTTATTTAGTTTGTGCAGATGTCTAGGGCAGCAGAATAAATCAATTGCAAATCTTCGGAGGGGAAAACGCCCCCAACGAGTACCCGTGGCTGGAAATACAACGACTGCCTTTCTGCAGAGGAGCAGATCACCACAATGAGTGTCCTGGATATGACACAAACGATTCAGATGGGGAGGCTCCAGCCATGTTTCAGCTTTTGGGAATGCGAAGTACCTCTTTATTGCCATCGCTCCTAGGTCCACTCTGGCCATCTGTGGTAATGTTATATAACATATGACATGGATTTTCGGTTCGTTCCTAGTGATCCCGTGTGATTTGACAAGCTGTCACGTTGTGATTAGTAAACAGGTAGATGAAAGCGTGTCAGGGCAGTCAGGTCCAACGGGTGTGTAACTGGAAGGAGACCACGTGATAATCACGTGGTCAGATTTAGACAGAGGCAGGGAATCGGGAGTCGACCGAGGGACGTGCAGCCAATCAGAGGCGTCTCGGCTTGCAAGTGGGTGCTAGCGTTTGCACCCCCTGGCTTCCAGAAAAAAATGTATGGGACAAGAAGAAATCCCCAATCTGGATATATGTCTCTCCATCTATCTCTCAACTAACAACAAACTGTGGGCCCCTTTCAGGAATAAAATGAGAGATATGTTTTTATAAAGTGTTTAGTTCGTAAAAAATGAAATTTCTATAACTATTATGGCGATACAACAGTAGTACATGATAGGTCCTATCTATGGCTCAAATAGAACTAAACTTTTTACGTATACTAAACTGAATTGTTTAACATAGTACTGTTTTTTATTACTTTTTTTTTCATGTCGTGCTGGTAGCACGGATATTCCTGACCTTCTCTCGCCACTTTTCCCTATCGTTCATCGCCTCAGGCATGTCTTCTGGACAACATCCTGTATCCTCATAGAGTTGCTGAATGTATGTTCGTGCTGGTCGTCCTGTTTTTGCTCGGCCATGTGTGGTGGTCCATAAAAGTACATCTCTTATGAGTTCGTCCCTGCTTCTCCAGCAGTGTCCTGCATATCTGGTTCGTCTAACTTGAATAGTTTTCGTGATAGGAGGCAGATGGCCGTACAGTTGGTGTCTTGTGGGGTGTTGCCGCCAGGACTTGTGCATTCTTGTGTAATTGCCGTCTAGCTTCTTCTCCAGCCATTTTGTAAGAGTCCATGTAGTGCATCGTGTGAAATTGATCTCTTTATATGTAAGAAAACAGATTTGGCATCAAATAACCTACAGAGGTTGATAAGCACAAAACCAAACCAAAACAAATAAACCAAACCAATTTTTACTTGGTTGCAGCAATGATAATAAACAGCGTAAAAATGGTCTCCGTTTCTTTTTTAAATGGCATATCAAACTTTCTACATTATTCAATGCCAAGGTCATTCGTATAGAAACACAGTTGTAGAATTATCTAACACACTGCTGGGGGATAAAAGGTTTTATCCCTTTTCCAAGAGCATTTGTCAAAAACTATTCCTAATAGTGCAAGTGAAGGTCGAAATCACTGCGATGTCGCAGAGAATCAGTTCATCCGTAACGCCACGAGCAAAAAAGGAAATGTAAATGTATTTTAATATGCATCGTATACCACGCTTTGGCATAAGTATATATTTTCATATCTCTTATTATAGGTAAGAGAAATATAATATGATGACACAGAGTTTCCGCCTCGCATCATTAAAGAACCTGAAAGCCGTCAGTATGATACCAAAATGTCAATCACAGGAATTCTCACGGCAGATTCAAAAAGTTGTCAGTAGCAAGCGTCGTAGATTTTTGAAAACGGTCAGTCCACATACAAAGTGGCTGAGTAACAAGGAACGACTTAAATTCTGGGCAAGTAAAACTAACGACGATAGGTAGGCGATAATATGGCAGACATTAATATTTTTCTTCGACGCATGAATACTGCTTCATATCTTCCTCTTTTAAAGACCTCTCCAAAAGCACAACAGATTATGAATTGAGAAGTAGTTTTCTGAAAGGACGTGTCTGTCTTTTTCTTTTTCCTGATCTTAATTCTTTTCGTCATCTCTTCCTCTCATGTTTGTCACCGACATCTTACTTCGAAATGCAGCAACGCTCTCACTGTATATGTAGAGAGAGAGAGAGAGAGAGAGAGAGAGAAAGAAAGAGTGAGAGAGAGAGAGAGAGAGAGATCCAAAAGTTTCTTACCCTTTTAAATAATTCTAATACTAAGAAATTTACATTCTATTTATTTCAGGAGAATTACTAAAAAATAAGAAGCAAAAATTACCGATTCTTGAAGCGCTCCACACCAGAAAAAAACTACTTAGATTGAATAGAATCAATTTCGAATCCACTACTAATGTACTTAAATATCTCTAGCTTCTGGCGCTATTTATTGAAGCAAATCTTAAAAAAAAACGCTACGATAATACACCAGCATAAATAAAAAAACGCTCAGCAATTGCAAAGGAGTAACTAAGATGCAAAGGTCATTTGGCCTTTGCAATATACACACTCCTAATTATGACCCAAGATCGGGCAGAAAGTACTTGGAAACGAATTAATCATGGGAGGTTTATAAACCAATTCCAACCGGATACCATAAAATCGATGTAGTGACACAAAAGGATAAATATCAAAATGTGTAGGCAAAAAATATCTGTATTGTTTAATCAAAGACACGCACACACACACACACACACACACACACATATATATATATATATATATATATATATATATATATATAAAGAAGATTTGTCATTAACTAAGCAAAACACACGCCACATTTTACCAATCAACCAACCGTATATATATTTGTATATAGAGTCAGATAGATCGTTAATAGACACGTATACAGGGTTGGGCAAAATTTACAACGTAAAGAAAATACTAATTTTCACAGTTAAAAAATATACAAATTTAACACACACACATACACACACGCATATATATATATATATATATATATATATATATATATATATATATATATATATATATATATACGTCCTTGAAAGAGTGAGAAAGAGAAAGTGAGAAAGAATGAGACTGAGAGAGAAAGTGAGAGTGAGTGAGTATGGCAATAAGGGATTCTTTTACACAACACACACACACACACACACACACACATATATATATATATATATATATATATTGTGTCTCAACTTAGATAAATTTATCATTAGGAAATTCATGTGATTATCTATTTCCTTGCTCAAATCTCATTTATGATTGAAGAAATAGTTTGATTGGAAACGGAATTATATACATACACACATATACACACACACAAACACACGTGTATATATATATATATATATATATATAGAGAGAGAGAGAGAGAGAATGTGTTTTTTTATGTTTGTGTCTATGTATATGAAATTGCGTAAGCTTAACTGTTTTGATAACCGTAAGGTCTCTTCAACAATTTCACGAAGACAAATTTAGATTATGAAGAAAATGATTGTCAATTAAGCCTCTGACCGGTCAAGGAAAATCCGATAGATAGCAACAAAAGATCTTGGTTTCAGTCCTTCCCTAGGGCACCTTCAGATATGAAATACTTCTTTGATTTATTATAGTTGAATAAAAAAATCAGAAAAGCCATACAAGAGGGACAAATAATTTCCTATAGAGGAAAAACGTATTTCTAAAAAAATTATTTTTCAATTTTGATCTAATATCTAATTTTCTTTATAGGAAACTTATGGTATCATTTAGTTCTAGTGATATATTAAAGCTAACTATAAGTATTTACCCATGCTCTTTGCCATGGATAGATGCGATGCAAGATCAATTTTCAAGGTGGGTACTTATGGTTTGAGTTTTTTCCCTCAGACTGGGGAGCTTTTCAAAGCTGAAATAAAATCCAGTCTGTCCGACAATACAATTCGCTGAGAAAATCATACAGCCTCGTCCAGTATTTGAACGCGGTTCTCTGGTTCCATTTCTTATGACAATAACCATTACGATGAACCACCTAAAGCACTACATAATCATTTACGCTTGACAGCATCCGTGGTGTTTTAAGTTGTCAATTGATCTCGAACAGCAATCAAATTTCGTTGATCGTCGTTTCACATACGCGATAAAAAGAGTTAACAAAGACTTTTTTAAAAAGTCATTTACCGTTTTAGGTGTTTCATTTGAGCTGGAGAGTTTTTTTCATATCTATCTATCTATCTATCTATCTAAACCTGCTCTCACCAATCAATACGCTTCCCTACATCATTATCATATTTACCAACCCCCTCCGCTCGGGTAGGATATGACACAAGGTCAATTCTTTAAGCGAAGTTTAACAGGTTTGAATTCAGAGTTTTTCTTCTCCTAGACTAGTTGTCTAACCAAGGCTGAAGAACCTAGTTTCCCCTACTATTTACACATAGCTGGAGGGAGAATAATTGGATTCATACCGTTCCCAAGGGTATTAGTGCTATGGGATTTGCAGTCTGTCTCGTCCAGGATTTGAACTCGTGTCGCCGTGTCGATAACCATTACACCACGGGCCCCTCCCTACATCATTATGGAGAGGAAAATTTATTCCTACATCTAAAATTTTGACCGCTTTTCAATTTTTTCTCAGTATTAATTCCAACCAGATTTGCCTAATCTAAAATTATCTTTCCACATATTCTCTCTTCTTTTTGCTTCATGACATCTGTCAACCAATCAGTGCACAACCGCCTTCTTAAAAAAATAATCCATTCACTTTGCTTCTTTCTCTGAAGGCACTTTTATCCTTCCAACCCCGAGAAAGTTTTGACTTAAAATGTCTTGCCCCTAGTAATGCAACCCTGAATATTATATGACGCCATAATCGAGACTCACTGATATAGTTTTAAGACACTTAAACTTGGACTGTTGAATTCAGTTTTGTCATTTTTGCAGTACGTTTTAACTTATATGTTCCTTAATATTCTAGCTGAGAAAGCAATCTGATCAAAGAATCTCTAATTAACTATATTTGAGCTGTGTTAAAAAAGAGTCTGTTCTTGCAAGTGTCTTTCAAATTGTCAATAAATAATTGAGGGATTTTATGGGCAGGATACAAAGATACATTCTAGAGTATTTGACTAGAATCATTATTTTAGTTGGTTGGTTGGTTGGGCTTTATGGCGTATCAACCTTTCTATGTTATTTAACGCCAAATCTATTTTTATGAAATATTCAGCTCTATTTCAAACAATTCAATTTAGGATGAGTACACATTGTAATTGTCAAAACTACTAATTCTGCTTATTCAGTTTAATATAAGTACAGATTTTGTTTACACACTGTTAAATGTCAAAATAGTTCTATATCAAACAATTTAGTTCAGTGTAAGTACAGTTTAGATGTCAAAAACAGCCCCATTTACACAGTTAATATCAAAACAATTTTATTTCAGATAATTCAGTTTCGCATAAGTACACAATTTAGATGTCAAAACAGTTCTATTTCGAACAATTCAGTTTAGCATAAGTATGTAGTTTAAATGCAAGAAACAGTAAATCCATGAAACCACGGTTTACTTCTATTTAACACATAGATAGGACCCTTATCAGATGCTACCACTCTGGGCCAGAGTGGACCTGGAAGCGATGTCAATGAAGGGGTACTCCGCATTCCCCAAATCTCCAGCATTACTGGGAACTCACCATCAGATTGTTTTGTGTCATATCCAGGACACTCGTTGGTGGGGGGTCTTACCACTCTGCAGAGAATAAGTCGGTGTATTCTACTGCCTCAGCCGACTGGGCAAAGTTATTTTAAGGAAGGGAGAGCAGAAGATATAAGTGATGAGCGTCCCCAAAGATGTTTCATCAGAAGTGATGTGCATCAGGTGAGTCCTGTCACCAAAAGAAAAGTTGAAAAATTTTAAAGGATATGTAGTTTAGTAAAGGTTCATAGATGATTAATTAGAAGACAACAGTGTGTCGAGGTGAGCATTTCTTTTTGTTATATCAAGCTATTCTTACGGAAGATATGTGAAAGTGATGAGAGCTTAGATTCATGGCTTCTGACGCCCAAACAGAATGTTTTTTTTAATGACACCGATTACAGATAGACTTTAGTGTGAAAAGAAATAAACTGATCTCACCGATAAGAAATCATGGAAAGATAGGAGTCGTGAAAATTAGGTTCAGTTATTTGTGTGGAAGTTTCCAACATCCCCAAGGGCAAAGAATGCTAGCAAGATTTTGGAAATAACTAAACGCTAAGAGTACAGTCTTTTTTTTTTAGAGAGAAAGAGAGAGAAATCATCATGAATATGTTTTTGGATTTAAAATGATCAGCCATATTACTTGAAATGTTGCTTTTTCCTCGTAGTGCTGGATGTCGTATTAAAGATGACAATGCGTTTACATTTTTCTGCAATTTTTGGTCAAACATAGGATGTTCAGAGTCCAAAACCAGTTATACTCACCTAAGCTAGTTTTGGGTGACGTTTGTTTGGAAAAACATAATATTTATCTAAAAGGAGAGATCTGATCTTAAGGACATTAATAAAATCTATCATCACTGCTTCACACCATATCAAAATGGACGCTTCCGAGATTCTTCAAATATTGGATATTCTTGAGAAATACTTAACTTGAAGCGCAAAAAGGTTACTTTAACGGACATTAATGATTCAGTAGAACTTCGTTGTCCATACTATATATATATATAGATAGATAGATAGAGAGAGAGAGAAAGAGAGGAGGAGACAGACAGACAGACAGACAGATGGACTGACCGACATAGATAGATAGATAGATAGATAGATAGATAGATAGATAGATATTAGTGTAACAAACAAAAAACATATCGTTGCGTGGTTTAATCTGAACTATATATTTGCTCTACAACAGATAACACAAAATCTCCCAGAAAAAATTGCGGAGCCTTCATTTGCGTTGAAGATCATTTCTAACATAGAAGATTTTAATGTAAATGAGATAATAGAAATATGCTGATTATAATCCTTCATTCCTTTCTAACATCAAAATATTAATTTCATCGTTGACCATTTTCATCCCGGGGTGCCCACTGAATTTACTAATAAGGTCTTATGACTCATCTAAAAATGAGTAGAAACCAAATGTTGTCTTTTCATAGAAATAGAGTATATACAAAAGGATTTTATCTGATAAAAAGTTTATAAGATGTTTGACGTTTATATACTTTTGAATGATTATAAGTAAAAAAATATTCGGATTGGACTTGTAAACCTATTAAATTATTCAATACAAGTTGAAAAATATATAGTTTTCGTTTGAAAGAATTAGCAGTTTTCTTTAAGTGACATTCACAATCTTTTTAATATGGTGAGACTTGAATATTAGATTACGCAAGTCTTACTAAATTAAGTAAATTAAAGCAATTAGCTATAATCTATAATAAAAGGGGATATAATATAATTCGAAGGTGACATGAATCAAAATAAATGTTGTCTCAGAAGCATTAGGAATACTTGGAACGAAAATCAAATTTAACCCAAAATTCAAAATGTTTTTAAATACCAATGTTTTTAAATACAAAGGGAAATACAAATGTTTCTTTAGTTTTCATCAAAATAAATGAATGCACCATTCCCATCACCCTCAAATGTCTCTCATTTGTCATTTTCGAGTTTGATCAGATTCGCTTTTTCCATGGGAAATAAGCTGAGTGTGAGTACAGTGTTCGCCAATGGTCCGGGAGAGTGAGGTTCAATCCAAAGTCGAGTCATACCAAATACTTAAAAAATAGTACTTGATACCGCCTTGCTTAACACTAAGCAAGTATTGCTCATACAGGGAAGTTGCCGCACACTATCTTACACCTTGATGTAGTAGCTATTGAAAAGGGAGCCTTGGGGTCACCATCGATTTCGGTCGCCAACTTTACTTAATTCATTACTTTTTATGAGCAAAAATGTTTGCAAAAAATGTGTACAAGAAATAAATGAAAGAGAAATGAATAATTCCTAATATTGAAAACACAATATCTCTCTGTGGCTCATGTGTGAGAGAAGTAAACACACACACACACACACATGCAGATACATTATAAAGTCTTAGACCGTTGCAGTAAAACAATAAAAACTGCTCAATAAAAAGACAAAATTACTAAAAATGTTATAAAGTTGAAGGCAATTATCACCTACAAATTCCTTAAACTGTACAGCAAATACCCTCACACACACACAAACACAAATATATATATATATATATATATATATATATATATATATATATATATACAAGGTGCATACGATACGTTTTCAGACTTTTTTCGTATGGGCACTTTTATTAATAGTACACACATGAAACACTCGTACACTTCGAAGTAATCTCTTCCGGCTGCAATGCACTTCTTGTACCGTTCAAACAATTTCTGGAACGCCTCATGGAAGTCCTCTCGTGTGAGCGTGTCAGTCACCTTCGTCACAGCCTCTTTCATCTCCTCAATTCTCTCATATCGACAACCTCTGAGCTTAGGGAATAACAGGGAGCAAGGTCTGGTCAATAAGGAGGGTTATGAACTGTCTTAATGCCCATCTTGGTTAAATAGTCTGTGACAAAGATGGAGTTGTGGACTGGTGTATTGTTCTGGTGGAAATGCCACTGACCCGATTTGAAGAGTGCTGGCCTCTTCCGACGCAATGTCTTCCTGAACTTCCTTAAAACCTCAACATAGTAACCTTAACCCTAACCCTAAGCTTTTGGCCAATCAACTCTGGTGTATTGACTTCCTTACTACTCCAACACCTCTCATCATCCCTCACAGAATGCTAGACTTCCTTGAATCTCTTATGCCACTCTCAAACTGATGCTCGATTCATGCAAGATGCTCCAAAAGCAATCTGAAGCATCCCATACATTTCTGTGGCATTTTTCCAAGTTTAAAACAGAATTTTATGGCATATCGTTCTTCTAAAGTGTCCTGACGTCCAGATAGCATTTTTGAAATTCACCAGCTGTGACAATCAGGCTTTAGTAGGATGTATTCAAATTCCTGTTGTAGTTGTTCATTGGAACCTGAAATCATAAATATTGGTCAGTCATCTATCTCATAAGATGTAGAGCAATAACATACTGCATTTTTAAGGGTCTACGACAATTTCAAATGCCCATACAAAAAAGTCTGGAAACTTATCGTATGCACCTCGTATAAATATATATACATATATATACCTCTCTTTTTCTCCTTCTCCCTCTCTCTTTGTGTCTTACTCCACACACTCACACACACACACACACACACATATATATATATATATATAAGGAGAGAAAGAGACAGATTCAGAGAAAGACAGAGAGATAGAAATACAGAGAGAAATTGTAGCAACTCACCTGGTTTAATAATTCGCAAAGTAGCCTAGCGAAACATTGTCAATGAGTTTGATTCTCATTGTGGGCCAATATCTCTGGTCTGGTGCCACATATAAACTAAACTTACAATATATATATATATATATATATATATATAGTACAATTTGATGGAGACTCAAACTCGGTTCGAGAGAGAGAGAGAGTGATTGAGAGAGAAACAGAGACGGAGTGAGAATAAATCGAAGAAAGTATTGGTTTTGTTTTGTTTGGTTTTGTGGCATGTCAACCATGGTAGGTTATTTAAGGCCAAATCTTTTTTATACATATTTATCAAATATATTATTTCTAAAAACATTCTGTAGATAAGATTTTAAAACGAGACTGAGCTCATTTTTTCCATTCCGTGAATAATTTCGTTAATTTCTATCAAATACGAGTAAATCTATTTACTATAAATCATTTGTTTGCTCACAGTTAAATTTTTTCATGAATTGTTACTTAACAGTTAGAATTTTTTAAACAACAGTCATTTGTTTACACACAGTTATTTAAAAAAAACAGTTCTATTTCAATGCATTTGGTTTAGCATGAGTCGTCTGTTTGCACTCAGTTTCAATGTCAAATTACTCAGTTTAAATGTCAAACAGTTCTACATGACCCATAGATAGGACCCTATCAGGTGCTAGCACTCTAGGTCTGAGTGTTGGCAATGAAGGGTACTCCACATTCTTCAAAGATCGTCCACTATTGGAGCCTCGTCATCAGATTGCTTAGTGTCATATCTAGGACACTCCTAGAGGAAGTCTTACTCATCTGCAGAGATGCCGTTAGTGTATTCTACCACCCACTCAGCCGACAGGGCCATAAAATATTGGTTGTAAACTCGTCTGAGATTTACGTCATAAGATGTGTACACATTTTGAATATTTTTTTCAGAATATTTACTTTGTCTTAGCTTACACATTGTCTATCACAAACATTTTTTTTGAGGATATGAGAATTCCATTTTCTGGCAGTTTATATAAATCTAGGCATACACTAATCGTAATCCATTTGTTCAATTTGTTTTTAAAAAAAATTTCCTCAAATAAAGAAAAAAAGCGAGAAGAATGTATTTTTATTTCCCTGTTGAACGATTTCAATTTCGATGAAAAATATCCACTAAGACTAAACAAATTATGTGTGTATTGAGGCTTATGAAAGACAAATATCTAAATTATGTCTGAAAGGCACTCAGAATGGCTTGGTTATTTGATCAAACGGCATATCAACTCCTTATCTATTGTTTAAATTTGATTCATTTCAGATGTTTGATAACAATAGAAACTATATTTTCAATATTCAACTGAAAATTTATTCCCTTTTCACTCCTTGTATTCGTCAATGATGATTTTTATGCAAACAGTTATATAGTTTCGAGTATATCTATCTAATACAAATATCATTGCCCTTACTCCTAGTTAATTTCTGAACTAAATCGTGCTAGAGCCTCACCGCTGTCCCAAGCATATATGTTTGGAAATTATTCTACTCGACTGGAAAATTGCAAATAATGTTATATATAAAAAAAAACAAAAAAACAATTAGGCATTTAAAGTGAAATTATGAGCGTATAATGTTTGCAATTCCCAAACTTCTTGGCATAAAATAACTCCAAAAAGTTTGATAAACAGCAAAACTAAATCAATCAATTAATCTAATTCAAATAATTTGTACATAGTTGTATAATTTCAAGCACTCCCCACTAATAATAATAATTTTTAAATCTGGTTTCAAATACCTATTCCCATTTTATAACTATCATTTGTTCGCACTCAGTTATATATTTTCAAGTAAATAATAATAATAATAATAATAATAATAATAATAATAACATGGGACTTTGATATACACACGGATCACCTAATCTCGGCCAGAACACCAGACCTAATAATAATCAATAAAAAAGAGAGAATTTGCAAAATTGTCGACTTTTCTGTCCCGGCTGACCACAGAATAAAAATAAAAGAATGTGAAAAGAAGGATAAGTACTTCGACCTTACTAGAGAATTGAAAAAGCTGTGGAACATGAAAGTGACGATTGTACCAATGGTGATTGGTGCTTTTGGCACAGTAACTAAAGGATTATTAAAGGGCCTGGAAGACTTGGAAGTTGGCGGACGAGTGGAGTCCATGCCAAACGGCAGCATTATTGAAGATGGCCAGAATACTGCGAAGAGTCCTGGAGAATTGAGTAGACTTGCTGTCACTCAAACTCCAGTGACACTGATGTGGAAAAAACTATAATAATAATAATAATAATAATAATAATAATAATAATAATAATAATGTGATTTTGTAATACAAACAGATAATTTAATCTGGACCAGACGAACAGATCTAGCGACAGTAAAAAAAACAAAAACATGCCGAACAGTGGATTTTACCGTTCCAGCTGACTACAAGGTAAAACTGAAGGGAAGCAGAAATAGAAATAATACCTAGAACTTGCCAAAGAACTGAAAATAACTATGAAAGAGAAATGTGTCAGTAATACGCTTTGTAATTGGCGCACTCGGAACAGTCACCAGTGAATTAGTAGAGGCGCCTGTGGTGGTGTAATGGTTAGCAAGCTCGACTAGCAAACCTACACGAGTGAGTTCGAGTCTCATTGGGTGCCCCTTTCATATGGCCTTGTGCCACATCTAAGCAAAAAGCTTAGTAAATTTCCACCAGTGAATTAGTACAGGGAGAGTCTGGAGAACGTGGAAATAAGTACTGTTATGATAGACCAGAATACTAAGCCCAGGAGACTTGAAACTCCGGTGGAAATCCAACAGCAAAACGCAAGACTAAAACACCTCAAATTTGTAAAATAATTATTAGTAGAATTCGACTCGTTAAGAAGGCAAGCGTAAAAAATGTCCAAGTGAAAAACAAGCAGCTGTAAAACAAAAGCAAAGACATCGGCCAAATATCTGTGATAATTCTCGGAAGAGACGATAAAAAATGACGTGTAAATATATCTTCAATAACTCTTACTTGACAATCGAAATACATTTCATTTGTGTGCCTGTGTCTGTGTGTGTGTGTGGAGGATCCCGTGGTGTAATGGTTATCGTCGTAGGAAATGGAGACGACGACTCGAGTTCAAATCCTGGACCAGGCTAATTGCATTTCATATAGCACTAATACCCTTGGGAAAGGTATGAATCGAATTATTCTCCCTCCATCTATGGGTAAATAGTAGGACGGGCTGGTTTCTTCAGCCTTGGTGAAACAACTAGTCTAGGAGAAGAAAAACTCTGAATTCAAACCTGTTAAATCCAGGAGGTGTCTGTTCCGGCAACTGGTGGCCACGGGTCGCATTGTAAATGCGTCTGTGGAAAATCTGCGGCAAACAGGGCATTTTTTCGGGTTGGACTTGGGACACTTTCCTCAATCAAATTCCAAAGTATCTTCTTCAATGAGCAACATATTACTTGCTCGGGAGGAAGCCGGTTCAACCCGACCAGGGTGAAAGCCGGTACAAGTAAGTATTTAATGTTTTTGTATTTTTTATTCTATTTTTGTTTGTTATTTGGGTCTGAATACATAGAAATAATATAAAATTAAGAACTGGAATCCGAGACTAAAAACATCATGATGAAGAGGGGGAAACCAAAGTGTTTTGAGAATTAAAGAATAAACATACGAGGGAAATGGGATAAACTTTTTAGTCAACTGACTTTTTTAATCAAAACAGTTTATCAGTAACGGGAAGATACAAACGATATTACATACTTTAAAGCAGAATGGAATTCACAATTCAGAAATAACACCAAATACCTCAGGGATTAAAGTACAAAATGTCAGTTATACGGTAAAGTAATAAAAAAATGTCCACTCAGGACTTTAACAAAAGGTAAAACTTAACAAATTCTTTAAGAAGATGAGGTTTTCTTTTTTTTCACCTGTTTAAGAGTTCTCTTACTCTTAGGGTACTTAGACACACCTTCGATGGATGCGCAGATCATAAAAAACCTCTGGGTCTGGTGTAGCTACAACATACCCCCTATGAGAAATGACAAATTGAAACATTATTTAACGAGAGATCCAGAGCACAAGTTTGAGTGTTTTGTATGTACTCTCATGATTGCCAAGCATAGGGTACCCAGTGGCATCTAGTGAATTTTGGCTGTTCTTTATTCAGGAACACAAGCAACAATCTAAGCAATCACTCAAATATGAGACACCTATGCAGATAATGAACTAGGGAAGACAACAATCAATCTCTTCACTGTTATTTTTGGAGCAACCCAAGATCAAGAGGACGAAGAATGAGAATGATAGAAAGCTGGAAACAATGGGGTAAATTTAAGACAAGCCAGGCGTGAAATACTGAAAAACTTGAACGTTCTAACTGAAATAAAAGCAAGATAATAGTAATCGAAACACCTCACACCCAAACACAACAAAACCAACACAAACACAGTAAGAGGAAAAAAAATGAACGAAGGGATAAAAAAGAGTTATGCCTGAAAAGAAGATGACATTACCATCTCTCAGGAACCAAGACTGGAAAACCATCGAAATAGAAACTGAAAATATAAACAAATTATTTACACATGTCTCTACGAAAAACACTACATAATTCTAATAACTATGAGATGCCTTTAATAAATACTTTCTTCAATTCGCCTGGGCAGAGATGCATCCAAATCCTTAACTATCTTCACAGATATGAAATGCCATGCTTATTAACTTAGCTCTCACAACTTTTTAAGATTATGGGAATTCTTCAGACGAACTCGTTTCTCCAGTTCAATCAATATTTGTTCGATGATATTTAAATCAGGACTCTCAGCTAGTTAATGTTTCAATACAGTTACTAGTCCCCGTTGTGTTATAGTTAAGAAGTGCTGGACTACGGCCTCGATGTAAGCGATTTCGAACTCCAGGCTAGTCAGAACGTCCCTTCTCGCACTGACACCATTAGGGAAATCATATTATTTCAATATTCGCTTCCTACAGGACATGCATAGCTCAAAATCCGTACCATATTTCACTTCATGTTCGATTGCACCTAACTAAATGAATAATGGAAAGAAATGCATAAGTAGACATTAAAAACCATGTTATATCTAATAATAATCCTTTGCAAAAAATATCTAGTTCAAGTAACTCTTCCTAATTTTAGATAATGATCACTTTTTACCGAAATTTAAGGTATGAGATATTCTTATTTAATAGAGATAATTTACATAAAATCACACTGTTTCAGGTTGATAGCCAATTTTATATTTGATCCTAAGAATTAATCTGCAATCATATGATTTCAAGTAAATATTCCTTTTTAATGATCTAGTTTAGTGGGTAGAGTCTTGGTCAATGGCACGGGAGACCTGTATTCAATGCCAGATCGAGTCATACCAAAGACTCAAAAATGATACTTGATGACTTCTTACTTAACAATCAGCGTTATCAGGTGTGGATCACGGGTGAAGTGGAGCAATCCAGGGAAAGAGTAGCAACCTCTCCTACGCTTCGGTTTAGTAGCAATTGAAAAAGGAGCCTTCGTTTCGCCCTCGACTTCAGTCGATAACTTTACTTTCATATAATACTGATAATTTGCGCACAATTACTCAGGTTTAAGTAACTATTCCAATTCACTAATGATAAATGGTGGTTATGTGGTATCAATAATGATATAAATAATTTCCAGACAATTAGATAGGTTCAAGTTACTATTCTTTTCAATACTAATAAACTGTGGTAAAATCTAGATGGCATCAAGTACGTTTGCTTAATAAAAATAATGTACACGCAATCATTTGGTTTCAAGAATTTTTCCCAAATTCTACAGATTTTTCTAAAATTGTCTGGTTTTACAAAATTTTTCCAAATTTGTAAAAATAATGTTCTCACACAAGTATCAAGTACTCCTATCTAATATAAATATGTACAGTTATATGGAATCATGGATTTCTATCTACCAATAATAATTAATATATAATTGTATAGTTATAAGTGACTCTTCCAATTCATCAATCATTTCTTTACTCATATATAGATAATATATATATATATATATATATATATATATATATATAATCACACTGGGAGGAAACTGGTTCTCAGTTGAATTTTATGGCATATCAACTATCATAGATTATTTAGGTGGAGAAGAGTACTGAAGGAGGAAATCAGCAACAACAAAAAAAGACAAAACTCAGAGAATGTTAAAGAACCACAAACCTACCACCGTTATAAAAACAAAAGTGAACGCTAAAATAAGCCATTTACTTCCTGAAGGGAACGTAAAACGTTAGAAACACGTGTTGAAGAATAAATAGCGTAAAACCAAATTCTTTAGAGGACCTATTCATTTAAAAGTATATATATATATATATATATATATATATATAATTAAATTGATTTGGGTACTTTGTTTAAAGTATTTCAAGTTTCGTAGGTTCTTTAATGTCGAAGTTGTCCTTGTAGAAATACAGGGGTTGTACTATTTAATCCATTTAAGGTGGCTAGAAAGAGTTTCATATTTTCCCTAAGGGCATTAAAACGTAAGTAAACGTAAAGGTGTGATTTGAGTTTAAGCTTGCTAACTACAATCTCTCAATTCATGACCTTATCTGCTGCTCTACGGATTCTTTCTTTCAATTTACTGTAGTTTAGTTGGTAAAGCAAATTGTAGGGATAACCGGGCTTCTCCAAAATAAAAGGCGATCTAGATTTATGTCTCACCTAGTAATCAGTGAGTCACATCCTCTTAGTACGATTTTATGGTACAAATCCACGCCACTAAATAATTTTCGGAAGGGTCTAATCCTCTATATTACAACAAAAACATGATGGACTTGTCAGTACAGCAGCCACAAGTTTAAATTGTAACCATTTCTATATTAATAAGATTAATTGATTGACAGAGTAATTTTAAGAGACATGTCAAACCTTCTGGGGTTACTTTTTTCCTAGATATTGTGCATTAATATTTATACTTATATTTTTGTGTAGTTGTTTCTTAAGACGTTTCTTTTTTTTTTTTTTTTTTTGCAAACATCAAAGAATGTCAAGTATTTCTATCTTATACAAATATTTACACAGTTTGTATGGTTTCAAGTAATTGATAATAATAACTCTTTGTGAACTCTGATAAACTAAATTAACTATACCTGATACAGATAAGTTACAGCAGTAAGATATCAAGTATTTTACCTAAAAGTAACTATTCAGAAACATTTCTATTTAACCTGTCAGAGATGCTACCACTCTCCACACAACTGATCTGTAAATTGTCATCCTCACAACCAGATCCAATTTAGTGTCATACCAAGGTCACCCGTTTTGATTGTTTTTCCCCTCTACTGAGGATGATCTGATGACCAGATAATACTAAGACAAATAGTTATTTTTAATGCAAAACTTATTCAATACATAATGTCTAAGACTCTGTTCATTGGGAGGGTTCTCCGAGCTGTCGTTGATAACTCCCTGGACGGCGACATCGTAGTTAGTAAGTTCGAATTCCAGTCACGCTATTACCTCCACTTTTGGACAGATACCCTTAAAAAAGGCATGAACTCTCTTATACCACCAGCTATGGATTAAATAGTGTCACTGCTGTTCTACAAGGATGTCTTAGGCATTAAGTAACCCACAAAGACTGATATGCTATCAAAGAAAGAAGAAAAAACTGTTCCTTATTGGTTTTGGGCATGTTAATGCACGTGTAGATGTAAAGAAATATAAGATGAAAGGGCTATCCTGACGAAGACAATAGTGTACCACTTACTGTGTGTGTTGTAATGATAAAGATCCTTATAATATAGATCGTGTGCGAGTCTTAAACAAATCTGATGAGGTTAAACCGTACTTATGAGCTGCTTTAGTTAACAAACCGTTCCCCATTTAACTGATGAGGAAATTATTCAAAGCGACTGGCAAGTAGCCAAAGTCCTCGCCTCAGTTTCAGCAACAAATTATAACGTTTCGTTGAAGAAGCCTTCTGTTAAAAGATCTCACATCTCTTGTCAGGACAATTGATAGATAAATGCGCTTTCGCCCAAGGTGTCACCTCACGGATGTCCTTAGGGATTAAGTAAGAAGCAAAAGCCATCAGCAGATATTTGGCAGTAACAAATTACGATTGAACCTACTGTAAAATTTCGTCCGGTGCTTCAATTATAGTGCGTTGCCGTAAGATTTGGTGGCATCCACCCCACCGGCCTGTTTCGGTCTCGTTGCTTTAGTAGGGAGACGGGAAATGGGCATTGTTTTGCGAGTTGGATCAGTTGGAGATCGAAGATGAATGAGAACGATTAGACAGCTAGATTGATCGCTTTCTATGCATTATTCATGGCTAAGCATAGAGCATGATAATCAAATTAAACCTACCTGAGTGGACTGCGCCTTTGACTCAACTAAGAGAGTAACACGACAAATATATGTTGATGTTTACATAGACTTAAAAGGTGGAATTAGGTAAGAAGAACTTCAAAATGTTCTCTCCATATATCTACGTGTGCATGTATCAACCTGTCACAGTATTTATGAGTCAATGTTTGGAATGAAATATTTACCCAGTGGACTCCAGTAGCCGTTTTCAGAGTGAAGAACAAAGGCTTGGATTCTGAGAGGCAATTTTAAAGAAATGTCGGAATATTAAACAGCACGATTTCTTGTTTAACATATAGCAGTTAGAGAGTGGAAAAAGTTGCATATATATATATATATATATATATATATATATATATATATATCTTCAGAACAGAATCTTTTTTTATAATGTACGAAACTAATATCAATATAGAACAGCTTTGTATGGCAGTGAATAGAAATGATTTTTCTGCTTTTTTTTTCTCTGAATTAGAAACAATTTTTTGTTATTCGTCTGGAATATCAGCAGTTTGTGTCCTATTGTTTACGAAGACTTGAAAAAAAATTAAATACTGAACGTACAATATAAGTACTTGTTTATCCTTTACCAAAATAAGCTGGTTATTCCCCTGTCTTCTCAACATGGTATTTTTAATTATTTCCTATTTTTATTATTCATTGATTTTTACATGTTTAATCGTCTAGGGTTATTTTATGCCAAGAGATTAGGGGATCCCGTTTATTCTATGTCCATATCTAAATATTTTAAGCAACTATTACTGAGTTTTTTTGTTTCTTTTTTCGTTTTACTGAATCCAATCGGATACGAATAATTTTTAGATATATTCATTTGATATCTAAGAGGAATTCTAAGTAGTAAATTATTACTGAGGGTGGATGAGGAAATAATGGAAATTAGGGGGGCGTCTACATGCCTTAAATCTACTGAACAGGAATCTCACCATCAGATGCAGCTTAGTGTCTTACCAAAGTTTCATTTTGTTTGGAGGGAATTTCGCATCCTTCTGCAAGGGATTACAGTTGAGCGTTTTCTAAGCCCAACCGATAGTCAAATATTACATACATTATCATTTCATTCTTTTCTAAGGATAAATAAATATATATATATATATATATATATGTGTGTGTGTGTGTGTGTGTGTGTGTGTGTGTGTGTGTGAGAGAGAGAACTCTTAGACACTTTGGAAAGCAAGATTACTAATTAAAAAAGACAAAATGACCCTCCAGAAATCCGTAATGACATCCTGAAAGACAGGAACATAAAAAATATGAACAGTACAACAAAGGAAAAATATCCTCTGGGTGTCTATAGCAGGGAGAGAGAATATATTCCCCATCCTACTTGCTCAAACAGAAAAGACTTGGACATGTACCAGGCTACCACGTGTGATTGCGGCAGAGAATTTAACAGCTTTCTAGAGTTACGAATCCACAAGGCATACTGGGGGTAAATGACGTAATTCTCCTATCGGAGAATGTAAATCGAATGATAGGTTTATGAATCAGGAACACCCTCACAGTGTTCAGGAGTCCAATGCTGAGCGACAGCGTCCAGGAGACATTCCTAGCAAGCCAAGAATTTAGTGTCCCAAGGGTAATCAGATTGTCACTTTAACAAACTTAGACCAGGAGTTTTCTTTTTTGCTCACCATCCATCTTAAGAGTTCCATCAACAAATGACATCTTTCTGCAGAATTATATATGACATTTGTCTTAATTGGTTTGGTGCAGAAAAATTTTAAAAAAGATTTTTAAAAAAGAAGAAAAACTACCGAATAGACAACAGGTATGGAAGGGAAAGTAATGATCGGAACATAAAATGATAAACGCCCATTAAAAGAGGCTCCAATTCACGAGAGGTTGGAACTTCAGAATATCCTAAATGATATTCAAAAAAGCATTCTGGGGATCTCCAGAGCAGAAAATCAGAGTAAATATCGAAAGAAAAACATCACGCTCGGAGAATATTCTAGTCAAATCCTTATGCTTTCGAAAAAAAAATTTGAGGAATCAAAGAGTGGCAAGCATGATGTACCGAAGGAGGAACTCGAAAATCACTTGAGGATGACATACTCGGATGATTTAAACGGTATCCCAATACATCCTTTAAGAGAATTACCAAACCCCAGGATCCAACGGTAATGTTTAATCATAGTGGGATAAAACTGAAGGAACTCCGAGATTTCGGCCATAAGACCTGCGCAGGTAGTGCCTCTGACATGAATAAGATATCGGACAAGTTATACAAAAACTTCCCATATGTCCTCAGGGAACTCACTGTCCTCCTTCAGCAGGTTTGGAAGGAGGATATTGTACCAGAGGAATGGTGTCTGGCTGATGGTATTTAGAAACCTAAGGAAATGCAGTCAAACATTTTCGCCTAATATCCCTCCTAAGTGTAAAGGGGAAAATATTTTTTTGGTGATCTTGCTCACCGTATGACAAATATTCTGATGAGCAATCATTATAGGAATACATTTGTCCATAAGGCTGGATACCTGCCTTCCCAGGGAGTCTGGAACTTTCACAAATTACATGGAACTCAATACTCTCAGCCAAAAGAGACAAAACAGAACTACATGTAATCTGGGTTGATCTTGCCAATGCATGCGGTTCAGTTCCGCACCACTTAATCAGGATGGCCCTCGTCTTTTTCAACTTCCATTGCAAGGTTGGAGAAATCGTAATGAAATACTTCAATTCAGCCTTCATGAAATTTACCGTTAAAGACTATACCACCAAGTTGCAGGCACTTGAGATTGGCATCATGATGGGCTGTGTAATTCCCCACTTATTTTCGTTCTGGCTATGAAACTCATACTACAAGGTGCAGCAAATATGTCGAAAGGGGTGATGGAAAATGAATATCTGACTCTTCCTCCTTCCAAAATGGCGATGTCGTGCATGAAGCATGACATCGCCATTCTGGTCCCGTTCCAAATCGCTACCGCTATCTTACTACAAAGGTACTATGACCTTTTCACATAGGCGAGAATGAAGGCTAAGACAAAGGAAAGTCGGAGCCTATCGTTAGTCGGAGCCTATCGTTAGTCGGAAGATATGAGAGGGAGATCCCTTTCAAAATTGAGAGTGATACGATCACAACAGTCAAGGAGAAGCTGGTAAAGTTTCTCTGACGTCTTGATACAATCTCACTGACTGATCGTCATAGGGGTACAGAAGTCCAGAAAATAGCATTGAAGGGTTTTAATTCAATTGACAAAACTTGTTTACTTGGAAAGATGAACGCTAGGTGTTACAAAGAAGGTCTGTTACCCCGTCCTTTGTGGCCCTTAGATATTGCATTATCTCGTGTTGAGCGGCTTCAACAGTATTGCAAAAAATACCCGCGTAAGTGGCTTGGAGTTCCTCCTTTTTTTTTTAAAGTAGGTTTATACACCAATTCTGGAAACCTACAGCTCCCAATATCTTCACTCGTAAAAGAATTCAAAATTCGGAAATTACGCCTTAATATGATTATGAAAGACTCAGCCGGTGATGTCATCCGGAAGGCGTATCCAGAAATAAAATCTGGTACCAAGTAGTCGGTCGAATCAAAGACATCATAAGCGTCACTCAAAGCAATCGAGCTAGGCTGGGTATCACGAGCAACAAGGTATTTTCCCAAGTGGGCCCAAAGGGAAAATGAGATACGGTGAGTGAAGAAGTCAGGAAGTTTGAGGAGGAGGAAAGAACAGCCAGTGCTGTTAATCTAGCCAAGCGATGTGCTTGGACAAAATGGAATGATATCGAACCAATTAAATTATCATGGAAATCCTTAATTGCAATCGAACCCCTGGCAAAATAATTCCTTCTTCTCTCTAAACATGATCTCCAACCAAATGCAACCAGCTTAAAATTATGAAGATATACCGATCCGGATCTGTGCTTTTCGCGCAAAAGTGATCGGGGTTCCTTGCGTCATGTGCTGTCTGAACGTCCACAATTGCTTCAAATGTACACATGGCGGCATAACAAAGTGTTGGAGGTGGTCATAGAGATGTTAAGAGCACAATGTTATACATGAAAGAAAATTTAAACAATAAATGCTCCACTTCTTTTCAAATTTCTATTTAGGGGATAATAAAATTTAAAATAGAATCCCAAAAGAAATGAGAGAAAAATAACGAGGAAGACACTAGTATAAAAAGGAGAGAAAATTATTTAGTTCTTGTGAAATCAAGTGATATAGCATAATTTAAATATTCTATGCAAAAATCAGAGAGTATTTTCCCATCAACAAAATACATTGGAAGAATTCTGCATTCATAGCCATAACGAAATTTTCATTGTGACAAACAAAGTGGTATCTTCATGATCGCTTTGATATATTCTTACAATGATATGAATTGCAAAATATCTACTATTTATGTACTCATTCTTTCCGAATTCGTTCCCTTTTATGATATAAGTATTTCATTTTAATGATACTAAATAGGTCATACAATAACCATATATATATATATATATATATATATATATATATATATATATATATATATATATATATATCTGTGTTTGTATGTGTGTATGATATAAACATTCCTGTTTTTAATGATAAAAGGTAGTTCAATTAGTTATCTATATATATATATATATATATATATATATATATATATAATATAATATATGATATATATATATATATATATATATTAGATATATAACATATATATAGTATCATATATAATATCATATATATATTATTATATAACAATAATAAAAAAACATGTTATATATATATATATATATATATATATTATAATATATATATATATAATATATAATAATAATGAATAAATATACGTTAGATATATATATTTATACACATATATATATATATAATTGTGTGTGTGTGTGTGTGTGTGTGTAAGAGAGAGAGAGAGAGAGAGAGAGAGAGAGAGAAGTTATACAACGAAACAGGCTGTCTGTGAATGTATATACATATATATATATATATATATATATCTTGTTAGAAAATATTTTGCTAATTGCATAAACAATCAATTTATATGTCGAAAGAAAGCCTGAGTTGATATTTAACCACTATCAGTTTGTTTTTGTTTTTTTTAAGTTATTGAAGTTATTTAATTCGTTCAAAAATACACCCATTGGGAAAAAAATTAGTAAAACCAAATAGTCACATTTTATATCAATAAAGATATGCTAACATCATCCGAAATTTATCAACAAGTATAATAGAACAAATAACAAACACATTGAGAAATATTTGAATCCTCCACATTTTAAGAATATAGGTCCTTTTTCTGAAGGAAGTCAATAGTCTATTTTACATTGATTTTGTTAAATTTTAAGTTCATTTTCTGACCTAATAGTTTTAATTGCTTCCAAAAGTTCTGCTTTGATCTTATATTGTTTGCAACCTTCATATAATTTCATCTTCACGACTAATCATAGATTCTCGATTGCATTCAGATAAGGACTTGATGGTGGCAATTCCATTATTCTCTCTCCTGTAAATCTATCATGATCAAAGAATTCTCAAGTAAGCTAAAATATATCAGAAGGGACTTTGCCATGCATGAATACATACTTCACTTAGTCACTACGCGTCTGTGACTTGTACCACGTAAAGAAAATCTCGCCCATAAAATCGAAATAGGTAGCAATTTTCAATTTCTGTCCTTAATCGATTTTGAATATTCCTATAATGCTTTGGTCGATTAAAGCTGCCCTTATAGTCACACAATGACTTTTTGTTTTCTTCTTCTAGCAATTCTTAGAAGTGATAGTTTCGCTATAATTCAGATTAATTTTCACTTATCTCCCGGGTGGAACTCCTTAAAACTTTTTCCTTTGCTTCGAGTACTCAACTCAGTTAAATTTTTAACCGTACTCTCAATCGTTTGATGATTTCTACAAAATTCCTTGTTATTTCTGAAGTGGAAATTTCTTCACTCTATAAATTCATTGTTTTCTTTTTTTTAGCAGGTTTTAGATCCTTCAGTTTGCCTATGTTTAAGAATGAACTAAAAGAGTTTTTAGTTCGATTTCTGAAGTCTTAAACTTTAATTAGGTAATCTTCATATTCACTTCATCAGTTTATTTTAGTAAATGCCAAATTGCTTTAAGAACAAGTTATTAAGTAATTGAAACTTTTGTGAAACATTTTATTGTGGATGGAAATGAGTTATTTTAAATTTAAGATATTGATTCAAACTTTTTTGAGATATTGAATGTTATTTCTTTGGATTATAACTTCAGACCGGCTATATATATATATATATATATATATATATATATATATATATATATATATATATATTGTCATCCACTGACAGATCTGTTTCGTTCTATCAGAACTCATCAGTGTGGCAAGACATACTAGATTCCCGTAGCTGGTTTCAAAACCCGGTTGACTCAAACGCCAATCCAAGACTCTACCCCTCAGCCACGAGGAAAGCAGCAGCAGTGAAATAAACTTTAAACGGCTATGAATCACAATTGCTATTGTTTACATACATCCGGTTAACGGCTTCCGAAAGCTCAATTCATAAATGAAGAGCAAGGCTCTTCATTTATATATATATATATATATATATATACAGTACTCGCAGATTTATACCGACCCGAAATACTCGTATAAGGTAACTTGTAAGAAATTTTTCATTAGCTCTTACTGAAGTTTTTTTTCTGTTCAAGGTTGGCTGTGGTTCGGAAGAGATTAGTGTGTTATTTTAAGCTTTATTAATTTTCCTTGTCTTGAACATTAGTCGAGAAGTCCAGTTTGGTCTTTAATTGTACATGTCAGACCTATGTTTTTTATGACGTTTCTGACGAAGTAGTCAGCCCAATATGTTTTGGTTTTGTGAATAATAATTCTGAATAAACGGGTGAAAACGTTTAAAAAAGCATTGGAAATAAACATTGTATCCGACGTTGAACAATAAAACATTAAATTATTGGAAGCGTAGGCGAAGAATTATGCATAAATTCAGTTTTATTGAGGAAATACAAAAAGACGCAGAACAGAAGCCAAGAAGAAGGCAGATACAAACACACACACACACACACACACACACACACACACACACACACACACACACACACACACACAAGCCCATCTGCCAGAGAAAAGTGACCAAAATACTTACATCGATTTCTGATTAAATGTTCATAAACACTTAAATCGAGATTCCAAGCTTTGGCCTTTTGATCCGTTTAACTAACAATTGCATATCATATAAGATAAAAATGAATTTTATTCACCGTCATTAAATACATCTACATTTAACAAAAAAAGTGGCATTGCAGTTTATTTAGACAAGTGCTAAACATATTCCATACTTGTCTTTAATTGGAATCATTTTGAGATGAGGCTTCTTAATCTGAGAATTAATTTTTGTTTATTGCGGGCTTTTTGTCCTCATCTTGGTAGTTTTTGTGTTGTTTCTTCTTTCATAACGTTTCGCCCAAATTTCACCTCTGGCCTTCTTCAGGTGATTTACTGCGACCTCGGATAGGAATGCTGAGTCTTGAGGCCGCAGTAAATCACCTGAAGAAAGCCAGTGGTGAAATTTGGCCGAAACGTAGTGAAAGAAGAAACAACACAAAAACTACCAAGATGAGGACAAAAAGGCTGCAATAAATCAAAATTAATTCTCATATTCCATATTGCCCAGTCGTCAAACAGACTTTATTTCGGTTTACTGACTCAAGGAGAAGGGCAACTTTCTTTGTCATTAATAATCAAAACTCTGGAAGAACATGATTAGACGTTCAATCAATTAAACTGGTGCCTACTCCTAAACCAGTTTAAAACTGTATAACAGAAGGTGAGACTAAGTCAAAAAAGGGTAAGACGTATAAAAAAGAGAGGGTTTATAGTAATATAGTAAAACTCTATGATTCTTTAATCTAATAGCCGTGCGAGGATTGAAATTGTCGGAAGGAACGGGGTTCGAACTGAGCGGCTTCACTGCGAGAGAAGATGAGACTTGGCCAAAAAAAGGTTCTTGAAGGCGTATACTAAAGAGAGGGGTTATAGTAATACGTATTGGAGTCCCACCTGTTGATCGAATTGATTGAATATTATTCGTATTCGAAAGGAATGTGTGCAAAAGAAAAGATCCACTAAAGATTCGAAAATGAATATATATCATCGTCATCAACGTGTACTGACAGCAGGTGTTCATTTAACTCTCTCTCTCTCTCTCTCTCTCTCTCTCATTTTTCTTTCTCTCTCTCTCTCTCTCTCTCTCTCTCTTTTCTTTCTCTCTCTCTCTCTCCTTCTCTCTCTCTCTCTTTTTTTTCTCTCTGTATTTATCTCTCAGGTTTTTTCTTTCTTTATTTATCGCTCTCGTTTTTTTTTCTTTCTCTATTTATCTCTCTCTCACATTTTTTCATTCTCTATTTTTCTCTCTCTCTCAATTTTTTCTTTCTCAATTTCTCACTCTCACTCTCTCTCTCTCTCTCTCTCTCTCTCTCTCTCTCTCTCTCTCGTTTTTTTTTCTATCTGTATTTATCTCTCAGGTTTTTTCTTTCTTTATTTATCGCTCTCGTTTTTTTTCTTTCTCTACTCATCACTCTCTTTCACTTTTTCTTTCGCTATTTCTCTCTCTCTCACTCTCTCTCTCTCACTCTCACTCTCTCTCTCTCTCACTCGTTTTTTTCTTTTTCTATTTATCTCTCTTGTCAATCTGTTCTTATCATCCACAGAACAGCTTGAATCCTCTAGACGGCAACAAGTGTCCACGCAACTGATAAATATAAGTTTTTTTTTTACTGGTCAGTCAACACTGGCATGTCCATGTGTAGGAGTCCATAGGAACACGCCGATTCTGAGTTCGTCATTCTTCATCATGCCAAGATAGTTTTATTCGTTTTCTTTGGATGATTTGCTTAATGCGAGGTACATGACCTGTTTTATTGGCGGGGTGTTTCCAGGATTTTTTTAAACCTGTACTCAGCAGCCTTGTGTACTTCCCATTGAATTTCAACGAAATGATCCAGCAATGAACAGGATTTATTAATCTCTATGCATAAAATGTCGACAGAATGTCACAATGTTAAAATCAATAAATCGAACAATATTTAACAGCATTTCTATAATGCCATTATAGCAATATTTTCGCAGTTACATAATCATATTATAAGTTTCACAGGAAATGTAACTTAAATACCTTTCTTGTAAATTCTTGTTTATTGTTACAAATTTCAGTATCTAAAAAAATATTCCTCTGCTAACATGTATTTATCAGAAAAATATTTATCAAACATTTAATAATAAAAACAAAATTGTCTTTTATTATATTTGTTTTTTTTTAATCTTTTTTGTATGTTTTTCATTATTATCAAATTATGCTGAAAGGGGACGAGGGAAACAGTTCCAATTTGTAATCAAATTAATCAACTTTTTTTTTCACAAAACTCTGGCTATGTCATGTTATCTAGCTTGTTTGATTTTAGAAAATATTGTAGCACATTTTCGTCGGCTCTTGGCTGAAAAGAACGGATTTTAATCAAACCAACTTCTTTTTTATTATTATCTAAATAATGTTCCAAATGTCCCTTTGCGGTATAAATTCACTCATTGAATTTAATTAGTATCGTCACAAATTATTACGATCCGGGCGATCTTACACTTTAACATTCAAAAAAGAACTCAATATAATCAAATCCTTCCAAGCACTGCCTTACTTAATTATTTTAATTAATTAACTATTAATTAAAAGTATGAAAAGAACCTCGAATGTAATTTAATTTGAATCTAGTATACTGAAAAATAAAATATTCACTCCACCATTGTAACTCGAAGCAAATGTTTATTGAATAAGATGATTGGATGGCAATTTTAGATTTCTATGCATTGAGTTACAAGAAACGGTGTTATTAAAATGTGTGGTTCCTTTTGTTCCACGATGCACAAATCTTTCTTCTTATTTTTTAAAAATTATTTTATCATGAAAGTGTATTTTTGTTGCAATTATTTGGGTAAATTTTAAGACTCTTCTCTTTCGGTTATAAAGGTAAGTGGCAAATTGAAACATCCTTCCACTCTCACACGCACAAATATATATATATATATATATATATATATATATATATATATATATATTCTTTTACATTGAAAATGCTTACTATTTAGTTTTAAAAGTATGAGAGACATTTAAACACACGCACACATATTCATATCTTTATATATTTGCGAATAAACACACAAACACACAGGTTGACACACACACACACACACACACACACACACACACACACATATATATATATATATATATATAGTGTTGTGAATGCTTATTATTATAAGTGAAATGAAAAGCAGTGGCGGGATCATTGCTCTTTAGAAATGAAAAGAAGATAATTACTAATCATTACATTAGCTTGAGAGCCCGAAGAAGTGAAGTGGCATCAGTAAGAAAACGGCCATTTAATTGGAAAGAATATATAAATAACATTGGATTATTATATTTAGAGGATCAATACTTCCATCTTAAAGTATCAATAAATGTCTAAATGAATTATCTATAATTAGACACATATTTGCAATTCTTGTCAGAGGAAGTCTCTTCACGGCATTCTTGGAAAAGTCTTCACAAATGATTTAGCTTATTTTGATAGCCAAACAGAAAGGATATACTGTCAATGCATTTAAATCACCAAATATTTTAAAATATACTTTATCTGAAAGTCGAAGAGACATGTTTTAAGTAATGGTTATCGTTGTTGGAGGTTCGAATATTGGACAAATCAGTGTGGGTTTTACTTCAGGAAAACACCATTGAAAAAAGGGATCAGTTATACTTATTATCCCAATACAAAAATATGAATAGGTTGTATAACATTCTTTACTTATAAAGATTTGTCAAGCAGCCATCTTCAGAGAAGAAAAGAAAAAGATGTAAGATTTAAGTTATTAGGATTTACCCAACCTCTTCGCAGGATGTGACACAACGTCAATCTTTAAACAAAATACAGTGAATTTTAATTAAGTTTTCCACCTCATGGACTGATTGCTTCAGAAAGGCTAAAAGAAATTCTGTGCTGTACAATTTACTCATAGCAGGTGGTAAACCAAATGGATTTATACTTTTTCCCAAGGAAATTAGTGAGAAGTCAAAAGCAAATAGCCTTGTTTAGTATGTGAATTTAAAACCCATTCTACTTTAAAATTCTCCTTGTATCACATCTTTTCCTAGAGGAGATGGTACATAAAAAAAAATATCATCTTATCGGAGGTGCACGTCATATAACGGTTATCGTCTTAGGATATTGACACGGTGACCTGAGTTCAGATTCTAAACAAGGCTGTTTGCAGCTCTAGAACTTCCGGAAAAGTTATGCCTACACTTATTCTCCTTGCAGCTAGGGATTAATTTTATGGCAGCCCCTCTAGGAGAAGGAAAATACTAAAATCAGACCGGCTGAATTCCGCTTAAGGATTCGCCACATGACTCATAATGCTCGATCGGCAGCGTTCGAACAAAAACCTACCACTTCAATTGGGTTTGATGATATCTATGTAAATATATATTTTTAATTTTACACTCTAAGCCCCAAAGCTACATAAACTTAGTACTCAGTAGGGATCAAAGTCATTTCTAATTGATTACGTGACTATTATTTTTATTTACATTGTACATATAGAAACTCACATAATTCAAATGCATTAATATATAATAAATCGAGAATAGTATTGCTTAGAGTCCAATGTCCCCAGGATACAGATCTTTGAAAAGAGCCTTATAAAGATTAAATTAAAACTCTTCTTTAACGGCTGTCTTAATGTTTTCTTTTATAACTGAAGAGTCAATAATTCATTTATATACATAATCATTGAGGCATGCTAACGCATAGAAGCTCACGAATATACACATGCACACGCATACCGGAGAGCATACAAATGCAACCCACACAACTTCATATAAAATGCAATGTATATATATATATATATATATCATCATCATCATCATCAAGTCGTGCCGCCAGCAAGGATATCCTTGACCATCTCTCGCCACTTTTCCCTATCGTTCATCGCCTCCGGCAGGTCTTCTGGGTTACATCCTGTGTCCTCACATAGCTGCTGTATGTAAGTTCAGGCTGGTCGTCCTGCTTTTGCTTGACCATATGTGGGGGTCCATAGTAGTACGTCACTTACGAGCTCGTCTTTGCTTCTCCAGCAGTGTCCGGCGTGTCTGGTTCGTCTAACCTGTATAGTTTTCGTGATGGGAGGCAGGTGGCCGTACAGTTGGCGTCTCGTGGGGTGTTGTCGCCAGGACTTGTTCAATATTGCTCTCAACATTCTTGTGTAGTTGTCGTCAAGTTTCTTCTCCAGCCGTTTGGTTAGCGTCCATGTAGTGCATCCATATAGCAGTATCGATACAACTGCTGCCTGGAAGAAACTGCGCTTCATTTCATCGGTCAGGTCTGATTTCCAAATTATTGAGAGCCTATCTATAGCCGTCCATGCTTTCGTCAGCCGTGTGTCGATGTCGTTTTCTGTTGATGAGACGCTACTTCCTAGGTAGGTGAATTTGTCCACTAGCCTTAGAGAGGCTCCGTCTAGAGTGGTAATTTGCCCGTTACAACCAAACGGGCAACATTACCAATATATATATATATATATATATATCGTGCTGTCGTACTCACCAATCTGCTGTTCGGCTCTGAGTCAAAGGTAACCCACCGCCACCACCTACGACTGTAATATATAGTCCAAAAATATACCACTAAGATATTCACATGCATAAAACGTTCATAAATGTTCATAAACATATAGGAATCCGAAAAACACGAAATCGGTTCAGGTACGAAAATTTATTTACCTTTTTGAATTTAAGGTTTTTCGACATGAGGAGAGAGAGACACAATTTCTTCAACAAACGCGTGGCACATTTCGTAGACACCAACTGGTCTCACAGAGGCGAGACCAAAAATCTACTACCTTCTTCTAGCGTCGAATATCAACTCACAACTCACCCAACCAACGCGCGTCGCCCGTAGCGCACAAAGTCGCCTGGCCTCGCCCAGGTCTGAATCTCAACTAACTGACTTTTTTTCAACTCCCAAAATCCTCAGCCCACGCTTTCGAGCATGACGTCATTCACATCCCCCGATCTCATTTCTTTTCTGTGGTTTTTATTGTGACATCTATGAATGACAAATCCTCCCTGCGTGCACGTGAACACCTGCACTCAATGTGTGCACCTAACTAACCCATGCACTCAGCCGAAAGGTTCGCATCCTAACTAAACCGAAAGGTAAGGTATATAAAACGAAAAATGATAATATAAAAAAAAATCCCTCGGCAATAATATAACACGACTCTTTGAGTTCTTCCATCAGCGCTGTTTCTGCACCATCCTCAACATTCACTGGAATAAATACATCACCAATGCTGAGGTCCTTGATCAAGCAGAAAACACTAGCATAGAGGCAATGTTGCTTCACAGCTATGATGGGTAGGGCATGTCTCTAGAATGGGAGGGGTCATCGCCTGCTCAAGATAACCCTGTACGATGAACTCTCCACTGGCCTCCGTGACATAGAGGCACCAAAAAAACGTTATAAAAACTCCCTCAAGAAGTCATTCGGTACCTGCCATATTGATCACCACCAGTGGCCGGCACTTGCTGCTAAACGTCAGGCCTTGTGCTACTCCGTCCATCTGGTCGTCTCCGCCGTTGAGGACTACCACAGAGCTAAACTCAGGGAGAAATGCCGCAAGAGGAAGATCCAGGGAGCCTCCGCAGCCATACTAGACAAGACCTTTAACTTCAGTCGCTGCTGCCGGACTTTCCGGTCCTACATAGGCATAATTGGTCATCAGCATGCCTGCAGTCGACATAAATCTTCGTTCACGAAGTGTTGCCAAGAATATATATATATATATATATAGTTTGTAATTGGCCGACCACAGTCGAGGGTGACCCAAAGGCTGTACGTATAATCATTCCCCAATATAACCGGGGAGAAGGAGGTTCAATCTCAGGTCGAGTCGCATCAAAGTCTAAAAATAATGGTACTTGCTGTCTCCTTCCACAACCCTCAGTATTATAAGGAACGAATCAAAGGTAAATGGAGCAATCCAGGGTAAGGATATACGCCCTCTCCTACAACTTGGTGTAGTAACTACTGAGAAGTAGCTATCGGGTCGCTCTCGACTGCGGTTAGCCAAATACTAACTATATATATATATATATATGTATATATATATACGTGTGTGTGTGTGTGTATACTTGCTTCAGCAGTACATATTCTAAAATTGGAACGGCATAGAAAGAATTACTATGGCCTCTGCACAAGGATGACACTCAAATTTGTGAAAAGTTTCAGATTTCTTTGTGGGTAGAATGTTCGCCAATGGTCAGGGATATCGGTGTTACATACAGGTCGAGTCGCACAAAAGACTCAAAAATGGTACTTGATGCTTCCTTCGTTAACACTCAGCATGATAAGGTACGGATTAAGGATAAGTGAAGAAATACAGGCAAAGAAGCAGAGTTTTCTCCAGCACCTCGGTGTAGAAGTTATTGAAAAGGGAGACTTTGTGTCTCCTTGAATTAGAGTCGACCAAATTAAATATATATAGTTAAGTGCAAAGTTGCAGAAAATTAGGAAAGTCGAGAAAGAAGTAGCCAAGATATAACGAAAGATTAGCGTATATATAAGGGTAAATAGATAAAAGTAGAAATTTAGAATATGATTGAAAATTCTTAATAGCATGGAGGGCAGTAAATGGAGTGAACGGAAGGAAGAGCACCGCAAATGAAAAATCAAAAGTTACTTGCCAAGAAGAAAGACTTCACAAGTTAAACAAAATTTCATACTTTTGCTCCGAAACCCCCCTGAAATCAGTGACAAACCTATCTAAAAAATTACCAGTGGGAAACTAAATATCAAATAAGGGCAGTTAAAAGAAGAATAACTTGAAGCAGAATTGAAAAATATATGAACCGAAAAGCCGCAGGCCTTTGTAACACTATGTAGGTGGTCTGCCAAGCAGACGATTCCTTTGTCTGTTTTGGCGCGAAACCAGACAAAGGGTTTGGACTCGAGATCTCAACGTGACCAGAAGTGGGAAGGGAACGTCAGTCAGAGAGTTGGACAAAGGGACGAAGAAGAAAACAGTTGGCGAAGGGTTACGCGAGTGGCGAGTCGACATCGGACAGCAGAGAGACGAGTTGGCATGAGAGAGGGTCCACAGCAGTGAGGAAGACTGGTCAGGATAGGTTGGCATTTCTAGTAGCTTTGTTGAAGTTTCGCTAGAAATCAACGCTAGCGTTAGTCTACATAGGAACACAGGAAATGCAGAGTGTTGCATTTTGAGTTAACCCCAGGCATATTGTTCGTTTGTTCTCTTTCCTCCCGCTACCTTGATTGTATTTCTTGTAGCCAAAAAAATGTGCGATACCCCTATCGGAACCTGTAGTTGATCACCGGCCAAGAAGTGAAATGGTTTGAAGAAGTTGATGTAACGTGGGGGCCGAGGGGGAATCGTCACATCTTGACGAAATAGCCTCTGAAGTATGGAAGACAATAACATTTCACAATGTTCTTATCAAATCATGCAATGCAGTTAGTAATCAATAGAGAAATGGATGAAAAATTTCATCATTCCCTTCCCGAAATAAGCGGCCTTTGGATTATTAAGAATAAGTTAGCTATTGTAGCTGAGGTCTATAAAACTGCTCCTCAACAATACCCGACCCGAAATTAAGAAAATTCTTTGGAAAAATCAAAATGATTTCCAACGATTCTGATAATCCGTCGAATCATCGAAGGAGGACGAGCAAAGAGATTCGAGGTAACACTATAATTCATTGATTTATCCAAGGCTTTTGATTTTTTAACAGAGGAAATATCAATCTAATACTATTACCATATGAAGACACCGAACTCTTTCGAAATTGTTCCTGGAGTTTTGCACCATATTTTTTTATAATCTACCAAGATTATGTACTGCGAACATTTACAAAACAAAAATGGTTATGCATTGAAAAAGAAAAGAAGCTGATGATATCTTAAAGATATTATGGCAGACGCTAACGATGCAAATGAACTAGTACTTCCCGCAATTATACAAGGCCAAGCAGAATCCATATTCCAAAGAATAGAACAACCAGCGGGAATCATAGGTTTGTACCTGAATGCAAATAAAACAGAGTACATGTGTTTTAAACAAAAAAAGCCAATATCATTTTAAGTGGCAAGCCTCTATAATTAGGACCAGTTCACCTAACTTGGCAACAATATTTCATCGAGTGAAAGTGATGTCAACATATGGAATGCTCTAGACAAGTTATCGATCTCATGGATGTCTTATGTATCTAATAAAATAAAACAGGATTTGTTCCAATACACCAACTGCATCCCTGCAGAGAGGAAAGACTTCTACAGCGAGTGTTCTTGATATGACAAAAAATCTGATGGTGAGGTTTCAGTAATCCTGAAGCTTTAGGGAATGCAGAGTACGCCTTCATTGCCATCGCCCTCATGTCCACTCTGTCCAGGAGTGGTAAAAGCTTATAGGGTCCTATTTATGGGTCAAAGAGAACTGTTTGGCATTTAAACTCTACGTAAACAAACAAAAAAATAATGCTAAAGTAAAATGTTTGATATAGAACTGTTCGAACATTTAACAATGTGTAAACAAACGACTGAGGTTTAACTGAATTGTTAGTGATGCATAACAATACTTGAAGTTTAGATATTTGACAATTTACCTTCGTATAAACAAATATTTGATGTTATATATGGTTGGTTGGTTGTTTCGGTTTTATGGCATATCAACCTTTGTAGGTTATTTAACGCCAAATCCATCTTTATGAAAACAGTTCTATTTCAAACAATTCACTTTGGTCAATCAGTTCTAATTCAGCTAATTCAGTTTAGTATAAGTACAGATTTTCTTTACACACAGTTAAATGTCAAAACAGTTCTATATTAAACAATTCAGTTTAGTATACGTACAGTTTCAATGTCAAGAAACAGTTCCATTTAAAATAATTCAGTTAAGCATAAGCACGTAGTTCAAATTTAAGAAAACAGTTTACTTTTAAGTCAAACAGTTCTAATTCAGATAATTCTGTTCAGTATGAGTACAGGATTAATTTCCACACAGTTAAATGTCAGAACAGTTCTATATTAAACAAATCAGTTTAGGGTAAATGCAGTTTCAATGTCAAAAACAGTTCCATTTCAAAGAATTCAGTTTAGCATAAGCACGCTGTTTAAGTGTAAGCACAGTTTAATTGTCAAAAACATTTCTATTTCAAACTATTCGGCTTAATCAAATAATTCAGTTTAGCATAATTATGCTGTTAGTTCTATTTAACCCATAGATAGGGCCCTATCAGGTACTACCACTCTGGGTCAGAGTGGACTTGGGAGCATTGGCAATTATGGGAAACTCCGCATTCCCCAAAGCCTCAGTATTACTGGAACCTCACCATCAGATTGTTTAGCGTCATATCAGGACACTCATTCATGATGTTTAAGGTGGTGTCCTCGGGGTGTAATGGTTAAAGAACTGGACAACAGAATCGTAGTGAGTTCGAACTCCAGTGGCGCTTTCGGACAAATATCGTTGGGAAAGGTATGAACACCTTAATCCTCCCAGCGATGTGTTAAATAGTACCACTTCTGTCTTTATATAAGGATGGCTTTGGCATTAAATAACCTACCAAGGTTGATACGCCATTAAACAAAGAACCTAAACCAAACTGATGTTTTAATTGTTTGTGATAGATAACAATACTTAGAACCGTTTAACTGTGTACAAACGAGTGAATAATGTTGAATAGCAATATTTGTAATCCCTTAACTGTGCGCATACAAATGATTAATATTGAATAGAATTTAATGTTAGCAATAATTGAAACAATTTAACTAGGAAGAAACAATGCCAATACACGGGTGCAAACAAAGTAGTTCTGAATCCTTTCAAAATGACATTACCGACTTATTAATATTTTACATATCATTTTCAACTATTTAAATGTGTGTAAACAAATAGATATATTAAATCGTGTGAGTTACGTAAAAATACTTGAAACCATTTCACAGTGTGCAAAGAAATGATTGTTTTTTAATAGAATTATTTGATAGCAGTACTTGAAACCATTTAAGTGAGTGGAAAAATGAACTCAGGATCATTTGAAAATGCTATCAACAAAATTTGTTTGTGAATCATATATTTAATATATATGTATGAAGAGGATTTAACGTAATGTAACATACAATGGCTGATAGTGTAGTATTTTGACCTTTTGACCCGGCCAAAAATGCCATTCCAAGGTGATGCACCGGAAGGAGGTGACACATTCTAATGGCAGTTATGAGAGGAAATCGCATGGGCAGAAATTGGCTGATGAAATTGGGCGAGCTAAAAAAATTCCCATGGTACACTCATAGACTGATGCACCGGAAGAGAGTGACCTGTGAACTGCTTGACAGTTATTTCCGCTTGATGATGATTAAACATTAGATTTCAAAGATCGAGTGGGCGATTGTGTGGGCGTTGAATTATTATATAACGCAGTCAAGACGGAAGTCAAGTGCCAGTTGAGTTGCAGCTAGTTGGAGCCGAGAGTGGGAGGGAAAACCACACAAGGCCGAAGGGGCTTGGGGCCCTGATGAATTGGGGTCCAGAGAAGATACTGATAAGATGCAGTAAAGAAATCCAGCACCCAGCAGAGTTGACCCCAGCATCAGGAGAACAAGAAAGACACAACGTTGACGGTCATAACAATGGGGTCAAAATATCACAGTTTCTGTTCGATCTCCAGCTCCCTGTCACACGCAAACCCCACACAACCCTTTTCGAACCCTTACAATAAAGTGAGAGGTACATATATTTTGTTAAAGAAGCCTTCCTGCGTGCGTCTGTCTTTATCATTGCGTCAGTAAGAATACAACAATAGACCACCAAACCAAATCAAACCAAAATCTTAGATAGGGGCATGTCCATACGAAACAATAAATGGATAACATGGACTCAAACAAAACTCAAACAAAACTAATGGAGAAAAAACTTGACGAAAATCCACATGACACATGACATGTGTAACAAGTCTTGGAAGAAACACCCCACAAAGCATTAGTTGTACGACCACATGCAGTCCATCTCACAAATCATTCACGTATATGGAAGCAGACATGCGAGGAAATGACGGAGAGGCGAAGACGAACGCAGAAGCGTTATTTTCTTATGTACTGCTGCACAGGGTCGAAACAGTTTTGGTTGAACACCAAAGACTTATTTTCATCAACTCAGTACGAACACAGAAGGTAGCATTCAAGACTTGCCAGGAGCAATAAATCATAAGGGAGGACGGGGAGAGAGAAAAGATTGAGAAAGTCAAGAAACTCCATGTTTCTACATAACTTCATTGATGAGGAATATATATATATATATATATATATATATAGGTCCACAAAGTGGTTTATGTTTTTTAATTATTCATTTTGTTTTTTCTGGCCTTTATTTCTAACTTTTAGGTATCTTCAGAGAATGTTTGATAATGTTGACTGTTTTTTAGTTATACAGTGACAATTGTCCAGATAAGGTTCTGTCGGATAAATTTTTGCAGGTGTTGCTTTTCTTTTTCTCTTTTCTTTTCTTCTTTTTCTTTTTACAAGTGTGTGTGTGTGGGGGGGGATTTTGCTTCTCTGTGTGTGTATAATGAATATACCATAGAGTTTTTTGAGTTTTCTCTGGATTATTGTGTGAGCGCATAAAATTTATTTTTAACTGACAACAATTTTTTAATTGTTCCTTGTGTGTGTGTGTGTGTGTTTATGTGGGTGTTTGCTTTTGTCTCTGTGTGTGTATGTGTGCACGTGTATGTGTGTATAGCAAAATATCTCAGTACTAATAAAAGTGAGAAGAGTCCATTATGGTGAGATGGGTAAGGTTCCCACAACACCCCTCCCCCGAACCTTTTACTTCGTAAAAATGCTGTTAGTATTTTTTTTCTTTTTGGGTCGATCATCAACGGGTTGGTGAATTTCCTTTTTCTACCTGACCGCCGTTTTTCAGGTGTTGATTGGGGAGGATCTAAATCGAACATGTCGAAAATAGGGTGTATTGACTCTTCTTCTGTTTGTGGTACGTCGTTGGAGTCGTTCAAACGGCGTTTCTGTAACTGGTTCTAGCGTCTCTTATGCGTGTATTTGGATCCTTCTACAATGTACACCATATCACCAATTCTTTTTTTAATTATTCCACGTTCCCAACAGGACGTGTTATTTTGATATTTTTTTAAGTAATTTTTTTTTCAGGGTTGAACCTTTTTTTTAGGCAAAAATGTAGTCTTTCGCAGCTTATTTTGTTTCAGGTGTAGCTTATCGAAGATGGATTTTATCTTTCTGGCAAGCATGGTCTCGGTTGGTGAGACTACCAGTGGTGTATTGGGATTGGGTGTGATTCTGTATACCTGTAGAAATTGCTTTAGTTCCTTGTCCGTCGGAGTACCTGATGCTTTTTTGAGTGCTCACTTTAACGTATCGGCAGAACGTTCAGCCTGGCCGTTTGATCTTAGGTGATATTGCGGTGTGGTGATGTGCTTTATTTGGAATATTTCGCAGAACTCCTTGAATTCGGCAGATGTGAATTGGCTTCCGTTGTAACTGGCCACACTATCTACTCCACCGAACTGTGCAAACAGTTCATGTAGGAACCCAATAGTTGTCCCCTCAGTAGGTCTTCTGCATCTGGGAATCTCAGGCCATTTTGGGTAACTTTCCACTACGACAAGGTAGTAGAAATCTTCCAGGGGGGATGCAAAATCAACATGCATCCTAGACCGAGGTAGTTCTGTTTTTGGCCAAGGTTTGAAAGTAGTGTGGATGCTTTTGCCGCTAAGGCACTTCCTTTACAACTTTCGATCATGTCCGTAATGTCGTTATCCATCTTCAGCCAATATACATAGCTTCTCGTGAGACTCTTTATTCAAATTAATCCCGGGTGTCCCGTGTGGAAATCTCTTAAAATTCTGTTTTACAATTTCTTTGGTATTACGACCCTATCACTATATAGGAGGACGTTGTCACATAGTGAAAATACTTCTGGTTCTTTTTCGTTTTTTGCCGAGATTTTCCGTTTAATATTTGTAATAAAGTCGTCGTTCATTGATTCGATTTTTATCTCGAGTAGCGTCACTGGCAGTTGTTTGACGGTGTTAGCTATCATGTTTTTAATTTCACAGTCTGTTCGTATTATTGTGTCCTTGAAGGGTTCACTATACTTCGGTACCAACTTTGATAGTCCATCTCCGTGGCTAATCTGTTTTGACGGGAGGTATTCGATTTTAAAATTGTAGTTCAGTAAAATCGTTGTCCTTCTTAGTAGCCTATTATATAAATTAGTAGACCCTTTTTTGACCCGAAAATGGTTATTAAGTGTTTGTCGTCTGTTTATAGGGTAAAGAACCTGCCATGCAAGTATCGGTGAAATTTTGTCACTGCGAATATGATTCCCAATACCTTCTTTTCAATCTGGGAATATTGGTCGGTAGAAGGGTTCTAGACGCGTGAGCTATTGGCTTTTTTGTCCCATCGGGCATTTTATGGAGGATACACGCACCAATCGCATATGAAGTGGCATCGCTTGCGACAATAATCTCCAGTTTTGGGTCATAGTGTGTGAGAAAAAGATCAGATGTTGATTTGGCCAAATGCTGGTCTATTTCCACTTTTTATCTTTTAGTAGTTCGTTTAGTGGGGCGCGGAGATCGTGCATATTTCTTAGGAAACTTTGGTAATAGTTTACAAGAACAAAGAAGCTCTGTAATGTCGTAACATTATCAGGGGCGGGCATATCCTTGATGGCTGTAGCCCTTTCGGGGTCGGAACGTCTCCTGTCTTTGTCTATAATATGTCCCAGGTATTTGATTTTGTTCATACAGAAATCGCATTTTGCTTCCTTTACCTTGAATCCAAATTCCCGTATTTGTGCGAAAACCTTGTTTAGATGTTCTCTGTGTAGTTTCTTTTGACTGCTAATTATAATATTGTCAAGATAAGTGAAAGTGAAGTCAAAGCCGACCAGCATGGTGTCTATCACCTGTTGGAAGATAGCTGGAGCGACTTTTATTCCAAAAGCTAGTCTGTCGAATTTGTACAGCCCTCTGTGTGTGTTAATACAGAGTAATTTGGAACTATTTTCTTTTACTGAAATCTGAAGGTAGGCCTCGCTTAAGTCAATTTTTGAAAAGAGTTTTCCTCCATTTCATTAATAAAAACCTCTTCTCGGCTGGGGAGTGGATAGTGGTAATCCTTGAGTGCAGCGTTCAATCCTGTAGAAAAAATCTGCGCATACCCGGATTTCCTTAGATTTTTTAATGTATTCCGTAGGAGCAGCCCATTCGCTGAATTCCACTTTCGATCATATGCCCGCATTCACTAATCAGTCTAGCTCTTGATTTATTTTTCGGTCGCGAGGAACGGCACGTTTCGTTTCTTTCTAAAAATGGGGCGTGTATTTTCCTTCAGTTCAAATTTTGCCTTAATTTTAGTACATTTGCCAATTCGCTGACAAATCGCCTAGTTTAAAATCGTTGCAATTTCTATTGACGACCGAGGCAAACCCTAAATAATCATCACTGTCCCTTTTTGTTAAGTTGTGACATTTCCATCTTTTGTGGAATAGAGACGTTTTGGAGCTGAATAATTCTGACAGTAATTTAACTATTTCTAAAAATCCAAGTTTGAAAGTTATTTTTTTTTGTAAGGTAAGATATACTCTACGAACTTGTTATGTTCCACAGTTCCTAGCTTTCGTAGTAGGAGCCGAACTTTTTTAGCATCAGTCCAATCGGCACAGTCGGTAATATAGATATCTTCATATCTTCTCTAATATGCCTCGAAGATCTTATCTTCATCTGGTGCGTAGATAAATGTTTCGACCGCATTTCACACAGAATTTAGTGAAAACTGCAGTACTATCTGTATAACTTAGACTTTTAAAAAGTGCTTCTTGTTGTTTTTGTAATTCAAAGAAGGACCGTTGTTTTTATCTCGTATTCTTGTTCGTTTTCCTAATTTCCTTGTAACAACTGAAACAGTCTTTCTTCTTATTTTGTTAAAGTTGAAGTTGTTTTCCTTCATTTTTTTGTTGAGACTCCATTTGGAAGCTCATAATTTGGGCAAATTTTTCTTTAAGGTCTTCCATTTTTTAGACATAAAAAAGATTTTCTATTAAAAAAATTATGTTTTTTCTCTGGAGCGGGGAAGTTATTTTCTCTTCAGTAAATATCCCCAGAAATCAAGAATAATTACTGTGTGAGTGTGAGTGTGCGTGCGGTTTTTACAACTCAATACTGTAAGCCCCGAATTAAATTTTTCTCTCTGAAGTGTGTGGGGAAGGGGGAGAAAGAAAAATATGAAAATCACCTTTTGATTACGTGACAATCTACTAACACATTTTTTTAAAATATCCATTATCCGACACACTCCGTAGTTCGTACAATATGATTACCTCGTAGTTGTTTTTTAAAAAATCTTGCTCGGTTCGTTGTATGCTGGAACTTTGTTGTAGATTCTTTAACGACTTGTATTGGGTATTCCTTTGTATCTTCGCCAGTATGTTGGAGAGTCCCTTTTTTCGTTCGAGTTCTTCGTCGCCAGTATGTTGTGGCCCCGGAAAGGGTCGCTAATGAAAACGCAGACACGAATATTAGGTAAAAAAAAATCATATTACACAAGAAGGATAGAGTTACATAGAAAAGGTAATAAGTCTCGTACTGTTTCGGATAACTCCGGTATTGTTCGGCTGGCAGCGAAATCTCTCAGTACTAAGAAAGGTGAGAATAGTCCATTTTGGTGAGATGGGTAAGGCTCTCACAACAATATCAAAAGTTACTAAATTCGGCAAATCATAATGAAATATATCTTACAAAAGAAAAAGACGTCTTAACATACTACATCCCCCAAATTAGCAACTTTAAGGGAATACCAAAATTTCAGGAGTCCAAGGAAATAGAAAAAGCTGTAGAAACAGAACACATTGTTGAAACAGTACAATCTGAATTGGTAAAAATTCCTAACCCTACTGAACCCACATTTAGATTTACAGTAGCAGGTTCATCGTACCTCACAAACAAACCCAGCCAACTAATAGACATTTTAAAACAACCATTTTTAAACAAAAAAGTAAGTAAGTAAAGTTGGCGACCGTAGTGGAGGGCGACCAGAAGGCTCCCTTTTCAATAGCTACTACACTGAGATGTAGTGGAGGTCGGTACTCCTTTCTCTGTATTGCTCCACTTTACCTTTGATGCGTATATTGATACCTTATATTGCTGAGTGTTAAGCAAGGCGGTATCAAGTACCATTTTTCGAGTCTTTGGTATGACACGACCTGGGATTGAACCCATGTCTCCTGGACCCTTGGCGAACACTCTATCCATTAGGCTATAAACATAACATCCATTTTTTAAAAATTCAATGACACAGATAATTGATCCTAACACACTCATAGTCAAAGTTGACGTCACAAACCTACTTAGTAATATCCAACAGATGGTTATATAAATACACACCAAATTCAATAAAAAAATTATCACAGATGGTATAGATCTAATCTTGAATAATAACTCTTTCTAGCAGAATAACTCAAGTTACATCCATACCCTTGGCATAGCTATGGGAAAAAATTACACCAATAAACACCACCCTAACTTAAGCATATTTAGAAGGAAAACTTGACGAAATCATAAGTGGAATATACTATAAAAAGATAATTTATTTGATACCAAGACGATTATTTCATATTCTGGAAATGCAATAGGCGAAATATTAACGAATTAGCCAACCTACTCAAAAACCTACAGCCTGAAATAATATTCACTATGGAACACAGGTTTAAAGAATTGCTGTCTTTAAGCATCCTCATTAAAAGCAAAATGGCTAAATCATCACAGATACCTTCCACAAACCCGCAGGCACACAACAATATCTCCACTTTAATACTCACAACCCCATAACCTGCATAAAATCTATCTCTTACACACTTGCACCTAGAATATGCATTATAATCACAAATAACGACTACAGAAAAACTCTCGTTAAAAAACTACGCACATTCCTCCAACAGAGGTTATCCAACATCACTAATAGATAAGGAATTCGAATTAGCAAAAAAAAAAAAAAAATACCATTCAAAGGACTACAAACCCTCCTAAATCATAACAACGAAAAACCCTTAGCATACGTTGCAACATACAATAATACAGCCCAGAAATATTTTCATAGAAATAACAAAAAATCAAAAAGAAATTCAAGACACAACTAAATTTATTAAAAGCCAGAGACAACCTAAAAATAATTTTAAAATACTCACCTCTTCTACATTCGGGGAACACTCAACACATGTCACAAACTGTAAAAATAAAAGATTTAGAGTTTGCAATATAATTATAGAGATGAAATCGTATACATTCGAAAATCCAAAAACTAAATTCATAATACATAGAAATGTAACGAATGTGAAGAAGTATATATAGGATCGTCACAAGTTCTCATACCAGAACATCACTTAACTAACGCATGATTAAATTACCAGAAAAAAAAAATCAAAAAAACAAATGCATCTAAACGTCTATACGAATGTGGGAATGCGTCGTTCAAAACAATGTCAATATATCTAACAACTACCCGTTGCATCAAACAAAAGAAAAACATCATAGAAAGATTTAAGCTTACAGTGAAAATAAGGTGGGGTGTCCTCGGGGTGTAATGCTTAAAGCGATGGACTGTGGAATCGTAGTAAGCGAGTTCGTTCTCCAGACCCGCTATTACGTTCACTTTCGGGCAAATACCCTTGGGAAATGTATTAACCCCCTTATCCTCCCAGCTATGGGTTAAATAGTACCACTACTGTTCTACGAGAATAGCTTTGGCATTAAATAACCTACAAAGGTTGATATGCCATTAAACAAAGAAACCAACCAACCAATCAATCAACCAACCAACCAACCAATCAACTGAATATAATTTAAACAATAAATACACAGAGACAAATACACACACACACACACACACACACAAGAAAAAAGTAAAAAGTAGTTGTCAATTGAATTCGAAATTTTAAGCACATACACCATAACCCTGATAAAACTATTAAAAAATCAACGTCATATACAATATACACAGCAAAAAAAAAAAATTCAAACACACATTCAAGCACACATTCAGAAAAATAAATGACAATTATAATTCAAAACTCAACAACAATCATCTTACCTAAATTATACACATACAGAAAAGAACTTCCTATAAACACATACACAAGACAGTTACCCAGAGTAAAAAAGCTAATAAACGTTATGGTATATCAAATATCAAAGAAAATTACAGAAAAAACACTCTCTTGGAAAAGTGAAAATAAGAAGAAAAGAAAAGAGAAAAAGAGGAGCAATGCCTGCGAAATGGTAGTCTATACGAACCAATATTTTGATGGAAATTTGCATTTGTTTTGTTTTCCAAAACGCCTTATATAACCTAATCAAGGTTGTTTAGGTTTTGGCTTGATAGAAACCATAAAGAAACTCCAATTATTTCGGAAATTTTGTGCAATGTTTTCGGCGTTAAAAAATCATAGATTCTTTGTCATTTCTTTTCTTACTCACTCATATTGGGCAGAAATTTAGTTAAAAATGTACACGAATCATTGAGCAAATTATAAAAATTTAGATTTATCTTGTTTTTCTAAGAAATTTGACTAATCGCACAAACAAAAACAAAAACAAAATTTTAAAATCATTTCAAATTGTATATCCCCACCTGAATAACTTAATAAATTCTATACGTATAATTTATTACGAATGTCAAACCCACAACAATCATATATGTATATGTCACCGTTAAAGATGCGTAAAACTATATATATATATATATATATATATATATATACTCTTTATTTAGATTTAAAGTTTCATTTCTACAATGTTCAATAACTTACACTGTTTTATTGCATAATATTCCGCGAGAAATCATAAAATTCAGCAATGTTTGGTTTACAAGAATATTATCCTGTCATGAATAATTTTTTTAGGTGTGCACTCATCGCATGACATACTGCATATATGTGTCAGACAACATATAGAAATTGCCAATTGATCAGAATTGTCATTCCCAGAGTGGCACGACACATAAATTTAACTGAAATTAGTGTATTTTCGAAAAAAATATTCCATATACCTATATATAATTATGTGTGTGTGTGTGTGTGTGGTTAATCCACGAACTATTCGGCATGTACTTGTAGATGCATATTAAAGTTGGAAGTTGAGTTTAGAAACAAGTGAAGAATTCTGATTTGATGCTTCAATTATGTTTCTGATCTCTGAGACTGCATATTTTCGTTACTTAATTAGAGATTTGTTGAACCTAATCTATTAAAAGATAATTTGCTAAAAAAGCTGAAAAAGTAAAGCCAATACTTTGTTCTGTGTCAGGAGAGAGAAACCATATGCTAACATTTGTCATTTTAATCTATCATTTCTTTTAATGTTAGCATTTATTTTTCAATCTAAATTTCATGTTATGTCAGAAAATGATAAAACCACTGAAAAGAATGCTTGCGAAAGAGACACGCGTAAAAATTAGACTCTTGGGTGAACAATTAATTTGTAAAAAGATACTAAAACCTGTTTGGTGTGAACATTTTAAGGGAATAACAGAAGTGATCATTGATGGCAGAAGAGATTAGAAATCATTGGTGTTATACGGGTGACTTTATGGGAGGGGCTTTTACGGGAAATAATTGAAAAAGACACCTCGTGGAAATGTGTGGGTAATTGAAATAATCTTGAAAATAATGAACTCCTTGATGAAAATAATATATATATATATATATATATATATGCTTTTGTGTGTGTGTGCGTGTGTATGTGTGTGTGGTGAATTATGAATAAAATAGCAAATAAATACGTCTGAAATACGTTTTAGCAAGTACGAAAATTTTGATTTGAATTCAGGGTAAAATACAGGTGATTTAGAAAAAAATATATACGTCGCAAATAACATAACCATTTTAAAAGACTTCCTGTATCTTTGTTTGAAACACTCAGAAAAAAACATTTAGTTAATGTTCGTGTAAAGAGCAACTTTTTAGGATCATTTTTTACCTTGAAAACAAAAGGCCAGGAAGACAGGAGACTGTTTCTGGGCTCATCAAAGTTTCCTGACGTTATTTATACGTAGTATGGGATTTTAAAAATATACTTGTTAATGGTTCAAAATATGAGATTGTTCATTACATGAAGACGTTATTTACACAAAGTCATTCATTACTCAAATATATACCATGTTAATATTCGATATAGATAGTTGAAACAATAGGGGAAGTATCCTTAGCATAATGGCTTGGAGGGAATAGAAAACATTTCAAAAAATAAAATAAATTAGAAATAATAATCAAAAATATGCAGAATCTCCAAGAAATGAAGTGGGTTGACGCATGCGCAAAGAAAAGGAACCATCCCGACAAAAGAATGAATCTCGTTCTCTTTCACCAGTGACCAGTGGAGTAACAACACCTAAATCTTTCTTGCTAGTGTTGGAAGGTGCAATGCGTCCGTCTGTAGACGACGCGTTAGCTAACCTTTCTACTAGTAGCAGCCGCCTCTTTTATTAACGACCTACGACTAAAATCACCGAATAATGAACTCGTCAGAATCACAATTAAGACACAATACAACGGACTTTATGACTACAACTGAAAACACCGATTTTAGAGATATCTCCCAAAAGCGTCTAACACTTTGTTAACGCTTTAACTATCAAATTCGGACATATATACCCAAGAACAACTAACACCTTGACTAGGAGACGCAACCATTTCATTTGTATTAGGGAAGAATTTCCACACGAATGGTTGTTTAAACCCAGAAATAAAGGCACTATATAAAAGATATATTTGTCTCCTATCTTTTACTATCTAAATTCTTTTATATGATTCCTTAAGAGCTTTCATATCCAGGAAGTGAAACCAGAAAGATAACGAGGAGTAAGAATAGAATAACCCAGAATGGAGTCAATAGACAAGCCAGACATGCAGGACACTCCTGGAGAAGCAGGGACGAACTCATAAGAGATGTACTCTTATGGACCCCCACACATGGCCCTGCAAAAGCAGGACGACCAGCACGAACATACATTCAGCAGCTATGGGAGGATACGGGATGTTGTCCTGAAGACCTACCTAGGGCGATGAACGATAGGGAGGAGTGGCGAGAGAGGGTCAGGGATATCCGTGCTACCAGCGCGAGATGATGATGATGATGATGACCTTTGAAACTCCATTGGCTAAAGAGCTACTCTTCGAGATAATTATATGCAAGCTCAAATTTCAGTTGCTCTATTACGCGTAATTTCGGACTTGTATTCTTAGGAAAGGTATGAATCTCCCAATTGCACTAATTATAACTACTGCCGCTCTTTTACAAGCATTTGTTTAGCATTACTTTCTGAGGATTGACATACCATTGACCAAACAAACCAACCGTAGAAACAATCCAAAATAGTGAACAAATAAAGAGAACAAATAAATACACATAATACTAACTTAACTGCCACTAAATTTAAAAATTAGAATAAGATCTTTGGTCCATCGAAATGTCCAGTTTATTTTAGACTTCCTTGGATTGGTCCTGCTAGCTAGTCACTTGTTGATAAAGTTGCCTCCTCGGTGTATCGTTGTTATCATGATGTTAAAGTTAGATCTATTTTTGCCACTAAGACGGCTTTCAACTCCATAGATAAGGATTTGCTGCCTATCGTGAATCAAAGTCCATTAATTTATAAGTTTAATTGTCGGTGTAATTTGACATACATGGGTCGTACAAGCCAGCGTTTGGAAGTTCGAATAAGACAGCATGTACCCAGAGGCATTATAAATAGTGGACGATCAACATCCAGGCACTCTCAGGCTATGGATTCGGATATTAGGGAACATCTTTTAACCATAAATAGTTGCAGGACCAACCATCAAGATGATTGGTTTCCTGTTCTACATAGAGCCAGAAATAAAATCTATCTTAGAGGCAATCTATATTTCTCTATGAAGACAGAGAACCAATCATAATTTATACGTATTGGGAGACTTACTAAATACTGGTGTGACATAGTTTCTTATATATATATATATATATATATATATATATATATATATATATATATATATATATATATATATTTGTGACATATTTTCTTTTCAAGTTGAATTCCCGTTTTTAATCGTTTCTCCAGTGGTATTGCACGAATAGAGTTGGACGAAAAGGCCCTCGCTTTCTTTTATTTTTTAAAAGATAATTTATCTCCCTTAATCAAAAGATTCCCCTATTTCTCTGTCTATATAAATATATTGGTACAAAACTCACACTGAATCTTTAGAGATTAGTTTTCGCTGATAAAGAAGTCAGTGTACAATGTCAGAATATTAGAGGTTAAATATCCGCAGCTTTACTTGCCAAGATTTTTTTTAGTCTTTATCTAAGAAAGTCTGCAAAAAAATTATCGAAGCTGAGTTAAAATCTCGTCGTTTTTTTTATTGTTTCGTAGTCACAGACGAATGATTTTAGCTAAAAGTATTGTCTTTCAAATAAATGAGGAACTAAAGAGAAAAGCGTTAAAATTCAAAAATTGAATGTAGGGGGCGGATAGGAATACGCTGAATGTATCCTTTTGAAAGTGTAAATAAGAACCAGACACAAAAAATGGTACCCTATATTTGATGGGATAACACAAGTTCTGAAATTCTGTTTAGTGTAAACTCAGTGTCCAATGTATATGTTTAAAAAATTAGACTTCATCGATAGAACAGTACGTAAAAAGACACCTTCCAAGTAAAAGTATTAATATTAACGCAGAGGGAAAATTTACTTCTTAACCTACTGGAAGGAAATAAAGCAAGACCAGTGGACATGATATTAAAGTTTATCAGTAAAAAAAAGTCCCCCAAGACTGTGTGATTATAAAACTATTTCAATTTAGTTTCTCAAAAAAGTTAAAAATCTTTACATTAAAACGAGGGAATATTCTCAATTTATTGAATCCGAGAGAGCACTTAGAAATGTGGACAGCAGATTTTGATATAAATCTTACTTCACTTCAAGTACACTTTTAATAGGTTGTCTATTTTATGCTTGTAGCCCCTGGGACACTCCGTACTTTATCACAATGATGTCTTATGATTTGGGTAATCGAAATGAAACTTCAAATAACGAAATTTTAGAGTTCTTTACACACACACACATATATATATATATATATATATATATATATATATATATATATATATATATATATATACATACACACATATATGGGGATATGCTTATTGCGTAATGTTTATCGTTTACTCTTAGTTTGGTTGGTATGCGTTCAGATGACGCTTCTATGAGGGCATTGACGAAGTTCTCGTACTCTTCATTCGGAGTCAGTGTTTCTGAAATCTCCTGTACATCGAATTTGTTTCTTCGCGTTATCGTATATCTTTCGCTAATAGCTCTCTTGTTAAACATGGACCAGTCATAACATGCGGTCCTGGTTGTTTGCAATGCATTCCTGTGTAGGCTCAGACGTATATTTGCCGTGACACTCCGGAGGTCGGAAGGCACTCTTTCAAAAGAGGAATATACCTCACAATTCAAATCGCTGTTAGTCCTTTTTTTTTATTCATAACGATGTAATCTATCTGTGCTTTAGCATTATTTGCGTGGGAGTAGGTTCATAGTTTTCACTTCATTTCTGAAAATTAGTATTTAGACATGTTAGGCTATTTTCTATTTGGAAATCTGTTAGGAGTTCCCCATTTCTATTTGAAGAGTTGTGTAAACTAAATTTGCTGTTTACATTTTTACCTATTACGGCATTCAGTTTTCTCCGATGATGAGAATGTTGCGTTTGGGATGCTACGCACAAGGGAGGGTAGCTCTTTATAGAAGTGTCAAAGACTGTTTCATCTCTAGCGTTAGTAGGGCTTCAGCAAGAAATGATGGATGCGCCTGGATTGATATTGAAAGTAGCTAACATTATTCTGGTTGCATTTTCTCGATGCTGTTATGTGATTCAAGGGAGCGAAGACTGAGAAGTATTCCTGCGTTGATAGAGGCTGAGACAAATTTCCGTACATTGCCAGTATCGTGGTATTCTACTTCCACCGTACTGTGGTAATTTAAGCTTTTTGCTTAGATGTGGCACAAGGCCATATGAAAGGGGCACCCAATGAGACTGCTCTACCGCAGATGCTCTCAGCTTTGTTTGTTGGGCTATTCTATTTAAATTTCAAACGTTAAATGTCACTATCTGTAGAATGCTTGTGTATTTAATTAATTTTTGTTTAAGGTCTGCAAAATCTTAAATGAAAGCGAGCAAAGGAGGAATGCCACTACACACTTGTCAGATCTGGATAATCATATGAAGAAACGAAAAAACTATCAACCTCGAATCGGTAACTGGACTTTTGATAATTAAAAAAAATGGCATTAACCAGCATGCTGTCAGGTGTTTATTGTTATTAATTTATTTCATTTAATTTTTTTATTCACAGTTACTATTATTCTTATTAGCAGTTGTAATATTTGTTGGGTTAGTAGTAGTGAGTAGTATCATTCAATCTGGCGTCGCAATTGTCTTTAAAAGTAATTAAAAGAAGCAGTAAAAAATTGTCGTTAATAAGAAAACTCTAAACATGAAAGGTTCTCACGTGATCAATGAAATCTTATGTGAAATTGAACATAAGCGAACTATTGAACATTTCGTAGATGTGTTACCGTTTCTGACATATTTCAAATACCACAGCTCCTTAAGTTAATGATTGATATTCTTCTTAACTAAATGCTAACCACACAGGCCTGCGGAGTGTTTTCGAGATATAAGACCAACTTCTAAACACCATATATAAATCGACTAAGAAAAACAAATTAAAATGGAAATTAAATGAAAAAGGAGATAGCCGGACTTTCACTAAGTTAAAACTTAAGGAATATTCAGGGGTAAATGAAAAAAAAAAGGGATTTTTACACCCATAAGTTAAATATTTGAAGCGATGGGAAGCAGTATAGCTGATGTGGAGTACGCCCAGTGGACTCAGCATCGGGTCAACGGCGTGCTTCATCAGATGCTGGGCTGACGAAATCCACAGGTCAACGGCCAGGACCACATATTTCAGTCAGTAGAGTATTCCTACTCATCTTTAAGGGTGGTAACTAATAATGAGGTTAAAATACAGCCCTCGAAATATAACCATGACTCACTGAAACCATATGTTCAAACCTTCGGGCCGGTAAAAAAAAAAAAAAATGCGTTTTGCTGTATTTTGACCTCTGGCCCCAGTGTTCGAAAAATCAGCTACAGAATTCAAACACAAACAAAAATTGCATATATATATATATATATATATATATATATATATATATATATATATATAAAGTAAAATAAAGCTGGCGACCGTAGTCGAGGGCTACCAGAAGGCTCCCTTATCAATAGCTACTACACCTTTCCTTGGATTGCTCCACTACCCTTGATACGTATCTCATATTACTGAGTGTTAAGCAATGAGTTATCAAGTACCATTTTTAAAGTATTTGGTATGACGTTGTTATATATTGATCCTCGACCGAGCCGTCAATCAAGAGATGCACCTGTGTAAATAAGCAGAAGAACAGCAGAAGCAGGTGGTCGATAGACAATAATATAACCAGGTGCCCAGATGGTTCAAGAAAGTTGGAGACAGGATGCCAGCGTGAGAATCATCTTGCAGACTGAGGGTTTTGCGGCCCTCGGTGCCCCACGGTTGAGCAACCCAAGCCAAGATGAGAAAGAAGTGCTGCTATTGTCGAAGAAGAACTTGGGTCAATAGTGCAGCCTGTCTTTGTCTCCAGCTGATCTCTCACACACAACAAACATCATCCTTTCGCAAATAAAGTGTGAGAGATTATATTTTTATAAAGAAGTGTATTCGATCGTTTATAAAGAAGTGTATTTGATCGTTTATAAAGAAGTGTATTTGATTGTTTATAAAGAAGTGCATTTGATTGTTTATAAAGAAGTGTA
>OY757928.1:15174702-15197202 GCA_963585895.1 Sepioteuthis lessoniana | reverse complement strand
ATAAGAGTACATCTCTTATGAGTTCATCCCTGCTTCTCCAGCAGTGTCCTGCATGTCTGGTTCGTCTAACTTGAATAGTTTTCGCGATAAGGGGCAGGTGGCCGTACAGTTGGTATCTTGTGGGGTGTTGCCGCCAGGACTTGTTCAAGATTGCACGCAGCATTCTTGTGCAATTGCCGTCTAGCTTCTTCTCCAGCCGTTTTGTTAGCGTCCATGTAGTTCACGTACACATGGGAAGCAGCATGATGTAAGTAAAGGTATTTGAATAAACCCATCGACGACCAAACTCAATAGCTACACAGGTCCTGGACGTGAGTTTGACGACTTTACGCTCAGGATCGTTAGTTCGATCGGGGAACTACTGCTGCTCCTCTATAAGGGTGGCTTCTATAGAAGAGAATAAAGCAGCCATCGAAAGATAACCATAACCCACACTCAAACCACATACACAAACCGCATCGCTCTTCGCGCGGGTAAAAAAGGGGCGCGTCCTGCTGAGGTTGGAGCCCTGGCCTCAGTGTTCGAAAAATCAGCTACAGAGCTCAAATGACCAAAACTACTAAAATGCAAGCAAACGCTACAAATAGCGACATTTAACGTAAGAACCTTAAATAGAATAGGACAACTATCAGAGCTAATCGCATCGGCCGTAGAACATAAGATTGACATAATATGCATACAAGAACACAGATGCACGCACACCAAAGATATCAAATATCACGAAACTGGCAATGGATGGTCGCTCGTTACTGTATTCGCATGGAAAAACTCTATTAACACCACAGTAGGAGGGGTAGGATTGCTTATAGGACCTAGACCATTAAAAACGCTAAATAGCATTGAGAAAATACAACCTAGAATGATGGCAGCTACTTTTAACGCCAACATCAGTGCAACAATCATCTCATGCTACAGTCCCACCAATGTTAGTGAAGAAACTGAACTAGTCACCTTCTACGATGAGTTATCCTCATTAGTGCATAGCATCCCGAAACACATGTTAGTCATTGGCGGAGACATGAATGCCCAAATCGGGAAAAACGGAAACAACAAATACAGCCTCCACAACACGTCAAATAGGAATGGGCAACATCTAACAGATTTCATGATAGAAAATAGATTAGCATGCCTCAATACAAACTACCAAAAAAGGAAGGGCAAAGTATGGACATACACGTACGCGAACAATATTAAACTCAGATAGACTACGTCCTTATAAACAAGAAACGGAAAAATAGTGCAATAAATTGCGAGGCATACTCCTCTTTCGAGGGTGTGTCAACCGATCACCGAATAGCCACGGCGAAAATACGGCTAAGCCTACGAAAAAACGCCAAAAGAACAGAGACCACCAAACACTATGACTGGGCCCTTTTGAACAACAGAGATATAAGAGATAAATACGTATTAGAATTAAGAAACAGATTCCAAACACTACAAGAAAAGACGGCAAAAAGTACACCAAACAACGAATATGAAAATTTCGTCAATGCGCACCTCGAGGTAGCAGCGAAATGCATTCCAACAAAACTCAAAACTAAATATAGAGTCCCATGGGTAACTTTAGCGGTGAGAGAAAAACGTGCACAAGTGAAAACAGCCTCCAAAAACTATCGAAAAAACCCAACAAACACAAATGCCTTAAAACTAAAAACGGCACAATATCACTTAGCAGACATATATATAAAGGAGCAGACAGAATACATTCAAAATCAGATAGATAAGATGAGAGAATCGGTGAAAGATAGGCAATCTAGGATAGCCTGGCAAACAATAAACAAAGTGAGTGAGTAGAAGAAAGAACACAGCCAAAGCAAAACTGAAAGCAGCAAACCAACAAGAAAGAATAAAACTGGGGAAACAGCACTTCGAAAACCTACTAGGAAACCCACCGAAAATAACACATGAACCAATCACCAGAATAATTAGTAAACAAATAGACATTAAACAAGGACCGTTCACACAAGAAGAACTTGACTCGGTTCTCAGAAAAATTAAAAATAGGAAAGCTGCAGGGCTGGACGAGATTCCCCCAGAAGTATAGAAGACCAGACAATTCGACGACATACTGCTCCGACACTGCAACGCAGTATACAATCAAAATCCGATAGATAGATGGATGAAGGGATGCATACTCCCCTTCCCTAAAAAGGGGGATCTCGTATTAGCCAAAAACTACCGAGGCATAACACTCACATCCATAGCTGCCAAAATCTACAATGCCCCACTACGAAACCGCATAGAACCCAGAATCGACAACATACTTAGGAAAAACCAAAATGGCTTCCGAAGAAATACATCCACGACCTCACAAATATTAACCATCCGTAGAATCCTTGAAGGTGTACGGGCAAAAAACCTACAAGCGACATTAATATTTGTTGACTTTACCAAGGCCTTCGATTCTATTCACAGAGGAAAGTTGGAACAAATCCTACTAACGTACGGCATACCTAAAGAAATCGTAGCAGCAATAACGATTCTCTATAGAAATACAAAAGTAAAAGTACGATCACCAGATGGAGACACAGAATACTTTGACATTGTTGCAGGAGTACTACAAGGGGACACGCTGGCTCCGTACCTCTTTATCATTTGTCTAGACTACGTACTTAGAACATCGATTGACCAAATCAGAGAGAATGGCTTCGAGCTGACGAAGAAAAGGAGGAGAAGGTACCCCGAAACAACAATTACCGACGCCGACTACGCCGATGACATAGCGATACTGGCAAATACACCCAACCAAGCCGAAACACTACTGCATTGTTTGGAACGAGCAGCCGGAGGCATAGGCCTCTGCGTTAATGCACACAAAACGGAATATATGCGCTATAATCAAACGGGGGACATCTCCACTCTAGAAGGAACCCCTCTTAAACTAGTAGACAAATTCACTTACCTAAGGAAGCAGCGTCGAATCAACTGAAAAGGACATCGAAACGAGGTCAACGAAAGCATGGATAGCTATCAATAGGCTATCGATTATATGGAAATCAGACCTAACCGATAAAATGAAATGCTGTTTCTTCCAGGCAGCGTTCACATCGATTATATAATAACCATATATCAATGATGACTGGGAATTAACTTGTTTTTTTTCAGGCTCTCATCTTTATGATTTACTGCACCAGACGAAAGTTCCAGTATGATCGTCTTGGTCAATACTGATTCATTACTGAAAATCACTTTCATCCAATTGTTCTCACACCAGTTTTGTCTTCCTCTTGCCTTATTAGCCTCATATTAGTCTGTTTTAGTTTATGCTAGTATTTGTCTTGCTTTTTACTAAGTAAATTCCATTTCATTTAACCTATTCTTTACAGTTCGGTCACAGACGTTTTGTTTTTTGTTTTTTTTTTTTGGAAGTATTCGTTATCATCTATTTAGTTGTACATTTCTTATTGACAAGACATATTTCTTAGTGTTTTCTCTTCTAAGGCTTTGAGGTTTTTCTTTGTCTAAATTGAGGTTTTTCTTTTTTTAACCTCACCATTTCTTTACGTACACTTTTTGATAAAATGAACTAGAAACAACAAATGTCTTTCTCCATACTCCATGGTGAATTACCCTCTTGAATGTCGTTTAAGAAACTTCCTATTGTTTTAATTGAAAGTTGTTTTGTCGATCCAAGTTTTCTTTTCAAATAGATATTTACAAATCTTTGTTTATTTCTGCAAGAATTGCTTATTAATTGTTGACCTATGTGAATTCATTGGTTCTGCTTCTTTTTGTGTTAGGGATGAAATTTTTAAGATTATTCCTCATTTTTCTTTATCATTGACTTGTTCCTAGATATTTTCTTCTAGAAGACTTGGAAAAAATAATAGCATTAATTAAATCATTAAAAATGAATCCTTTCTTTTCAATAAACATCTCCGTTATCATTACCATCAGTATCATCTCTCATGACGGTCTCTTGTGCTATCCATTTCTATTGGCCATCACTCTTGTAAGTCCTTCTAAAACTCATTCAGTGTCCACATTGTGTCTGTGAATGTAAATATTTTCTATTCAAGCACTGCTGGTGTGTCAATGAGTAGGAGTCTAAAGAAGAACTTGTGAGTTTGTCCTTTTATTTTCAAGCAGTGGCCAGCATGTTTTTTCAAACTAAGATGGTTTGTGAGATAGGAGGTAAGGGACCTTGCACTTGATGATTTTTTGGGTTTCATGTCCCACATTTGCTGAAAACAGCACGTAGTATTCCGGTGAAGTTGCTATGTAGCTTTAAAGAAAGCAAATTCCAAAGTCACAGGTGGTTTTATTTAACGACTTCAGATGAAAAATAAACACGGTTCATTTTCGGCCTATACATCAGAAAAACGATCTTGCAACCGCAGTATCGACATTTCATGTCGAACGAGAATACAAAGAGTAGGATACTGGTATAAGATAATTACACAGCTGACAATCTGAAAAATATTTCGCACGAACATTCAATGTCAGATCTTATGACACGAGTGTGATATTGGGAACAATGCAGAGGGAAAAAAATAATTGTGGGTGATCGGAAAAGATGTTAGATGAGACGTTGCAAGGAATATAACAAAATGGACACTATCCGAGAGAGACAGAGACAGAGAGACAGAGTGACAGAGAGAAAGAGAGAGAGAGAGAGAGACTTGCAACAAATAAGAAAGTGCAAAAACGTAGTTAAAGATTCTATCTGAAAAATGAACAGCGAGACGTGATTGAAAAAAAATACGTTTACTTCGGGAAGATAAAAAAGAGAAAAAAAATCTTGAATTAGACAACTAAGTAGATGATAAGAAAATGAAGAAAAGAATGATTCCGAAAACTTTCTTTCTTTAATTGACAAGTAAATATGGCCGTCTTTTCTTACCACTACTCACTGACCTTTTTTTTTTAAATGTATAGTCTATGGCATCAAAATTCGTACGTCTTCTTTGAGAATGAATTTACTGCTCATATTTAATTGTCTTTGCCACTCCCTATATCTACCTTCTCTATATGTATATATATATAAACTGAAATGCAGTTTCTTCCAAGCAGCTATTGTATCGATACTGCTCTATGGATGCACTACTTGGACGCTAACAAAACGGCTGGAGATAAAGCTAGACGGCAATTGCACAAGAATGCTGCGAGCATTACTGAACAAGTCCTGGAGGTAACACCCAACAAAGCACCAACTATACGGCCACCTACATCCCATCACGAAAACTATCTGAGTTAGACGAACCAGACATGCTGGACACTGCATGAGAAGCAAGGACGAGCTCATAAGTGATGTACTCCTATGGACCCCCACATATGGGCGAGCAAATGCAGGACGACCAGCTCGAACATACGGCTGCTATGTGAGGATACGGCATGTAGCCCTGAAGACCTGTCAGAAGCGATGAACTATAGGGAGAAGTGACGAGGGAGTGCCAGGGATATCCGTGCTGGCGGCACGACATGATGATGATATATAATCATCATCTCTTTCGCCCTTTCTTTCTTTCATTTTGCCTCTCTTTCTTAGACACATGAACACAAAATCACTATTCTCTATGTTTCCTCTTCTCTTTTTCTCCCCACTCTCTCTCTCTCTCGCAATCTCTTCCTCTGTCATCCATATTTAAAACTTGGTGAAGGAAAAATTGAACTCAGACGAGTTTTACTACGTTAAAGAAATTGATCTTGCTTTGCATTTTGCCTGCGGCGAAAACAGTTGGAGTCTTGATAATCACAGAGGGAAAACAATACAATCGAAAACTCGAAAACAGTATTCATAATGAATGGAAATTTAAGCCTTGATTCAAAAAATGTAGTTAATATAAACAAATGCACAAACTGCAATGAAATTAAATTGGCCACACTCAAGCCCTTACTAATTGTTGTGGCGGAATCACCTACTAATGGACTCAAACACTCTCCATAATACCGGAAGACACAGCAATACGAAGTCAGGCAAGATCCGGAGGTTAACATCACCCCAACGCGGTTATGGGAAATAGCTTACCGTCATATGTTCATGTAACCATCCTTTGTTCTTGTAAATATATACATATACTATAACCATGGTGTTCTGTTCTCTTTGTGACCTCTTCTGGGGCCATAACACTGATAAAGAAAGAAAAGAAGGGACAAAAATTGAGCCAAACCTTGAAAATATGTGTACGTGTGTGTGTGTATATATTAGTAGATATGTATGCATTTAAGTGTACGGAAACACAAACGTACTTATATATACAAAAAGCATTTATATAGAAGAGAGGTCTTCACAGACGGCTAATTCCAACTAGACCTTCATAGACACAAAAAAGGTACTAAACAAAATCAAAACAACCTATGAAATGAATTCTTATAATAAAAAGAATAGTCTAAACTTAGCTGAACCCTTTAAAAACACCCGAAGAAGATGTAAAAAGTTCGTGCAGAGTAAAAGAATATGAAAAAAACCCAAAACCTTAAAACCAAATTTGATATCATTGTGAAACAATTCACTTTGAAATATTTTCTTTTCTCACGTTGGACCAACAAAAATCTTATATATATATATATATATATATATATATATATATATATATATATATATATATACTGAAAAAGGTATTGGTCTGTAAGTGATGTTGATTTCCTTTTTATATTTTTTTGCTTCTACACGTGTTTCTGACTTTAAAGTCGTCTTCAGAAAGATAATTTTTGATTTGGGCACGCTCCATGTGGCTTTCACTGTGTTTTGCTTAGCTGCATCTCGTTTTACTCTTTTGATAGGTTTGCAGTTCTTCTCAAATCCAGGACCTCTCTGTGTGTGAATGTCCCGTTAGATCTAATTCTCTATGTCAAATATCGGCCTCAGCAGATGTTTTGTGTTTGTGTGAGTGTTTACAAGAATTTATTCTGTGTGTTTGTCTGTATGTGTGAGTGTCCATATCCATGTATCTGTGTATACTTTTGTTGTTGTTTTTTTTAGGTTTATTCACATACAGAAGAACTCAAGCTGTAATCCATCAGCGTGAAATGAACAATGAATTATTTTTTCAGACTTGTTCTTTTGCCATTAAATGCTTATATTATTGTGAGTTTCCAGCTAGACAGTGGTATACCATACCGGCATAAAGAAGAGATGAACAATGAATTCGCACGGAGGAAGAATGGTCATAACACTTTCCTTAATGAAAATATACATCTCTCTTTATTTTTCGAAGGGGGTCAAATCTAACGTAATAGAGACAAATGGAGACAAACAGATACGACTGAAGGAGATGGACACTGCTATATTGACCCATAACTTCTTTTTCCCTTGACCATACCACACTGTTGTTTTCAGGGCCTTACATCTTTACATCTTCTGCTCTCCGGCCAGGGGCTACTGCGTGCTTTGAACGGCTGCTAGAACTAAAGTCTCCAGACTGAAGAGTGACCCTTGTAAGACGTCTCGTGTCCGCTCTGGGCCATGTATATATAATTTCCACAATATCCACGTATTCCAGTTGTCACCTATGTGAGGTGCTTCAAATTATTTTCATAGGTGCATCCTACAATCACATTCTTTATACAGCTGGAATACCTGGCTTTGTCAAAGGTCAATATGAAACAAACCAAAGCACATCTGGAACAAACCTTTCGATGTGTTGAAAAGCATGACCTTTCATGGGGTTTTCTTCGCTTACTCAGAAGTCTGTGGATGAATTCATTGCGATTTATTTTATTTTAGGAAATAAGATCTAGTCGACGGACTGTGCTTGCAGTTTCTTAAAGGCAGCCGTGACGATAAAATCTTCTAATAAAGATATGTTGAGGATTGGTACAGACTGGACCAGACTTCATTACTTTCTAAGTTTCCCAGCTTCCTACATGGTTTTTAATTTGAAAAGCCAAAATAGAAAAACGTCGATAAATTGTTGATCACTTCTCTAATGAATAAAATAATGTTTCTTCTTATTCTTCCAAAGTGTAACCACCTTAGTACTACGGTATGGTAGAAGCACTTGAAATTTAAAAACGCTTAGAGGAACAGCTAGATATCAATTCCTCAAGAACGTTGTGTGCTTTTTCAAACAAATCTTTGTAGCACTGCCCCACAAAAATAGCATCTTTACGGCCACTTAACTTCCATCCTACAAACCGTCCATTAAGACCGACAAGTTATGCTGGATATTAGTGAAAAAGTTAGATCAAACTCAAAATGACGCTCTTTTATTAACTCCTATACACTGACCCACTAGAGCCCGCTGAGTTGCAAAATCTTAGAACTGATTGTACCCACTGAATACAGCATAGAGGATTTTCAAAGAGCGATGTCTGATTAAGATGGAGAGAGAGAGAGAGAGTGAGAGAGAGAGACAGAGAGACAGAGAGAGAATTATTTACTGTTGACACGCCTTGATGAGACAGATTGGTTTATAAGTTAATATTGTCTGTACCTGAATAAATTCCACGCCTAATATTGAACAATTATTCTTCGTAAATAATGTAAAACCGATGAACAATAACTATATACATACTTGTATGATATATAGTTATATTGACACACAGAGGCATACAAACATATAAACATACCAGTATATATATATATGAAGAGAGAGAGAGAAAGAGAGAAGGAAATATTGAGAGGGAAAGAAAGAGAGAATGAAAAACAGAAAAGAATTAGTTGTATATGTCTGACTACTTCAAACTTCAAATAATTTTGCCAAAATATTCAATAGAGCCAAGAAAATAATAAGCAGTTGTACTGGATCGATCGCATTTTGAATGGTTTATGTAACCTACACGCTAATTGCTTCATTGTTAGAGTCCATTTGTATATTGCTAGACTGATTGTCAGACAGTTCGCAAACACATATGCATTTTCGTATGAATAATTTCATATTGGTCTGACTTCCACTTAACCTGCCATATTGCAGTGGTAAATCAAATAGACAAAGGAACTATTGCAAATGAGTACAAGACTCGCCAAGTGCACCATAATTATGGCTTGGTGTAAGACGGCGTAAGATTTGGAAGAATCGACTTGGCAAGTTTTTACATACGATTTTAAATTTACTTGTTTTGATCGTTCTGAGACGATCTATGAAAGATTTATTCAAAATGGACACCTGACACTGAGCATCATTAAAGCTTATGCTATTTCAATATTGTGAGCATGATTCTCAATGGGTGGATCTGTGCTTCTAAGTTTTGCTAAAAATGATTTACACGATGTATTTGCTGAAATATTTTCTCAATATTTTGTGCAATAACTACCAAGCCTGGTACATAAAATTGGTTTGGCTTGGTTTAATGGCACATAAACCTTTGTGGGCTATTAACAGACCTATTTCAAGAAATTCAGTTTAGCAGAAGGACACAGTTTAGTTCTATTTGACCCATAGATTGGACCCTATCAGGTGTTACATCTCTGGTACAGAGTGGACCTTGGAGTGATGCCAACGAAGGAGTGCTATGCATTCTCAAAAGCTCGAGCATTACTGGAACCTCGCGATCTAATTGTTTAGTATCATATCCAGAACACCCGTTGTGGAAGTCTTAACCGTCTGCAGAGAGGCAGTCGGTATATTCTGTAGCCCCAGCCGTCCGGGCAATCCAAATAATTAAATGTAAAACAGTTTTATTGCAAACAATTCAGTTTGGCATAAAAACTCAAATTAAATGTCAAAACATTTTTATTTCAAGCCATTCAGTTTATCATTAAGATATGATATTGTGATATTTAATGAACATAACTGCATATTAATACGTAAAATATAGAAATGTCTTATATTCAAGATGTGCATTTCCTATCATCATTATCATTATGTGATGCTGCTAGTACAGATTTCCCTTACTTTCTCTCGCCATCCGTCGCAATCATCCATCGTTGCTGGAATGTCCTCTAGACAACATCCGGTGTCCTCACAGAGCTGTTGGAAATAGGTTCTAGTTTGTCGTCTATCACTTGCAGGTTCGTGGGAAGGAGTCCATCGGAGACCATCGATTATGAGTTGATCATTGCTCCTACAGCAGTGTCTCGCATGTCTTGTTTGTCGAATTTGGATGGTCTTTGAGATGGGTGTTACGTGACCGTACAGCTGCTTCTGATTGGAATGTTGCTTCCAGGATTTTTTCAATATGACTCCAAGCATTCTTCATATATTGTTTATATAAACAGTTATGTAACTTCAATTCGAAAAAAAACCCCGAAGCTCTGTGAACCTTTTGAAACAATGGAAGAACGTTTCTATTTCTCTGTTGGTTGGTTAATATAGTTATAGGAATTCTTATCTCCTGTTCAAGCCATTCCTTAAAGTTTTTTTTGTGGGGGGAGTCACTTCTTTATTGAACGGAGGCTACCTATAGAATTCTGAAGAAATACAGAAAATATCCCCAGCCACGGGGTTAACATTGACAAAGAACGGGAGACTCAGCACCAGATAAAGTTTAGTGTCATATCCTGGACACGAAGGATGCATAAATAGAGACAGAAAGACAGCCAGTCAGACTGACAGAGTCTTATAAAGAGACAAAGACAGATTGTCTAATTAAGTTGTGTACGGGGTGAAACGATAAAATTGTCGTCCTAACGAAAACAACACTACAGCTTTATTTTAAAACTTTTATTGAAAAATCAATTCAGGTAACTTGATTATGTAGTAGAGCTGACATCTATTCAATGTAGCCGCCTTCAGCCTCAATCACCGCCTCGATACGGATCCGGAACTTGGAGCATGCTTTTCCACAAGCGCCGGCGGGAGCTCGGCGAATACTCGGCGGATGGCGCCGATCAGACTGGCTTTGGTGTTGTGGGAGGTCACGTTAGTGATGTTCTCGACGTATGGCCAAACGAAGTAGTCCAGCGGGTTCAGGTTGATTAGCCTGAGGTTCTTTGTCTTCTCAGTCAAGATCTGGCTTGTCTGGCGCCTGTAGGACCTACATTTCAAGTCCTCCTTCACACACGCATTCAAAGTTGTGTATGAGACACCTAAATCTCAGGCTATCTGCCGAATAGGCCGCTGGGGAGTTTCATCAATGATTTCCTGGACCTTATCGATGAACCCCTTGGTCTGGATCATCCTGGCGATGCCCTTCTGTTCCACCATCTCCAAAGGGTCGTCCGATGAATTGAGCTGTGCCCTCAAGCGTTGAACCGTCCGGATTTGCATTTTGAGGGTGCTGGCAATGATCTTGTTGTCATAACTTGGATCGGTAGAGAGAATGAGTTGTACAGCGGCGCATCTCCGATCTCGTTCGTTGAACATTGTGGCAATCTCAGACAAGATTTGTACACAACTGGCCAACTAGTAGATGGTCTGCAACAAAAAAAGAAAACCGGTTTTCATTAAACGGAAATGTAATCATGTTGTCTTTTCTAGGTCGACAATTTTATCGTTCCACCCTGTAGTACACATAGTTATTACATAGGAAAAATATGCATACATTTTAATTTCTAAAATAATTTTGTATAGGCATAATTATATCAATAATAACAATACATATATATAGGCATAATTATATCAATAATAACAATACATATATATAGGCATAATTATATCAATAATAACAATACATATATATAGGCATAATTATATCAATAATAACAATACATATATATAGGCATAATTATATCAATAATAACAATACATATATATATATATTCAAATGCAGGTGGACTCTGTCATTTCGAATACGAACAGGTTCATTAATTTCTGGGTTCAGCCCTTAGAGACACGAGGAGAGAGACATAATTTTGAAAAGTCTATGCTAACCATACTATGGTGACCCCCCAACCCCACGCGCGGCGCATCTTATAATGTTTAAGATCTCTGCCGGTTGAGGCCCCAAAAATATGATCTGATCTGATCAGATCCGATAAACTCTCTCGCTACTTTCAACAGTCAACCTTAACTACTGTCTTTTTCAAAATCCTCAAATTCTCAGGACCATCTCTTCTGGGCATGATGTATTCCACACTCCTGTCTTATTTCCTGTCTGGGGCTTTATTGATGATGGCAGCTGATGACTGCCATATCCTTTCGCACGGGCGTAAGACTGAACCACCTGACAATGCACCTGAACTAAGAAACCCGAGTAGTTCAAACCCTTACCTAACTAAATAATAAAATATAATTTTCGAAAAGTGATATTGCTCAAAGAATAGAATAAACCAAAACTCAAAATTCTTGAAGCTCAATGAACATTTAAAAAAATATTCATTAAAAAAAATCAATTTCGCATGTAGCAGCAACGTATATTTTCCCGCAAATTCATTTTCTTACTTCTCGTAGTTTTCGTAAATACCCACTCTCTTGTACTTCCTCAAAATCCTTCAAGAAATGCATACGATTCGTCCCTGTGTTTGTCATTTCAATTGTTCGTTCCATTAAAGATGGCTCCAGATGAGGCAGATAATACTTGGGGATAAATTATGCCTTTTTGATTTAACCCCATCTAGAATTCGAACCACGACTTCAGAGACTTAAACAGATCACTAGTTAAATAATAGTTTATATCATTCAATCAGTTATATATATATATATATATATATATATATATATATATATATATATATATATATATACCTGAGTTTACTGCATCTGCAGTCGATGCGTGAAGAAGCCATTCAATGCCACCATAGAAGGTGCAATAATGTTTCTCCGTCTTCGAGCCTTAAAATCAATAAATTGAACTGAGAGAACAAAATTGAAAATTATGTACACGACGTTTAATGACAACCACTGCTCAAAGATCACCTCATGCTACTTCCTACCAATGTCAGTGAATAATCAGACATTGCAACTTTCTTGGTCAACACTTTCTCAAACACAACGTTCAAACTATCGATGCAGGCATGAATGTTCAAATAATTAAAGATGAATATAATACATTTTGCTTACCACACTTGCCAAATAGAAATAACGTTATCGTGATGATTTTTCGCTCAAGAACAGTCTTTCATGTCAAAAAACTAAATGAATCTACACCAACCAAAATAACACTAAAGCACTGCTAGATTATATATTCATTGATGGGCAGGGGATAAATAGCACTCTGAACTGTTAGGCATCCTCCGCTTTTAAATAATATGCCTGAGGCAACGCAGAAATATCTAACAATCAACAAAAAACATACTTTATGACTAATCCTCATTTACCAATGGAGATATAAGCAAAAAATATTCGGTTTGATACTCATCAGGAGATAACCGGAAGTCACAATCTAAATAACGAAAATGAAAACCTTGTTAACACTCACTTTGAAGCAACAGTTGAGTGCATTCTAACCAAATCAAGAGCCAAGTAGTGTCCCTTGAGAGTCCCAAATATTTCAGAAAAAAACGAGACAACTTTAAAAAAAACATCATTACTCAAAAACAAGAACCCAGCAAATGCCAATTTACAGAAACTTAAGAAAGTTCTAAGGTAACCCAGCGACATCTACTAATAAAAGTTGTTAGAATATATTAACAGCTAAATCGATAAAATTAGAAATTCGGTCAAAAAGAAAAAAAAATATCACGAATCGCATAACAGACAGTAAACGAAGTGACCAGAGAGATGATCAACTCAAGATCAAATGTAAAAGCTGCCAGCAAAGTAGAAAGACTTCAGAAGCGGAAAGAAAATTTCCCGAATATTTTCGGAAATTCAGTCAGACCTATACAAAAAATTATTCATTTCCCTATATACATCATAAAGGAAGAATTCGACGCCATATTGGAAAAGAATTAAAAACTTATTGGTTACAGGCCTCTGATAAATAATTCTTGGAGTTTTGAAGACATAAAAAAATTGACAGCATACTTCCTTTATGTAAAACAATCCGTAAGCATAACTCAATATAAGACGAAAGGCTGAATCCTTCCCTTCCCCAGGAAAGGTGACATCAGAATCAATAAGAATTTCAGTCATAATTGTCTCTGCTATAGCTAATGAGTATTTCTCCAAAATCCACCAGCCCAAGCAGAATTCCTCATGCATACCCTAGAGCAAACAGCAAGAGTTATTGGCCTGTGCATGAATTCAATTAAAATGGAGTACATGTGTTTTAAAATAAAAGGGGCCATCTTCATTCTCAGTGGCAAGCCCCCAAAATCAGTTGACCAATTCACACATCGCGGCAACAACCCCTCATCTAATGAAAATAGGAACAGCACACGCTTATCGAAGGCATGGGAAGCTATTTGTAGGCTTATAGAAATCAAATACATTCAATGAAATAAAAGAGATTTTTTCCAAGCTTAAGCTGTGTCCATACAACTGTATCAATGCACCATAGAGGCACTAAGATAACGCATGGAGAAAAAAAACCCAGATGAGAGCAATGCAAGAATGTTACATGCCACCTCGAACAAATCTTGGAAGTAACGGTCAGTAAAACAGCAGCTTGACCGCCACCCTCCTCCTCTTACAAGCCATTTAAGTAAGGCAAAAAAAGCCGGTAGATTAGTGATGGAAAAGCAAGGACAAAATTATAAGTGACATTTTCTCATGAACTCCTACATATGGATGTACCAGTGTTGGCTGACAAGCAAATATGTATATCAGCTCTTTAGGAAGACAACTAGGACACCTGTCAGGGTCGATGAATGATAGATATGGATAGCTAGAAGAATCAGGTAATTTCCTGTTGTCAGCGTAACTTGATAATGATAATATATACGTAATGTTGGTGATCGTTGTCGAGGGTGGACGCTGGTTCGATCTCCAGCGGGGGAGACCACAGTATACAGAGCTGAGGAGACCTAAAATGGTCGAAACAACTCTCCAGTGTTTCCGTATGTCACGCGCGAGTGTTCGTCGGTTTTTCTGATCGTGGTAATTCAATTCACGAAACATTTCAGGTTTATTCGTTGCTCGGTGTTCAACGTTCGTTCTTCAGTGGTTATATTTAAATGACCTAAATAAAGGAAGGTATAAACAAAAGCCTATGTAAAAATTGCATTAAGTACAGGAAGTAAAGATTACAGCAATAGACTTCCAGAAATCATATTAGATGACACCACAATCCGCTTATCTCTCTTTCACCCGTAGCTCACACAACACAACCAGTCCTCTTACTTTTCACAAAGACCTTGTATATATATATATATATATATATATATATCCCCCAACGAGTGTCCTGGATATAACCCTAAACAATCTGAGGGTGAGATTTCTGTGATGCTAAAGCATTGGGGAATGTGGAGCAACCCTTTATTGCCATTGCCCCAAGGTTCAATCTGGCCTGGAATGGTAGCACCTGATAGGGCCCTATCTATCAGTTAAATAGAATTAAACTGCATGCTTGTGTTAAATTGAATTGTTTGAATTAGAACAGTTTGACAAAACAGAAGCGCTTGAAATAGAAATGTTTTTGATTAGAGACTGTAACTGCGTACTTATGCTAAACTGAATTGTTTGAAGCAGAAATGATTTCAACGTTGAAACTGTAATTACGCTAAACTGAATTGTTTGATATCGAACTGTTTTCACATTTAACTGTGTGCAAAGAAAATATATTCTTAACTGAATTAGTTGATTTAGAACTATTTGTCTGAATTGAATAGCCTGAAATAGATATATTTTTGACAATTAAACTGTGTACTCTCGCTAAATGGAATTGTTTGAAATAGAACAGATTATTTGTTTAAAAATGGATTTGGCAGCAAATAACTTACAAAGGTTGATATGCCATATGCAACCCCCCCCATATATATATATATACATATATATATATATATAGGAAATTGCTTGTCGGAATATAGAAAAAAATAACAAGTCAGAAAAACTAAAAATAAAACCGAGTGACTTGTAATACAATGAATATTGGAAAAGTTCTCAGTACGAACGCAGTGTCGGTTAGAGAACTGAATAAGAAACAAATGCTTACTTACCTGGATCTCCCTGAAAATTTTCGTCTGGGAAAATCTGCCTGAATGTCATTTGGACAAACGCATGAATACATGCATAAACAAATTAAAATTAACAGAAATTGATAATGATATTAATGAATTGATGGTTAACTATTGAGCAGCCATTTATTTCGTTCTTTCACTAAAAATTACCGAATATAAGGCGCTTTAATGATAAACATCCTCAAGAACTAAGTTATTGATTATCACATGACATGTGAGTTCCTATTAGTTTAGCTAAAGAAAAGTACGGTTAGACTACTTATATAGTTTTTTTTTTCATATACATATGAACTTCTGGCAAACGAACTAGGGTTTTTGGATGTACTGGAACATGTTTTGAATTGAGTATAGTGTCCTTCTCATAGACTAGATGGTTCATTGTCATCATGCCGTGCTGTGAGCACTGATTTCCCTATCTCTCTCTCTCTCATAGACCACTTCCAGCAGGTCCTTTCGACTACATCCTGTGTCTGTACAGAGTTGATATTGATAGGTTTTAGTTGGTCGTCAAACATTTGCACCTCCGTGTGAAGGGGTCCATACTAGAACATCGCTTATGAGTTTATCTTTAATTCTCTAGCGGTGTTTTGAATGTCTTGTTCGTCTTATTTGGATGGTTGTAGAGATGGGAGGTTAGTGGCCAGACAGTAACTGCTTTGTGGGATGTTTCAGGATTTGTTCAATATAATTCGTAGCATTATTGAGCAATTCCCGTCTATCTTTTTCTCAATACGATTAGCCAGCGTCTTCGTGATGTATCCATATAGTAAAATTGACAGGACCGCTGTTGGGAAAAATTGCGTTTTATTTTATCGGATAAGAGAGACTTACATATGATCGATGAACAATCGATAGCAGTCTATGATTTCATTCGATTCATTTGATTTCATTTTCAGAAGATGAAAAGCTCCTTCCGGTGTACCTGAATTTATCCACTAGTTTCAGAGAACCATAATTTAGTGTAGATATACCTCCTTTTTAATTAAAACACATGTACTCCTCTTTTTCTACATGTACATGGAGACCAATGCTATCTGCTGCCTGCTCCAGTCTATGCAACTGGGATTCAACAAGGCTAGATTACCCAATCTACCTTACTAATTTACTTATAGCGAAAAGAAGAAGCAAATATTCATGCATTTGTCAATTGTTCGAATGAGGAAAAACGCTAGAATACTTCCACCGGAGCCGACTCCATTTCCAACGATAATAACTGCGAACAAGAATATATCAGCACAATTACACATAAAGTTAGCACACATATTCATCTAAACGAAGTATCAACTCCCAATTTTTGAATCGACTATAAAAATCAAGAAACCTAATATCCCCAATAGATGGCAAGTCATGAAATATCCAAGAAAGTCTTCACCGACTTTTACGTGATTAGCTTAAGAAATAGGCTGTAAAGCGTCAAAATGTCTGATTGCTTGTAAATATTTTGTGCTTAATTCTCACACTTTTCTTCATTCTCTTTAGTGTACAATTATTTATTCATAGTCACTTAATAAACTTTTCTGATATAATCTCAATTTTATTTTCTTTACACTATTATTATTGGACTCAGGACCCAAAGATACTAACCTCTTATTCGAGCAGAAATTACGGACCAATCAAATAGAGAAATAAGCAACACATTCTTACAATTTACAAGTTCCATTGCATACACAGATATATGGAGGGATTTGAAATAATTCGCCCACTTTAAGATCACCCTTGACAGTCTTTAGGTGCAACGTAAAGCCAACTCTTTTTTAGAAAATATTCATAATTTAAATGTGATAAATGATTAATTATACGTTATACAACAATATTTGCATTTAATTCGTTGTAGTTAATATTTTCATTTTCTATGTATTTGATTATAAGAGTGGATTTTCTTTGTTTTTCCACCATCGTATCGAATACTAGTAAGTAACGTAAAATTTGCGACCATAGTCGAAGGCGACCCGAAAGCTCCCTTTTCAATAGCAACTATACCAAGGTGTAAGAGAGGACATCACTAATTTCCCTGGATTGCTCCACTTTACCCTTCCTGTTTACTTTATAATGCTGGGTGTTAAGCAAGGATGCATCAATACAATTTTGAGTCTTTGGTATGACTCGACCTAAGATTGAACCCAAGTCTCCCGGGCCATTAGCGAACACTCTAACCATTATGCAAATAATTATTTTCTAACTGATCTATTTTACGTATCGATGAGAATGTAATAGGTATAAACACTCTGGATCAGAGCGGGTCGGTTTGTAATGACGCTGAAGGGATACTTCACACTCCCCAGATGTCCAGCACCGGAGCCTTGCCGTGAGCTGAAATGACGGATAAAGTTTTCGTTCATAACCATTGCTACGAGTACCATACTTATCCGGAGTTAAAGCACATGTTAGAAGGCATCTATCGAACAAATAAACCGCTATAAAACCATTCGTATTTGTTGATAATACTTAATGGAAATTTACTAAGCTTTTTGCTTAGATGTGGCACAAGGCCATATGAAAGGGGCACCCAATGAGACTCGAACAGATAATACTTAATGCCATGTAACTATGAATTATTAGAATTAAGTGTAGTTCTTGAATCTATTCTATGAGAATCATCCTAAATTAAATAAATACAAGAAATTATGTGCAAACAAATGACTATTATTAAACCTATATAATAAGTTAAAAATATATAATTATTAGTATTAGATAGAAATACTTGAAACCATAAAAGTGTGTGCAAATGATTTGAATTAGATAGAAAACCATGCAAAGAAACTCTTAAGAAACGACACCAAAAGAGGAAATATAAATGTCCAATGAACACGATCTTCAAACCTCAAATCTTGACGGATTTGAATGTCCTTAAAATCTCTCGATCGATCAATCATTCATTGTCTTTCGGGTTAGTTCTTTCTGATTCCTAAATACGACTTCTCATTCTCTCGAGTTTCCCTGGTCCTTAGTCCCTAATTTCCTTCTGGGAAAACAGTATCTTGATGGGGCTTCTCAGAACAGGATATCTACAACTTCAGTGTGCGTAAGTCGTACACGCAGCTAGCTTTCTTGAGAATTTACTTGACTGATAGAGCGTTGAATGATTTTGCCATCCCTAAAGTGTCAAATGTAGAGCATAGGTTGTTTTATCACATTAGACTTTAGACTTTATTTTTTTCCAACTGTTGACTTAATAAAATACCTATCCATTCCGACCCGGTGACTTTCTTTCAATGGCCGGTGTTTTCAACACATTTGCTTTCAATATTCTAATATTTCGTTATTTGTTTAGGAATCTTCCCATGGAGTTCACTTGTTTTCCGACAGTAGCAATGTGCCAATGTTTGTTAAGGACTCTAGCTTCGACTTTTTAAAATTATCATTTGCTGGTTTTCATGAGTGAGAGTTGTTTCCGGAACCCTATTGCATTCCTTTTTGGGATATCACGGGTTGTATAGATAGTTTTTTGCTATATTTCTACCTCGTCATCATCTTGAAAAGAAGTTATTTTCTATATTTTTACTTTGTGAGCTCAACTTAATTCAGGCCCAAACGGATTTTACCTGTTGAGCTTTTTGGTTATTCACAGAGGTTAAACAGTTTGAGCGATTTTATGGCTGCGTCAGATCTGTTTACTGTGGAACTGCTGGTGACAATGTTTTTTCTAGAATACCTTACTCAGGTTATGGGGTAGTTTCAATTTCCCTTGCATCTAAATTGCATCTTGAGAAAAAAATATTTGGGAACTACCGTACTAAGATAAATGATCGTAAGCCCTTGATTTTAATAGGAGACACTAAAGGTGAAACGATGTATGTACAAAATATATCGACTCAAAATATGATTGTTTGATTGATTTACTTTGACGATATCTCAGCCTATTTAGAGTTAGTTTAAGCCGAGAGGTTAGGGAACTGCGTTCATTATACATTTATATTTACATTTATGAGAAGTTATGTCCTTACATCTTTCTTCGCATAGTTTCATGAAATCAGTGTTAGGTTAGTGATGTGGACCCAAATTCAGTACACAGAAGGAAAACACGGAACACGGTTTCGAGGTAAGAAAGATATATTAACAAAAGTTACTAAGGATAGTTTCCAATATTAGTAGTTGTACTTTTAGTACTGTCGTACTACTGCTGCTACTGCTATCGTTTTAGGATATTACTACGCTAGTAATATAGTGCTGGAAGAGTCCATGATGCAGGTAAGTTTCAGTTTCACAACAGTTTTGTAAGGTTATTGATTAAATGGCTTATCTACTCTTAATGGCGAGTAGATGTCAAATAATTGTTAAAGCAAATTGTTCATCGGTAACATTATTTATTTTAAGGAGCAAGAGCTCATTTGTTTGCAAACAGTTAAATAGTGTCAAGTATGGCTATCTAACACAAATAGTTCTATTTGTCCGCAGTTAAATGGATTTAAGTGTTGATAGCTTTCTCAAATAGTTCTCTCAGCACATTTTAAAATGGGTTCATGTATGGCGATATAACACAAATAGTTCTATTTATCCACAGTTAAATGGATTTACGTTTTGATAGTGGTCTCTAATAGTTATCTTAGCACACTTTTAAATGGGTTCAAGTATGGCTATCTAACACAAATAGTTCTATTTGTCCACAGTTAAATGGATTTAAGTGTTGATAGTTTTCTCTAATAGTTCTCTTAGCACACTTTTAAATGGGTTCAAGTATGGCTATCTAACACAAATAGTTCTATTTGTCCACCGTAAAATGGATTTAAGTGTTGATAGTTTTCTCTAATAGTTCTCTTAGCACACTTTTAAATGGGTTCAAGTATGGCTATCTAACTCTAATAGTACTATTTGTCCACAGTTAAATGGATTTAAGTGTTGATAGCTTTCTCTAATAGTTCTCCTAGCACACTTTTAACTGGTTTCAAGTATTGCTATCAAAAGCTAATTGTTCTATTCGCTTACATTTAAATGAATTCAAGCATTGCTTTCTGATACAAATAATGAAATCAATTATTAATCATTTATTTGCATACGACTGAATAGACACATGTATTACTATCTACGTCTAATATTTCTTTTTGGCTTTAAACTTTTGTTTTCACAGATTTGAATATTCCCAAACATTGCTATATCAATACTGATGACTTAAGTTAACTTTATTTATTTGTTTGTAGATAGTTAAATCATTTTAAGTTAAAGTATTGTAAAAAAATCAACTATTTTTGTTTGACCCATAGATTAGACCGTAACAGGAGCTATCAATCTAGTCAAACTTGAAATAATGGCAATGAAGAGGTTCTCCACATCTCTCGAAGCTCCTTAACTTGGGCTTCACGATAAGATGTTTAAGTATCATATCCAGTACATTCGTTAATGGGTTTTGCCTTTCAGCAGAAATGCAGTCGGTGTATTCTACAGCCCCAGCCAACTTGGATTATACGAAATCAAATATTTCAGTTCAATGCATATAATTTCCTTAGAGTGATGTGGTTCAAGTATTCCTAATACAAATAATTATATGCTTTCAATAAAGTATTTTCATACAATGATAATTCTATTCTAGTATTTGTTCTGGCGACGAGGTTTCAAGTAAGCAACAATAATTCTATTATGTTAAATTGACAAACCGAAACACAAATAATTCATGTATATGGCAACAAGTACTTATATCGAATACGAATAATTTTTTTAACAGATCTATTTGATCAATAAATGGGAATCTAACCGGTGATATCAATCTATCTTAGAGTGAACCTGTTGATAATGGTGGGCCACCATTTATTTTTCAGGTCTCCAGAACTGGGGCCATACAATCAGATATAATTAAGATACATAAGAAGAAGACACCATACAGGCAGTATCTTATAAGCCTCGACGACTGTGGGATATTGAGACGAAAAATATATTTAGGAAAACAAAATATGAATAATAAATGAAACGTTTATTATTCTTTAGGATGGTTTCCTTGTCATTTAACACAAGAAAAATAGATGTTTTTAACACCTAAATCTTGTGGTGTTGGAGAGTGTTTCACCATCAAAATCCCGTGTTTCGTCAAAAATACGTTATTCCAAAAATTTTAGACGGACTTCGTTTTCTATTTTTCCAAATGCTGGCAGACTCATCAAACTATTGTTTGGTTTCTTTGTTTTTAATGCTATATCAACCTTTGTCGGTTATTTAATGCCAAAGCAATTCTCCTAGAAGAACAGTAGTGGTACTCTTTAACCCATAGCTGGGAGGATAAGGGGGTTATACCTTTCCCAAGGGTATTTGTCCAAAAGTGAACGTAATAGCGCGACTGGAGTACGGATTCGCTTTCTACGTTTCCGCAGTCCATCGCTCAAATTATGGTCTACAAGACTAAACATCATAACTTTATCAAATACCGTTATTATTAGTGTATAAGAAGCGCTGTTTTTCCAGATTCTTTAGCCAAAAAGTTTGGTATATGGATTATAAACGAGAATTATATAAATTTTCCCGGTCACAAATTTCACCACATTCTGGACAGGATAACTAAAAGAAAGTTCTATCTATTGTTCAAAGTATCAATAGTATCCTCTGGAGTATGTGTTTATTTATAAGTTTGTCTCTCTAAATGTGAACATATTTTCGCGTCAAGTTTGTGACCTTTTTGAGTGAAAATATCCATGTATTTGTTTTAAATGTTGTGTAAAATTTATGTTTTAAATATGAATTCTTACTTGCAATCAGAA
>OY757928.1:15107202-15169702 GCA_963585895.1 Sepioteuthis lessoniana | reverse complement strand
CAACACATTGGCAACTTGGTCCAACGAACAACTCAAACCGTAAGAAGAATTTCCAGATAGATTGTGTCATCCACCGTCAGTGGATTTTTCAGACTACGTGGGTACAGATCGAGTTGATAAACCAACTTGCCGGAAACTTGCCATATCTTATTCCGTTATGTTTAGTAATTTAGTTTGTTGCACTTGAAGAGATTTTGCATGCTAATGTTATCAAGTATTCCTATTCATATTTATCAACCCCTCCACTCAGGTAGGATATGACACAAGTTCAATTTTTAAGTGGAGTTTAAAAGGTTCGAATTCACAATTTTCCTAGTTGCCTCACCAAGGCTGAGGAACTCAGTCTGCCCTACTATTTACGCATAGCTGGAGGGAGAATAATTGGATTCATACCTTTCTCAAGGATATTAGTGCTATGTGAAAAGAAATTAGTCTCTTTTAGGATTTGAACTTGTGTCGCCGTAACCAATTCCTATGACGATAACCATTACACCACGGGCACCTCCTAGTCTTCCTATCGAATAATATTTGGCATAATATTAATTTCAAGTATTGAGTAATATTCCTTACTAAACAATTGCAGATTCAAGTAAGTATTCCCAATAAAAATAATTTAGAATTACATAAATTGTTTTTATGTACTCAAATAGTGTGCACACAGTTGTATAGTTTTAATGGTTCCTTAATTTTATTGGCATATCAACTCTTTTTAGGTTATTTAATGCCAAAGCCATTCTCAAAGAAGAACAATAGTAGTACTATTAATCCCATAGCTGGGAGGATAAGGGGGGTTCATATGTTTCCCAAGGGTATTTGCCCGAAAGTGAACGTAATAGCGCGACTGGAGTACGTACTCGCGTACGACGATTCTGCAGTCCATCGTGTTAACCATTACACCACGAGGACACCCCCCCGTATAGTTTTAAGTATTTCTTTCAAATATTAAGAATTATGTGGTTTTTAAAAATATTTCATTTTTATAATAGTCGTTCGTTTGCACGCAAATCTTTGGTTTCATATAGCTTATAATAACCACTAATAAACAGGTGTAGGGGGTGTCCTCGTGGTGTAATGGTTAAAGCGATGAACTGCGGAATCGTAGTACGCGAGTTCATACTCCAGTCGCGCTATTACGTTCACTTTCGGCCAAATACCCTTGGGAAAGGTACTAACCCCCTTATCCACCCAGCTATGGGTTAAATAGTACGACTTCTAGGAGAATAGATTTAGCATTAAATAATCTAAAAAGGTTGATATGCCATTAAACAAACAAACCAAACAGGTATCGCCTTAAGTAAATATTCTTTACATAATTAACATTAATAAGACATCAAGTATCACAATCAAATGCACATAATATTTAATTAGATCTATTTTACTCATAGACGAATATATACAACAACGAGTGTCCTAATTATGACAGTAAAAATACGATAGTGAGGCTTCAGTAATACTGGAGCTTCGGGGAATGCAGAGTACCCTTTTATTGTCATCACTCGCCACTCCACTCTGGTACGGAATGTTAGCATGTTATAGGGTCCTATCTATGGGTGAAATAGAACTTTGGCATTGACACAGAGTGCAAACAAATGACTTATACTAAATTGAATTTTTATAAATAGACCTGTTTGATAATTTAACAGAATTTCGCATTAAATTACCAACAATGGTTGATATACCATAAAACCAAACTAAACCAAACCTACAATTTCACACTGACAAGGCATTTGACCTTGTATATAAGAGTTTATAAAAAATAACGTCTCTCTCCCTTTCTCTCTCTCTCTCTTTCTCTCTCTCTCTCTCTCTCTCTCTCATTATGCTTTAATTGGTTTTGTGTGTGCTTTCATGTGCTCCATTGCTCTTGAAAGATAGATGAACATATAAGAATAAATGTATATAAAAAAAGCGTTCTAATTATATTATGTATTCTGCGAATGTTCTGAATAATTCGGGTTACGTCAGATGGAGATGAATTTGGTCTATAATGTTATTTTTCCTCATAACTTTTTTCAGCAGCTCCAGCACACTGAAAGCGAGTAAAACATTAGCTTTTCTCGAAAACCGATTCAACTCCTAAATTAAACCTCAAGGTGCAAAGCATCAACCTTCCTCTTATTATGAGAGATAACGCTTCGCTTTAGCTTACGTTAATAAAAGTAAGGAATCAGTTTTTCTTTCTCAATATACTCTATTAGGGAGACACAAGGAAGACAATTAGATTACTTCTCGCTCACAAGGTTGGAAATAAGTTTATGGCAAATGTTTGCCTTTTCTGCTCGTTATGTTTGGCATAAAAGAAAGAGAGCTGAGACTGATTTGAAGACTCGTAATACCGAGGGGCCAGTAAACTAATTACTCTTCCAACTAACTGAGTTTATAAGATATCATGACACTTCATGTTTCTTTTCTTGAAATAATTGTTTTCGAAACGATGTTTGGCTAGTTTGATAGCTTCTTTGCTAAATAAGCTTTTTTAGGCCAATTCTAACAAATAGATTACGATGAGAAGCTGTGAATATATATTTTCTGTTTGTGGTGAAAGATGGTAAAAGAGATAACTTTGGGTTAACCATATTGCTAGAGAAAGAGTCATAAACTTCTGCCTGGTCAGCAATTACTTTCTGTTGTACTATTTAAAGAACCCCCCCACACACACATATATATATATATATATATAGTTTTCTGGGTAAAATGTCAGATTCTTCCTCCTCATAACAAAAATCATATTTGCATTATTACTAACAGAGAGATGAATGAAATACGTTCCATGGGAATTTTTTTTCTTCGTGATTCTGCAAATAATACGACCAATGAAATTATACGTTGCTCTGTGATAAATCAAGGAATATTTTACCTATTTGATTCAAATAGATTATATATGTTCACAGAAAATATCTGTTGATAATGTTATTTGAGAATTTGTGCAAAATATTCAAGCTGTTCTTTTATGTAACCGTAAGAACATATTCGTCCTATCGCAAAAACAAACAAACAAACAAACAAACGAAAACAAAGGAAAGAAAAAACATACGAACTTTATCTAAAAGCGTGAGTCGTACAGAAACAAAAAAAGAAAAGAAAATCATCCCTAAAATCATCATCATCATCATCATCAAGATATGCCGATAAGACGGATTCTCCAGGCTTTCTTTTGATATTCATTTTTAGGGGCCATCGCTGCCGGAAATTCCTTTTGGTGACATTCAGTATCTGCGAAAAGCTAATAAACATTAGGCTTTCGGGGTTGGTCAACACTGGTTTGTCTATGTGTTGAAGTTCAAAGGAGAACATCGCTGATGAGTTCTTCCTTTCTCCACCAGCATTACTCAGCATGTCTAATTTGTATTTCCTAGATAGTTTGTGAGATCAGATATAGATGGTCATAAGTAAAGTAAAGTTGGTGACTGTAGTCGAAGGCGACCCAAAGGTGTAGGGGAGGGCGGTACTACTTTCCCAGTATTGCAACGCTTTACCTTTGATATGAACCTTATAATGCTGAGTGTTGAGCAAGGAGTTATCAAGAACTATGTTTTTAAAGTCTTCGGTATGACCCGACCTCGGATTGAACCCCGGTCTCCCGGACCAACCTTTATAGAACTGTTTCCAGGATTTGTTTAAAGCAGCAAGCAGCATATCTGTGTTTACTTATCTATTTTCCCAAGGGTCTCGTTAAATGTTTAAATGGTGCATCCCTACAGAAGTCCTTACACAGCAACAACTTTAAAGAATTCATCTTTGATTTTATCAGGGAGGTTAGATTTCCACATGATCCTCAACCTGTCAATAAGCGTCCACGAAATCAGGATTTGAGCAAATGTTGCATATTGTACCGCAGGACAAACAACGAAGGCCACATAGATATATAAAAATATAATTTATATTTTCATTCTTGACGGCGACATTTGTGTGAAGTAGGAATACAGAGAGAATTTTTGCATATCTTTCTTCTGTGACGAAGACCCTTTATGTGTATTTGAGTGACGGCCAGAGAACACACACATGGGAGCAGACAATTTCCTTGAATGACCAGCGAGTCTCTCCCTTCAGTCCAAAGTGCAGACATTATATTGTCTTTCAACTCCCACGCGAAAACATGAAAACGCCTCTTAACCCAAGTATTTTCTGATTATTTGTTTTTTCCCCTGTTTGGTGGTAGTTTAAGACTATCATTTTTTTATTGGGATTTGTCGTCATGGATTTCGTTTTGGAAAAATTCACGTAAACGTAATTTGCGACAGTATTCCTCCATGTCTTACACAAGTTATATCCGATTCTGTAGTCGGAAAAACTTTCCAACTGGTTTTAAAGTTTGAGTTCTGTATTCAGACAGTCACTTTTTATCACTATTGTGTTCATCTTTATTGTTATTTACACAACGTTTCGGCCGATATGTCTTCCGGCCTTTTTCAGGTGTTTGTCGGGAACCTTCACGGAACTTCGAACCACGTTCTTTATTGAATCCACCGGTGTACAAGTGTTAAGTATTCCCGTAGTGTTTCTCACCTACAGCCAGGACTTAACCTAAAACCTCCAGATGATTGTCTCCTTAGGAAACCAACGTCTATAACCGTTACGCTATGTGTCCTGCTGGACAATTCAGAGTGAATTTTTGGGACTTATAAACTTAAAGTTTTTACTTGACTAGGATTACTACTATTATGTATGATTTTTTACTTGTGCTCATATTCATTTTTTTTTTTTTTCGTCTCTGAAATTTTGACAAAAAACAGACTGTCTCTTTTTAATTATTTTTTCTTCCAAGGATAAGAACTGCTTTTGTAGCCTTAAGTTTAGTGGTTTTGTGTAGACTACTCTGGCCCCAGGTGACGGAGTTCGATCTCTTTTCCGCCTCGCTTGAACTCCAGGACCAGGTCACCAAGTGTTAACGGAGACTGGAAGACGTCATCAACCCAAAGCAGTTGAGTGTTTTGCTAGCCCCAGTATGAAGTGTCTTAAGACCATCGATATAGTGTCGTATATTACATAAGCTGTCCCAAGCCTGACAGAGATAATTACTGAATTAAGAGTGGAGGTCCCCGTGGTGTAATGCTTATCGTCGTGGGAAGTGGACATGGCGAGTTCAAATCCTGGACGAGACTGATTGCATTTCACATTGCACTAATACTCTTGGGAAAGGTATGTATCCAATTATTCTACCTCCAGCTATGAGTAAATAGTAAGGCAGACTGAGTTCTTCCGCTGTGGTAAGGCGACTAATCTTGGAGAAGGAAAACTCTGAATTGAAACCTGTTAAACTCCGTTTAAAAATTGACCTTGTGTCATATCCTGCCAGAGCGGAGAGGTTGGTAAATATGATTACTGAATTTAGATCTGGAATTTGATCGGGAATTTTCAGAGTGTAAGGTATTGTCCAATATTTTCAATGGTGTAGATTTAGTGTTATCAAAAGTAAGATCATGTTGAAATTTGGTGAGTAATTTCATCCTTAGCCTGGGAAATAGACTTAACTGCATATAGATTCTATGCATTTCACGCGTCGATATAAATGCACACACCATACGCGCGTAACGTTGTTTTTCTTTGCAAAGTAACATGTAACAAATAGACCGACTGCATCACTGAAAAAAGTTAAGAACGGCCCCCTTAACGAGTGTCCTAGATATGAAACTAAACAATCTGATGGTGAAGTTCCAGTAATGCTGGAGCTTTGGGGAATGCGGAGTACCCCTTCATTGTCATCGCTTCTCGATCCACTCAGGCTCGGAGTGGTAGCTCCAGGTAGGATCCTATCTATTGGCCAAATAGAACTAATTTATATACTGAATTCCTTAAAATAGGACTGTTTTCCCATTTAAAGTGCGTACTTATGCTTATGAATTGGTTGAAATAGAAAAGCTTTTGATATTGAAACTATATATACGCTAAACTGAATTGTTTGAAATAGAATTGCTTTTGACAATTAACTGTGTGTAAATAAAAACTATACTTATACTAAACTGAATCGTTTGAAATAGAACTGTTTCTTAGCATAAAAATGCATTTACATAAAACATAAACAATAAAAATAAACATAAACAATAAAAATTGACATGCCATAAAACCAAAATGAACAAACAAACAAACTTGTAAAAATTTGTTGTTTTTTTTAATGTAGTTTCTCTCCAGAATTTAAATAAATGATATATTTACATATGCGCATTTGTCTAGTGATAATGTGCTTTCGTCTTTTGAAAACTGTAAATGACATTGAAGACAACACATCTGGTAACTGTCAAATCTCCTTCAAATGAAAACACCAGCCAATTTGAAAGACGTTCCCTTTAAAGAACAAACGAAAAATAAAGGAAATTTAATATTCGAAAAAAATCGAATAAAATCATTAAAATTCCCACTAATTAGTTTTAAGTTCCACTTTTTTTTTATTATTCTTAACGGAATTGTCTTCATGATAATTTTATGATGATATTAATAAAAATTAAATCTCTTCTTCTTCTTCTTCTTCTTCTTCTTCTTCTTCTTCTTCTTCTTCTTCTTCTTATTATTATTATTATTATTATTATTATTATTATTATTATCTCTTCTTTTTCATTATTATTTTTATCACTATTATTCCAGATTGTAATCGATAAGGTTGTAGTAGTAGTAGTAGTAGTAGTAGTAGTAGTAGTAGTAGTAGTAGTAGTAGCCCTTGAGATTGTTTGTAAAAGAAGTACGTTTGAAATTTTATTTTCTCTTTGATTTTTCTTCTGTATCAATTATATTAGTCTCTTTTGTTAATTTTTGGTAGAAAGTTTTTTGGTTTTTTTTAGGTTTTCGTTTTCCGGCTGATTTCTTATTAATTTCTGATTAATTAATTCAATATTTTTTAAATAAATTTTCATTTTGTTTAGTTTGCGTAATCAATTTCTTTATCTGTTTTTCCTTTTACCATTTTTCCTGTTTTGTTTTTTTTTATATCTTTTGTTTATACATCACAATTTCATAAGTATTCTTCGCTTAGTCGTTTTCTCTTTCGTCATTAGTTCACTATTTTGTTTGGATTCATTTTATTTTTAATTAAGTTGTGTCAACGATTTCTTCATATTTCTCTCTGCCGCGTATTTCTTGTTGCTTTGGGGAGGGAACGATGCTATTCGAAAATAATCTTTCGAAAAGTTCCCACATCTTGTTTTCTAATTTTTTTCCAAATAACGACAGTCAATAATCATCAACGCTTCTCCAGCAAAAGGATCCCTAAAAAAAGCTTCTTTTTTAAATCTAAATATCTGAAATGTTTTAAAAAACGAAACACCACTGCTGTAGCATTCTAAATGAAGACATATGTAATCATTATCATGTAACGCCATCAGCACAGATATCCCTGAGCCTCTCTCACCACTCCTCCCTATCGTCCGTTGGTTCAGACAGGGCTACATCCCGGATCGGCACTGAGCTGCTGTATGTAGGTTTTGAGCTGATCGTCCTGCCTTTGCTCGTTCATGTGAAGGGGTCGACAGGAGTACATCACTTATGAGCTCGTCCCTACTTCTCCACTAGTGCCCTTCATCTCTGGTTTGTCTAACATTGATAGTTTTCGTGATGGTTGGTAGGTGACTGTACAGCTGTTGCTTTGTGAGTTGCTGTCTCCAGGACTCGTTCAATATTGCTTGCAGCATTTTTGTGTAGTTGCCGTCAAGCTTTTTCTCCATACGTTTAGTTAGCATCCATGTAGTGCATCAATGTAGCAGTATTCTTCCTGGCAAAAGAGATTTCAGAATTCTCAGCATTAGTTAATTGCGAAAAGAAAAGGGTTCGACTCTGATCGTCATTGAACATTACGTGGATCGAACTGACGATAATCCAATGACTCCAGCTACTGGAAAAAAATAGTTTTGACTGAACTTTTTTGACTTGGTAAAGGAACAAGTCAGGTCGTAGGAAAAAAAACTCTAAATTCAATGTTGTAGGGCACAGACCTCCAATGTATGTCTGTCTCTACTTGAATTTATAATCTTTAGAAAGCAGAATGTTTGATATAAAGTTTTTTCCAGACAGAAAAAAGTTGATAACTTTATTAAGGTATACACAAATAGTCTAGACTCTAAAAATAGTTCGAGGTCATATTAAAATTTGACCTATGATTAGGTCGACCGTTCTTCAGATACCAGGAATATTCTGCCATAAAATACGGACATATGTATTTGGAACATTTTATATATTATATTCCAAAGAAAATTTCCGAACATTCTGTATTAAATCAAAACATAAATCATACCACTCGAACACATTCTTATGTTTTTATCAAAAATCTCTTGTTCAGAATGTACAGAGCGCTGAATTAAATAAGTAATATTCAAATATAAGGAACGACCCAATTATAAAATAAGATTATATTTAATTTAAAAAAATGAACAACAAAAAAGAAGATAGACACGAACACTCAATTTACTCAATATGACCACCATTTTTTTTTTTTTTTTTGGCTACTGTATCAACATGCCTTCGAAACGATTTGCATGCATTCAAAATACATTCTTCAGACATGTTATTCCATTCCTCCTCAATAACAGTCGTAAGCTGACCAATATTTGGATGGAAAGTTGCATTTGTCTTGTTTTCTAAAACATCCCATAAGCTTACTCACTGTGGTTAAGGTCAGGGCTTTAATCTTGTTTAATTAGTGTCTTCACAGTTTTCTCGTTGACTTTCAATTCATTAGCGTCCTTTCTTATTGATATCGTCAAGTACTTTTTAATCCCAGTAGAAAGAGCAGTTTAAAAGCTTTCTTTACGTTTTTTGTTCAATCTACCGCCCCCACTGTTCCTTAAAAAAACTCTTTTTCACTAAAAAAAAACAAATCTTTTCTTTGTATACAGTTGACAAAGAAATTTTAGATTGGTTTTGGCGTTAGCCAAATCATTGATAATTTGTAATTTCATTTCTTGTTCACTTCTATTGGGCTGAAATTGTATTATTAGTGCTTGATTAATTCAGCTAATCATAATGAATTAAATTTATTGCGTATAAAAACAATTAAGAAAATCGGACTAAAAAAAGTCTTTATTTTATTCCATATTTTGCTTCCGCACCCAGTATCGAATCTGAGATTTTCAACTTGATATTGACTCGCTTAGATTTCGTCAAAACATTTAGATTGTATTTAAATGTCAAGAAAAAGTCTATTCGTCTGCAACTCATTATTTAATAATAAGTTGCTCTAAGGAGCACACGTCATCATTTGAACATAAAATTCTAAAATACAGAAAAAAAAGTTTCAGCATCGATTATTCGTGATTACATTTAGTATCCTGTTTGGTTTGGTTTACTTTTATGGCACACCAACCATTGTAGGTTATTAAATGCCAAATTCATTTTATACATATAAGCAGTTCTATTTCAAAGAATTTAGTTTCAATGTCAAAAACAATTCTATTTCAAACAATTCTGTTTAGCCTAAGTACACAGTTTAGTTCTGTTTGACCTATAGACCCTATAAGGTGCTACCACTCCGGACCAGGGTGAATCGTATTTTGCGGTTATTTCTCAGATACAGCATTTGAATTAAAAAAAAAACTTACAAAGCTTTTAATGCCTTGTATTTTAAATGCTACACAATGTTTCGATTAATCACAAGTACCAGGACCTAGCTTAGTAACTGAAAAAGTTGTGGAACTTAAAGATGATTTGGGTACGAATCGAAGGCTGAGCCCTTAGAACTGTCCACGTGAATATGGAAAAGGGATTGGATTAACTGGATATCAGAGGAAGACACAAAAATATACGGACAACACTTCAGCTTGCATACTTACGAGAGTCCTGGAGATATTAAGAGACTTGTTGTCATTCATAATTTTGTGACAACGGCCAGTTAGAACGTATGTGGAAAACACTCAAAGAGTATGACGGGTCACATGAGAAATCACGTGATTGATCACATGGTAAATCAATACTGAAAACTGACTCCAAATAAATACGAGACCAGGCACAAATGGATGAGAAATTTGATTCACTCGTAACTGTGAATGAAATTTGAATTTGAACATGCTGACTAAAGGCATATACACAAACCAAATCCTGTTCTAGAAAATGAGACGCATACAATTCTCTGGGACCTTGTAATACAACTAGATCTCCCAATTCGCTCAGAAGACTAACATTAGTTAACAAGAAAAATATCTTGCTATTTAGTGGATTTCGCCGTTCAAATGGACGAAGTAAATAAAAGAAAATTATACTATAGAAATATACCTTGATCTTCCTAGAGAGTTAAAGAGGCTGTTGAACATCTAGATGGTGCCACTGAATGGGTACCCAAAGACAAAGACTAAAATAAAAAAAATAAATGGATGGCGGACTGAAGATCATAGGAAGGATAGAGACAACACTTATCACCACACGAAGAACAGCTTGAATACTTACATATTCTTGGTGTCCTGGGGAGATTTGGAGTCAGACTTCAGTGAAAAACCAACCGTTGATTATACTGTGAAAAGTAGCAAAGAGTAAAATAATAATAATAATAATAATAATAATAATAATAATGCCATAAGGACCAACCATATCAAAGCAAGAATAGATAAGACGGAGTAAAATAGCAAATGTAGGTTATGTGGTGGGAGGGGCGAAACAATAAATCACATCAGTGAATGTAGCAACCTAACATTGAAAGTGTATAAGACTATACATTGTGCAGAAATTGAAGTTTGACAATATGAATAAATGGTATATGCAAAACTCAGAATCAACCCCTGAAAATAAGACTCACAAACTCAACTGAGATTTTGTAATACAAACGGATCCATATTTACCAACCCCTCCGCTCGGTGAGGATATGACACAGGGTCAATTTTTAAGCCGAGTTTATCAAGAAAAAATTCAGAGTTTTCCTTCTCCTAGACTAGTTGCCTCACCAAAGCTGAAGAACCTAGTCTGCCTTACTATTTACCCATAGCTGGAGGGAGAATAATTGGATTCATGCCTTTCCCAAGGGTATTAGTGCAATGTGAAATGCAATCAGTCTCGTCCAGGAATTGAACTCGTGTCGCCGTGTCCATTTCCTACGACGATAACCATTACATCACAGGCACCTCTTTTTTACCAACCCCTCCACTTGGGCAGGATATGACACAAGGTCAATTTCTAAGCTGAATTTAACAGGTTTGAATTCAGAGTTTTCCTTCTCCTAGACTAGTTGCCTTACCAAGGCTGAAGATCCCGGTCTATCCTACTATTTACCCATAGCTGGAGGGAGAATAATTGGATTCATACTTTTCCCCAGGGTATTAGTGCTACGTGAAATGCAATCAGTCTCGTCCAGGAATTGAACTCGTGTTGCCGTGTCCATTTCCTACGACGATAACCATTACACCACGGGCACCTTGTAATACAAACGGATCCTCAAATCTAAACCAGAGGACCAGACCTAATAATAGTCAACGTAAAAAAAAAAAAAGAAAGAAAGATAACTTGCCGAATTTTGCACTTTGCTATCCCGGCTAACAACAGATGGAAATTAAAATAAACATAAAAGAGAGATAAGTACGTAGACCTTGCTAAAGAATTAAAAAAACAGTGGAATATAAAATTAGCAGTAATACCACATGTAATTTGTGCTATGGGTACAGTCACCAAAGGTTTCGTAAGGGACTGAAGAACATGGAAATAAGAGGAGGAGTAGAGACCATCCAAAATAGAGCTTTAATAAGATCGGCCAGGATACTGAGAAGAGTCCTGAAGACTTGTGAAGGCTTACTGTCACTCAAACTCCAGTAAGAAACCATCGACTAACGCTTGAGGAAAAAACTCTCGAGTGAAATCAATAAAAAAAAAGATACTACGAGCATTCTGATTTCGCTGAACTATTATAAGTAGCCACATAAGTGTTTTATATTATTCTTTGTGAAATTTCAATTTTGTTTTTATTTATTTGATTTTGATTTAATTATGAAGTAATTCTTGTTAATTTTCAATTTATTTGAAATGTAACCGTTGTAACGGGGACGGAAGATAATGTCTTAAAGGCCACATTGATAATGTCTGAAAGACCACAATGATAAAAAAAAATGTAAAGGAACCGCCTGAAACAATAATAGAACCATTACATGCCTACCTATAATGTGGAAAATACTAACGGGAGAAATAAGAGATGAGTTTTATTTCTCGCTACAAGACACGGTTTGGTCCCTGAGGAACAGAAAAGATGCTGAAAAGGACCCAGAGGCACAAAACTACTTGACATTAACCAGCACATACTCAACGAGAGCAAGACCAGACGCAAAAATCTAGCTATGGCCTGAAATGATTTCAAAAAAGTACACAGTATGTTCCCACAAAGCTGGATAATAAACTGTCTCAAAATGTATCAAATATCAAATATATTCATGAACTTTATCGAGAAAATCCATGGAAAACTTGAGAGTGGAATTGACAGCAGGAGGGAAAAGCTAAGCTGAAGCTAAGATCCATAGAGGTATTTTCGAAGGAGACGCATTATCACTATTACTATTTATAATTGCCATGATGCCACCCAACCCCATACTCAGGAAATACACGGCTGGACAAAATTGTTGGAAAAGATACATCACCTAATATACGACATCAAACTGTTTGCCAAAAATGAAAAAGGATAGAAAACTCTCATAAACAACGTCAGAATATACAGTCTAGACATAGGAAATTTGGCGTAGAAAAATGCGCCATGCTAGTAATCAAAAGCGCCAAACGACATCTTACGGACAGCATGGAACTACTAAATCAAGAAAATATTAGAACGCTCGGAGAAAATGAAACCTACACATACTTAGGGATACTGGAAGCTGACAACATCAATCAAAAGAAGATGAAAGAAAAAATTAAAAAAAACGTATCTTAGGAGAACTAAAAAGCCACTGGAGATAAAACTATGTAGCAGAAAATCTATCGAAGGAAGAAATACTGGGATGTCCCTCAAGTAAGATATTCAGGACCTTTCTTTAAGTGAACTAGAGAATAACTTAAACAAATAGACCAGAGATGACGTTGAAGAAAATCGGTGTGACGAAAAGGAGGAAGAGGATTTACTTGTATTGAAGACTGTGTTGACGCATCAATACAATGCTTGAAAACTACAGAGAAAACATTGGAGGAAGACGGATCACAGCCAATCAGAAGCAATATTGATAACACGAGGAACAACAGAACGGCAATAACCAGAAAACAGAAATGGGCATGAAAATAATGTATGGACCTTTTAAGCGACTAATAAGTGACATCTCCTTCAGTAAAACATGGACGTGGCTAAGAAAGGTAAACCTTAAGAGATACACTGAATCTATCCAGATAGCAGCACAAAACAATACTATAAGAACCAATCATAGCAAGAATAGATTTGACGGAACAAAACAGCAAATGTAGGTTTTGTGGCGATATAGACGAAACCATCATTCACATAATAATCGAATGCAGCAAAATTGTTCAGAAGGAGTATAAAACTACACACGACTGGGAGGGCAAAATGATCTACTGCTAATTGTGCAAGAAACTGAAATTTGACCATAAGAAAAAACGGTATATGCACAACCCAACATTTCTCCTGGCGAATGACACACAAACTCCTCTGGGATTTTGACATACAAACGGATCACTTTATCTCAAACAGCCGACCAGACCTTATAAAAATCAATAACAAAAAAGGGAACTTGCAAAATTGTCGATTTTGATGTCCCGGCTAACCACAAAGTACAATTCATAGGAAAAGAAAAGAAAGATAAATACCCAGAACTTGCGAGAGAATTGAAGAAACTGTGGAACATCAAAGTGACGTTTATAATAATTTTGTCGTTGGAGCTCTTGGTACAATCAAAAAAGGTTTTATAAAGGGAGTGGAGGACTTGGGAATAAAAGGACGAGTGGAGACCATCCAATATACTGCATTACTGAGATCAGCCAGAATACTGAGAAGAGTCCTGGGGATTTGTTGAGACTTTGTATCGCTCAAACTCAAAGGAAAGACCATCAGCTAACGCTGGTGTGAAAAACTCGCAACGAATAATAATAACAATCATAATAATAATACGATACACAAATCCAGATACGCCGAGTAAAATCTTTCTCAGGGATTTTGACATAAACAAAAAGAAAATTCCCCAAATCCCAGGTGGAAATCCAGACTTATTTGCAATCAACGAGAATAGAACGAACGTATCAAAACAATTTCTTTTCCGTCCCAGCAAATCAGAGGGTTTCGATAAAAAGAAAACGAAAAAAACTAGATAAATATATTTTACTTCATAAAAGAGATGAAAAAATTGTGTAGCATTTGGGTGACAGTAATACTTATCATCACTGTTGCCCTAGAACCAATATTCTCTAAACTAGAAAAAGTCTTTGGGGAACTTGAAAACTACAATTGCCCATATCACTGCATTGATGCAATTAACAAGATAATTTACGAAAGTCAAAGGAAATTTGCATTCACTATAGTTAAACACACCAGTTACAATTTATGTGAAATAGTCCAAAACTGGAGTCTTACCACTCAACTCAGTTTAATGTTATACAAGGTTTTTTTTTAATTTTACCATATCTAAATTAATTTAGTAATGAAGAATGTGTAATTCCTTATTGTACAGTTTATATATTATTATTTAATACTAAATCTATCCAGTTAATCTTTTCATATCTAAAGACAGACAATCCCGTTATCAACCCCAAATAATGCATTAGCTAAGCCGAAATGAACCAATTACTTTCCTATCGGTAAAAAAAAAAACGATCTGAAATATTTATTTTCGCAAAATTTTCCCTGTATACAATGATTTTATACATGCAAGACTAAATCATTTTTAGAACCTTCGGCAGGTTTTAAGCCATAGAGATAAATCATTTTCTTTTAAAAACAAAAATTCCCATCTACTCAAATGTAAGTCTTAAACACTCAGATTAACGCTTGAAAGCATGAGCAAGAGGTAAACAGCACATGGTTCTCAATAAAGTATTCAGTATGAACAAATGGAAATGTTTTTTTTTTTTTTTTTTTTTTTTGGTAATTCCAAGTTTCCATAAAAATCAGATTCAATCATTTCGTTAACTTCTTATATCTTATATGGGCACGAGACGACCTAACAACCTGCAATGCTTTGATGTATTCACTCTTCTGAAGGTGTTATTGTAAATATGCAAATTATTCTTTGTCTAACAAATCTTTAATTCAGTCTTTAATGATAGCTATTACTTTAATTATGGATCAAACTAATTCTATTTTTCAGTCGATACATTTATCATTAAAAACACATAGGCATGTCGGGTTAGTAAAATGGTCATTCTTGTGTATGGAGTGAGTGAGGGAGGGGCTCTATGTGATTGGATATACTAATCACGTGATGGGTCCGGAAATCTTGGCACAAAAATCCAAAATCCAAAATCCAGTCAGACAGATCCAACCATGAGACGGCGACGTGAAAAGCTCTCCGATAAACAACCCTATGAAACTGGATATCTTTTCAGCGTTCCAGTAAGTCCCTTAAACTCAACTTTATACACAGGGAGGACTGCATATTGTTATCAATTGTTGAGCGTGTTAATTAATAAATTGTTAGAACTAAACGAAGTATCAATTCATTTATTTGTTGCTGTTAGTCTTAGAATAAACGCAATACAAATAAAATAGGCATATACATAAATAATGAAAGCGTACTTTTGACAAGTTTTATAGTAACTATTTTTACCATTTCGTTTTATTGAAAAAATCAGTTATAAACAGCCCTATCTGCGAAGTTCGATACGTTGATTGATTGATCTTAACAGCATGTCAATCCGCGTTGGGTAATGTTATGTTTGGAGCCTAGGGAATCGATCTTATTAACATATTGTGGTGAGTAGTTATTTCAAAAGAATCTTTTGCACACGGTCGAAAAGAATACAAATCATTTGTAAACTGACCTATTTGATAAGGCTTTAACAAGCACTACCAGTTCTGTTTAAAATGGACCTGGGTGTAATGTTAATAAGTGCGTTATCCACACTTCCCAGATATGGACAACTGGAGCCTCACCATCAGATGAATGTTAGCGCAATACCGAGAAGCCAAACTTTACTTTCTTCTGGGGGTAGTTTTTACATATCTGCAGAATATATATTCAGTGTATTCTTGGTTCCTCCGACAGGATTAAATCAGCAAAGAGCATAATTTCCTGGATAAGCGAGTTAAAATTTTGGTGTCATAATCGAAAACTAACCTGTATTTATAGTTTTCATCTTCTCTGTAATATGAAGCGAGAAGAGCAATCTGTTTGTTGAAGATTATCTCCCCTCAGTGTAACTCTCTAATAAAATTTCTTTTGTTGTTGTTTTTTCATTGCACTTTGTTTGTTTGGTTTTTTTTTTTTCATTAATTCATTTTTTTATTGATATTTTTTCATCATAATTTTTTCCTTCCGTTTGTTTTTCTCATTTTTGACGATTTATTATATGCAATAACCTACTTCATATTCTCGACAAAGTTAGGCCAAACAATAAAGAATAAAAGACTTCCTATTTATATGATTGCCCAAAAAGTCGCTACCATAGAAAAAAACGCTAAAAGTATTGTTTAAAATGCAATTTTAACATGCTGATTTTGATTATTATCAAGCAAACTAATATTTATCTTTTTAAAATATTTGGCGATGTCAAATATTCACTGCTTTAAAGTAAAAACTTGATGCTATTATATCCATGTCGTCACAATAACGTTTAATAGCAATCCATTGAAATATGTTTATTGCCGATGGGAAATAAATTAAATATACAATTTAATGCCTTGCTAAAGATGGTAAAATTATACAAAAGCAGAAAACAAGAACAAAACATTGACGAAAAATGCATTTATTAAAGTCTTGACAAAATCTGAATGAATCAGTTATTAATATGAACAAAAAATAAATTAATATTTTTTCTGCGCTGGCCTGATTTCATTAACTTCTTTTATAACAATTGTATTTATTGGTGTCCACAGCCCAGTCTGCTGAGGGGGCTGCGGAAAACACTGACTTCATCTCTGCAGACGAGAAAGACTCTACCAACGAGTCTTCTGGAATGTCACTATACAATCTGATGCTTGATAATGCTTGTGTTTTGTGAAGTACGCGGTACCTATTCACTGACATCGCTTCCAGGTCCACTCTTATCCGGAGTAGTATCACTTGATAGGGTATATCTATGGGTCGCATAGAACTGTTTGACATTTAAATTGTTTACAAACAAATGACTTATTCTAAATTGAATTGTTTGAAGTGGAACTGTTTCATCATTTAACTGTGTGTAAATAAATGACTGGTATTTGACTGAATTGCTTGTGATACATAACAATACTTGGAACCATTTAACTGAGAGCAAAACAATGAACTGAGGCTCGTTAATAAATGTTATCAACAAAATGTCTAATGTCTAATATAAATCTTTAAATTGGATTTGGCATTTGATAACTTCCAATGGTTGTTATACCATAACCTCCAATGGTTGTTATACCATAACCTCCAATGGTTGTTATACCATAAAACCAAACCAAACAAATAAAAGAAAATTTATTGACGCCTCTAATTTCTTTTTTTGACCAACGGATTTATTTTAAAATGCAGGAATGAAAATACTTATTAATAAATTTGGCGATATTGTACTGTTTTACTTCTGACTCAAAACATATAGAACTTCATCATAGAACCGATCAAATGTTAGGGTTAAAATGGTCTCCCATTTAATGACCGGCAGAGAGACATGTAACGACCTACATTTCGGGCTTAAGCGAATGTTCTTTGCAGAAGCTTGGCAACGATTTGTAAGAGTATAGAGATTTTCTTGATCGAATTAATAATACCTATTCATATCTCTTGCAACTAGTCCAGAAATAAGATTTAAGATAGGTAATAAAGTCGACGATATTTTTCTGAGACCACATGTCTGAAATTTCCATTTCTGCTAATGAACAAATTCATTTCCTTGTCATCTCTTCATCTCGTCTTGGTCTCTTTGTCTCAGCCTATTTTCTTCTGGACGCCTGAAATCTTCAATATTTACTGTGTATAACTGGAGCATTTTGACAGAAAATATGGTGCAAAAATGAAGATTTAAAAAATTACCCAAAATAAGCACCATCCCTCCTAGGACCCCTCTGGCCTGTAGCACCTGATAGGGTCCTATCAATGGATCAACGAGAACTAAACTATGTATTTCTGCTAAACTGATTTTTTTGAAATAGAACTGTTTTGACAAACTGTAAATAAAAAATATACATATACTAGAATTAATTGTGTGAAATTTAATTTAAATGACATCAAAAATGTTGATATGCCGAAATACAAAATAACCAAACAACCAACCAACCAACCAACCAAAATAAGCACTTGATTTATTGAAATATTATCGGTATATAACTGCACCCTTTGTCCATAGAATGCTACATATGACCAGTTTAAAAAGGGGTTCATGATGCGTGCGGGTACAAGAGTAATTCTTGATATTGCCACACAGATATAGAAACTAAACCGTGTTTGGATTTACAGCGTTTCGTCCTTTTCTGGGCTAATCTATGCCAAAGTCGTTTAAAATTTATGGCCCCCAAAATAATATAGTAAAATATAACTTCGCAATCATTTTTAGCAGTTTTACTTATTCTAACCTAAAACAGATGTAATTTCCACTTAGATGGAAATCTAACTAATATTCTCACATTGTGTAAGACACTAGGTACGATTCTTAAAATGGTCAAGAGAGGAACTTATACAAATGGAACGAAGGAAAAGAAAACTTATGAATATGAACTGGATGTTACATCCGAGATATGACATAGGTTGACTGTAGGCTACAAGAAAAGGAGGAAGAAGACACAAAAGCATTGAAGATTGCTTAAATGCATTTAAACAATAATCTGGAGACTATATTAAAAAGAGCAAAGAAAGACTAATTGCAGCATTTAGTAATAGTATACGCCACATAAGAATAAACAGATGGTTTGCTTTGGTTTGTTGGGATTTATGGCATATCAACCCTTGTAGGTTATTTAACGCCAAATCCATTTTATGTAAATAATCAGTTCTATTTTTTTAAAAATTCAGTTTAGCATGAGTACACAGTTTCATTGCCAAAAAACATTTCTATTTCAAACTATTCAAGCAGTTATATATAACAATTCAGTTTAGTGTAAGTACAGTTTCAATGTCAAAACCAGTTCAATGTCAGTTTATTCAGTTTAGCAAAAGCACGCAGTTTAAAATGTAAGTACGGTTTAATTGTCAAAAACACTTCTATTTAAAGCTATTCAGTTTAATCAAACTGTTCAGTTTAGCATAAATATGCCGTTAGTTCTATATAACCTATAGATAGGGCCCTATCAGGTGCTATTACGCCGGGCCAGGGTGAACCTGGGAGCAATGGCAATGAAGTGGGGCTCCGTATTCCCCAAGGCCTCAGCATTACTGGGACCTTACCATCAGACTCTTTAGTGTCATATCAGGACACTCATTGGTGGGGGGTCTTATCCCTCAGCAGAGGTGCAGTCAGTGTATTCTACAGACCCAACCCCCCAGGGCAAAAGAATAAATAGAAAAAAAAATTAATAATAAAAAGTAAGAAATATGAATGGAAAAGCATAAAACTGCATTGATATTCAAGCACTAAATCGGCGTGATTGCACGTGAGAAGACCTTGATATGGCAGCGAAAAGGAAGCCTTAAAAGAAAAACTAAAGCTCTTTAAAAAAACGCCATGAAGACAAATTATTTTAAAGCTCAAATCTATAATACGCAAAAGAATAGCATAATAAGCAAATGGAGCAAAATAGAGCAAAATAGTGAAGACTAAGCACAACTGGGATGGAAAAATAATCTACTGGGTTAAATACAAAAACAGATCTTACAAGCATATAGTATATGCACAATCCAGAATACGTCCAAGAAATAGGACGTTTAAAATTTTCTGAGATTTTGAGATACCTGATCGTGACCAGAGAACCACAATTATATTAACAAGACGGAAAAGAAACTTGCCATATTGTGGATTTTGAATTTTCAGCTGATGATAGAATGAAAATTAAAGAAAGTGTTAAGATAGACAAATAATTTGAACCTAGCTTGATTACTAAAAGAGCTTTTGGACATAATGATGACTCTGATACCATTTTTATTTGGTGCTCCTGGAAGCATTTCCGAGATAAATATGGGATTTTTTCTGTTTATAATGTTACACTGGTCTTCCGAAATACAATATACTTGGTGCATTCAATGAGTTTCCAGAATTTTTTTTTTTTGTACAGGCATTTAAAATTGTCGTAGACACTTGAAAATTCACTATGTTATACATCTTATAAGATAGCTGACTAATTTTTTATGATTTCAGATTCAAAATGATAGCTACAGCAGGAATTAGGATACACCCTACTAAAACCTGATTGTCCCAGCTGGTGAATTTCAAAAATGCAATCATGATTTTAGAAGAACGATTTGCAATAAAATTCTGTTTTAATCTTTGAAAAAATGCTATGCGATGAAAGCTGGATCTACTGATATTACGCAGGGGTCTGTGGAAGTCTGCTGGCTATCCCAGACACAAGAAGGCCAGACAGAGCAAATCCACCCACACATTTTGATGATCCCTTTTTTGGACCGCACTGGCATGATCTACATGCACTGGGTTCCAACTGGGAATACTATGTTGAGGTTTTAAGGGAGTTCAGCTAGAGATTCCATCGGAAAAGGCCAGTACTCTTCAAATCCGGTTGGTGGCATTTCCACCAGGACAATAATCCAGTCCACAACTCCATCCTTGTCACAGACTATTTGACAAAGATGGGCATCAAGACAGTTCCTCACCTTCCTTGTAGTCCAGACGTTGCTCCCTGTGACTTCTGGTTATTCCCTAAGCTCAGAGACTCTCATTATGAGACAATTGAGTAGATAAAAGAGGCTGTGATGAAGGTCATTGACACGCTCAAACAGAAGGACTTCAATGGGGCCTTCCAGAAGTTTTTATAACGGTACAATAAGTGCATTGCAGACGGAGAAGATTATTTCGAAGGGGACTTGAGTTTCATGTGTGTACTATCAATAAAAGTGCCTATACGAAAAAACGCCTGGAAACTTTTTTAATGATCCTCGTATATTATCCTCTTTAAGATATTGAATCCGATCAGAAATGGTGTTAATAAAATGGAATATATGCATGATATTAACCTAATATAATTTTACCCCATCGGCTTGGGATGTAGAATACGCAGACAGCTTCTTGGCCGAGTGGTAAGACTCCGCCAACGAGTGTACAGGATATGATACTCAACACTCTGATGGCGAGTCTAAAGTAATGCTGGAGCTTTGGAAAATGCAGAGTACCTCTTTATTGCCAGCGCTCCCAGGTCCACTCTGACAAGGAATGGTAGCACCTGGTTAGGTCCTATCTATGTGTCGAATAGAACAAAACTGTGGACTTATGCTAAACTGAATTTCTTGAAATAAAACTTTTTGGACATTGAACCAGTATACTTATACTAAACTGAATTGTTCGAAATAGAACTGTTATATTTATATGTTATATGTTGATATTGAACATGTGTACCTATGCTAAAGTGAATTCTTTGAAATAGAATTGTTTTGACATTTAAACAAAATCTATATTTATACTAAACTGATTTTTAAAAAAATTATATGTATAAAGATAGATTTGAAATTAATAATCTACAAAGATTATAATTTACTAAGCTTTTTGCTTAGATGTGGCCCTTGGTTGCATCAATGGGACACCCAATGAGGCTTGAACTCGGTCGTGAAGTTTTACTAGTTTGGGTTGCTAACCAAAATAACCTGAAATAGTTGATATGCCATAAATTCAAACCAAACACAATATAATTGGTTTGAAATAGTTTTTTTTTTGTTTAAAGGTATATTAGCCTTCGTGGGTATTTTAATTCCGATGCCATACTTGTAGAATAACATTAGATATCCTTGGTGGTAATATCTAAACTTTTGCTATGGAGATAAAGGTGTTCTCGTATATTAGTCACAACGTCGTAGCGCCACAGTAGTTGGGACTCGATTACAAAGATATAGTTCAACATGTTAGCAACTATGTTCAACTTATATAATTGGAATCATCAGCAATAAGTCAGAAATCAGGAAAATGGCACCGCGAAAATAATTATATATATATATATATATATATATAGCAGCATCTACAAGCCCTGATGTAGATTTCCAAGTGAATAAAGAAATATCTATCAAAATTATTTTTGTGAAAAATAATTTTGATAAAAAATGTTTGTATTCACACAAAACGTTTTAGTCGAAACGCGTTGGAAAATAAATAAACTATCAAACATATATATATTTTTTTCCATTTAACTTTTTTTATATCCATTCTCTCGGAGTCAATTAACTTCTTATATATATATGTAATACTCGGTCAGTTTAAAACAGACTTTGGGGTAATTCCCTCAGGACAAGAAAATCATTCAAGAGCTGAACATTTCAATTTTCCTGGTAGAGAGCTCAATGTAATTTTGGTTCACACCAGAAGTTGAAAATACGGGATTGAAATAAATTTATAATCATGAATTAACCGGTCTTTGGATTCACCTGAAAAAATATATATATATATTCAATATATATATATATATATGTGTGTGTGTGTGTGTGCGTGTGTATTGTGAGAGGTAGAGTGGATAGAGAAAAAGAAAGGACAACAGTAACGTGGCTGCCTACTTAGTAAGGATTATAATATGCCACCATCATCTTCTAAAGGTGCCCGTGGTGTAGTCGTTATCGTCGTAGAAATGGACACGGCGACACGAGTTCAAATCCTGGACGAGACTGATTGTATTTCACATAGCACTAATACACTAGGGGAAGGTATGCATCCAGTTATTCTCCAGCCATCTATGGGTAAATAGTAGGATAGACTAGGTTCTTCAGCCTTGGTTAGGCAACTAGTCTAGGAGAAGGAAAACTCTGAATTCAAACCTGTTAAACTCCGCTTAAAAATTGACCTTGTGTCATATCTTGCCCGAGCGGAGGGTTGGTAAATAGTATCATCTTCTGAAGACGCCAGGCAGTGTCCTGGCAAAGTGTAACTGATTGTGAGGTTCAAGTTTGAGATCTTTGTGGAGTGTCATGACACTCATTAATTATTATTATTCTGATATTCACTCAAAACTGTAAGTATGCATTTGTGAGACTAATATAAATAGAAAACATAATTATTAAACAGATTTCGTCATTAATTAACAACATTAATTAACATGTTGTAAAACAAACAAATCGACCAAGCTACAAAAAAAGCCAACCAACCAACTCGATCTACCAACCAACCCACAAACTAACCAATAAACAACCGAAGTAAATCTAATGTATTTATCCAGTTGTAACTAATCTTATCTTCATAACTTTACTAAAGTTTCTGTTCATCTTCTGAGTATTCAACTCAACTAGGGCATATATATACATATATATATATATATATATATATATATATATATATATATATATATATATATATAAAGAGAGGGAGAGAGAGAGAGAGAGGTAGAGGGAGAGAAGAAATATAGAGGGGGATTAGAAAAGGAAAGAAGGAAAGAAAGTGTGTTATTTGCAATTCAACACGTCCGTTCTCTTGAGTATTTTATCTTTATGAAAAATAGTACCAACTTAAATCCTGAGGTGAGTGTCATTCTTGCAATACAGCTCCCTATTTCCGGTCTTCTGCACAGCTTCCGGTTCAAGAAGCTTTTCATTCTCACTCAAGTAGAGGTGTCAGAAAAGGTCATCTGCCAAAATAGAAACGCCTTCGACTACAGCCGTTCAGGTTGAGAAGTGCACGGTCAGTGAATTTCCAAAGTGGCATAATTGGAACGCAGAAATATGTAAAAAGATGTAGAAGTGGAAGGAATAAGAGGCATTAGAAGTTCGATTACAGATATGGCCTGAAGTTATACTACATGTCTACTTATGAAATTGCGTCAGAGTTAGTATGTATCAGTAAATGTAAAACTCATGAAGATATATATGCGTTGTTTTGATAACAAAGATTTTGCACCAGCATGTATAAAGTACATTTCGATAAATTATGATATGAACATATATCTTAAAGAAATTCTCTCTTAATAATAATAATGATAATAATAATAATAATCATAATAACTGAAATCTGACCAAACTACCAAATGATAGATGCGCAACCCAGAATATGTCCTGGAGAATGAGACGCACTAAATTCTATGGGAATTTGAGATAAAAACAAATCATCAAATCCCAACAAGAAAACAAAACTAGGTAGAAGTTCACAACAACAACAAAAAAGAGAACATGCTGAATAGTGGACTTTGTCGTCCCGGCAGACACCAAACGTGAAAATGAGAGTACTTAGACCTTGCCAGAAAAACGAAAAAAAATTTGGAACAGGAAGGAAACGGATATTCCAATTGCAAATTGGGAATAGAGGACATTGAAATTTAAAGACAAATGGAGACTATCCCAACTACAGCTTTATTAAAATTGGCTAGAATACTGAGAAGAGTCCTGGAGACATGAAAAGATTTGCTGTCACTCAATCTCCAGTGAAGGACCATCAACTGACGCTGGAAAACTATTAAAGGAGTAACAACAACAACAATAATAATAATAATAATAATAATAATAATAATAATAATGCAAAATTGTCTATTTTGCAGTTCCGGTTGACTACAGAATAAAACTGAAAGAATATAAATAGAAGGATAAGTACCTTGCTAGAGAATTGAAAAAAAAACTGTGAAACGTGAGGGTGATGATTGAACTAATTTTGATTTGTGCATTTGGTACTGTAACTAAAGGATTACAAAAGGGACTGGAGGACTTGGAAGTTGGCGGCCGAGTGGAGACTATCCAAACAACAAAATTATTGAGAACGGCCAGAATACTGAGAAGAGTCCTGGAGACTTGAGGAAACTTGCTGTCACTCAAACTCCAGTGAAAAACCATAAGCTAATACAGATGTGAAAAACTCTAATGAGTAAATAATAATATTGATAATAATGATAACAATAATAATGTGGTGATAGAGACGAAATGATCCCTCATATAATAAGAGAATGCAGCAAATTTGCGCAAAAGGAGTATAAGACTAGACATGATTGGGTGGAGAAAGGATTCACTAGAAATTGTGCAAGGAATGTTAATTTGACCATACAAAATATGTTATATGCACAACCCAGAATCCGTCCCAAGAAAATGAGACGCAAAAACTTCTTTGGGATTTTTAGATACATTCGGACCATTTAATCTCGGTCTGATGACCAGACCTAGTGATAGCCAACAAAAAAAGAGAACCTGCTGAATGGTGGACATTTCTTTACCAACTGATCACCGTGTAAAACTGAAGAAAATCTAAAATGCCTACCTCTTTCTAAAGAATTAAAAAATAAACCCTGAAACCTGAAGATGACGGTGATACCATTAGTAATTGGTGCACACAGTGGAGTCGCTACAAGATTAGTACGAGGACAGATGGACTTGAAAAAAAGACAACCATAGAAGACCATCCAAACTGAAGAATTGTCATGATCGGTCAGACTACTGAGAAGAGTCCCTGGTGACTTGAAGAGATTTGCTGCCATTCAAACTCTGGTGAAAAGTTATCATCTAACGCTGGTGTGAAAATCTACTGAAAATGATGATAGAATTAATAATAATAATTATAATAATAATTTTTTAATAATAATAATAACAATAATAATAATAATAATAATAATAATAATAATGCAGACGGGATAGAAACACAAAATCAAGACAAAATTAGAACGCTTTCAGAAAAGGAAACATGCAAATACGTGGGGGATATTGGAAGCTGACACCGTCAAACAAAATGTGCTGAAAGAAAAATATTAACAAATATGTCAGAAGAACCAGAGAGTTCCTTGAGAAAAAAACAAACAAACTATGTAGCAGAAATCTTATCAAAGGATAAATATCTAGACGGTGTTCTTTGTTAGATATTCGGGACCATTCTTGTTGCAGACCAGAGAAGAACTTTTCCAAATGGACAAGAGATCAAGAAAAACCATCCATTAGGCATTACATCCCAAAGATGACGCTGACAGACAATATGTGTCAACAAAAGAAGGAGGAAGAGGACTTATCAGCATTAAAGACAGTTTAGACGCATCAATACAATGCCTAAAAGACAACAAACTAAAGCTTTGGGAAAGACTGATTGCAGCCACCAGAAGCGATACTTATTACACGAGGACAAACAAACCAACGACAACCAGAAAACAAAAATGGACAGAAAAACATTTCTATGGACGTTTTAAGTAACTAAAATGTAGCATCTCACACAAAAAACATGGACGTGACTAAGAAAGGGAAACCTTAAGAGAAAAACGGAACCTCTCTTGATAGCAGCACAAAACAACGCTATAAGGACAAATCATATAAAAAAAAAAGAATAAATGAAACGCAAGCAAACAGCAAATGTCAGTTATGCGATGATAGAGACGAAACGATCAATCACATAGTATGTGAATGCAACAAATTTGCACAGAAAGAATATAAAACTAGGCATGACTGAGTGGGTAAAGGAATCACCAGGAAATGCTGCAAGAAATTTCAATTTGACCATAGGAAAGGTATATGCACTACCCGGACATCAATCCAGGAGAATGACACACACAGATTCCGCTAAGATTTTGACATTCAATTGGATTACCTAATCTCGGCCGGACGACCAGACTTTATAATAATCAACAAATAAGAAAAAGAAAACTTGCGAAATTGTGACCTCAAACATACGAAGGAACTTAAAAAAACTGTGGAACATGAAAGTGATGTTCATACCCCTTATAATAGATGTTCTCGGTAGAATCACCAAAGGATTAATAAAGGGACTGCAGGACTTGGAAATAAATGAACAAGTGGAGACCACCCAAACTACTCGATTATTAAGATCGGCCAGAATACTGAGAAAAGACCTGGAGAGTTGAAGAAACGTGCTGTCAATCGAACTACAGTGAAAGACCATCAGCGTTAGCTGATGTAAAAGAACCCTCATGGAATAATAATAATAATAATAATATTAAGAAGAAGAAGAAGAAGAAGAAGAAGAAGAAGAAGAAGAAGAAGAAGAAGAAGGTGACAATTATGCCAGTTGTAATTGGTGCGTTTGGAACAGTAAATAAAGGATTACTAAAGGGACTGGAGGACTTGGAAGTTGGCGGACGGGTAGAGACCATCCAAACAACAGCATTATTGAAAACGGCCAGAATACTAAGAAGAGTCCTGAAGACTTGAGGAGACTTGCTGTCACTCAGACTCCAGTAGAAAACAATCGGCTAACGCTGATGTGAAAAGCTCTAATGAGTGAATAATAATAATAATAATAATAATAATAATAATAATAATAATAATAATAAGAAGAAGAAGAAGAAGAAGAAGAAGAAGCAAAATTTGGTATGTGATGAATTCTATTGTTTAAGCGAAATATAAAGTGAAAAATGTAAGAAAACGAAAATATAAACAAATACTTGGATCAAGCCAAATATCTGAAAAGCAGCGGAACATTATAATAATATTGGTGACTCAGGCACAGTCTCCAAGGGTTTGGAAAAGAGACTGCAGAATTTGTAATAAGAGTGAAAATCAAGACCTTGCAGACCACATGGTTATCAAGGTCAGCTATTTTACGGAAAAGAGTCTTGTAAACGTGTAGAGAATTGCTTGCACTCAGACTCCAGTGAAAGATATACAGATGACAGTGATGAAAAAAAATTAATAATGTGTGATTTATAATCAACATAGGCATGTGGATGACATCAAGTTATTTATAAATAAAAGAAAAAGAACTGGAGACACTGATACAAATCTTAAGAATATAGAGCCAAAATACAGGAATAGAATTTGCTTTGAATAAAGTGACATTCTCATAATGAAAAGCGAGAAAAGAGAATCAGTCGAGGGAATAGAACGACTTAATCGAGAACATATTAGGACGCTTGAAGGGAAGGAAAATTACAAGTAGTTTGGAATAATGGAAGGGAACTATCAGACAAGCGGAAATGAAGGAAATAATAAGAAAATAATATCTCAAAAAAACGAGAAAGATTCTTGGAAGAACGCTCTGCAGAAGACATCTCATCAAAATGGTAAGAACCTAGAGACTCAGGACCATTCTTAAAGTGGACCAAATAGGAACTCCGATAAAATAGATCAGAGCACAAGAAAGATGATGCCAGTACACAAGGCGTTACATCCTAGATATGACATAGCAAGACTGTATTAGTCAAGAAAGAAAGCGGATTAGGAACGCTTGCATTAAGTATTACATCGATGCATCAATATAAGGGCTCGAAGACTACACTAAGAAGATCAAATTATTTCTAAAATAGAGTAATTAATGTAGTCAATTGCAGCAGTGGCAACATGAGTACATATTTTTAAATAATACAAAATTTAGTTACAGAATTGAGGAGTAAACAAGTGTATGAATATTGCACATGTAGACATATCTATGGAAGTGAAACCTCAAGAGAGAAAGTAAATTTCTTTTAATAGCAGCACAAAACAAGCCATCAGGACCAATTATGTTTAGCAAAAGTTGATAATACGCAACAGAACTGCAAGAAGAGATTCTGCGGAGAAAAAGATGAAAAAATCAATTGCATTATAAGTGCAAAATGCAAAATGCTAGTACCGAATATGTTTAAAACCAGCATGACTGGCTGGGAACGGTTATCCACTGGTAACTGTTCAAGAAACTGAAATTTGACCATACTATCAAATCATACAAATACAAACTTGAATCTATCCAAGAAAAGGAGATACATAGAATTCCCTGAGATTTTAAGATCAACTAATCCCATCCCGAAAAACAGAACTTCCGCCAGTTAACTATAAGAAAGCATAACTACTCCTTTGCAGTTCCAGTGGACCACAGATGAAAAAACGGCAAAATTATTGATACTAGGATCTTAAAAGAAAACAAAGAAAGTATTAAAACATGAGAATGACAGTGATATCAACTGTAGTTCGCGCGCTTGGAAGGTCACCAAAGACCTGGAAGGTTACCGAAGCCTTGGAAGGTCACCAAAGTCTTGGAAGGTCACCAAAGACTTGGAAGGTCACCAAAGTTTTGGAAGGTCACCAAAAGGGATAGTGACAGATGGAAGAATAATCGAGACTATTCTGACAACATCAGTGTTGTGATAGGCCAGAATACTTAGGAAAGTCCAGATCCCGGAAGTGATTTGCAATCACTGATACACTAGTAAAAAAAAAATCAACCAGTTACGCTGAAGAGAAAATACTAATAACGACTTTGGTAGAAATAATAATAATACCAATAATAATAATAATAATAATGAAAATAGTATTAATAATAATTAAATCTCGGTAATCTGGTGATAGAAAGGAGATGATCAATCACATAATAAGCGAATGCATCAAATTAGCGCAAAAAGAGTGTAAAACTTGACAAGATTATTGGGGAAGGGGATCTTCAGGAAATTGTGCAAGAAATAGAAATTTGGTCATATGAAGAAATGGTATATGCGCAACACATTATCCGTCTAGGAGAATAAGACGCACAAAATTCTCTGGGATTTTGAGACTCATCAGGACCACCCAATTTTGGCCAGCAACCAGACAAATGATTCTCAACAAAAAAAAAAAATATTACCTTTCGACAAATGGACTTTGCAGTCCTGGCAGGTCACTGAGCAAATCAAAAGAAAGCAAAAAAAGAGATAAGTATCTAGAGCTTGCTAGAGAACTAAAAAAAGATCGAAAATGAAGATGACGGTGATACAAGTTGTAATTAGGGCACTGGGAACAATCACGAAATAAAGTGACTGGAAACCTTGGAAATCAAAGGATATGTGTAGACCCTCCAGTCTACAGCATTATTAAAATCAACCATGATACTGAGAAGAGTTCTGGTGACTTGAGGAGACTTGCTGTCACTAAAACATTAGTCAAAGACTATCAGCTAATGCTGTTGGGAAAAAGTCTCGAGGCGTAAAAAAATAATTATAATAATTATAATCATAATAATACCACTCAATCACATATATAGGAAATGCACAAGTAGATACAAACTTCATAAATCCCAAGAAAAAATCAATCACCGAATATACATGGACGACATCAAACTCCCAGAAATGAAAAAAAAGTATTGGAAACCCTGATTTAAGCAGTGAGGGTATACAGTTAGGACATAGGGACGGAAAGTGATATTAAAAATGCACCATGCTAATAATAAAAAGCGGAAAACGACAAATGACGGAAGGAATAGTACTATCAATTCAAGAACAATCAGAACGCACGGGGAAAAAACTTACAAATACTAGGGAATATTGGTAACAGAAACCATTAAGCCCGCTGTAAGGACAGAAACAATAAAAAAAGAATACCTCATGAGAGCTGGAAACTACTCGAAACTAAACTACATAGCAGAAATACCATTTAAAGGGTAGATACCAAGGCTGAACTTCTCGAAGGATTATCTTAAAGTGAACGCGGTAAGAACTTCAACAAATAGACCAAAGACACGAAAAACTTATAACGATCTTGCATTCGAATAGACCAAAGACACGAATAGACCAAAGACACGAAAAACGAATAGACCAAAGACACGATCTTGCATTCGAATAGACCAAAGACACGAAAAACTTATAACGGTCTTGCATTCCGTACATATATTTACCCAACCCCTCCGCTTGGGCAGGATATGACACAAGGTCAATTTTTAAGCGGAGTTTAACAGGTTTGAATTCAGAGTTTTCCTTCTCCTAGACTAAGGCTGAAGAACCTAGTCTGTCCTACTATTTACCCATAGATGGAGGGGGAATAATTGGATTCATACCTTTCCGTATATGTCCAAGATGACATAAACAAATTTAAAGTGTCAGGAACAGACGAAGGAAGATGGCGTCCATGCACTGATACAACGACTTCATAAAAAGGCACGGGGGAGGAAGATTACTGCTACCCTGAAAAATACAGAAAACAAAAGCATCAACAGAACAAAAATAACCAGAAAAAAATGGTAAGAAAAACAACTGTATGGGTATTTTAAGCAACAAATAAGCGAACTATCTCACAAATATGAACATGGCTAAGAGAGAGAAACCTTAAAAGAGAATCTGAATCTATTTTAATCGCAGCATATAATAAGCACAAGTCGTAAACTTGCTCAAAAGCAATATAAGATAAGTTAAGACTAGGTGGAAACGGTCATCCATCGTAAATTGTGCATGATATTATAATTTAAAGATGCTAACAGATTGTACAAATCTCAATCTTCACTGGAAATTGGATTTACAGACAGAAAACAGGCCCAAGTTTTAATGAACAAGAAGAAAGCTTCTAAGGAGTCAATCATCTGGAGGTTGCAGGTTCAATCTTGACTGCAGGCGAGTAACAATACAGGAATACTTAACACTTGTACCTGGTTATGCCTAACGGAATCAGAACAGGCGACCCCCGTGGATTCAATAAAGAACGTAATTCCTAAAGGTTCCTGAGTTCGACAAAAACCTGAAGAAGGCCGGAGGAAATATGGGCCGAAACGTTGTGGAAATAACAATAAAGATAAGGACAATAGTCCAGAAACCCTTAATGACAAAAAGAAGATAAGTGAATGTATTAGGTTTTACCGTTACAGTAGATCACTGAGTTAAATTAAAAGAAAGCAAAAACAAAGTCAAATACAAGCATCTTGCCAGAAAGCCAAAAAAATTGTGGAAAGTGAATGTACCTTTGATACTAATTGTTGTTAGAATAGTTCCTATTGTCCTGGAAAAGACATTAGGGAATTAGAAATCAGAGGAAGTATTGAACCTACTGAACTCTCGTGTAAAAAACCTAATAGAATATTTAGAAGAGTTTTAGAGAATCGATAAGATCAACTCCACTCAATTTCTACTTTAAGGTTTGTTTTGCTTTTTCTGCATATGTAGCTTTCTGTAAATCGAATTACGATGTTCAGAAAACCCGGCAAACACCTACGAAATACATATGGAAACATTGGACCTTATTAGGTCTCATCACAGTAATCTCCACCACTGGAGATCGAACCAGCGACCACAGATTGCTGAGCCGAAACTCTACAACTGAGACACCAGTTCATATCGCACGCACTAAAGTAAAAAATAAAGTTTGTGACCTTAGTCGAGGGCGACCAGATGTCTCCCTTTTCGATAGCTACAACACTGATGGCTCCACTTTACCCTAGACACGTACCTTATATTGCTGAGTATTAAGCAAGGAGGTATGAAGTATCATTTTTAAAGTCTTTGGTATGACGCGACCTGGAATTGAACCCAGGTCTCCTGGACCATTGGCGAACATTCTACCCACGAGACAATGAGACGATGCCAAATTAACTAGTCATGGTAACTGCGCGGCTATTTAACCTGAATGTGTCTTGTAAGTTACATCCGTACTCTTTACAGAGGACACGGTCACATCTAGGCCCACGTCTGCCCAAGAGGATTGGAAATACGTATCTGCGTAATTATTATGATCTCAAGGGAAAGGATATAGATGTACTTTTTTTTCTTTTTTTAAGTAGAGGAATTATTTTGTGAATTGTTAAGGCTCTGCATTCTGTGTTCGCTGGTTCGATCTCCAGTGGTAGAGGTCACGGTATACACTGCTGAAGAGACCTAATACGGTCGAAACATCTGTCTCGTGTTTCCGTATGTCGTGCGTAGGGGTTACCCGGATTTTCTGGTCATGGTAATTCAATTCACGATACAATTTCTCTATTTTAAAAAAGGACAAAAAATTAAAGTTCCTGTGTTATTTAATATCAAAATTACACCCTTAGAAAAATAACAGTGATACTATTTGACCCAATGTTGTGGGGATAAAAGGCTTCACACCTTCCCCAAGCCGGAAACTTTACATAAAAGCCTGACTTGAATTCGAACTAGCTTACATCGGAGCAGCAGTGCAGCATTTTAGTAATTATACCACTAATTCATAGAATTTATATTAGAATTTGTTGAAAAATATGATTCTCAAAGACAACTTTCCTGTAATTATAAACAATATTATATTGAATAAAACACAACTTTGTTATTGAATTACATATTAGACCTTTCACTAACACAATTAAAAAATAAATGTCATATTAGATAACACTACTAAGAAGGCCGGAGAGTACCCGACTGAAATATTGTAAACAAATAACAACTAAGACGAATGAGTTTTATTATATTGAAAAATGAAATTGATAGCTGTTTTTTTTTCTTTTCTTTTCTCCCCCTCTCTCTCTCTCTCTCTCTCTCTCTCTCTCTCTCTCTCTCTCTCGCAAGCGTACAACATTTGTTTGAATATGTTCTCTTCAATGATTATACACCGGAAATGTTTCGAGAGAAAAATCGATTATCGATGTGAACTTAACACAAAGACAATAAATAGAAAAAAAATTAAAGAAATAATCATATTTTGACTCGATTCCAAAAATATTTTAGCGGATTAAGAAAATAGGAAAAAAATCTGTTCCCAGATCTTATATTTCACGTCTGGGCGGTTATTTTATTTATATTTTTTATTGATCTTATTTCTAAGATTTTGCCAAAATTCTTAAATGACTTGTTTATATAATTGATATATTTTTAGCAACCTTGTTCTTTTTTATTATGTTTTTTTTTTTTTGCATTTCTTGTGTTTTTCTGTCCTTTTCATTTTCGTTTATCAAAATTATTTACATACTTAATTCTTTTATTCTAGACAGAGTGTTGATTACTTCAACGAATAGTTGTTTGCCTAGGTGAATCGAATTAAATTCAATATTCCTCTGCCTTGTTGATTGGGCTTGGAACGTGCTTATTGTAACCCTTAAAGAATGGTTAGGCACACCCCAATATAGGTGTTCTAGGTATATAAATAAGCTTCATCTAACTGAGAGGTTGCAGTTCTGGAGATATACGGTGTATTTTGGACACCCAGACAATTCTTATCATACTATTTGATTGTAGGCAAATCGGTATTAGGAAAATCTAGCTCTAGGACAATTCAGTGTACCTTTTGAATGTCCACACGGCCTACACTGCAATATTAACCTGTTTTGCTTGGTTTAACTGATTGTTAGGTGTGCGAGGTTACCCAAATTGGGGAATATAAATGAGGCCATTAATTTTTGTTTCTGCCGCGCTTCTACATTAAAATAGCCATGTGTCAAATCCTTCAAGGTAGGGGGTTGGATAAAAACCAGTGTACTTTTTAATGGATCTTACTGTGGTAAACTGCTTGATTAAAACAACAAAAGTTCGTAAACTTATTCCATATTTTAAGGTATATTATGATTATTCTCATCAGTTAAACTCTTTAGAGATATATTCGAAAAATTATTTTAGTAAATAAAACTTTATTAATCTTCTTCGTTTTCTATCGGATAACATTATAATCTAATTCTAAAAAATAATCAAAGTAACGGTGAAGTGGCGAATCAAAAGGTACAAAATTGTTCTAGTTTCGAATTGTCCAGGATAGAATCATCCAGTAACAAAATGTCCAGTATTGAATTTACATATACCAAATTGTCCCTGAACCGTATTGGTCTGAACGAACATTTTCAGCACCGAAATGATCAGTTCCAAATTATCATGGACAGAACTGATCTGTACTGAAAAGTTCAGAACAAGGTCCAAATTGTTCTCCTACCGAATTACCCTACACCTATGTCCAGTGCCCATTAAATGCCTTTGCTCTCTGGTCCACGCAGAACCAGAAGTTATGTAACTGTGTAGTGTTACCGGCTAATTAATCTGCCTAATGTGCATGAGTATAAGAGAAAGCCCATATAGGTCGCTCACATGGAATAACTGGAAATCGTGCCCAGCCACGAAACACTGCCGTGTTTAGGCAGACACGGATCTACTCGGGTGTGTTCTGGTTGTGGTTGTAGTCGGTCGAGGTGCGCCTTGACCAGAACCCTCGAGCCTCAGGGGACCGTGTGGCATCCGTGCTGGACGTTCAATTCATTGAGCCACAGAGGGCTGTCCCCACAGACTTTAACCTTTCTTGGAGGGGTTAGGTTTATCGCCTAGCGCCTAAGGGGACCATTTTTAGGAGAATGCCGACGAGACCCGAGGCATTTTTGGAGCCGCCGGACCCACGAAAAAACACACTCATCCGTCTGGTGAGACGTTCGTTAAATATTGCTTGATTAGCCACAAACTAGTGCTAACATTGCATATCAAAACAATAGCGTCGCCGATAGGATACCAGTTGTCTCTCAAGGATCCCGATTTTGTCGCTACTTGGCTATGATGTTCTGCTGCAAGCGCAAGAACTAAAATTTGAAAGCTGACTTGGAAAAGGGAGGAGAAAATGAGATTACGGATCTCTTTTTGGCGACAGCAGGATGCGAAGGGATGATGAAAGACCTGAAAGACCAGACTTTTGAAAAAAATAAGAAAGATCATAGCAAATATGAGGCACCAGAAAAAGTTAGTCGTGGCAGAAAGAACAAAGTTCTTGTCGATGAAGCTACAAATTAACGAACTAATCATAAAATATCTACACCATCTATGAAATGCGAGTATAAATTGCAAGTTTGAAAACCTTGGACAAGAAGAACAGACTACTGAAGAGGACTAATTCACTAAAGTCTAATTGAAGGTATGTACAATGTTTCACACCGATATAAAATAATGGAACATTTGCAAATAAAAAATATGTCTTTAAATACCTACATTGACTTTATAGAGGAACAAGAATTAAAACAGAAAAACAACCATTATAAAAGTCAACCCTGCGAACAAATATTCACCGATACTTACATGTTAAAAAGAGAGTAAAAAATGTTCGTATTGTAGACATGAACATGAAATAAAAAAGAAAAAAATGCCCAACGTTTGGGAAAATTGTACAAATTCCTTTAAAAGGGATCTTTTTCAAACGGTGTGCAAATTCAAAATGAAAAACGTTGGAAGAGTTGAAGAATACGAAACCAATATGGAAGTCTTTTCGATTAAAAACCAAAATAAGAATGTAGAAAATACTGAACAGAAGAAAAATAAATTATACTAAAGGTTAAAATCCACAACTTCGATTTGAATATGCAAATGGATACCACCAGAGAGGTAACACTTACACCAAGACATTTCTGGGAACGCATTGGAAAGTTAACTTTACGAAAGTGCAGTTTATTACCCCACCTATTTGATAGGTTGGTATAAAAAAAAGTTTGGGTAGTTTGAAGATTCCTTGAAGCTAAAAGATAAATCTGAAGTAATTCCTATAAATTTCAAAACTTGTAAGAAAAACACAGACTTCTAGGAAAGTATGTGCTTAATATGAATTCTACTTAATTAATTAATGAAATGAAAATGGAAAAAAGAAAACTGGAATGTTAAAAAAACTATAAGTAAAGTAAAGTTGGTGACTGTAATAGAGGGCATGGATTGCTCAACTTTACCCTTGATACGTACCTTATAATGCTGAGTATTGAGCAGGGAAGTATCAAGTACCATTTATTAAGTCTTTGGTATGACTCGACCGGGGATTGAACCCCTCTCTACCGTACCATTGGCGAAAACTCTATCCACTTGCTTATAAAGCGAGTTTAAAATTAAAAGAAAATATTACCTTCTTATTATGAGGCATGAAAATTACCAGTACATTTGTTGCCATTAGTAATAGCAAAACTACGAAATTTAATAGAACAGGACCTTCTAGAACATATTACCCACGGGGGTAACAAGTGGTTATCACCGATTGTAGTTTTAAGAAAGTCACATGGAGACATACGTATATGAGAAGATTATAAAGTAGGATTTATATCCTATACTTAATGTTAAAGTTGCCATTTATGCACTGGTAGGTATTAGCATTTTTACAAAAATAGATTAAAAACGGCATACCACCAAATACGAAAAGACAATAAATTCACATAAGTAACGACGATAAATACGCTAATAGGCTTATTGAAATTGAGAAGGATGCCATATGGAATTAAAACAGCAAGCACCTTATTTCAAATAAATAATAAATTAAAAAAGAAAACCCACATTGTCTTGAAGAGATAAAGAAAAGCTGGAATGACAATAAATGAAAAGAAAAATGCGTAAATAATTGTAGTAAAATATCATTTTAAGTTATACCATTTTAAAAGAACGTATATCACCAACGTTGTAAGAAAAATAGTAAATATAACGATACCTATAGATAAAATAAACTTGAATGCTTTTAAGGGGATTGGGGAATTTCCACTGGCGATTTGTACAAGAATATACGAACTTGACTGAGCTGTTTGCAAATTTGAAAAAAAAAATGTTGAATTTATCTGGTCAGAGAAACAACAAAAAGCTTTTGATAGATTAAAAGTAATCATGGCAAAGAAACCAGTAGTGAAAATTTTGATCCGAAAAAGGACATTACGTTAACCACGTGAGTGAGCATAAAATATCTGGAATATTATCATAAGAAGGTCATCCGATAATGTATTTATCAAGAAGACTAAAGAAGACAGAATTTAATTATCAAAATTACTTGAGCCCGACAGATTTTAATAGGAAAAAAATTATTCTGGGAAGTAATCACTGACCATTAGATTTTATGTTCCACCCAAAAAAAGAATTACCAAAAATTATGACATCGAGAATACAAAGATGGGCAATAAGATTAATGGCATTTGAATTTGATATAGAATATATCAAAGGAAATTCAACACGTAGATGCAATATCACGTTTGCGATTTTACAAGGAGTCAAAAGATAAAGAGGAATTTTGAAGATAAATGTTTACATTGGGTAGAGACTGATCTTCTGTCTTTTGATAGAATGGCTGAGGAAACTAAATATGATCAAGTACTTAGTAGGATAACCTCGAGAATAAGAAATAACGCATGGGGATATTGTTCTTGGCTAAAAAGACCCTAAAAAGAATAAAGACATAAGTTAACAATATAACATTCAGTGATTTTTAATAAGGATTTGATGATTACCCCGAAAACAAAGAAAATTGATGTTAAAAAGTGTACATGATGATATCCACTGGGAAGTAGAGGCTTCGCTAAAAGGATTAAATTAGAAGCATGGTAGCTGGGATATTCACAAGATGTCGAAGAATATATAAAAAGATGCAAAAAATGTAAAGAATTAAGTAATTTTACACAAACTACTTTACATGCATGGCCCAGAGAAGTAGACCCATGGAGTTGTGTGCATATGGATCATGCATACATTACTGGAGTGGGACTCTTAGTAATACTTGTAAACACTTTTTCAAGCTGGCCGGAAGTAATCCGTGTGCCAGACAGGACAGGTTCTACGATAAAAGAGATTCTAAGTGTCATATTTTCAGAAAATGCATACCAACAGCTATGGTATCCGCCAATGCACCAACATTTCGTGATGAAGATCTTAATCTATGGTCGAAAAAAATAGTGTGTAAACCGTATAAAACACCGCCATATCACCTTCAATCTAATGGGTTGTCGGAAAGAATAGTACAGACCGTAAAAATGGGACTGAAATCCTGTTCTCAGCAAAAAGAAAAGATAAATTTTCCTACCAATGCTGCTTTTAAGCTATCGCATAATACCAAACGCCAAAAGACTATGGAGCCCATGAAATTTAATGGGAAGTCGTATTTGAGCTCCACTAATGATGTCGTATTCCACAAATAAGAAAGAGTCGTACCAAAAGAACAACGAATTAGATCCAGAAAAGCCAGAATGTCTCATGCAAAAAAGGCTACAATACAGCTATTATAATTAGAGTAAAAGGGGTACAGTATATTAGCCCATGCAGGCCCAAAGGCGAATATGAAGAGCTAAATGGGGAAGAAATCTCTACGATTCTTTCCGTTAATGATTTATTAGAACAACCTTTACAGAATGAAACGACAGACGACGAATTAATGCATTATGAAGTGGGCGAGAATGAGTTTGAAAACTCGGATGATGATCAATAATAGAAGACAACATTGATTCATATTCGATAAGAATGTGTCTCCCAACTCCAAAAAAAAAAAAAAAAAAAGAAAGAAAACCTCTAAAGAAACGACTACAAAATATATTGGAATGAACAGACAATTGATACGATTGCCAAAAATGAACACCAGAAGGGTTGATACGCCGTTAAAATCAGGCAATAAATCAATCAATATATCGATTTACTTGTGTGTATTTATTATACAAATTTTAAGAATTCAACAATTACTTGGAACAGTAAATACTAGTCTTATTTTTTTTCTTTCAATATATATATATATAAGAGAACAAAAATGCAGATATGCAGAAATCCTCTTCATCATCCTCCTCGTCATCATCATCATCATCATCATCATCAAGTCAGGCATTCAGCTCGGGCTTTCTTGACTCACCATCTGTCCTCATCAGCCAAATTCTCTTGACGACATCCAGTGTTTGCATAGAGGTAATTAAATGATTTTTACTGGTTGACCAATACTAGTAATTGCCCTGTCGGCTGTGGCTATCGAATACGCCGACTGCCCCTCTGCAGAGAGGTAAAACCTCACCAAAGAGTGTCCTGTAAATGACATTAAAGAATCCGATGGTGAGGTTCCACTAATGCAGGAGCTTTGGGGAATGGAGACAAAAGCTTTATTGCGATCGCTCCCAGGTCCACTCTGTTCCGGAATTGTAGCACTTGAAAAAGTGAAATGTATGGATAAAATAGAACTAAACTGCGTACTAATGCCATACAGAATGACTTAAACAGAACTGGTCAGACATTTAAACTGCGTATTTATACTAAACTGAATTTTTTGAAATAGACATGAGGATCATTAAATACGTTTCAGACTTTTTTCGTATGGGCACTTTTATTGTTAGTAAACACATGAAACGCTAGTCCCATTCGAAGTAATCTCCACCGGCTGCAATGCACTTGTTGTACCGTTCCAACAACTTCTGGAAGGCCCCATGGAAGTCCTCTTGTGTGAGCGTGTCAATGACCTTCGTCACAGCCTTTTTCATCTCAAGTGTCTCATAACGACAGCTTGTGAGCTTAGGGAATAACCGAAAGTCACCGGGAGAAAGATCTGGCTATAGGGAGGCCGAGGAACTGTGTTGATGCCCATCTTGGTCAAATAGTCTGTGACAAGGATGGAGTTGTGGACTGGTGCACTGTCCTGGTGGAAATGCCACTGACCCGATTTGAAGAGTGCTGGCCTCATCCGACGGAATCTCTTCTTGAACTCCCTTAAAACATCAACATAGTAACCCTAACCATTTGGCCAATCAACCGTGGTGTTCTGACTTCCTTACTCCTCCCACACTTCTCATCATCCCTCACAGACTCCCTGCCTTCCTTAAATCTCTCATGCCACTCAAAAACTGATGCTCTATTCATGTAAGATGCTCCAAAAGCAGTTTGAAGCCTTGCATACTTTTCTGTGGCATTTTTTCTAAGTTTAAAACAGAATTATATATCGTTCTTCTAAAGTATCCCCACGTCCAGATAGCATTTTTGAAATTCACCCGCTGTGACAATTAGGTTTAGTAGGGTGTATTCCAATTGCTGCTGTAGCTGTTCATTTGAACCTGAAATCATAAAAACTTGTCTGTCATCTCATAAGATATATAGCAATAACATACTGAATTTACGACAATTTTAAATGCCTGTACAAAAAAGTCTGGAAACTTATTGTATGTTTCTGAAATTTTTAAAATAGCTGCAAAGAAAATATCATAAATTTGGTTAAAAAATCTGCCACTTTTGCATGCAGCATTGAGAATAATCTTAAGAAGAAAACTCCAGAAATCACAATCAATATCTGGAATAAAAAATTATCTAAAAAAAGACATTTTGTACTCACAGTCTACGTTACAGAATTCTTCTAAGATATTTCCAGATGTAAATTCTAAACCATTACTAATATTTGTAAGTGTAGTGTCAACATTCATTATCTTTTCGTATTAGTTGGCCTATGAAGTTTAATTGTACTTCTGGTTTATTGCCAGCTTTTAAAATATTGTCCCAAAATAAAAACATTGCCCATGTAATAATTTATACCTACCCTGGACTCTGTGGTTTCCAGCGATTACAGAACTTTTCAAGGAAGCCGATTACCTTGGCTTTGTTTGACATCGGAACGCCGGCCAAAAAGGCTTCTGCTGAAATCTCAACAACACTCCCAGAAAGATTCTAAATGATTTCTTGATTTTTATTTGGAACTTATTCTGATCTGTATGTCTGAAACTTTTTTCGAATAGCACCATGGCGAAATCAAGTACCTCTTCCTACCACGGACACATTTCTGTTTCTAATTGTTCAAGATATCATAGAGATCCTTTAAAAAAACATCTGACAAGCCAATATGTCTAAATCAGTGGATTTAATTAAAACGTAAAAGAAAGTGTTTTGATCAGATTAGAGAGATATCAATATATTGACATTTACCCCTTATACATATAAGTATTAAAATATGACTGTTTATATATATATATATATATATATATATATATATATATATATACATATTTACTAATCTGATATCTACCAGCATTCACGGTACCTAAAAAAAACAAAAAAATTAAGCTAGGTGGATTTTTGGTGAATATAAGACGGCGCTTTCTCATTTAGCATTAGTTGGAGTTAGGCTTCCTGATGATCTGATAAGGTGAAACTTTAGTAGAAGATTTCCAACTCACGATTTAAGTTAATTATATATATATATATATATATATATATATATATATATTCTGTGTATGTGTGTGTGTTTATGCGTGTCTGAACGTGCGTGTGGGTATGTGTGTGTGTGTTTTCGTTTATACGTATGAAGTCACAAAGAAGAAAAATCGTATGCGAAAAAAGTCGTCTAAATAAAAAGTTGAATACAAAGAGTTCTTAAATGTTGGCATGCAAAACAGTAAAAAATAGTGGTGATGCTATATTGCATTCCTTTTGTCTTCAGTGATTGCCATTGTCATGACATTTTTAACACAATCATCAGGCCGGAGGTTGCAATGTAAGAAAAATAGATTTTTTTTTCAGAAGCATAAACTTCCAGTCACTGAAGCGTGCTTTGAGATGAAATTATATATATATATATATATATATATATATATACACGAGTGTGTGTGTGTGTATGCATATTCACATTTAAGACAAGTTGTTAGAAGTTCCTTTGAAAATTAAGCACGTGATGGTTTGGTTTGGTTTCTTTGTTTAATGGTATATCAACCTTTGTAGGTTATTTAATGCCAAAGCCTTTCTTCTCGAAGAACTGTAGTAGTAATATTTAACCTATAGCTAGGAGGATAACTTGGGTCATACCTTTCCCAAGAGAATTTACCCGAAAGTGAACGTAATAGCGCGACTACACAAAGATATGTATACATATACATATAGAAGCGGAAACATAGTTAACAATAATGACGACCATCAATGAACGAACGAACACACTTCTTTATAAAAATATACCTCTCACACTTTATTCGAAAGACTTGAAGTTGGTTGTTTGTGAGAGGTAAGTTGGAGACAGACTGCTACATATTGACCCAAAGTTCTTCTTACCATGGCAGCACTTCTTTCGCATTCTGGCTGGGCTGCTCAACCGTGGGTCACTGAGGCCCCAAGCCCTCAGTCTGGACCAGGCTCTCACGCAGGCCTCTTGTCCCCACCTGACTCCAACTGCAGCTGGAACTCGAACTGGAACTGGCTCAAACTGACTGACTCTAGCCGTCTGTTGCACCTGGTTATATTTTTGTTTGACGACCACCTGCTTCCTGTGGGCGTACGCATCTGCACCGAATTCAACCACGTCCACAGGTCAAGGTGATATTCCGATATCTTCGACCAGATGCACCTGTTTTGCTGTTCAACCGTCCACCTACACAGGTGCATCTGTCGACCAACGGCTCGGTCGAGGGTCAATATGTTACAATCGTTTACTACGACTGGGATTCTGCAGTCCATCGCTTTAACCATTACACCAAGAGGACACCCCCACAAGCACGTTAAAATATCTAGATACTGAACTTTATTATTAACTGTAGACATCTGTATTTTTTCTAATTTGGCGCGTTTTTAGTGGTAAACACGTTGTTACCTCACAAAAAGAAATGGAGAAAACGGATAGTTGAAAAGAAATAAGAAACTTTATAACAACAGCAAAATAAAATACTTGCTAACAGCGTGAAGAAGGTACCGAATGGGACATACACATTCATGTTAAGTGGTAGTGTATTGTTTTATAATGGCTCATACCACGTGACTTCCGGTAATGCGGAAGTATAAAGGACGCTATGTTTCTCAAGTACGGTAACATAAGGAGACAGAAAGTAGAGACAGAAGCAGAAAGAGAAGCAGAGAGATAGTTCTGAAAGGACGTTGGTCAGGAATAAGACCAACATCGGACGTAACACCAACAGCGCAAGACTTATAATACTAGTCGGACTGTTACACTTGAGTTAATAAACAATAAACTTTATTTCACTGTGTATCTTTTCCTTTCCATGATACAACAGGTATATAACGAAGCCGTATATATATATATATATATATATATATGTGTGTGTGTGTATGTATGTGTGTGTGTGTGTGTGTGTGTGTTGTATACAGTGATGAGATCAATCACAATTGTAATAAAAATACATTTGCAAATGCAGGCTGACTCTGTTGTTTCAGATACGAACTGGTTTATTAACTTCTGGCTTCGGTCCATGGCAACACCAGGATAGAGACACTATTCTTACTATGCAGACCCCACTCCAAAGTGCGGCGGAACTTGTGATGTCTAAGATCTCTATCGGTAGAGATCCGAAAAACCCAACTACATCTTTTAACGTTCAAAATCCAACTCACTTTTTCAAAATCCTTAAATTCTCAGGACCATATCTTCTGGGCATGACGTCATCAACACAGCAGCCCTATTTTCTTTCTGGGGGTTTATTATGACGAATGGTGATTGTCATATCCTTTGCACGCGAAGGTAAAACTGCAACAATGTTTCGAAACCTTATCAAACTGAATGATAAAATATAATTAATGAAAAATAATAAATATATAAAATCATTCCTTGGTTATATAACATGTATATAATATGAGTCAAAGTTTATTGTCTGTTCTTTTATTAATATGAATTTAATAGAAGGACATAAAGATTTTCATCTCTCAATCCATGTATTACATCTTGAATGAAAGAGTTTATACCAGCTTCGTATAAATTCCATAAAAGCTTTCTAAGCCATGCTTGTTCCCACATATCCTTTTCAGAGCCCCACTCTCATCTGAATTCCCCATTCATGGGTTCACACATATATGTGTGTTATCTTGCTAGTTTATGATAGTTGGCAGTATGCGCCTGGTTGTCCAGACATGCATTATGATTGCTTGTCTAGTCTTAAAGCTGCGATAAGAAGTTCCTTTATCATGATGCAGAAGTACATCACTCATCTTCAAAGGCCGACAAGTCAAAACACAGAGAAAGTTTTCTTCGAGCCAGGCCACATTTCGAAATGAGTGATGGTTTTTTTATGTGAATGATTCTATACGTGTGTCTTGTTTAAAGAGTTCATGATGTTTTAAGATTTTACAAGTAAAGAATCGTACACAAGATGTATACTTGTCATCAAATTTCTTTATCGAGTAAAAAGTAAAATTCTTTATATATAAATGAAAAATGTGTAAATCTACAAAACACACATGTAAAATAAACAAATCCAAAAGAATTGCACCTATCTAGATTGAGAGAAGTGTTTACTAATAACTGATTCCCGTTATTGTAAAATCAGTGGTGAATATATAGAGAAGATAGGTACTTATCAAAATAGTAGATATAAAAGTTTACTTTCAATATCGTCTTTAATATATCTTCGAAAACCAAACAGATGCTTCACTAGAATTTATAACTCACTAAACATCACGAAAGCCAAGATATACGCTAATATACACGTACATACATATATGCCACTCTCATGCTACTATATATATATATATATATATATATATATATATTCAAACCACGTATTATTATATCTATCTATCTATCTATCTATCTATCAATCTTTCTGTGAATATATTATCAATCTGATATGCACAAAAGAACGCTCTAATATTTTAATAGTAAAATATCAAAATTATATATATATATATATATATATATATATATTGCCATCTACAGACAGACGGTTTTGTTATATCACAACTATTCAGTGTGGCTAGACACGCAGGACGCTTGAAGCTGGGATCAAAACCCGTCCAAATTTATATATATATATATATATATATATATAATTTCTCCGATTTGCTGGATATAAGAGAGTATCTTTTTCTAAGCAGAGATTTGCCGGTTTGAATCCAATATTGTCTTTCTCCTTGACCGGTTATCATATTAAGATTTAGAAATATAGTCTGCATTTCGAATTAACAATAGCTGGAAAAGAAGAGTTGTATTCGTACCTCTCCTAAGTGTAATACATAGAGCCTCCTCGAGGATTTGAACTCGCGTCATCGTATCCTTTTCCAACGGCAGTAACCGTTACATCACGAATCGCGATATCGAATATATATATAACATCATCATCATGTCGCGCTGGTAGCACGGATATCCCTGACCCTCTCTCGCCACTCCTCCTATCGTTCATCGCCCTAAGCAGGTCTTCAGGACAACATCCCGTATCCGCGAATAGCTGCTGAATGTATGTTCGTGCTGGTCGTCCTGCTTTTGCACGGCCATTTGTGGGGGTCCATACGAGTACATCTCTTATGAGTTCGTCCCTGCTTCTCCAGCAGTGTCCTGCATGTCTGGTTCGTCTAACTTGAATAGTTTCAGTGATAGGAGGCAGGTGGCCGTACAGTTTGAGTCTTGTTGGGTGTTGCCGCCAGGATTTGTTCAAGATTGCACGCAGCATTCTTGTGTAATTGCCGTCCAGCTTCTTCTCCAGCCGTTTTGTTAGCGTCCATGTAGTGCACCCGTATAGCAGTATCGATGTGACCGCTGCCTGGAAGAAATTGTGTTTCATTTTATCGATAGCCTATTGATAGCTGTCAATGCTTTTGTTAACCTCGTTTCGATGTCCTTTTCGGTTGATTCGACGCTGCTTCCTAGGTAAGTGAATTTGTCTACTAGTTTAAGAGGGGTTCCTTCTAGAGTGGAGATGCCCCCCGTTTGATTATAGCACATATATTCCGTTTTGTGTGCATATATATATATATATATATATATATATATATATATATATATTGTCATCCACACATATACTGTTTCGTTATATCACATCTATTCAGTGTGGCTAGACACGTAGGATGCTTGAAGCTGGGATCGAAACCCGTCTAAATTTACGTTAGACTTAGTATCAGACCGCTCGGCCAACAAGCGTACCAGGTCGGCTAGGGAATTATAAGGTATCATGTTGCAACATGGGGTAGTCGTTATCGTCGCAGGAAATGGACACGGCGACACGAGTTCAAATCCTGGACCTGACTGATTGCATTTCACATAGCACTAATACACTTGGGGAAGGTATGAATCCAATTATTCTCCCTCCAGCTATGGGGAAATAGTAGGACAGACTAGGTTCTTCAGCCTTGGTTAGGCAACTAGTCTAGGAGAAGGAAAACTCTGAATTCAAACCTGTTAAACTCCGCTTAAAAATTGACCTTGTGTCATATCCTACCCGAGCGGAGGGGTTGGTAAATAGTATCATGTTGCAACATTGGCACCAACGTTCGTTTTTTTTACATTTTATACCTTACCAGATACCAGAGTATATATATGTGTGTTTGTGTGTGTGTGTGTGTGTTCACAGACTATTTTGGCACGGTGGCAGGGAGATACCTTCACTCCTGCAACTCTCAATAATTGCATTCAGTGCCCGCACAGACCCGATGTACCCATTTCAACGGCATATCTAGAACTTCGAAGAAACCCCATTTTATTTTATCAGAGATCAAATTTCTGTATGATCGACAAACTGTGAATGGCAATCTACATTTTCTCTTTGCCAGTGTTTTCATGACTTTGAGCTGATCAGATAATGCGTTGAGGGATGGTAATCTTTACTGCTCTACTAATTTCAAAGCCTTCCAACTTAAATTTATTTAAAACTCAAGAATTCTGTTTTATCAGTGTTCACTTTGAGACAAATGTCTCTTACTGCTTACATCAGCAATTTTCAAGTGTTTACGACAATTTTAAATACCAGTACAAAAAAATGGAAACTTATTGAAGGCACTACGTATATATATACATGCACATATATATATATATATATATATATATATATATATGCATTAGAATACCTTTAAGTAGGGCGTACATTATGACTTCTTAAAAAGAATCTTTTTTCGATCGTTTCTCTTCAGAGAAAAACCCCTAGCATCAAGCAGTATCAAGTCAGGACTAAAGGTTTTTAAGTATAGAGAAACTCGAGCTGGTATATGTGACGGCGCTTAAATAATAGAATTCATGAACGACCCAATGTTTCACAAAGCACAGAGCAAAGCTGAACTGTCCGCCTGACAGTCACTGAAGCCTGTAGTAACAAACTTCCTGGGAAACCATCAGACTGCTGAATATGAGAAGGAAATTAAAATGCTACTGAAGATTTTCTGCCAATTAGGGGCACGAATGTCAGTCAAATTGCACTTTCAAGTAATGAGTTATAGTAGTTGACGACAAAGGGAGGGGAAAATACTGAAAAAGGAAAAAAAAAGGTCTCCCTAGAGAGATTACTATGGTTTTGTTTTTGTTATTTCTGAGACTAAATTTGGCTTGGTTGTAGATTATGGCTAAACAAAAGATGAAAATTTATTTCCGAAGTGTAAATATGTTAAACTTTTCCTGAAGTCTCTAAATGTTAGTTACAATTATCTGTACAAGAGGTCTTTTACATCACTAAAAACCAACCTATTCTCTGCAAGCAAACTGAATTTAGAAATCTCCTTATGCTACAACCTAGTCGAACTAACTTAAAGTAAAATTGAAGAAAACCGTACCAATCCCTCCAAGTAAACGACTTTTTCTTTTTATCCATTTTTACTTACTCCTCCTCCAACCCGCTTTATCATCAACTACCTTTACTAATTCGTCGCCATTATTGACTCTCACAGTATTTTTCGGAAAAAACGTGATGGAAAAAATGGTCCTCTTACAGAAAATCGAATGAATGCTCAACTAAAGCTATTCTAAAATTCTATTCGTACAATAGGATTTCTCTCTCTCTCTCTCTACATATATATATATATATATATATATATATATATATATATATATACTGTTATTATTCTGTTCACAAAAATGTTGTTCTGAGGTATACTTTCTTGTTTAAAATGTTTTGTCTTTGAGAAATCGTCCTCTCGATAAATTTTAGTAGATTTACTTAACGGAAGTTGCTTAGGAATTCACTGCTTTGTAATAGTTTGCTCTTCGTTTTTAAAATAAAATTGCAACTCACCATAAAAGCTCAAATTATGAACATACTCCAACTTTATTTTAGAGCACAACAAAAAATTGACATTTATTGAAATCAAATGCGTTCGTACCGTGTATTTCATTTTACTTACAACTTAGATAAAAACATCTAATCATCTCTTTCTTTTTAGTGTTTTTTTCTTTTGTTTAATCAACAGGCTTTCTCTCAATAATTTTCCTTTTCCCTTCCTTCTTTCCTTGATTCTTTTTGGCTATTTGACGAATATTTTTTTATTATTTTCCATTTAAAATATTTCTATGTTAATTGTATTATTACTTTATATCTACCTCCCATCGTCGGGACTTAAAATACGCTGACTGCATCATCTGCAGAGGGAAAATCTAGGTTATGAAATCTAACTTTATCTGATATTGAGGGTCAAGTTCTCGAACTCTGTGAAGTATAGAGTACATCTTCATTAGCATAACTACTAGGTCCACTCAGACTAGAAGTGGTAGTATCAGTTAAGATCTCAGGATCCCAAATAGATATTGATATTCAACAGGACCCTGCAAAAAGAACTGAAAGTGGTATCAGCATATGCATAGGGAAATCGTTGAATGCAACTGACTGATCAAAATGTTACATACCGAGAGAGAAAGAGAGTCTAGTGATTCCGTACTATCAACATAACTTCATGATTATGCTAATAATATATATATATATATATATATATATATATATATATAGTCATCACAGACAGATCTGTTTCGTTCTATCAGAACTCATCAGTGTGGCTAGACATTAGCTTCCCGTAGCTGGGATCGAAACCCGGTTGATTCAAACGTCAAGCCAAATTTCTAAACATTCAGCCACGGGAAGCCATTAGCTGCGAAGTAAATTTTAAACGGTTATGAATCACAATTACTATTGTTTACATACGTCCGTTCAACGGTTGGCGAGACCTCAAATCATATATGAAGAGGTTTGCAATATACGCTAATGGCAACACGATTACTTCTTCGCCAGAGAAGTATATATATATATATATATATATATATATATATATATACGTTTGTGTGTGTGTGTGTGTGTGTGTGTGTGTGTGTGTGTGTGTGTGTGTGTGTGTGAGGTGAGACAGAGAGCGAGACCGGTGTTCATATTTTCCCAAGTTTCAAATATGATAACACAAAAATGAAATGTTTGTGAAATCCTATTTGTAAAACTTTGTTGATTATAAGTACTATTCAGACTACAGAATTCCTTTTTGTATTTGTAACAAACCTACGAATAGATTATTTGGCCAACTTAGGGTGAATATTTGATTATTTTCTTTTTAAGTTTGAAAGGTCTCAATTCTCTGAAGGGGATACAATCTCCTCTAATGTCCTTTTGGTTACTAATATACCTTGTGTTTTTCGCAAGATGCTGTCATTAAACTATTTCATTGTACCACAAGGAGCACAGTGTTGCGTTATAAGTTTATAATCGGATGGTTTAAATCAAAATACTTTATTTTATTCTTACTTTATCTCTAATCAATTTTCGTTAGGAGAGATATGACAATATTTTACAAATTCATCAACCTAAACGCACATTACATTTACATTTGTAAGAAACTCGGCTAATGGATGTTTCTTTAACAAAGAAAGGTTGCAGACCGAATTCACTGTATATTTTTTCAATGAACAGATTTCGATTAGAGATGAGAAACATTTGAATTCTTTAGTTTATTCTTCGTTTCATATCTGATTATCATATGATAAATAATTACACAGCAAACATGAACTGCCTTAACATTTCACTTCAAAATTCGATTGAAAAAGAAAATTTTTATCAGCTATTTCACACAACGTTTTTTTTAAAACTATTTTTCTTTTCTTAATTAATTGAGTGTAACATTCATAGCCTACTTTCTTGTAAAAGTTTATAGCATTAAAATATTAGTCATGTTTAAATTTTCTACCTAACACTAATGAATGGCTCAGATGGTTTGGTTTGGTTTGGTATAATGGCATATCAACCTTTGTAGGTTATTTAATGGCAAATCTATTTTTATGTAAATAATCAGTTCTATTTAAAACAATTCAGTTTAGCATGAGTACACAGTTTAATTGTCGAAAACATTTCTATTTCAAACTAATCAAGCAGTTATATATAACAATTCAGTTTAGTGTAAATACAGTTTCAATGTCAAAAACAGTTCTATTTGAAACAATTCAGTTAAGCATAAGCACGCAGTTTAAATGTAAGTACAGTTTAATCGTCAAAAACATTTCTATTTCAAGCTATTTAGTCTAATTAAACAATTCAGTTTAGCATAAGTATGCCGTTAATTCTATTTAACCCATAGATAGATCCCTATCGGGTGCTACCGCGCCGGGCCAGAGTGGACCTGGGAGCAATGGCAATGAAGGGGTGCTCCGTATTCTCCAAGGCCCCAGCATTACTGGGACCTCACCATCAGACTGTTTAGTGTCATATCAAGGATATTTGTTGGCGGAGGGGGTCTTAGTCAGTGTATTCTACAGCTCCAGCCGCATGGGCAAGAATGGCTTAGAGATAGTGTATTCATATTCAATGATAATAGAATTAATTTTTTTACGTAATTATTAACTATATTCATTTACATTTCTTCAATAAAAGGTTGATATATCAACTATTCAAATATCATATCAAAGACTATCATCATCATCGTCATTTCGCGGTATCACTACGGATATTTCTGACCCTCTCTTGCCACCCCTTTCTATCGTCCATTGCTTCTGGCAGGTCCTCGGGGCTATATCTTGTATCGGCACAGAGCTACTGTATGTAGGTTCGAGCTGGAAGTCCTGCCTTTTCTCGTGCATGTGAAGGGGTCCACAGGAGTACATCACTTAAGAGCTCGTACCAACTTCTCTAGTCGTGTCCCGCATGTTTGATTCGTTGAATTTTGACAGTTTTCGTGATGGGTGGTAGGTGGCTATAAAACTGCTGTTTTGTTGGATGCTGTCTCCAGGGCTTGTTCAATATTGCTCACAGCATTCATGTGTAATTGCCGTCAAGTGTTTTCTCCATACGTTTAGTAAGCGTCTATGTGGCGCATCCATAATGCAGTATCGATTTACCGCTGCATAGAAGAAACTGCGCTTCAATTTATCGGTCAGGTGTGACTTCCATTCGACCGATAGTCAATGGATAGCTGCCCATGCTTTTAAATGCACAATATTCAAAAATAATCAAATTTTATATATATATATATATATATATATATATATATATATATATATATATATATATATGTTGGGATACTTCATAAACTAAACAAAATATTCAGATATATCCAAAGCTTGATTTCCTTTACCGCTTGTTTCTCGCTTAGTGCAACAGCTATCGTTGGAGTAAATGAAATCCACGAGGTGTGTTCAATTCCCAGATGAGCCGTTTGAGAATGTCTTCGACCTAATAACCTTGGGAAAAATTTGGGTTCATCAGGTATTTTGGATGGCAAATAATTGGGGGTACTTGTTATTTTTGATTACAAAATAGAAAACTCTGAATTCTCTTAACTGTACTCACCTTTAACAATTGACACGTGTAAAGGAAAAATCAATATGATGAGCGAAAGCCAAAATTGATAGAGAAACATGAAAACTATTTTATCACGATTTGTCTCCCATACTGACTTAAAATAAGTCAGGTTTCAATCCCAGCTTGAAGCATCTTACATGTTTAGCCACATTAAAGTGTCATGATATAACGAAACACACTATCTGTGGATGAAAATTGATGTGTTGTACCTCCCCAGCCAGTGGGTTAACCACTCGAGTGAGGAAGTGCCGGCTACTACAGAGGCGTAAATGCAAAGCTCTTCTCATTAATATGTGACTATATGCCTAAAAAATTCCTTCGTTTTCTCTGAGTCAGCTGGGTTTCGATCCTAACTTGGAGTATTTGGCGTGTCTAGCCACACTGGAAAGTTATGATACGACCGGACAGTCGGTCTGTAGATGACAAATATATATATATATATATATATATATATATATATATATATATATATATATATAATGTTGTGATAAAGAGAGGGGAAGAATATTGCCTGTTGTTTTCATTAGCAGAAGGCAGAAATAAACACAGTGACCACATTATTTTTTATGATAATTCTTTGGACTAGTCCTACAAAAATGTGTTGTATGGTTCAGTTAATGTAGGAAAGAAGTCTCCTCTTCATTGCTAAACCGTTACCTTTCCCTGTGATGAAGGGGGTTCTCATAAGCCCAAAATAAATTGATTCTATATATTTGGGTCTTAACATAAACTGACTCTTTGAATGTGACAAAATCTCTTCAAATTTCACGTGTCCACGCCGCAACTAATCACGAGCAACCATTCGATTGTATGTTGTCTCAGTTAACAGGATTGCCTCAGGAGTGATTGAACTTTTAACCTGTCCTCTTAATCATGTCGGCTATAGTTGAGAATTGACTAGCGCTATTGTATATATTTATATATATATATATATATATATAGAGAGAGAGAGAGAGAAAGAGAGAGGTAGAAGAAAAGGGGAGATAGAGAGGGAAAGAGAGTGTATCAACGAAAGAATTGACACTTAAATGTTGGTAAATAAAATTTGTAAACGTCTTAATCCTTACTGGTTTCAGCCTTGGGCTATCATCAGAAGATATTTATTTCAATACTATTTAGATTTCATAACTTACAGACTTATCGACGCCGCTTGATTGGCGTTCTGTGTGAACTTTATCTTAACAGCTTAACCATTCACATTGGGAGGAATTCCTGTGGCAGTGTAGCTAACGTACACGACTGCAAAATGCAGAAAGCGAGTTCGGACACTGGTTGCGCCATTATGGCAAATGTATAACCTCCGTTATCCTCTCATCTAAGGTTAAAATATTATTACACCTATCCCTCTACAAGGTTGATATATTTTGAAAACAAAGAATGCAAACTAAAAAATTCAAATACTAACAGTTATGTTCCATATGTTTAAAATTCTCTGACACGATTTTCGTACTTATGCTTATTTGTATTTTTGAAATAGAACTATTTATAAGTATAAAATGTATTTGGCATTAAATAACCTACTATGGTTGTTATGTTATAAAACCAAACCAAATCAAACCAAGCCTGAGGAAAATTGCTTTTTTTTTGCTGAAATCTGAGTAACCCCAAGTCCATTACTCGTTTAACTTTTCTCGCTGATATTACCAGTGGCTGAAAAAAAATTGAAACACTAAATATGAGAAGAGAAATCGACACTATCCATATGATAGTGTCGATATTTCATCTGATCGTAATTTCTTTTCTTCTCATTTAGGGAACATTCCCAAGGTTACCAAAAAAATTCATACCAACATCAAGTTCATGTTCTACAGCTTTTTAAACAATCTGGCACGGTTCAAGTAAATTACAATCTTTTTTATATCTTTTATTTTTATTCTATTGTCGATTAGAACAGTAAAATACATTAGTTAACTCATATAATTGAGGAATTTAAAAAAAATTATTTTAATCATTTTTAATAAATTATATTTTATCATTCAGTTTGGTTGGGCTTTGAACTATTCGGGTTAAGAGTTCAGGTGTGTAGTCAATTGGTGCAGTTTACGCTTGTGCACAAAGAATATGGCAATCACCATTGTCATAATAATTCCCAGAGAGAAAAGAGGGCTGGAGTATGGATGACGTCATGCCCAGAAGAGATTGGCTGAGAATTTGGAAGATTTTGAAAAAGAGTCAGTTGAGGTCCGACCATGGTGCTGAGAAGTTGAGATCCGACCATGGCGTTGATAAGTTGAAGTCCGATCCTAGAGTTGAAGGTTGACATTGGGCCATGCAGGCCGATAGTTGAGTTTCTGCCACGGAGGCAGATAGATGAGTTCTCTACCGTTGAGGCATATCGTTGGATTATTGCAGATCTCTACCGACAGAGAACTTAAACACTACAAGATGCGCTGCGCGTTTGTGGAGTCAGATAGTATGGTCAGCGTAGTTACAATTGTGTCTCTCTCCTCGTATCGAAAAACCCGAGTCAGAAGTTAAATGCGTTCCTACCTGAACTAGGGAGCCCGCCTGTATCGTATTTGTGCCTGTATCTGCATCTGTATATGTACTGTTGTGATTGATTATGATTATTGCTATGCAACATAACGATATCATGATACTATACACTATTTCTGTTATTCTTGTCGGAATGAGGTGCCCTTGGTGTAATGGTTATCGTCGTAGGAAATGGACACGGCGACATGAGTTCAAATCCTGGACGAGACTGATAGCATTTCACATAACACTAATACCCTTGGGAGATGTATGAATCCAATTATTCTCCCTCCAGCTATGGGTAAATAGAAGGGCAGACTGGGTTCTTCAGCCTTGATAAGGCAACTAGTCTAGGAGAAGGAAAACTCTGAATTCAAACCTGTTAAACTCCGCTTAAAATTGACCTTGTGTCATATCCTACCCAAGCGGAGGGGTTGGTAAATATGGTTATTCTTGCCAGAATGAAATGATTCTTTTCTACCACAAAGTTCTAGAGAATTTCATGCCCCTCATTTTCTGGGATTGGTTCTGGCTTTTTTTTTTTTTTTTTTGGCGTGGGGAGGTCTTCTTTGTTCAATGGTATATCTATATCGGTGACTCATTGAATATCTAAGCCATCTTTTTCGAAGAAAAGCGGTAGCACTATTTAACCCGTAGTAGGGGAGATGTGGATGTTCATACCTTTGCTAAGGTTATAAGTCCAGATATGAACGTAAAATAGAAGCTGGAGTTCGAACTCGCTTAATAGGATGTTATAATCTAGCACGTTAACCCTAACCCACGGGGATTTCCTTCTGTTGGTTTGTTTATTAAACATTTCAAAGCTTGGTTAGATTATAATCTCTTGCACAGTTCCGAGTTGATCATTACTGCCTCAACCAGTTACACCAAACATTCTTATTGTGTTAGTTTGCTGCACTTGATTATTATAGGATTGACCCTATCCAAATGAATTATACTTGATATGCTGTTTCATATTATCAATTTTCGCTTTGATATAACTATTCAATATGCTTTTTTTATGCTTTTAAAAGAAATTCAGTGCATTATATTTTATGTTATTATGTTGACCTAATGAGTAGAGTAGTTAGCCAATGGTCCTGGGTTCAATCCTATGTCGAGTCATACCAAAGATTCAAAAATGGTACTTGGTACTGCCTTGCTTACCAATCAGCATTATACGGTAAGGATCAAGGGTAAACTGGAGCAATCCATATAAATGGAGTAGCACCCTTCCCTACACCTTGCTGTAGTAGATATTGAAAAGGGAGCCCTCAGGTCACTCTCGACTAAGGTCACCAGCTTTACTTACTATTATGTTTTATGCTATTAAAGAGATTCAGTTCCTTTCTCAACATTTTCACATCTAATACATGTCTAGTTTATTGCCCGTACAATATTCCAACTTTGTTGCTTAAAATATCGATACTGTTGTCTTTCTTCACAATTTTCTTAGTATATTTTTTGTTTAACCGTTTCTTTATATTAACATTGCTATTACTGGCTGCTATAGTTATTTTTCTTTGGACATTATTATTATTATTATTATTATTATTATTATTTACTCCTTTAGAGTTTTTCCAATCAGTGTTAGCTGATGGCTTTTCACTGGAGTTTGAGTGACAGCAAGTCTCCTAAAGTCTCCAGGACTCGTCTCAGGATTCTGGCCGTTCTTAGCAATGCTGTCGTTTGGATAGTCTCTACACGTCCGCCAACTTCCAATTCCTCCAGGCCTTTTAATAACCATTTAGTTATTGTGCCTAACGCACCAATCACAATTAGCACAATCGTTACTTTCATGTTCCACGGCTTTTTCAATTCTCTGGCAAGGTCGAGGTACTTATCCTTTTTTTCACATTCCTTCAGGTTTATTCTGTGGTCCGCCGGGACAGCAAAGCCGACAATTTTGAAGATTCTTTTTTTTTGTTGATTATTATGAGGTCTGGTCTTCTGGCTGGGATTAGGTGATCCGTTTGTATATTAAAGTCCCATGGGAGTTTATGCGAGTCATTTTCTAAGGCAGGTGCTGGGTTTTGCATATACCATTTGTTTGTATGTTCGAATTGAAATTTCCTGCACATTTCCCAGTGGATTACCTTGCCGACCCAGTCGTGTCTCGTCTTATACTCCTGTGCTAATTTGCTGCATTCACTTATTATGTGACTGATCGTTTCGTCTCTGTCACTGCATAGCCTACATTTACTGTTTTGATGCATCTTATCTATTCTCGCTTTGATATGATTGGTTCTTATGGCGTTGTCCTGTGCTGCTATTAGGAGGGATTCTGTTTCTCTCTTAAGGTTTCCAGCTTTTCTGGTGTGAGATGTTGTAGTTTACTAGACGTTTAAACTGGCCATAGAGTTGTTTTCCCTTCCATTTTTGTTTCCTAGTTGTTGTCATTCTTTCGTATATCGTGTTGTCCGTATCGTTTCTCATGGCTGTAATTAGTCCTCGTTCGTGTTTTTCTATGTAGTCTTCGAGCCGTTTTATGGATGCGTCAACGGTGTCTTCGATGCTGGCAAGACCTCTTCCTCCCTCTTTTCTAGATACATATAGTATGTCAACGTTGTCTCTGGGGTGTAATGGTCATTAGTTTTCTTGTTCTTTGGTCCATTTGTTTAAGTTCCTCTCTGGTCCACTTGAGAAAGTGTCCCGAATATCTAACACAGCCCAAGTATTTATTCCTTTGATGAGGTTTCTGCTGGAGTGTTTTGTCTCGAGTAGTTTTCGTGTTCTCCTTAGATATTCTTTTCGGATCGTGTCTTTCATTTGCACTTGTTTGATGGTGTCAGCCTCCAACATCCCCAAGTATTTGTAGGTTTCATTTTCTTTGAGCGTTCTAATCTTGTCGTGATTTGATAGTTCCATTCCGTCAGTCATATACCGTTTGCCACTTTTCATGACGAGCATGGCACATTATTATTATTATTATTATTATTATTATTATTATTATTATTATTATTCTTTTGAGTTGTTCACATCAGCGTTAGCCTTACACTGGAGTTTGAGTGAGAGCAAGCCTCCTCAAATCTCCAGTATTCTGGCCGTTCTCAATAATGGTTTCGTTTGGATGGTCTCCACTCATTGCAAACTTCCAAGTCTTCCAATCCATTTAATTATTATTATTATTATTATTATTATTATTATTATTATTATTATTATTATAAAACATATACATTCAGATTTTTTCTCTTCGAAGAGAACATGTTACGATCAACATGTGTTTTTCTATCCGAAAATATTAACGAATAAAAACAGACAATGCATTCCAGGAATTAAAGTACATGACAAGGTGCAGAACAGTGAGCGACACTCATGTTTATATCACAGTTAATGAAACAGTCAAATACACACAAACACCATACACACATATACACACGCGAAAAAAAGTCATGATCGTGTAAAAATAAAATAAAAGTCCTGGTCACGATATGATTAATAATCTCTTAAAAGTTTTAAGTGATTTCAAGGGAATATATTAACAATATCACACTATTTAGAAATCGAATTGATTTTAAATACGAATTTGGAAATTACCAAAAGAAATTTTGGAAAGTCAGAAAGTGAAATAAACATGGAAAAATCAATTACAACCTTCCGGCATAACAGGTGCGATCAAAAGCAGCTTGAAAATGACAAAGAAAATTAAAATGATAAAAAAAATGCCATGAACAGAACAAAACCCTGTAAAATAATACATTTGGTATTCAAAATGATTCCAACTCGTATTCCTCGTATTAATCTATCCCTACATATATATATATATGTGTGTGTGTGTGTGTGTGCGTGTGTGTGGGTGTGTATGCGCACGTGTGTGTGTGCGTGCGTGCGCTTGTGGATTGTGTGTGTGTGTGTGTGTGTGTGTGAATATGTATGTTTGTACGTATGTATGGTAACACATATCTATCAATACACCTCTTTAAATCTATCTAGTCAGCTAGCAATAAAGTTTTAACTATCTATTTATCTCTCTCTCTATATATATATATATATATAATCATCTCCAGAAAACGATAAAATAATGGATTTCCCAACAGAAATATCCTTTTAATATTCAGAACTCTTTTTTCTGGGAACATTTTGTTGTTCGAAGCACCTGTAAAAGTCTTATTTTTGTTGAGTAAAATGTGCACAAGTGTATTTCTTTTGATGTCGTCCACGTCCTTTATATATCCTGTGAAATGAACATATCTTTTTAAAAAGGACAAAGGAAACTATTTGATGTTATTGACAAAAAAATAAAACTTTGTTTCTCCAAAGATCTCGGATAAAACTATCGGGACTGCAGATTTAAGTCATCCTCAGATTTATCTTTTCTTTCTGCTACATAGTTTACCCTTAAATATCTGTCCTCTCGAGGCTACTCTTATTTTTTCTCTTCAATGTTTTCGTTTCTCTGTTTATTTTCCTGCTCTCTCGGATGATGAAAGTTATATTTTCTTTTACCACATAAAGTTTAAGTATCATTATTCATTAATTCATGGTGTTTTTTTTTTTCTTTTGCACGGATTCTGGACAATAGATCACTGGAATTTTTTTCCAACAAATTCTAATCCCATGTTTTCTTTTGTTTTTGCTTTTTATGATTTTCGTTTTGTAACAGCCAGTCCTTCTTCGTCTAATGCTGAGCACGGTCCCTAGTATCCCACATGTACAGAAAGCATGGGTACTTGGTGAAGCAAGGGGTGTTGTTCCAACAAAAAGTTCACAATCTTCAGGTCAACACAATAAACCACTTATGCTGATCACAACCAATTCTCTCCAGCACATACTTCACCGCTTCATACTTCTCCTTCGGTGTAGTCGAGTGAGCGATGGCTATAGAGGAAAACTGGTTGCCGTTGTGTAGCAGAACACATTTCAGTGATCACTTGCTGCTTTCAATGATCAGTCTACAATATTTGCGTTCATACTGTGGTTCTCCAATTTGAGCAGAAGCTGAGCAATATCTTCACAGTGCACCAAGTCCTTCACTATAGAGAAACAAACAGAAGTACTCTTGATGTCTGTTGCGGAAGAAGCTGATGCGAGCACCGCCAGAGAGGATTTTTTTTCCTTCAATCTGGATGCCAGCAGTTCGGCACAGTCCTTTGACAAGCTGAGGTCGCGAACAAGATCATTCAACTCCTTTTGGGAAAATGCATGTGGAGCCTCATCTTCAAGAACCATTTCTTCTTCGTCTTCATGTCCTTTAACACTGGAGGCATCTTCGTCACAAATGTCAGGAAGGTCTCCGAAGATAGGCACTGGAATGTCATGACAATGAGCTACAGGACGACGTGCTGATTGAATATCAGGATACTTGAGGCTGTTCCGGTTCTTTCTGTTGATCCCAGTCACATCAACAGCGCAGGAGTATCAGTGAGTAACATGATTTGTCGTCTCCCAGCAAACCATGGGAATTCCAAGTTCAGATTCCTCTTGCCATTGGTCCACCCTCGCAAGTCTCTTAGCATGCCTTGCACACCATGTATGGCGCCCAAGCTTTATCCTGGTAAGAAAGTTTAATACCAAAATAAGAATGGTAAACACGCGTTATGAAACTTGTGACTGGCTTTGTATTAAGCAATGGTGTATTATCCAGATATGTATCAGAACACGTCGGGCTTATTTCTGTATGATCTTCTGTCCAAAGCCATCTCATTCACCTGAAAAACAAAAATAGGTACAAATTAGTCATAAACTGGTGCCACCGCATGCCACTGCATTCCGTATTTGGCGTAACCAGAACGACAACGCAAATATTCCGCAACACACACGAAGCGAAAACACCCATACGTGCGCTGATGGAGTTTCCTATACACTTCCTAGTGCAGCTGCCCCATTAACTTTAGTTTTCATCCACCAACTTTATGTTTTGCCGCAACAATTTGTGGAAGATTTCGGGGTTTTATTACTTCAAAATGATCCCTTTTTTACATAATCACCTAGAACTATCGGACCTGAATACTTCTTGTCATCAAAATAATGATTTCCAATCAAAAAAAGTATTCGACATGGCATTTTGCCCCCCCAACTTTTTCTAAACTGCTCCACACACGCGTACATGTTAACAAAACGTAATAAACGACATGTGGCCATAGCTCAAAAACTTGACCTGACTGAGCAAAACCAATGGAATTTTTGGATTCAGCGTATCAGATTCGACCTAAATCATCTAAAAAATGCAGACAACAAATTTGCTGTTGACCAATGTTATAGGCTTTTTTTATATATGTAGGGCTTCTAGTATTTGTTGTCGTAGCTTATTTATTTCATGTGCCATTGTTTTCAACTAGAATTTTGGTTTGGAGGAGAGAGTGACTTTATATATATATATAGTTATTATTATATTATAATTAAAGCAATTATAATACGTATAATCTTTACTTTAAAATTACATTGCACTACCACAGAACTTTTCTCGCCATTGGTATTGTATTCTTACTCCTCTAAAAAAAATTAAGGTTTCGGTTTGGTTTCTTTGTTTAATGGAATATCAACTCTTTTTAGGTTATTTAATGCCAAAGCCATTTCCCTAGAAGAACAGTACTGGTACTATTTAACCCATAGTTGGGAGGATAAGGGGGTTCATACCTTTCCGAAAGGTATTTGCCCGAAAGTGAACGTAATAGCGTGACTGGAGTACGAACTCGCATACTACGAATCCGCAGTCCATCGCTTTAACCATAACACTACTAGGACACCCCCTAAAAAATTTTAGTATGAAATGCTGAGTCATGAATTTTCTTCTTATTTCTCATATTTTTTAAAACTTAATTATATTTATTTGGGATATATATATATATATATATATATATATATATATATATATATATATATATATATATATATATATGTATTTGTTGGTGGACGTGAGTGTTTATGTGTATGTTTATACGTGTGTATGGGTCTATGTATGTATGTGTATATGTGTGTGTGTGAACATCCTTATGCCTATGAAAACTATAGGTACTATAAGTACGTACAACATTGTTGATTTAAAATTTAGCTATTTCAAAATTTTTACATAAAACATGACACACCTGGTATTTTGGCATTTTCTTTATATCCATTCTAGCACTGAAATACTTTTCAAGAATTTCAGTTATGATTAATTGTTGATATTCTATGCCCATAAATATTCCCAATATATTTTCAAAACAATATGCAAAAAAATATATTAAAATTGAAAAGATAATTCGATTTGTTGAAAAAATTCGTCAGTATTGTCAATTTATTAGAACTATTTTCTTTGTTATTTTTTTTAATACTTGAAAAGAAATCAAATAAAACTGTTAGTGTAGACATTGTTTGCATGATTTGAACACGTGGTTTTCCAAGAACCCCAACGAGAACTAATGGCTGAACGCTACAGATAAAACGGCACGTAAGAGAACGTCGACTTATGCTTATGAAGGAAACGTATCGTGCTCACAATAAACGAACGGGTGTATTGTGGATAAAAAAATAATAATATCATCAAACAAAATACTCAAAAGAAATTAATGTAATCCAATGGGGAAAGGAGATTAGCTTTTTAAAGAGTTTTTTTTTCTCCTTTGCTTCTTTTTTTTCCCCTGTAAATCAATTTTGCTTGAGCGAATATTGGGCAGATTACGTTTTGTAAGTACTGCTTCCGTGACTGGAATAAGATTTCTGCATATTGTGTGATTCCAGATATCGAACTGATAAAAAGAATAAATAAATAAATAAAAAAAGCAACAACAAAAATACATACAAACAGATTAAAATATTCTTATTTATTACTTCATATGTTTTCTTTATCAGCTCTGTATTGTTTATTTGTTTGTTTATTGAGTATTCGGAAAAACAAGATCAATTGACAACTGCTATCAACATTAACTTAGATTTGTATATTCAGACTGGCTGCCTGCTAATGTTCAAACAAGTGATATTAAGTGCATTTCAAATCACCAAACTACTAAATAAGAACGTATTTACTGATACGAAATCACTTAATAATAATATATTATATGCACGTCTAGTAAGATAGGAAAGCATCTTTATTTTAAGGCAAACTACTATTGATAAAATTGGGTACGTCAGCAAGGAGTACATGTATAAATGCATTAAGAGAGAGAGAGAGAGAGAGAGAGAGAGAGAGAGAGAGAGAGAGAGAGAGAGAGTTTTAAATTATAAATGAATAGATTTTGTTAACTTGATAGATGATTTTAAGAGGATATTAGATGAATTATTAAGATTG
>OY757928.1:14975357-15107002 GCA_963585895.1 Sepioteuthis lessoniana | reverse complement strand
CTTTATGACGCGTTGAGGTTACTACGGGGGTCCGACTGAAACATATGGTTTAGTGCTACACCTCTCAGCTATTTGGAACCGTGGTGTTTTTGTTGGAGTTTTAATTTTTTTTCTTTCCATAGAACAGTTGCCTTACCAAGGATGATCAGCCTAGTATGATCTAAGATTTAGACATAGATTGGAAGATAAAGAGTTTGATAATGTATACTCCGAGAACACTAAACAGAAGTCAAAAGCTAACAGTGCTGTTCAGGTTTCGAACACATATAGCTGGGATGATAATCTATGAGAATAACCTTTACATCTTGCACCTCAAGATAGTAATATTCATGTACGTACACTTAATCGTAAATATTCGTGAGTTCAGGCGCTAGTTATTTTCCAAGGAGGATATCAAATGTATGTCTATATGGGCTGCATACTATTGATAGCCCCTAAATTTTGGAACCTGTGAACTTAAAAAGATTGCACATATTGCCTTTTCATGTAATCGACATATATCTTAATTACGTATAATGATGAAACTAGTGAATCATATTGAGGATATTGCAGTTGTATCCCTTGTTTGTCAGGTACGTGTAAAAACTGGTTATTTTGTATTGATGTCACTTTGTTACCTCAGATATATACATAAACCTTTATTTTAATGCATGTGAATTTTTAGATATTTTACATAGAGAATTCAATCATGTCCATTGTAAGTCCAAGTGACTCATTTAACGTTTTCAGTTTGTGATGATTTCAGATTTTTTTCACTATCTCCATTTCTCCGGCGTTTTTATCTTGCATTAAAGTTAGTTTGCTTTTGGCAAGAGAAGTTGCTGAATTTTTGTAGTCATTTTTGTATCACCCAATAAAACAGTCATCTTCTATTAATAAGTCAACCAATAAAAGCAACAACTATCCCCATAAAGAAGCAGCGTACTTTTGCAGTGTTTGTTTTATTCTCAATAAAATTCTACCAATATTTATTCTCTCAACATTCTAGACTATTTTTTTCCTTTTAGTAAGTCAGGGTGAAGATTCCGAGTGATGGAACACTGCTGAACATTCTTCTTCTTCTTCTTCTTCTTCTTCTTCTTCTTCTTCTTCTTCTTCTTCTTCTTATTATTATTATTATTATTATTATTATTATTATTATTATTATTATTATTCATTAGAGTTTTTAACATCAGCGTAAGCTGATTAGTATTTCCCTGGAGATTGTGTGACAGCAAGTCTCCTCAAGTCTCCAGGACTCTTCGCAGTTTTCAGTAATGCTGTTGTTTGGATCGTCTCCACTCGGGCGCCAACTTCTAAATCTTCCAGGCCCTTTAATAGTCCTTCAGTTACCGTGCCTAAAGCACCAATCATAATTGGTATAATTGTCACCTTCATGTTCCATAGATTTTTCAATTCTCTAGCAAGGTCAAGGTACTTATCTCTCTTTTCACATTCTTTCAGTTTTATTCTGTGGTCTGCCGGGACAGCAAAGTCGACAACTTTGCAGATTTTCTTTTTATTATTATTTACTGATTAGGGTTTTTTCACATCAGTTTTAGATGATGGTCTTTTACAGGAGTGACAGCAAGTCTCCTCAAGTCTCCAGGACTCTTTTCAGTATTCTTGCCATTCTCAATATTACTGTAGTTTGAATGGTCTCCACTTGTCCGCCAACTTCCACGTCCTCCAGTCTCTTTGATATTATTATTATTATTATTATTATTATTATTATTATTATTATTATTTACTTCTCAATCTAATAACATTCCTATATCCTGGCCTTGTATTTTTATTGTTTGTATCAAAGATTCCAATACTTTTTTCACTTATTGCAAACAGCATGATGTCCACGTGATTAATCTTTTCTAGAGATGTTTTAAATTTATAACGCCATAAATTTCTACGTGTATAATTGAGTGGCATCATTGCTGCTGCAAATCGTAATGGTGAGAATGCATCTCCCTGTAAGATGGTCTCTGGATTTTCACCACTGCCAGAATGTTTCCTCCTGCTCTATCTTTCACAATGCAATCTTTGACAGCTTCTGGGATGACAATTTTATGTTTTTTTCAGATGTATCGTACATTTTCTGACAATCTATACTCTAGGATCGTTGGACCATACCATTGGCCTTTTTGTAGTCAATCTAAGTTCTGGTTTCATTTTACCGCCTTACTTTGCTCTCATTGAACGAGTGCCCATCCTCTATCCTCTTGTTTCCCTGTGGCATCCTTTTAGTTCTTCAGGAAAAAAGTCTGCGGTATATAAGCGAGTATTAGGTGGAAGTTCACGTGCTGTAATAATTATCGTTCATCGTTGGGAATGGATCTGACGATCCAAGTTCAGATCTAGGACCAGGCTTTTTGCATTTCACATAGCGTTAATATCCTTGGAAAAATATGGATCTAGCTATTCTCTTTCCAGCTGTGGGTGAAATTGCAGCGCATACTAGAGTCTTAAACCTTTCTTTGGCAATGAGTCTCGGAACAGAAAAACTCTGAATTCCATCCGTTAAACTCTGCTAAAAATCCATAATCCATAAATACGATTATGGAGTTTTTGAATTCGGTACTTTTTTCAGTGTTGTTGCGAGCGATTCAATTTGTACATTCACCTTAGGTCTTCGAGTTCATGTACTTCTTTTTTCAACTTATTTATCCATTCTACTTTTCTGTTAGCATATTTTACTCCAAAATTGTTTGATTCCTTTATGTCCAGTTGTTAGTTTGTCCTTGTACATTCTCTACGTTATTTTTTTGGTTGAGTTTTCTTTCGTAATTTTGGAATGTCCTGTTTTGTTTGTATTTTTGGACCCTTTCTTCATATTTTTTAAATCTCCTTTCTTTTGGCATAATATTTTCATTCATCTCTTCTAATCGCATTATCAGACTTTTCTGCTGTTTTGTTTCGGTCTTTTCATCCCAACAATATCCTTAAGCATTTTGGCGCAATTTCTTAACCACTCCTTCTAACCTACTTTCCCATCAAGGTTTTCTATTTATGTTTGGGTTTGTCAGGGGAATATCATTTTTATAACAGATTAATTTCACTCCCGTATAAATTGGCTCATTCAATTCAGTGTTATTGCCCATTGGGATATTTCGTAATAATATGTTTAACTTTTCGCTTTCTACCTTGACAACTTTCCAGTTTTGCTTCCTGAGGGAAAATAATGAAGTCTTCTTTTCAATCATGATTTAATTTATCAACCGGATGTTTATTTTGTCTTTGGTTAATGGCCTCTTGCCTTTCATTTTTAGTGTTTCTATTCGGCTTGGCGGATCTTCTTCATATTCTTCCCGTTTTACTTGTTTTCATATTTCTTGTATTTTAATGTCAGAAAACCGAATATTTTTTAATATCTTGACCATTGTCGCTTGGTCAGCAGGTATTTTGCTTGTTTTATTAAATCTAATGGATTCTGTTTTATATACTTCTTTTTCAACATTCTCTTTACGTTGGGTTGCTTTAAGATTAAGATTAACAGTGGAATTCAGATGCGTTGTTTCCCGAGTCCATTTGTTCATTATTGGCCTTGAGTTTGGTAGTTGCTTTGGTCATTGTTTGAGTACCTGAAATTAGAAAAGCAATCATTCGTAGATGACCGTGTAGGTCTCCTATATTGGTAGTCAAGGAAGCACCTGTTGATTATGACGTGAAGACCTGTCGTCGGGTTCAAATATCGAATTTGATTAACATGTTCATTTTTCAGGGGCAGTATAATATAATTATACCAGACCCAGGTTTTTTTCATAATCTATACTCCTGTCACAGATTTAAGTGGGTAAAAATACTCCCAATTTTGAATTTACAAAGTTTTTAATTGATAAAGTTCAGTAGCAACCTACTTTTTTAAACCGTTCGATTTATGTGTTTATTCGGTACGCAAGCTACAACTTGATGAGTGGATTGGCTCATCACTGATACTGCTGTTTAATTGTATACATCCGAGCAATTTCGTGATATTCCTCTTTGTTCAGTCTTTCAAATATTCCAAATCATCTACACCATAAGTATCTGGCATTCGTTCTTTTTTCAAAAGACTTCTAATCACGCACCTCGGAATGCAAGAGGACACTGCTACTGCTAAAATATACTTTCATTTTCCCACTTTCTTTCTTTTCTTTCTTTTCGTCTCTCTTTCAATCTATCTATCTATCTATCTATTAGATCTAAAATTAAAACAATTTTCAGCATATATACAAAGATAACAATTTAAAGTGAGTTTTAACTTTGCTTCCACTTCAACCGTTTCTCTAATCTTCTAAATCTGAATATTTTAATGTTTCTTGTCAAAAGTGTTTAATCAGCTGACTTGGTATTGTGGAGAAAGCAGTTTCACTCTATGTGAGTTCACCATATCAGTTTTAACCAGTCTATTTATCATTGAGCTAATAAAATGGTTATGAATATAAACTGATATTCGATGCTAAATATACTTGAAAGTTTTTCACATATTTGGGGCATCAGTGAAGATAACACTAAAACTACCCTGTACTCTTCTAAAAATTCTATTTGTTTGTAAAAATGATATGGCCTAGATTACTCGATTATTCCTCTGGTTTCAAGTTCATCTATTGTCCTTTCAAGGCTTTTGGCGACTATTCCATGGATGTTATCAACATTTAGTATTACGATCTTCTTAATGTTCTACGGTTGGTCCTGTTACCTTGCAGGATTCAGTCATTTCAACATTAGTTTACTAGTAACGAGTTCCCTATGTTTGCGAGCAAGAAAGTACATGCAGATCATCGTACTCAAATTTTTTTGTTAAATCTCTCATTTATTCGCATGATTTTAATGTTGGTAGTGTATTGTTATTATAACAAATGGAGGGACTGATTATTACATGTGCTCCTGCCACAAGAGCAATAAAGCACTCTTATAGAAAAGAAGGTGAAACAATAAGACGCGAATAAATAACAAATACACAACAAAACAAAAAAAGCAAACATTACTTAAAACACAGACAACTTAACATTTTAGAAGATTTGATTTAATTTCTAAAATCCTGTTCTATCTTTTTTCCCAAGAATTTGTTTGCCCAGTCAGCTGGGGCTGTGGAATACACTGACAGCACCTCTGCAGAAGGGTAAGACCCCCACCTAACGAGTGTCCTAGATATGACACTAAACAATCTGATGGTGAAGTTCCAGTAGTGCTGGAGCTTTGGGGAATTCGGAGTACCCCTTCATTGCCATCGCTCCCAGGTCAACTCTGGCCCGGAGTTGTAGCACCAGATAGGGCCCTATCTATGGGTTAAATAGAACTAACAGCATACTTATGCTAAAATGAATTGTTTGAGTAAACTGAATAGCTTGAAATAGAAATGTTTTTGACAATTAAACCGAACTTACATTTAAACTGCGTGCTTATGCTTAACTAAATTATTTGAAATAGAACTGTTTTTCGATAATAAAACTGTATTTACACTTAGCTCAATTGTTACATAACTGCTTGAATAGTTTGAAATAGATATGTTTTCGACAATTAAACTGTAGCATCATCATCATCATCATCATCATCATCATCATCATCATGTCGCGATCCCTGACCCTCTCGCCACTTTTCCCAATCGTTCATCGCCTCTGGCAGGTCTTCTGGCCTACATCCCGTATCCTTCCATAGCTGCTGTATGTTCAAGCTGGTCGTCCCGCTTGTTAAACTGAATTGTTTTAAATAGAACAGATTATGTATATAAAAATGGATTTGGCGTAAATAACCTACAAAGGTTGAAATGCCATAAAACCCAACAAACCAAACCAAACCAAGAATTTATGTATAAACCTTTAATCTTTATTTTTTGAAAACTACTGACATTATTATTTGTTCGTATAAGATGTATCTAAAATGTATTGCGCTTATTAAATGCCCTAATGTAAATTTGGTTTGGTTTGGTTTGGTTTGGTTTGGGGTTATGGCATATCAACTCTTAATGGGTATTTAATGTCAAATCTTTATATATATATATATATATATATATATATATATATATATATATATTTAATTTTTTTTACACATTTTGTTGATAACTTTTTATGTAAGCCTGTACTCATTTTGGGCACACATTTAAATATTTTCCTTTTTTTCTATCTCATACGAATAATTTCATTTGATATTAATCATTTGTTTGCACACAGTCAAATGTTTTCAAGTATTACTATTTAACACTAACACTTCAATTAAACATCAGTCGTTTGTTTACACAAAGTTAAATGATCAAACAGTTCTGTTTTTAACAATTCAGTTTATCGTAAGTCACCAAAGTTAAATGGTTCCCAGTAGTGTTTTATATCACAAACAATTTACTTAAACATCAGTTAATCATTTATACGCTGGTAAATTATCAAACAGTTCCATTTCAAACAATTCATTATACTATTAGTCAAAGTTAAATTGTTTCAAGTATTTCTATGTATCAGCAACAATTCAATTAAACATTAGTCATTTCTTTACTCACAGTTAATTGATCAAACAGTTTTATTTCAAGCAATTTAATCTAGTAGAAATCATTCATTTGCACTCATTTTAAATGTCAAAGTAAACAATTTTAATGTTAAATGTTTCTATTTGACCTATTGATAGGACCTTATCAGATGCTACCGCTCTGGGCCATTGTGGAATTGGGAGCGATGGCAATGAAGGGATTATCCACATTCCCCAAAGAAGACTTAAAATCAGATTGTTTAGTATCATGATCATTACACTCGTTTGGGAAGTCTTACCCTTCTGCAGAGATGTGGCAGATATATTCTATAGCCGCAGCCTGCTGGTCCACAACAAATGTTAAAATGAAAATTTTTCTCCAAGAATTGTCAATTTTTGTTTTTGAAATCAGAATATTCAAACAGTTTAAAGTGAATCATAAATGTTTTCAAAAAGGAAATGCATAATGAAGGTCACCTATTCACATTCTATTCTTTGGATAATGATCATGATCATTAACTTCTGATAATAATCATCATCATTCAAAATATTAACAAAACTTCACTATTGCACACGTGGGCTGATTTGATAGGATACTGCAATGTTTTGACAATATATTATCAATGAAGATGTTAAGGAAACCTAATATTGATGTGAAATCAGACGAAGGGCATGTCAACCTAACACAATATCAAATTCAATGAAGTCTAGAAACTGAGATAAGAATTGATATTCTTATAGCCTGCAAAGAAAAATTAAAGCAGGTTTCGATTGTCAATAAAATTGCTTGAATCTTATTTTATGTACAAAGATATTCGTTGTTCGTCATTGAATCCACTGATCAGGATTGAGTAAAATAAAATAGGTCTTTCATATTTGTTTTTATTTTTCTTTCTTTATCATTTCTTTTATTCTATTTCATTTCTTTTTTTATTTTTTTGCGTCGATAAGATGGTTACACATTTGTGGTGTATAAAATGAAAGCTCCTTCAATAACAAAGAGATAAATATGTCGTTATATAAAATATCACTTTCTGTTTACCGATCACCAAGAATCCAATCGACATTTCTTTTTTTAAGCTCACACATTATATTGCAACAATATCTCAACATATGCATCTACAGATAGTGACAAAAATAAATATCATTTGCTTACAGAATATTCCAATTCAAGAAATGGTACATTCTGTAATATCACCATTAAATATCCGAATTCATCCCCATTTCATCGTCATTTGTTCCTCCTTAATATATATATATATATATATATATAGTCATCCACACATAGATCTGTTTCGTTCTATCAGAACTCATCCAAAAGGAGCAATTTGCTGCGAATTAAACTTTAAACGGTTATGAATCACAATTACTATTGTTTACATACATCCTTTCAACGGCTACCGAGACCTCAATTCATATATGAAGAGGCTTGCAATAAACGCTAATGACAACACGATTACTTCTTCGCTAGAGAACTCAACCTTACGGGGACAGGGGTATATATATATATATATATATATATATATATATATATATATATATATATATATATTGGGGTTATAGCTGATTTTGAGTACCCTGTAATTGTTTGAACAATCAGGTCCTCTCTCACTCAAAATGCTAGCACCTTAAAGGCCACTTCTATGATTCAAAAATAAATATTACATCTTTTTTTATATTTGAATCCATAACAATCAGTGCCAACATTAAGCTGTAGGTAGTTTAAATATAATGTTAATAAAAACTATTTGTATACTATTCACACACTTACATAAATATATATATATATATATATATATATATATATATATATATATATATATATATATATATATATATGGGACATGTTGTTAAATAACCTGGAAAGCTTGATATGCAATGAGAAACAACAAAATTCGAAGCAACCAAGTATATATATATATATATGTATATATATATATATATATATATATATATATATATATATATATATATATATATATGTGTGTGTGTGTGTGTGTGTGTGTATGTCTTCTGTTTTCACGCGCGTGTGAGTGTGTGTGTGAAGATTAGCTTTGTCTAATGGTTTAAATTTATCTCTGAGGTTTTACTTTGAGTTACTTGAAGGAATGAGTTTTCATCAGTCTGGCATATGGGCAATATTTTAAAGTTTTGATTGCTGCATTCATAAAGGTTCTTTGATATATGGAGCTTTCTATAAACTGGTTATTTAATGTTGCTTTGATGCAAAGGGATTATATTATTCAGAGCTTGTGTCGGTCCGATCAATATTACTTTACAATATTACAATATTACACACAATATTACAATATTGTGTCGGTCCGATCAATATTACTTTACAATATTACTTTACAATATTACTTTGCAATTGCAAAAGAAAATCATTCAGACTAAGTTTGTTGAAATACATTTTAAATTTAGAGTTTTATAAATGGTGTTTATTTTTGTTTTCCAAGATACTAGAATTTCCTTCAAATATACGTACTCTATATCTTTCATTTTTGAATCCTGAGACTCCTACATTGTGTTTTTTTTTCCATATTTAGATGAGGTTAATGAGTGTTTTAAGTGTTTTGGTCGTTGTTTGCTTTTAATGATTTTTGCTATTTCTAGTGTGTTTTTATTTATTTATTTATTCAGTCATTGTTTTTATGTAGTTCTCGATTCTTTTTTTTTATTTCTACGGATAGTTCTAAGGAGTTTTTTGTTGTATGTTGAGACATAGGCAAGATATTTTTCATTGCTATGTTCATTTAGGGTTCACAGTTCATTTAATAATATTTTTCTGCTCAATTGAATTGTTCATTAGTGTTGTGCGTTACCTCCTCTGGTTGGGCATGGTACGAGTAATTCTTCAGGGAGTATAATATATTATATTACTAAAACGGTGTAATGAAGGTAAAAAGAAAAAAAGTTAACCTTGAGAAAGAATTCCACGAATAAATTATGCTTCCGAAGACATTGAGTTTTTCATCTTTATACATGTTAATATATATATATATATATATATATATATATATATATATATATATATGATGTATAAATAAATTCGAAGATGATTAAAAATTAATAGTGACACCATGATATATATATATAGTCATCCACAGACAGATCTGTTTCGTTCTATCAGAACTCATCAGTGTAGTTAGACAGTATTTCCACGTAGCTGTGATCGAAAACTGATTGACTCAAACGCCAAACCAAAGCTTCTAACCATTTAGCTAGGAGGAGATATTAGCTACGAAGTACATTTTGAACGGTTATGAATCACGATTACTATTGTTTACATACATCCGTTCAAACGGCCGCCGAGATCTCAATTCAAATACGAAGAGACTTGCAAAGGCGCTAACGGCAACACGATTACTTCTTCGCTAGAGAACTCGACCCTACGGGGGTAGGGGAGTATATATATATCTATAGTCATCCACAGACAGATCTGTTTCGTTCTATCAGAACTCATCAGTGTGGCTAGACAGTATCTCCCCGTAGCTGGGATCGAAACCCGGTTGACTCAAACGCCAAGGTAAAGCTTCTATATATATATTTGAAAGAGGAGACAACCCATGGTAGCTGCAGTTGCTCGTCAATATATATACAAAAATTATATACATATACATATCACCGATATCATGGTATCGTTATAAATTTTTAAAGTCATTTTCGAATTTATTAATATATGTATATATATGATGTATGAATGAATTAAATATATATATATATATATATATATATATATGAATAGATTTGAAGATGACTAAAAATGAATAACGACACCATCATATCGATGATATATATATATATATATATATATATATATATATATATGTATGTATATATATTTGAAAGTGGAGAGAGACCATGGTTGCTGCCAGTTTCTCGTCAATGTATATACAAAAATTGCTCAGTCATCTTGCCTTATGGTCAATTCGCACTTTCGCGCTAATACCACTAGTTTTGGGATTGTTTGGTGAGTATATATATATTTAATATATATGGGGGGTTGAAACATTGTCCGCTGAATATATTGGTAAGAAATTCTCACCATGTGCCGTTATCCCGATATGTAAACTTATATTTATATTTGTATATATATATCTCTGTGTGTGTGTGGGGGGGTGGAGACAAACAGACACAGAGACAGAATGAAGGAGAAGAAAATATGAGAAATTAGAATTAAATGTATTTATTCATCCAACTTCTCCACTATAGCAGAATATTAAACAGATTACAGCGTTTTATTCTACGTGAGATATTATCTTACTTAGTCTAGAGAAACCTTCTTGCCCAACAATTTATACATACCTTTTTAGAAAGGGAGATAGATTCATGCCTTTTTCCTGGCTAAGAACGATTCATCAATCATTTGAACACCAATGACCGATTCCTATTTCTTTAGTCGATGACCGTTACGCTAAGTGCGCCTTCTTAAATTAAATGTATCCTTATGTACGTATGAAAGAAATATCTCTCTTACACATACAAGCAGGCGCAATTATACACACATACAAACATGCGAACACTAGAATAAATATGCACGCCCATATATATATATATATATATATATATAAATTTCAATATATATATATATATATATGGGGTGGGCTTTTATACTGATGCTCATGTCTTGAAAAAAGCACGGTAAGTATCGCTGCAGGTCACGTTCCCTCAGCTACACTCACATATTTTCCCCTTTCGCTTCGGGCATTTCTTTCAGTTTCACTGGCTTTGCAATCCGCTGCAGGAATCAAAATGGATTGGCGCAGTGACCTTCTGTCATCTGTACGTCTCACTTCGTTCTTCACCGGTCCGTAACCTGCTCGAAAGCGACGTACTCTTGTCCGGCATATTTGTATGTCTTTGTGGTTGGTGTGGTGAGAGTAGGAAGGAAGATGGGTGCCTTTCAACTTCAACTTACCTCATCCCTCACTCCACTTGGCACACACCTACGAGGCCCGGGAAAGAGGGATCCACCCCGGGTTATACTTTTGCCTTTTTCCCATGGAAACGTCAGTCAGCAAACGGCCTTGAGCGTCACATTTCTCTCCTTTTAACGTTGCTCACTTTCCCACGTTCTCCTCTCACTTTACATTCCCACAATTCTTTTCCTTTCCTCCTCTCTCTCTCTCTCTCTCTCTCTCTCTCTCTCCCTCTCTTTTTCTCTCTCTATCGGTCTATCTCTCACTTGTCTCTACTCATCTATAGCTCTGTCATTTTTTTTGCTCCAAATTTTCTTATCTTAAGCCTTTCTCCCAACCTATCATTCATCATCTTCATTCTATTCTAAGCTTGTGGGTTGTCTCACAGATTTCCTTCCTCTCCTCAAACAATTTCAATTTCGTAAATAAAGCATTATCATAATTCAAAAAATTGTTGAACTAGTACGAGGTGCATATGATAAGATTCCATACTTTTTTGTATGGGCATTAAAAAATGTCGTAAACTCTTGAAAATTCAGTATGCTATTTGTATGCATCTTATAAGATGACTGACCAATTTTCATGATTTCAGCTTCAAATTAACAGCTACAGCAGGAATTGGAATACACCCTACTAAAGCCAGATTGTTACAGCTGGTGAAATTCAAAAATGCAATCTGACACTTTAGAAGAACGATGTGCAAGAAAATTCTGTTTTAAACTTGGAAAAAATGCCACAGAGACGTATAGGCTTCAGACTACGTTCCGACCATCTCGCATGAATCGAGCATCAGTTTTTGTGTGGCATAAGAGATTCAAGGAAGGCAAGGAGTCTGTGAGGGATGATGAGCGGTGTGGGTGGAGTACGGAAGTCAATACACCAGAGTTGATTGGCCAAAGGGTTAGGGTTAGGGCTACTATGTTGAGGTTTTAAGAGAATTCAGGAAGAGATTCCGTCGGAAGAGGCCAGTACTCTTCAAAGTTAGTCAGTGGCATTTTCACCAGGACAATACACCAGTCCACAACTCCTCCCTTCTCACAGACTATTTGACTAAGATGGGCATGAAGACACTTCCTCAACCTCCTTATAGTCCAGACGTTGCTCCCTGTGACTTTTGGTTATTCCCTAAACTCACAGGCTGTCGTTATGAGACAATTGAGGAGATGAAAGAGGCTGTGACAAAGATCATTGACAAGCTCACACAATAGGACTTCCATGGGGCCTTTTCGAAGTTGTTGTAAGTGTGCAACAAGTGCATTGCAGCCGGAGGAGATTACTTCGAAGGGGACTCGAGTTTCATGTGTGTACTATCAATAAAAGTGCCCATACGAAATGGAAATGCCACTAACCCGATTTCTAAAGTGTCCTCACGTCCAGATTGCATTTTTGAAATTCACCAGCTTTGACAATCAGGCTTTAGTAGGGTGTATTCCAATTCCTACAGTAGCTGTTCATTTAAACCTGAAATCATAAAAATTGGTCAGTCATCTCTGAAGACGTATAGCAATACCATACTGAATTTTCTAAAGTTTATAACAATTTTAAATGCCTGTATTAAAAAAAAGTCTGGAAACTTATTGAAGGTACCACGTAACTCTGTGATTGGCCGGGACAACAAAGTTCACTATATGGTAGGTTTTCTTTGATTCTTGTTGATTATTCCTTGCTCTGGTCGTCTGACGGAACTTAACTAATATGTTTGTATCTCAAAATCCTAGTGCGTCTCATTCTCCAGGACGGATTCTGTGTTGTGCATATACCACTGTTGAAACAGTCAAATTAAAATTTTTTGAACAATTCCCAGATGATCCCCTTCCTACCCAATCATGACTAGTTTTATACTCTTTTTGCACTAATATGCTGCCTTCGCTTATTATAAGATAAATCGATTTATCTCGATCACCACACAAATTTACGTTTACTAATTTGTAACGTCTAATCTATTTTCGCTTTAACAGAGTTGCTCCTGATTCTTATCATTATTCTAATCCTTTAGAGTTTTTCGACCAGTTTTAAGTGAAGGCTAATTGCTGAGTTCGGGGTGAGAGTAGGTCTCCCCCTTCTCCCTAGTTGTTGCGTTCTTGTTGGTGAACGCTTGTAATATTAAATAAAGGATAAACTACGATATGAGAGGAAATAGAGATATATTCTCAGGAAAAAGTATATACAATAGAGAGACTATTAGTAGACAAGAAAATAGGATTAGTGAATACAGAATAAAGATATAGTCCAACGATAGTATTGTAAGCAAGTAAGGTGATCTATGCTATCACCAGTCTCCAGCGCTGTAATGCTATTCCTATAAGAAGCTGCTCCTCATCTTCTAGTCTGCCCTGGTATTAGTAGCTACTGCTATATATGCCAGATGGACTAGTTCATAAAGTGGAAAAAGGTGGGTGATACCCAACACTATTATTCCTCAAATAATTCTTGGTGATCTTAACAGCACTGCCGTCTGAATAGTCTCAATTCCCCAACTGATTTTCACTTACCCCGTACCCCTTTTTAAGCCCTTAGAGACTGTTCTATGTGAACCATTTGAAATCGGTATCACCGCCATTTTTATTGTTCACATTTTTTTCAGCTCTCTGGTAGAGATCCGGTATGTGTCTGTTGATTCGCTTTATTTTATTTTGACTTAGTGGTCCGCTGGAACAGGGAATCAACTAGAAAACAAGATGTTTTTATTCAATTGAACCTAGTTCTGGTCTTCTGTCTGGGATTAGATGATATTTTTGAATCTCAATAGCAAAGAGATGTTTATGCATCTCATATCTGAAGAAAGATTCTCATTTGGACCCATACTCTTTCAGAAGCATCAAATTTTCATCTCTTTCATGATTGCTATTATACAAAGCTTTGATCCGTATATAGACCTTTGGTGCAAATATAGTGCTTTGATCCAAATATAGATTTGATCCAAATATCGAACTGTAATCCAAATACAGAGCTTTCGTCCAATATTGAGCTTTGATCCAAATATAGAGCTTTAATCCAAATACGGAACTTTGATCCAAATACTGAACTTTGATCCAAATACAGAGCTTTGCTCCAAATATACAGCTTTGATCCAAATACAGAGCTTTCATCTAAATACAGAGCTTTGATCGAAATATACAGTTTTGGTCCAAATATACAGCTTTGATCCAAATACAGAGCTTTGATCCAAATATACAGCTTTGATCCAAATATAGACCTTTGATTCAAATACAGAGCTTAAAAATTCATTGGTTTCAGTTAGCGTCGGCTCATTATAAAATGCTAATGGTATCTATGCAATTCCAAGGTAAACTTTTTTTGTGAATTGAATAACCATGACCAGAAAATCCGGCGAACACCTACGCATGACTTACGGTAAAACTGGACAGGTTTTTCGACCTTATTAGATCTAATCATCAGTGTATACCGTGATCTCCACCACTGGAGATCGAACCAGTGACCACAGTGTTACCGTATGTCGTGCGCCGGATTTTCTGGTCATGGTAATTCAATTCACAATATAAAATCCTCTACTTAAAAAAGAAAAAATGTACATCTAAACTTTTTTGTTGTCTTTTGTTGTTTATTTTTTTTGGTTTCTATCTTTCTCGACTTGATCGTTATTTTTATTGAGCGTTCAGATATTTCGTACACATAAATAATTGTCATAATTCTTTTTTTTTATCATTATATTATTATATATATTATCATTATGTTATTTGCTTTTCAAAATTCATCGTGAAACTAGATGGAAATTGAGGCTTTATAATTATCTATCTCTTACTCTCTCTCTCTCTCTCTCACTCTCTCACGCACACCCACACATTCTCTCTCTCTTTCTTTCTCCTTCTCTGTCTATCTATCTATTTATCTAGCGCTTTCTATTTCCATATATATATATATATATATATATATATATATATATATATTCACTCTCGCTGCCTTTCATATCCCTGGAAGTATTCTACTGGAGCTTCGACTCTGACGGGGTGTCGTAATCCCCCGGTCTCTTACTGGGGACATGTTTTTATCGTCTAAATATCCACTCATCTGTAGATGACCCAAATAAGCAAATCATGGAAACGAAATAAAAGAAGTTAACTTTAACCCAACAATATAATCCTTGTATAGTTTCCTTATGATTTAAGAAATCTATTTATTAGACTATATTAGTTTTCCAATTGAGTTTTCTTTTGAAAATTACGCTTACATTTTTAACTTCTGATAATTTTTCTTCTGGATTAATTCATTATTATTCGGGTTTCGTCTTTTGTGCCCAAGATTTATTGCTATTAATTTAGATTATTTGATACTCCTCTAATAATTCTTTCCCTTTTAAGTTACGTCTAGTTTATCTTTTTTCAACTTATTTATTTTCTAACATTTGTCTTGGGTTTTTCTCACTTTTTTTTTTATTTTCCTTGGGAAAATTCGTGTTGATTAATCTTACTAATTAATTCTTATACATTTTTTTAAAAACTTTTCTCTATCCCTCTAACCTGGCTTTTTATTCTGTATCTTATTTTCTATTTTTTTTTTTTTGTTAGTTTTAATTTTAATTCAATTTAATTTAATTTCTGCCAGTTCTTTTCGATCTGTTTTTATTATCAACTCCAATCATGGTATTTATAAAACTTACCTTAACAGGATTTGTTTTTAATGAAACATTTCTGTAACTTGTTTTTTTCTCCTTTTACGTGATCAGCTTTTCTCCTTCGGCTCAATTGTTCTTTTTTTCTCTATCTTTCTTTTTATTTTTTTATTTTTTACATGTCTCTTTCTTGGCTCAGCTTCTTTTTTTATCTTTTTTCCTGTTCTTTTTCATCTCTCTTCTTCTTCGGATATTTTCTTATTTTTCTCTCTCAAAGTTTTCTTTCCTTGATCTTTGTAAATTTTTTATATTGGTTCTTTATGTGTTTTTTGTGTATTTTCATTTCATTCTATATTTTCTTTTTTGCTTTTTTTCTTATCTGACTAGAGACTTTTTTTCTAGTATTCTAGTCTTTTTCTAATCAATATTTTCGTATGTTATTTCTTCTTTCTTTTAGTTATTTTTCCTCATTGCTAATGTGCTTCTTTAAAATTCTTTCTTAAGATAGTTTTTTTTTCTTTTACCCGATTATCTTTTTCTTTCTGTCCCCGTACTTTTTCTTGGTTTCTGTTTATTTTCTTCTTTTTTTTCCTTCTCTTCTCTTTCCTCCAACTTTATGAATCTTTTTATTTAAGATATTTCTTTCTTTCGCCTCTTTTGGTTTATATGTTTATTGTTTCATTATTCTTGTTTTTGTTCATTTTGTTCTTCTTCTTTAGGTTGTTGTTGTTGCTGTTGTTGTTCTAGTTGTTGCTGTTGTTGTTCTAGTTGTTGTTCTTGTCGTTGTAGTTGTTGTTGTTGTTGTTGCTGTTGTTGTTGTAGTTGTTGTTCTTGTTGTTGTAGTTCTTGTTGTTGTTGTTGTTGTTGTTGTTGTTGTTGTTGTTCTTCTTCTTCTTCTTTTTCTTCTTCTTCTTCTTCTTCTTCTTCTTCTTCTTCTTCTTCTTCACCCATCCAATCCATTTTTATACATCCATTTTCTATTTTAATCCTTCTCTTCATCATCATAATCTTCCTTTCGTCTATTCCTTTCACTGTTTTTAATGGATCTCTCTCTCTCTCTTTCTCTAGCTCTCTCTCTCTATCCCAGGCGCGCGCGCACACACACACACACACACACACACACACACACACACACACACACACACAGACGAATAACGAATACACTACTTAACTTTTTTCAGTCCTTCGTCTGTATCGTATTTCAGACCCACTCCTACCCGATTATTTTTCTTTTCCCTTTTATTGTTTTCATTCTTTCATTTTCAATTTTCTTTCCGTTCCCGCTTCTTACATTTTCCGGCATTTTGCTGATCCTTACTATTCCCTTTATCTTTCTTCTTTTGCTGTTATGTTCGATTTTTTTTCTTTTTCCTGACTGACCGCGATCAAAGACTGACTTAGCATGACTTTTCGACTAATGTAATTTTTGGGGCCAAGATTTTCACCTCTTATTTGTCTCCCATGTGTCATTTAGAGACAGTGATAGACAGCGCGTAGAACAAAAATAGATCTTTACATTAAAGCAATGATTCATGGCATGAGGCAAAGCCTGACACGTAATGAAATTTACAAGCACATTTCTATAGCTTTGCGATTAAAGTATTGGAATGCTGGTCGAGAGGTTCTCGTCGAACGAGAAAAAAAGAAAAATCTGGCATTATTAAATCCATAAAAAACACTGTAAATAAAAATGTTAAGTGTATGAGAAATTTGCAGTCTTTGTGTTTTCACGTGTTTTCTTTTTTTTTTTTTAGACCGATACATTCTTCGGTCTACCTAAAGTATATTTTGTATAGTGTTGTCTTTTAGTGTCGTTTTATATTGTAAATATGCATTTTTTAACCATTAAGAAAGAAATATTCACAACGAATGTATAGAACTGATGACTGGGAGTCTTCTGTTGCCTCAGAAATAAACGCTGACACGATTGTTTATAAAACTTATGATAAATGAATAAATAAATATGTTCAATGAATGTGTACTTACCGATCTTTCTGTCTTCACATATTTTGTTCCTCTACAATAATTTTTATACTGGCATAATCTTCCACCTTAGTCAAGACAATATTTTATCTGGTTATCTGCAAACGTTGCTTTGTCTTAGAAAATGCTTTTTCCAATCGCAGAGAATAATGGCGAATGCATCAATCAAATGTTGTCTGAAAAACAAGAGAATAGTGTTTGAACACAAAATAATGAGAATTATTCATTTTAAGTCTTCAAGAGAAAAATCACTTAATAACATTTATTTTCTGAAATGAAAAATGTTATTAATTGTGTATTCTTTTCAGTAGATTTACTATTGCTTTGTAGAAGTTTGATTCTATTCATAAAAAAATGTCAGGTTAAAAATATGGCTAACTTTGCTAAAAATTGTAATTTTCCTGCTGAATCATCGATTACCAATCACCCTAAGAGGCCATATTTCAAAAACTACTTCCAAGAAGCAAATTTTTTTTCTATTTCATTATTTCCTATCATTATTTTGAGAAAAGCTTCACGGGAAATTATTTTCTAAAATAAGGTAAGATAAACTTGTAAATAATTTACGAGGATCATTAAATAAGTTTCCAGATTTTTTTTAGTATGGGCAGTTATTGATAGTACACATATGAAACTCTAGTCCCTTTCGAAGTAATCTCATCCGGCTGCAATGCACTTGCCGTACCGTTCCCGCAACTTCTGGATGGCCCCATGGAAGTCCTCTTGTGTGAGAATGTCAATGACCTTCGTCACAGCGCCTTTCATCTCCTCAATTGTCTCATAACGACAGCCTGTGAGCTTAGGGAATAACCAAAAGTCATTGGGAGTACGTCTGGACTATAGGAAGGCTGGGGAACTGTTTTGATGCCCATCTTGGTCATGTAGTCTGCTGCAAGGATTGAGTTGTGAACTGGTGTATTGTCCTGACACGATTTGAAGAGTGCTGGCCTCTTCAGATGGAATCTTTTCCTAAACTCCCTTAAAACCTCAACGTAGTAACCCTAACCCTAACCCAAACCCTTTTCTTTGACACATTTCCAAACCCACTAGACATCGAATTCATTTACAATAAGCTAAATAATTAACGAAATAATTAACGAAATCTCAATTAACACTTTTGCAGAGCTCAGTATACAATGACTGAATCGATTTCTGAGGGGTAAGACTCCCACCTAAAAAAAGGTGTTCCCCAAATTATGACAATAAACTACATACGATGGTGAATTTTCGGTACAGGAGATCTGGGGAATCCAAAGTACACAGACATCGTTATTATTCCCTGGTTAACTCTATACCAGAGAGTTAGTATTTATTATGGTCCCACCTATAGGTCAAAAAGATATTTAAAAATTGACTGGAATATTTTGCGCCATGTAACAGTGAAATTTTTGTATCAAAGATTTGATACAATTGAATTATTCGTTAATATGAAGAATAATTGAAACCAGTCAACTATGTGTAAATTATTTGTATTAGATAGGAATACCTGAAACCATCTGCTAACGCTGGTATGAAAACTCGAAAATGAGTAAATAATAAGAATTGTATTTTTCCTTTCAGCACAAGTAAACTTGTTTGATGATAAACAAACTTTCGAAATATATGATTATAAACAAATAAACGAATATATGTGTTACATAGCGATGATATGGCAACGTGAAACGTACATGGAATGTTCATAACATTTATACATAGAACATAGGAATCCCGAAACACGAAAACAATTACGACTTCTTAGTTCAGCTACGAAACTTTTTTTAATTATCATTGAGTTTAAAGGTTCTTCGACATAAGGAGAGAGATATACATTCTTTCTATTCTGGCTTTTTCATCTGCCCCCTACCCCCAATCTCGTGCGGCGCCCGTAGCGCGCAAATTCGTCTGGCCTCTGCGAGCCGCAAAAGTCGACCCTTCTCGTTCGGTGTCAAGTTCTCAACTCAACAAACTGACTTTTTCAAATCTCCCACAATCCTCCCCGCGCTTCCGGTGCATGTCGTCATTCGCATCCCCCTATCTAGGATTTTTATTTTGACATCTCTGAATGACACGCCCGCCCCGCGAGCGGGCGTGAACATCTGCGTTCATCTTGCAACTAGCTAACCCATGCACTGGCCCGAAAAGGTTCTCAGCCTGACTAAACCAAAAAAGAATCAAACGAAATCCCTCGGCCATTATATTACATATGTACATAAGTATTTGAATGGTTGGATTTTTCCAAGAGAATCTGGAGTTCTTCAGACAAGAGCCCGGTTATAGTTGGAAATAATCCTAAATTTTTCTAAACTGATAACTAAAATTTTCTCAATTGATCTCCAGCAAGATTCATAAAAATTCAATGGATTAGAAATACGTAAGAAAAGAAAGTTGAAATTAGTATCGCTTCTTTTAATGATATTTACCCAACCCCTCCGCTCGGGCAGGATATGACACAAGGTCGATTTTTTAAGCGGAGTTTAACAGGTTTGAATTCAGAGTTTTCCTTCTCCTAGACTAGTTGCCTCACGAAGGCTGAAGAACCTACTCTGCCCTACTATTTACCCATAGGAGAATAATTGGATTCATACCTGGAGGGAGAATAATTGGATTCATACCTGGAGGGAGAATAATTGGATTCATACCTTTCTCAAGGGTATTAGTGCTATGTGAAATGCAATCAGTCTCGTCCAGGATTTTAACTCGTATCGCCGTGTCCAATTCCTACGACGATAACCATTACTCCACGGGCACCTCCGATAACCATTACTCCACGGGCACCTTTTTTAATACATAATTTCATTCGCTTTCATTCGTTTTAACTTCAAACGATCAATCACATAATAAGCGATTGCTTTAAGTAAGTCAAAAAGTGTAAGAGGCGAGACCCGACTAGGTGGGTAAGATTATCCACAAGGAATTGAGCAAGATTTTAAATTTGAACATACGAACAAATGGTATATGCACAACCCAGATTATTTCCTGGAGAATGAGATGTACAAACTCCTTTGAGATTTAGAGATACAAACGGATCACCTAATCTCGACCAGACGAACAGACCTAGTGATAAACAACAAAAAAAGAGACCTTACCGAATTGTGGATTTTGATGTCTGGCAGACAACAGAGTAAAATTGAAAGAAAGCGAAAAGAAAGCTACGTACATGGACCCTGCAAGGGAATTAAAAAGTACTGAGGAACATGAAAGTGAAGGTGATACCATTTGTAATTGGTAGAGTCAGCAGAGTACTGGTACAATGATCGGAGAGCTATGAAATAAGAGGACGAGTTGAGGCCTTCCAAACTACAGCATTATTGAGATCGTCAAGAATACGGAGAAAAGTCCTGGAGACGTGAGGAGACTTGCTGACGCCCATACTCGAGTAAGAAACCATCTCCTAAGGCTGGTGGGAACTTGTTTGATATAAACAAACTTTCGAAATATATGATTATAAACAAATAAACGAATATATGTGTATACGTATTTGAATGGTTGGATTCTTCCAAGAGGATCTGGAGTTCTTCAGATAAGAGCCCGGCTTTAGTTGGAAATATTCCTAAAATTTTCTAAACTGATAACTGAAATTTTCTAATTTGATTTCCAGGAAGATTCATAATTCAATAGATTAGATATACGTAAGAAAAGAAAGTTAACATTTTTATCGCTTTTTTTAGTACATAATTTCATTCGCTTTCATTCATTTTCACTTCAATAATAAGTCAAGCCAGTCCAATTTCGTCATTACCTCGTTTGCTAAATCAGAGCACTCTCTGCTCTCGTCTTCCTTTAGTAAAACAATACCAAATGACAGTATGTGTATTTGTGCGGACTCAAAAACAAAGACATTTTAATATATCGCCGAAAGTTTCAACTTCAGCTTATTCTATTCATTGATTTTACTGATTTGTTAGCTCTATAAAAAATTGGGGATGCATAACCAATTGAATATACTGTTTTAATACGGGGACATTTTCAATCGACCCCTGGTCTTATTAATAGAAATGCAACAACCAGTAAAGGCTGGATTTATTTGGCGCCGTTTCTTTTCTTCAAAAATGAATGAATCGATTTAATTAAACTATTCCGATGGACAATATCAGGGTGAAAATTGGTTGATCATAAAAGATGGGCTTTGTTGATATCTAAGAAGCAGAACAAACGAAATGAGTCGGTGGGAGAGAGATTTTTACGACTCAATTGCTATAGATAAAGAACTAGAAAACATGGCTGTAATAATGGCCTAATGCTATGAGACAAAGGATCCGAATTGTCTTCAATAGTGGTTATAAATACTGAGTTCAAATATGAGTAAACAAAGTGTCCATTAGTTTTGAAAGATACTGTGATTTGGCGGGAAGTTGAATTAATCCATCCTAAAGTAGAACAAATCATCACATCTTCAAAGTGCACTATCCATTTCTTTTATAATGTGATTGTGTCATCAGCCGAAAATGCTTTTTCTGTAGAACTGATTATAATGTCTTTCTCTCTAACTCGGCACTCAGGGACACAAATGCGCATGTGCAGACACATTTGGGAATTAGATGAGATTAAATCGCATTTCATTTCACTCGATTGAATAATTTCCCTCTAGTCAATATCTCTATAAGCGGAGTGTGTGCTTTGAATAAGATATAGGTTTATTCGCTTTCTAATACCTAGCCGTATCACCTTGAGGTTAAATAACATCGTATAGGCACAAGTAAAATCTGCAGACAGAGATATGGCATAGTAAGGGCACGCGAAATGAACCAGGCATGTTTTTTGCTGGTATATCAAGCTATTTTTTATATAAGAATATATATATATATATATATATATATATATATATATATATATATATATATATATATATCATTCAGAAAAAACAACAAACCGGTCACATTAGGATTATAAATTTATTTCCATCCTGTTATGCGTTTTTGAAAAATCCAAAAACACGAAAAAAAATTAACAGAACTTCTTCAGATCTTATGGATAAAATAATTCAAAAACGCTTAACAGGATGGAAATAAATTTATAATCCTAATGTGACCTGTTTGTTGACTTTTTTTATTAATGAAATTACTGCTCTGTAATGTCTGTTACATTGAGCTCTTTACCAGGGAAATTTAAATGTTCACTCTTGAATAGTTTTCTTGTCCTGAAGGAATTACTCCTAACTCCGGTTTAACAGGACTAAATAATTCTTATATATATATGTATATATATATATATATATATATATATATATTACGCTTTGCACGTGTTATGATATGTATCCTGGTAAGAAATGGACACAGCGAGCCGTGTTCAAATTTTGGACGAGTTTGTTTTCATTTCACAAAGCGTGAATAACACTGTTAAAGGTATGCATCCAAATATTTTCCCATCAAATATGGGTAAATAGGTAGACTATTTAAAGGAGAATGATAAGGGGCCTGAGGGAAAGAAAGCGCCGAATACAAAACTTTTAACTTCCACTTAAAATGTAGAACTTGTGTCACTTCCAGCGAAAGGATTTATGCTGATGGGGTAGGAAGCACACACATGCAAACACAAATACATACACACACACACACACTTATATATATATATATATATATATATATATATATATATATATATATATATATGTGTGTGTGTGTGTGTTTGATTTAATACAACACATACTTTTCGTTAATCTATAATATCTCTTATCCCTTCAAGTTTTCAAGAATTCATAAAGACGCCGTATTTGTCCATGGTTCTTTTTGTCCCAAATTAAGACTTCTTTGGAGGAACGAATACTGAAATGACAAAAAAAAAATGACAGGTAATATACATTTATATAAACTACTTGGGGAAAAATACTGCGCTGATTTGAATTCATTCCATGCAGAAATCAAACGACTCATTCAAAATCATGGACGGATCAAAGATGAAAAAGGCAAACAGGAAGTGCTTCTCCTATTTAATCCTCTTTAAAATAGTGTTTCTCTCTCTCTCTCTCTCTCTCTCTCTCTCTCTCTCTCTCTCTCCCTCTCGCTCTCACTCTCTTTTATATATATATATATATATATATATATATATATATATATATATATATATATCTTGCTCCTTAGAGCAAAAATCGAGAATAATATACGATCAAATATAAAATAAAGCTGTAGACCAGAAATAAGAATGGAAGAAAGTAATTAAATAGAAACAGCGCTAAATCCAAGCAAGTTTCCCCTCTTTTGCATAGGGAAGGCTGCCTGGACCTTATATCGATAGATTCTAAAATTTTGTGAGGGAAAGCAGAGTGAAACTTGCTTAAGATGAACACGACAACACTAAATTTGTTGACGCTATATGATACATGGCCAACACGCCTTCACTATCGTATATCTCTGTGTGCATGTGTGTGTATGTGCATATTAATGTGTGTGTGTGTGTTTATGTCTGTATGTAAGTGTATGTGTGTGTATGTATCAGTTACAATGCTTGAATCTTCATGTATTTGAAAAAAATTAATCACCAGAAAAAAATGTTGATTAAGAAGGACGAAGATTAATCAATTTTTATCTGTTCATTAAACAATTGTATTTACATTCCTCTCGTTACTTGTGTGACATTAAAAATTCTCATATGGCTTCATCTTACATTATTGAGAAGAATTTGTGTGCTTTCTTGATTTGAAAATAATTTTTCTTTTATCTTTATATATATATATATATATATATATATATATATATATATATATATATATATATAATTATTAAATAATTAAAGATAATCACATAATTATTTTATTTATAGTTTAGCATCGGCTTTCATAAGGCCCAGAGTATAAAAATTATTTTAATATAACAAAATATATGAAAAGCTTATTCTAATCTTATTGTGTTTTTTTCAATTCAAATTAGTTCACTTGAGAGATTAGTGAAAACAAAAGCCCTAATGTCAACCACTATGAATGAAATTAGATTAGTGCTCGGACTCTTTTCTTGGTTGAGAGGAAAGGAGAGGAAACAAAACACAATGCATTTTGTACTTCATCGTTTGTTTGTTAGTTTGTTTGTTTATTTGTTTGTTTGTTTTATGGCATATCAACCTTTGTAGGCTAATTTAATGCCGAATCATTGTTATAGAAATAAACATTTCTATTTCAAACAATTCAGTTTAGCGTAAGTACAATTTCAATGTCGTAAACAGTTTCATTTCAAGCAATTCAGTTTAGCAAAAATACGCAGTTTAAATGTCAAACTGTTTTGCTTCGAGCTATAAAGTTTAGCATAAGTACAGTTTAGTTCTATTTGACCATTAGATAGGACCCTATAAGGCCCTAACAATCAGATGATATTGAAGGGGTACTCCACATTCCCCTAAGCTCCAGAGTTACTGAAAACTCACCATCAGATAGTTTAGTGTCATATCTTGGACACTCGTTGAGGGGGTCTTAGTACTCAGAAGGAAGCAGTCATTACATTCTACAGCTCCAGCCGAATGGGCCACAGGACACTCGTTAGAGGAATCTTACCGTTCTGCAGAAAAGCAGTTGGAGTATTTTACAGCCCCAGCCGATAGGGTAAACTTCATCTTCAAGTAAAAGGATAAGTGTACAACTATTTCAAAATTGTATTCTCAAAAATAAATTTGAATGAAAAAAATATCATATTCAATCATAATTTACAAAAATACTTTTATTTTTGTTTAAGAAGCATATAATGATTGATAATTTAAATGCCATATCAGGGTTATTTTATACTATGAGGCTAGGGAATTGCGTTCATTATACATTTGTACATTTTATTTACTAATTATGTGTAGTTCTTTAAGTGGTTTGTCGACAGTTATATAATATCAAGTATTCTGATCTATTCAAAATAGTTTCCAAACAGTTGGATGGCTTCAAAATACCGATCTAATATTAATATTGATAAACACAAAATCTTAAGTAATCACTTATATTTAATCCTAATCATTTCTTTGCACGCAATTATACTGCTTCATGTCACATATGATAATCATTGATAAACAATTATAACTATATGTAACAATTCTTAATACTAATAATTCATTATTTATGATCAAATATTATGTTTGAATATATATATATATATATATATATATATATATATATATATATATAAGTAAAGTTGGCGAAATTAGTCGGGGGTGACCCGAAGGCTCCCTTTTCGATAGCTACTACCCAAAGGTGTAGGGGAGGGCGCTACTCTATTCCTGGGATTTTTCTCTTTTACCCTTGATCCTCACCTTATAATGCTATAGTGCTAAGCAAGACGGCATAAAGTACCATTTTTTTTTAGTCTTTGGTATGACTCGACCTGGGATTGAACCCCGATCTCCCGGACTATTGGCGATATATATATATATATATATATATATATATATATATATATATATATATATATATATATATACTTTTTAACCAAGGAGGAAATCGTAAAAAGTATAACTACCCGTGTCAGAGTAGGCCTGTTAAAAATAGCAATGTAGACATTTTCTTCCATAAGGTGAATTAACATTCAGCAGATCTCCAGAACTGAAACCTCAGCATTTCATACAATTTTGTCCCATACCTAGAAGACCCCATATTTTGGAGGTTTTTACCTCGCGGCAGAGGTTAAAATCAGCGTATGCTACGACTTGCCAACAGGGAGTTTTGTAAGTTAAAACTTGATTTAAATTGACTAAAATAAACAACCATTTATTTACGTTAAAACCAAGAGTCAATCCTTTCCTTTCTATTAATTGTCATTGTAAAAGTCGACTTTAATTTTTGCCAAAAATGTAAATCTTCAAAATTCGTATCATTCTTAGTCTAGTCAATCCTCCGTCCTTTTTTTTTTATATCCTTTTATATTGACTGGCTCTTCTAGGTTCTTTCTTTTCTCTCCAGTTTTCTGCAATTTTTCAATCTCCTTTATTTTCATTGCTACATCCGTTCAGTTGCGCCCAACTGATTTTCTCTTTTTACCCTTACAGGCACTCAAATCCCCAACCCACAATTATATTCCCAACTCCTATTCATTTCAAAGCATTCTGGTTCTTCTAGGTTGCCGTTTTTGTTTTGATTCAAATTCATGCAGACTTAAGCGCTTCTGTTCCTTCCAACATTGTCTCTCAACATCACGTACTGTCAGCGTCAGAGCCACACCCTTTCAATAACCAAACCCGATAAAACCTGTCGGTGTTTAAGGCCGTCGACTTGTGCATATGCTTGTGTCAACCCTTCACCTCAATGTTACATAGAGACTCGTGCTGGGGGCCCGAAATTCGCCCCCAGCGTCGCCTGCAGGAATAAACACTTTATTAGGCATTACAGATTTTTTTTTTTATTTAAATAAAATCACATTCACTGTACATTCCAACGTTGACCGATGCTTTAACTCGTCCCTTACCTTTCAATGTGGATTTACTTCTTTTCTTGATCGCGTACGTGTTCTATCAGTTGCCATTTTGTTTTCCACCCCTCAAGATATAAGCCTTTCTATACTTTCTTCCGATTAAATTGTCCTTCCTTTCCAGTTGATTCTTTTTCGTTCGTTATTGTTTCTTATTTTATGTTTCTTTCTTTGTGCAGTTTTTTTTTTTGTTTCTTAAGTCGTGTTCCTCTAGTGCATTGCGACCTGCGTTCATAAACTTATTCTCCCTGCTTGCTTTTTCCAATATTGAAGTCTAAAAGTCGGATATCATTTTGACGCCAACAATGAAGGCTGTCAGAGAGACAGTAAAATATGCGGTAAACCTGACACTATTCTCTTTTAAATGTTTCTTCACATAACCACAGTCATATAAAGTACCTAATAATTTTTCCACAGACATTCCTCCATATATATATATATATATACACACACACACACACACACATATATATATATATATATGGAACTTTGGTTTAAAGCAAGGTACTTCGCCTAACAAAGAAAAAATAACTTTTTTAATATTTTTGATTTTAACACAATGAAAAACTGACGAAAAAATAAGAAAAACACAAGGTAGATAGATAATCATATTAAACACTGAGCAAAATGAAAGAAATACAGCTATATATATATATATATATATGTGTGTGTGTGTGTGTGTGTTTGTGTTTAAATAGTATAGATGTCTTTTGTCTATATATCTTATTTTGATCCGTTCAAGTCAGCGTATGGATGGAATAATATCCGGTTGGAAACTGCTTATCGATTTTCCGAAATTAATTAATTCACAAGCAATCTCGAACCCACCTTGGGCACTCATCAGGGTGAGTTTATTTTGTAAATATGATACAACATTTGTTAGTATAATTCATCTTTGTAAGAATTAAGAGTTAAGTGTTTATAGAACTAATTCTAAAAAGTGCTTATAGAACAAACTTATCAAAACAAGCACCAGAACATATAAAAGCTTAACTCATAATTCTTACAAGGACGTACTTGCAAATGTTGTATCGCCTTTGCAATAAACTCCACCTTGATGATGGCGCAAGATGAGATAATTTAATTAAGGTAAATGTATAAGCCAATTCCAACCAGGTATCATAAAATTCACACGGTGACTGGAACGGATCAATATCAAAGATATGTAAACAAAATGCGATTGTACTATGTAACCAAATATCTCTCTAAGAAGTGATGCTGCCAAACTGCAGACACAGAGACACTCAGACACACACACACACACACATATATATATATATATATATGTGTGTGTGTGTGTGTGTGTGTGTGTGTGTGTGTGTGTGTGTTTGTCTGTGTGTCTGTGTGTGCACGCGCGCACGCGTGAGTGTGTGTGTGTGACTATCAGGGTGTGTTTGTGTAGATGTGTGAGCGTGTGTCTCACGTATTGTAAAAAAATATATAGGCACGAAGAACAAATCTTGGGTCTATTACTTAGAAAAAACCCTCATAGCACACAATCTCAAGCAAAGTCTCCGACAGATTGGGAAGGAACGTACGATTACGGATATATATAGGCCTCCCGATGTCAACAACCATTCATAGGGTGTGGAAATTCTCCCTGAATACAACTGAAATGGATGAATCCCCCAGTCAAGGTATTAAAAGTGCGTTAGTTCTTTCTTGGGTATATACGTGTCCTAATTCGGTATTTAATGTTTTAACAATGTATTCGGTATGTAAAGCTTTAACGACGTGTTAGTCCCTTTTGAAAGTTTGTCCGAGTCCAGTGTTTTAGTTCGGAGTTCGATAGGGCTATTTTGTAGCCTTTTATATTTTGGCATACTGTTAACCGAGACCGCTGCTACGAGTGAAAGGTTTGCCAAAGTGGCGCTTTAGAGCGGCCGCGTGGCCTTCTACTAGCAGCAAGGGGAATTTAGATGTTGTCACTCCGCCGGTCACTGCTAAAAGAGCAAGAGTTTCCTCCTTTCGTCGGGACGGGCCCTTTTCTTTGCGCATGCCTCGCCTCTCTTCCCATCAGAAGTATCTGGGAGTTTCCGCATCTTTTAATAATTATTTCAATTCAATTTATTTATTCATTTATTCCCTACAAGGGGCAAGGATTCAGGTGTATCCAATTTCATCAAAGACTAAGAAAAAATCATTCACAGTATAGTTGTATTGTGTGAAAAAATGTCTTTTTTTGCTATTTCTTCATCCATTCTCTATTCAATTTTTTATCCATTCTCTACACAAAAAACACACAGCCACACACACACACACACACACACACACATATATATACATATATATATATATATATATATATATATATATATATATATATATATATAAGGTAATACGTATGCGTTATAATTCCTGAGCTGATTTACGTCGTCGAAATGTGTAAGCGGTCAGATACCATGTCTACCGTAATGTTAGAAGGGTTTCGATCACAGCTTAAAGCATTCTGCATGTCTATCCTCACAGAAAATTTGTGATACAATGAAATAGTCTGTCTGTGGATTACAATATATATATATATATATATATATATATATATATACGCAAATTAAGAATATCTATAACATAACAAAAAATTTCCATGCAGTTATGATTTTCTTCAAAGTTTCATATTAATTTACGCATAGACTATGTCTAGTATGTCATTAAACTTGCAAAGTGTCAAATACTTTTCTTGATATAATTTAGTTTAAATTCTCACTGTGCATGATTTATTTACCTTTCATAATTGCATTAAACACAATCATCAAATGATAATACTTTTACTTTAAACTTTAGAGATATTCCGTACGGCATACGAATACTAAACTTATCCTGAATGGGAAATCATTGTTCAAAACCTAATTTTTCAAACAACTCCTTAATATCCGGAAAAAATTAAAATATTTCTTATTTCCAGGGATAATCAAAAAGGACCTTAAAAATCTTTTAAAACAATTTTTTTTTTCAAAAAAACATTATGCGATGAGTGAAGCAGAATACCTACTTTTTTAAAAAGATATTAACAATAATTAAACAGATAAACAAATAGATAAATAAATAAATAAAAGATTGACATCATAGATATTTGTGATAATCTTTTCTAATGTGCTTTTCTGTGGTCCTGCGAAATCGTAATACGAGCACTTATCGAATTACAATTGTAAGAATATTGATATATATATATATATATATATATATATATATATATATATATATATATATATATATATATACCTTTGCCTAAATGTAGTGCTTGCAATAGAGAAAAACATTCAAAGTTTAGTTTGTTTTTAGATTTTTAATTGAGAGGTTGGTCTGTAAGTACTTCTGACATCTTTTTTATGAATATTAATAAGTATAATTTCAAACAACATTTGGCTATGCACTTCAAATCTTATATTACAATCACACACACACACACACACACACACACACACACACACACACACACACACACACACACACATATATATGCCAACCAAACCATTTTTTCGCAATATAAAATCTTACACATTATGTTATTTATTTAGATGTTTGGCAGCATATCCATTCAAAGAAAATGGTAGACAAAATTATAATGCTTAAATTTTAAAGATGTACACACATATACTGCATGAAAAAATTTGTTGACAAAAGGAAAATTAGATTTGATTCTCTGAAAACGGTGGAGTATCTACTCAGGAGAAAATTTTAAATTGAGACGGAAATTATAACCAAATAGGAAACGAGATGGAAAAATCTAGCAATGGTGGGAATTGACTACAAAAATACATGACATATGATCCCGTAAAGCTGGATAATAGACTGTCTCAAAATGTAAACGATATCCGACGAAGTCATAAAGTTTATTGTGAATAATAAAAAGTGCAAAAAGCTTTGGGGACCTTAAAATTCCTGGGAGATGCACTTTCATCTTTATTATTTTGATAGCGATGATGCTACTCAACCGAATACTCAGCAGATGTACAGGCGTATTCAACTTTCATAAATCTAAAAAAATTCAACCACCTAATGGAAATGGCCGACTTCAAACTGTTAACAAAAAAATGAGAAAGAATTAAAAAAAACCTAATAGAAGTCGTCAGAATATATAATTACGTTATAGGGATAAAATTTGGATTAGAAAAATGCCATGCTCATAATGAAATGCAGAAAACCACAATGATGATGGGAATAGAACAAACTAAACCAAGAAAAGACCAGAACGTTCAGAGAAAAAGGTAACTTTCAAATCATCATCATCATCATCATCATCATCATGTCATGCCGCCAGCACGGATATCCCTTACCCTCTCTCGCCATTTCTCCCTATCGTTTATCGACTCTGGCATGTCTTCAGGGCTACATCCCGTATCCTCACAGAGCTGCTGTATGTATTTTCGACCTGTTCGTCCTGCTTTAGCTCGTCCATGTGTGGGGGTTCATATGAGTACATCGCTTATGAGCTCTCCCCTGCTTCTCCAGCAGTGTCCTGCATGTCTGGTTCGTCTAACTTGGATAGTTTTCGTGATGGGACGTAGGTGGCCGTATATTTGGTGCTTTGTGGGGTGTTGTCGCCAGGACTTGTACAATATTGCTTGCAGCATTTTTGTATAATTGCCATCTAGCTTTTTCTCCAGCTGTTTTGTTAGCGTCCAAGTTGTGCATCCGTATAGCTTTATCGACACGACCGCTTCCTGAAGAAACAGCGTATCATATGATCGATAGCTTATCGATAGCTGTCCATGCCTTCGTTAGCCGCGTGTCGATGTCTTTTTCGTTTGATGAGACACTGCTTCTTAGGTAGGTGAACTTGTATACCAGTTTTAGAGAGGTTCCGTCTAGTGTGGAAATGTCGCCTGTTAGATTAAAGCACATGTATTCAGTTTTGTGTGCATTGACATGGAGGCCCATGCCTGTGTTAGCTTGTTCCGAACTATGCAGTAGTGTTTCGGCTTGGTTGAGTGTATTTGCCAGAATCCTTATGTCATCGGCGTAGTCGGCATCGGTAATTGTTTTTGCGGGGTACCTTCTGCTTCTATACTTGGGAATATCGGACTATCTTAAACAAGCGGAGATTAAAGAAAAAAAATTAAAAAGTATACCCCAAGAGAAGGAGAAAACTCCTCGAAACTAAACTCCATAACAGAATTCTCATCAAAAGCATTAACACCTGGGCTGTCCTCCTCGTGCGATACCGGGAACCATTCTTAAGGAGACCAGAGAAGAACGTCAACAAATGGACTAGAGAGCAAGAACACTTGTTGATGGATAAGGTTTTACATTCTAGACATAACATAGACCGTCAATATTTGTAAAGAAAAAAAAGGAATAAGACTTGCTAGCATTCAAGAGAGCGTTGATGCATCAATACGACGAGAAGCCTACCTAAAGAAGAGCTGTGGAGGACTGATTATAGTGACCAAAAACAATGCAGACAACTCAAGCATCAACAGAACAATATTAACCAGAAAACAAAAATGGAAAGAAAAACAACTTTATAGACATGTCAAGTGACAAACAAGTGGAGTCTTTCATATGAAAACTTGTCAATTGTTAAGAAAGAGAAACTGAATCACTTTTGATAACTGCACAAAACATCAGAACTATGTCAAACCAAGAATTGACAAGACGCAACAAAATAACAGAAGAAGCAGTAAAGACGAAACAATCTACCTCATAATAAACGAATGCAGTAAATCAGCACAAAACGAGTAAAAAACTGGAAACGACTGGATAGGGAAGGTGATCCAATGAGAATTGTGCAAAATGTTTAAATTTGACCATATGACCAAATGGTATATGCACAACCAGGAATTGGTCCTAGAAAAAGAAACATAAAAACATGCCTGTCACCCCTTTTGTCAGATAGTCGTGACCATTCTTAAAATAAACAAAGTTAAGACACAAACAAACCAAAAGAAAAGTAAGTGTATGCCAATGCACGAGAGATGACATAGTCTAAAGGTGACAAGAAATAAAGTAGGAAGAGGACTCGTCAATATTGACGATTGTGTGGAAGCATCAATACGAGGACTCAGAAACTACACAAAAAGAGCCATAAAAGAGTATTTACTGCTACCAAACTCAGCTTAGACAAAATTAAGATAAAACGAACAGCAATAAATAGGAAACAGATATAGGAAGAGAAATAACTGTATAGATAATTTAAGAAATAAACTGTGCCAATACCCTAAGGTCGATGTCAACCAATCAAACTACTCATGGTCATCAGAATCGTCAAGTGTTTTTTTTTTCATCTCTGGCCAGGGGTATTTCACATTCCTTTACCAACACACACCACACACAACGGTGCGGGTGGAAGAAAAGAACAAACAAACAAATACAGACATGGGTTAGCTCTAAGCGCAAGATGGGGAATCGGTGACACATTTTTGTGCATTCTTTGAATTAACGGGAGCGTGTACCCGAGGTAAAAATCCCAAAATGCCACAAGAAATGTTGACATCCTCTCGCGTTGGTTAACCCGGTCTCTGTTGGTCAACAGGTCCTAAAAGTCGTCTTTCTGACTTCTGTTCTCTCTTCTCTACCCTGTTTTCATCTTCTGACTGCCTCCTTCTGCCGATTGGTCTCTGCTGTTCCCTTATGTTGACTGTCCTTCTCTTAGCTGACCTCTCCTGCCGACTGTCCTCTTCTGTTCCCTTCTGCTGACTGTTCTCTGGGACCTTCCTTCCCTCGTCCACTTCCGTTCTTTGTGTGGGTTTCGCGCCAAAACAGACAAAGGAATTCTCAGACTGACCCCCCTCACACACACACACGAACAACGAATGCCCCACATCGTGTCACAAAATCTATCTCGAGAAAACCTGTACATGGACATGGATAAGAAATGGACTCTTTAAAATGAAGCTAAATCTCTAACAATGACAGTTATAAACAACACCACAATGCCAAATTATGTTAAACTAAAAATAAATAAGGCGCGAAAGGTAAGCAAGTGCAGTTTATGTTGTGATAGATACGATAATCATTAATTAAATAAAAACCGAATACAGCAAAGTAGCACCAAGGAGATATAAGATTAGAAAGTACCAGGTGAGGAAGGTGATCCAGGAGTAACTGTGCAAGAAATTGAAATTTGACCATACGAACAAATGGTATATGTACAAAACATAATCCGTCAAGGAAAATGATACCTACAAAATTCTCTGGGATAATGAGATTAAACAAATCACCGAAAATCAGCCGGACGAACAAACCTAGTGATGGTTGACATAGAAATAAAAGATAACCTGCTTTATAGAGGTATTTGCCGTCACGGCAGATGATAGAATAAGAATTAAATAAAAAAAAAACGAAAAGAAAGACAAGTACTTGTCAGTAAACAAAAATACGTAGAACATAATGGTAACGGTAATGCTAATTGTATTTAGCGCACTTGTCACAGTTCCAAAAAGATTGATAAGCTAGCTCCTCGTGCCCTGCTGTCTGGTCTGTCTGTCTGTCCACCGACTGGCGCCAGTAGAACAGATCAGGTCTGGGTTCACCGAACAAGCTCTGTCGTCGTCGTTGTCGAAGGAAGGAAGGAAGAAAGAAAGAAATGGAGAAAGAAAGACTGCGTGAGACCGCCGCTCCGTTTCCCTCGTCGTTTCGTTTCGTTTCGTTTCCACATACTCGCTGAGTCTGGCAAAACACTGACTGCTCGCCTACAGTGTCCTAGCTTGTAAGGTGTTATTTGTCCATTAACGCGTTGTTACGGTCGTCGTCGTCGTCTGGCCGTTGTCGATTAACTTTGTGACGTTTACCGTCCGCAGGTCCCGTCGATGATGCTATCATCCTCCGACTGGACTATCCAAATAACACTCAGAAGAATCCTTGAGATTCGGGATACTTGCTGTCACTCAGACCCCAGTGAAAGACCATTAGCTAACGCTGGTGTGAAAAACTCACAAGAAATAAAATAATAAAAATCTTTCAGACTGCAGTGTGAAAGTGAAAGAAAGAGAAATGACGGAAAATCCTTAGACCTTGCCAGAGAACTAAAAAGGCTCATGAAAATATGTTTGACGGAGATAGTAAGTGTAGTTGGTGCACTTGGGACGATCCCTAAAGAATTTTAAAATAACGGTCGGAAGAATTGGAAATTAGAGAAAGGAACGAGACTATGCCACATGACTGGTAGGGATTGATGGCGAGAAATAGTCAAAGGAATCGGTGAAATCATGTTGATGATTAGCATGATGATATTTACCAACCCACCCCTCCACTCGGGCAGGATAAGACACAAGGTCAATTTTTAAGCGGAGTTTAACAGGTTTGAATTCAGAGTTTTCCTTCTCCTAGACTAGTTGCCTCACCATGGCTGAAGAACCCAGTTTGACTTACTATTTACCCATAGCTGGAGGGAGAATAATTGGATTCATAGCTTTCCCAAGGGTATTAGTGCTACGTGAAATGCAATCAGTCTCTTTCTGGATTTGAACTCATGTCGCCGTGTCCATTTCCTACGACGATAACCATTACACCACGGGCACCTCCAATGATGATATAGCATGATGATATTAATGTTGCAGTATTTTATCTAACTCATAGCCTCTTGGATATTACACGCCCTGTTTACAAGTCTGAGGATATACACAGACTTTGTCCTCTGAAGAGGAATAAGACTCCTTTAAAGAATAGAATTATCCTGAGTAAATCATTCAACTGCAACTGATGGTACTATTTACCCAACCCCTCCGCTCGGGCAGGATATGACACAAGGTCAATTTTTAAGCGGAGTTTAACAGGTTTGAATTCAGAGTTTTCCTTCTCCTAGACTAGTTGCCTCACCAAGGCTGAAGAACCTAGTCCGTCCTACTATTTATCCATAGCTGGAGGGAGAATAAGGGGGTTCATACCTTTCCCAAGGGTATTTGCCCGAAAGTGAACGTAATAGCGCGATTGGAGTACGAACTCGCGTACTACGATTCCGCAGTTCATCGCTTTAACCATTACACCACGAGGACACCCCTTACACCACGAGGACACCCCAACTGCAACTGATGGTGAGGCTTCAGTTTTGGAGATCTGAAATGTGTGAAATAACCCAATGTTGCCGGTAGTCCTTGGTCGAACCTGTTAGCGTACCAATATTCTTCTGATTGTTCTGTTTTAAAATTATCTGTATTCACTAGGAAACCTTGATAGCCTATAACGCATTTATGTTAAGAATAGTTAATCAAAGCTACTTAGTGCGCTTGAGAGGGTCCCTGGGATATTTTAAAAGAAATGATTACAATTAGTAACTTGAAACTGTAAATGTCTGAAATCAAAAGCCAAAAATTAAATAAATGCTTGTTCGGTTGGTCGGTTGTTTTATTTAACGGCGTATCAACCCTTTTCTGGTTATTTAATGCCGATTTAAATTTCTAACAATTCAGTTTAGTATAAGTATAGGTTTTGTTTACAAACAATTACAGTAAATAACTTATCCGATCTGTTCGAGAACGTCAAAATAGATGATATTCTGTTCTTGAGGGAGACAGAGTTGTACCAAAAAATATGACAACTTAAAACTGGTTAATCTTGTGCAAACAAATGAAATCCTGCGAATAGAAAATTCTACCTACCTTAATATTCGTTTTGAAATCTTTGGTTGAATATGTATGTGTATATATATATAGACAGAATTTGGCGTTGAATGACCTACAAAGGTTGATATGCCATAAAACCCAAACAACCAACCAACCAACAACAAATAATTAAAAGTCAAAATAGTTCAATTAAATTTCAATACAGTTCTATTTCAAACAGTTCAGTTTAGCTTAAGTACGTAGTTTCTATTTCAAAAGCAGTTCCATTTCTAACAATTCAGTACGTAAGAACACAGATTATTTCTATATGACCCATAAATAGGACTATATCAGGTGCTATCACTCCGAGCCAGAGTGGACCTGGAAGTTATGGCAATGAATGGGTACTCTGCATTCCCTAAAGTTCCATCATTACTGAAACTTCACCATTAGAATTTTTAGTGTAATATCCAGCACATGCGTTGGTGGGGTGGGGGGTCTTACCCTCTTGAGGGAAGCTGTCGGTGTATTCTACAGCCCTAACAGACTGGGTATTAGATAAATAGAAATAGCTTCTTTAAACCATTTTTTTTTAATTAGATAGGAATAGATTATTTGTAACTGTAGATTTGTTGTATTAAGAATGGTTACTTGAAGTTCTAACAGTTTATTAAAGATTGTAATTACTATTAGTAGTTTAAAACCATACAACTGTATTGAGTAATGTTAAATAAAAACAAATATTTGAAAGCACATCTGATTGGCATCAGAAATGAATACTTGGAACCATCTGAACATGAGTAATTGCCCGGTTAGCTTTCACTGTAGAATACAACGACTGTATCTCTGCAGAAGAGTAAGACCCCCACCAACGAGCGTCCAGTATATGACACTAAATAATATGAAGGTGATCTTCCAGTAATGCTGGAATTTTGGGGAATGCCGAGTACCTCTTTATTGCGATTGCTCCCAGGTCCACTCTGATAGGGTCGAAACTATGTGTCAAATGGAACTAAACTGCGTACTTATATTAAACTGAATTGCTTAAATAGAACTGTTTTGACATTTAAACTACGAATTAATGCTAAATTGAATTGTTTGAAATAGAACTATTTTGTATACTAACTGAATTGTTTGAAATAGAACTGTTTTGACATGTAGCTGTACGTAAACAAAACCAGTACTTATAATAAACTAAATGTTTTGAATCAAAACTGTTTAACTAAATTGAATAGATTGAAATCAAAATGTTTTTAAAAATTACACGGAGCACTTATTCTAAACGGAATTGTTTGAACTGTAACTGTTTTTTGTTTGTTTGTTGTTTTTTTGCTATTTTTTTTTAATAAAAAGGGATTTGGTATTAAATAACATGCGAAAGTTGATTTGCCATAAACCCCAAAAAACAAATGTTGTATAGCCACATACATATACGAATATACTTGTATGCACATACAAATATATACGGAAACACAATCACTGTAATGACGACTTCAATAACGAACGAATACACTTCTTTACAAAAAATATATCGCTCACACTTTATTCTTGAAAGGGTGATGTTTCTTGTGTGTGAGAGCTGAGGTGGAGACGGGGACAGACTGTTATTTTGACCCAAGTTCTTCTCGCGACCATAGCAGCACTTCTTCCTCATCTTGGCTGGGGTTGCTCAACCGTGAGTCACTGAGGACCCAAGCCCTCTGTCTGGAGCTGGTTCTCACTCCGCTGGCATCCTGTCTCCAACTGACTCGAACCGCCCCGGGCACCTGGTTATATTATTCTCTCACGCTCACTTGCTTCCGCAGTTCTTCCGCTTATTTAACCAGGTGCATCTCTTGATTGTCAGCTCGGTCGAGGGTCAATCTATAACACAAACAAATTTATGTAAATCATTTGAGTTACATAATAACATTTGATAACATGTATGTAAAAAGTTTAGAAGAAACAACAACAATAACAAAGTAAATATAAACGTTCAATGAATGCAATTCCATAACCTCTTGGCAAAAATAACCCTAAATCAGTTGACATCCCTTTTTTAAATCAATCAATCAATCTTATACTTGCCCAGTCGGCTCGGGCGGTAGAATACACCGACTGCTTCTCTGAAGAGGGGTAAGACCTCTGGATATGACACTAAACAGTCTGATGGTGAGGTTCCAGCAATGCTGGAGCTTTGGGGAATGCGGAGTACCCCTTCATTGCCATCGCTCCCAGGTCCACTCTGGCCCGGAGTGTTATCACCTGATAGGGCCCTATCTATGGGTTAAATAGAAATAACAGCATACTTATGCTAAAATGAATTGTTTGATTAAACTGAATAGCTTGAAATAGAAACGTATTTAACAATTAAACCGTACTTACACTTAAACTGCGTGCTTATACTTAACTGAATTATTTCAAATAGAACTGTTTTTCGACATTAAAACTGTATTTACACTTGACTGAATTGTTACATATAACTGTTTGAATAGTTTGAAATGGAAATGTTTTTGACAATTAAACTGTGTACTTATGCTAAACTGAACTATTTTCAATAGAACAGATTATTTACATAAAAATGGATTTGGCGTTAAATAACCTACAAAGGTTGATATGCCATAAAATCAAACTTAACCAATCAATCTGACACGGTGCAGACGGTTTCTTTATCGAGTAAATGACAGTATTCATAATATTAAGTGTATTTTTAAATTAATTTATATCACAGCTATACCGTATATCATTTATGTTTTATTAGATATGTTTGCATGAAGTAATTTTTTTTATGCGTAAGATTTAGTTTAAATAATGTAGTACAAAATCACGATAGGATAACTGTATCTTTTATGTTGTTAAAACATTGTTTCGTCATGTATGTTATTATCGATAAATACATTTTCCTCCTTTTATTCTCACAAAAGCAATTTTCTTTTGTAGAATTATTTCTTCATCTCATTCCATCCAATCATGTTTTGTTATTATTATTTTTTTTTTTCATGTTCCGTTTTGATCCAAACATCTTGTCCCGCGTTCTGTTTGCAGACATGTTGTCTAAGTACGTACTCTTTTCATTTACTTACGAGATTTATTTACCATTTCCGGAGATTTTCTATTGAAATCGCTTCCATCAGTTTTCTTAAAGAAAAAAAAAAAGAAGAAAAAAATAGAGAAAAGAAAATTACGAAGATAAAAGAATAAGTTTTACTATTTTTTCAAAATAGTTATTGCGTTTTATTCATGAAGATATGTCCCAATATAAGAATTTGTGATTGTGATTTTCTTTGAAAGGCAGACCATTTCTTTAATTCTAAAAGAAGTATGGAGACTCTGTTGTGCGAAGAATCGTACTAAAAAAAGGTCTAAATTTTATTCTTTCTTTGATAGATACACAACAAATGTTTTCGTTGCTACATTCGGCTTTCTTTTCTTTTATGTGCAGTATCAAAGAAAGTAATTTAAATACTACTCACAATTCTACAATAATATGATACCAATATTAGTATATATATATATATATATATATATATATATATATATATATATATATGTGTGTGTGTGTGTGTGTGTGTGTGTGTGTGTGTGTTTTGCATATCTCAAACATGTATTAATAGATTATTTTACCCACGTGTATATCGGAAATTATTGCATAATTCGAGGAAACGCGATTTGTGTAATGATGCATTTATTCCTACAAGCATACGGTGATATATCGGCTTGTATGTGCAATAAAGCGAATTCATACATTCTTTATCTCTCACACATGCACTCTACTACATAGACAAAGCAGCACACACACACACACACACACACACACACACACACATATAGATATTTGTGGGGGTGGAATAAAACCAATCTGCCTTCAAATAAAATTCAGCAATTAGAAATATCTACATAAAGAGAAAAATATAGTTGGGTAGCCACTGCTGATTTGAAAGGCAATCCTTCTCAGCCGAATGAAAAGGGATTAGCCAGGTGATATATACATGCATAAAAGATCAATTGAAAAACTTGAAACAGAAGTTTCTTTTTTATCATTTGGATTAATGAGTAGTCATCAGTCTGGTAAATTAGCATTATTAAAAAAAATTCCATTGCTGTATGCATAAAGGTGTTTTGATTCTTAGATTTGTCTATTTTTTGTAATTTAATACTGCTTTTATGAGGATGAGTCGAGTATATATATATATATATATATATATATATATATATATATATATATATTTGCAATATTCCATTATATAGTCTATGCTTTTTGAATTGAGGATAAGTTGTTTTTTTTTTAAATTATCTTGTCCATAGTTTTTCGAAGGTATAGGATTTTCTTCTATGATTATATTACATACACCACATTTTTTGTTTTACACTTTGAGAATAAGCTCGGTGTGCTACTGAAATTTAGTCGAGGTTTGAGTGTCTTTTAAGTTTTTCATTTATCGTTAGCTTTTAATGATTTTTGTTGTGTCTAGTCGATTTTTTCTGTCATTTTTTTGTACTTTATTATAGATTCTTTTTATTTTGTGAATAGTTCTGGGTTGTTTTTGTTGTGGTTTGAAACATATACTAAGTGATCTTCGTTTTCATAATTTAGAGGGTTCGTAGATCTTTACAATAGCATTTCTCTGTTAATTCAAATACCTTATTAATTGGAGTTTCGGATTATCCTCTTTGAAGAAGGCTTATGCGTAATTCTTGAAAGCATGTAAGAAATTAAGTAAATAAAGATATCTTGATGAAGTATATAAAACCGGACGTTTAACACCGGGAAATATTTTTACCTATAAAATCATCCCCCGGAGACCTTGTGTTCTTGTATCTCTTTTTATTTACACACACACACACACACATATATATATATATATATATATATATATATATATATATATATATATATATATATATATATATAACGACAAAAAGAAAAAAATCCTTTTCTTGGTATCATTATATAATTCTCAGATGAATAATTTAAAATTGTTCTTAAGATATTTTCAGAGAAATAAAAAAAATGATTTTTTTCAAATCCCATACACATCGGAAGAAATACAAAAACATCTAAATAAATATTTTAAATTAATCATTTGAGGAAGGTTTTTAAAAAGACATAAAAAAGGTGAAATAAATTTATAATGATACCGAGAAAGGGATTTTTTTCTATGATTATATAAAAGGAATTTTTTGCACTGCACGTTGGGTGTTTATATATCATTAATCCTATATTAATTATACATCAATAGCTGTTTGTATTCAGCACTAATATTGGATATTCCTACCACTTGGTTTTTCCTTCTTGAATCATACGTCGAGAACATTCCCAACATGACCTCCCACAACACCAAAGCCAGCCTGATCACCGCCATCCGCCGAGTATTCGCCAAGCTCCCGTCGGCGCTTATGGAAAATGCATACTCCCAGTTCCAGATCCGTATCGAGGTGGTCATTGAGGCCAAAGGCGGCAACATTGAATAGATGTCAGCTCTACTACATAATCAAGTTACCTGAATTGATTTTTTCAATAAAAGTTTAAAAATAAAGCTGTGGTGTTGTTTTCTTTAGGACGACAATTTTATCGTTCCACCCTATATATATATATATATATATATATATTGTATAACAGAGCGCCAAAATGACTATAAAGAATACTTTGAAAATAATCATGCACATCACCACTCTCAGTTTCACTATTTCAAAGACATCCGGCGCTATTGGAATTGTTTCAATTTGGATTTTATTTCTTATTTATAAACATTTACAAAAATTATTTACCCTCTTACCTTCTGTGTGCATAAATACTTCTTTCCATCATTAACAAGCGTATATACCAGCACACTTACACTCGCACACGCACACACACATGCTCTCATTCACTCACACATACATACGTACACACATGCACAAATTCACTCGCTCACGCACACGCACACGCACACGCACGCACATATATATTTCTGCATACATACATACGTGCAAACATGGAAACACAACCTAACGGTTATCGATGAATGAAATGTATTTGAGGAACCAAGGGCACTCATGGCCAAAATTGTTTCGATTTCAAAAACCCAATCTGTCCCTCAATTATGGCTGTAAAGTGAGGTAGAATAGGTTCTTTACTCTTGTTAATAAAACCAGTTTAGACGAAAAAATCTGAATTCAGACCCACTGTACTCCACTTTAGAATTACTCTGACTCACACCCTGACCCTGCCAGAGGTGCTGAGTATATGCATCCATCCATGCATATTTCTCTTTTGCTTTTTTCCTGTTTGTCTTATTTTTCTTTTCTCTTCCTCACCTGTTCTTTTTCTTTCTTTTTTTTCTTCTTTTTCCTTTAAATTTCCCTCACGTTTTCTTTTTTTTTCCCTGGCTCTCTCCCTTCTATATTTTTTCTAACACCCAGCAGCTAAACGACGAAACGAATACTTTTGTTCGTACCTGCATTGCCAAACAAGTTTTTAGTCTATTTTCAAAAGACGATTTTGTCCTGGAAAATATTCGTTGATTAGTGTTCCTTGAACATAGAGAATCATGTTATTTACTTGCTAATCAGATCAAACACTTTTTAATAACATTCTCTTTGGAAAAATCATAATTTTTAGGCTCTTAAATTATCTTGTAAAACATCTTTCTGTACAAAACCTTTCACAATAACTACGTATTTAAAGAATCTTTCGTAACTTGATTTTAAAATAAGGAGAAAAATAACACTGAAAACATTGTTAAACGAATAAATGAAATCAATTTTCCCAAGAAAATGAAGTTTCGCTGGACAGAGCTGACAGAAAATGGCAACTTTGGATGAATTCTAATTGTGTAAAGATTCTCAAGTATTAAAAGAAAATGTATGTTTTTGTCTTGCTAAAAGTAAATTAGGTGTACGTGAATTATTTTTTTAATATATTTTGTTGCATCCAAAATCAAATCAAAATGTATTCAGCTCATTGGAACACGTGTAATAATATCAAACTTGGTTTGCTTTTTTTTTTCTGAAACAGTACGCTTACCTACATGAATGTCTATCTACCTTCATATCAACGACACTTTAGCGGTCGAGTCGATACTACAATATGGATGCACTACATGGACGCTAAGTAAACCGATGGAGAAAAAGCTTGACGGCAACTACACAAGAATGCTGCGAGCAAATTTTGAAGAAGTCCTGGAGGCAACACCCCACAACTCCATAACTGTACGGCCACCTACCTCCCATTACGAAAACTATCAAAGTTAGACGAACCAGACATGTAGGACATTGCCAGAGAAGCAGCGACGAGTTGATAAATGATGCTCTCCTATGGACCCCCGCATATTGCCGAGAAAAAGCAGGACGACAAGCTGGAACATACATACAGCAGCTCTGTGAGGATTCGGGAGGTAGCCCTGAGGAACTGCAAAAAGCTATGATCGATAAGGAGGAGTGGTGAGAGAGAGGGTCGGGGATATCCGTGTTGACGGTATGACATGATGATGATGATGATGATAATGATGATTAATATGTCTATTCACCCTGATGGCTGAGGATGTAGAATACATCAACTGCATCTCAGCAGAGGAATATAACTTTCGCAACGAGTTTCCAGGGTAGGTCACAAATTATGTGATTAGTAGGATGCAGTACTAGACTTTGGGAATCCAATCCTGTATCTGGGATTAATAACAATCAAGAGGAACGTGAATAATGCTGGGTACATTCTGGTTCTTAGTGATCGTACCTGCTGAGGTCCCATCAATCGATCAAAAAGATTTATGCTATCAATTATTTAACTTGAAGCCATATAGCTGTGTGCAAAAAATAGGTGCAGGCTTACTTGCCCAACAACAGAATTACGAAAAATTATCACCGACAATACAACAATATTAGAACGTCAAAATGACAGTCAAAAACTATAGGTTCTCGAAGCACTGCATATTAGAAACATGCAACCGATACTTAACAGAATTAATTTTCAAACCAGTGCTAATGTACTGAAATGTCTTTAGCTACTGACACTATTTATTGAAACACATTTAAAAGCAAACGCTACATACTCTAACGGTACAGACGCTCTTACATAGTAGTAATGCAAAAGCAAAAGTAACAACAATTTTGTAATAGATCCTCCCCTGATGATGGCCCAAAGTCGGGCAGAAGGTACTTGGGATATATGCAATTATGGAAAATACATCAATTAATTCCCGCCGAATACGCTAAAAGGTATATGGTAATATGAACGGATCAACAAGAAAATCTGTCGACAAGAAATGTCAATTATGTTCAACGAAATTTATATATATATATATATATATATATATATATATATATATATGTGTGTGTGTGTGTGTGTGTGTGTGTGTGTGTAAAGAGGATTGTGAATTTAAATAATCCACATGGGTTAATATACAAAAATAAACACAACCAAGCCGAACTAATAGATATGTCTCCGTCCTTAGATTTTCATCTAATCAAGCTATGTATCTAGAAGTATATATATATATATATATATTTGATATTTTCATAATTTTCTAAAATTTTCAATAAATTTCAAAAGGAGAGAGCATTTTTAATGAAAGTTTTCCTGTCGCTGATAGAGATGCCACAGATATGGATCATAGATTTTTAAGTTTAGAAAACTAGTGAAACTCACATCTTGGTTTTATAAGTACAGAATACACACCATTTGCATAATTTCATTTTCTCCAAAACAATTAATGAAGAAATCAACTATTGATCCTGACTCATCCAGTTATGGTTTGTTTAATGGTCGATCAGCCGGTGAGAGTTATTTTAATGTAAAAGCGATCCATGTAGAAGAATAACAATGGTGCGATGCAACCCACTTCGGAGGAATAAACTGGTTCATACCTTTCTTAAAAATATTAGTCCAAAAGAAATCGTAATAGCGTGACTGTAGTTTAAACTCACTAGAATCTTGCAGTCTGGTATTTTAGCCATTACGCCTTGGTTATTCCTCCCGGTTCTCCTAGACATCTAGACGTCTAAACTTAGAGACATCGTCATTTGTGTGCAAAATTGATTATTTCATTTAATTAGTCAAGTTTATAATAATAAAAGTATATGAATATTTGGTCTTGATATTTTTGATGAAACCTCGTCCTGTACCAGACTAAACATTTTAGGCTTCATTCATTTGACATGATTACTTCATGCATTTATCTATCAGTCTATCTCATGGTGAGGTTTTGGGAATGCAAAGGACCCCTTTATTGCCATCGTTACCTAGTTCACTCTGGCCCGGGTCAAATAAAACTAGAGGGTGTACTTATGCTAAACCGAATCGTTTGAAATAGATCTGTTTAATGTACGCAGTTAAGATCAATCTATCATTAAATCTCTCCTCTCTCTCTTTCTCTCACTCTCTCTCTCACTCTCACTATTTCTCTCTCTGCTTATATATATATATATATATATATATATATATATATATATATATGTGCGTGCGTGTGGGTGTGTGCGTGTTAATGCTAAGCATATATATATATATATATATATATATATATATATATATATATATATAGTTAACACGTTCGCGTGTATTAATTTAAACTAAGTTTCTATAAAGAAGATCATTCATCTATAATCAATATCGAAATCAATACGAAGAAAAACGGAACGTCTTTCTCCGTCGTACTTAATTGGCTATGTACGTTTTAGAACTGAAACAAATCCTTGCATGTTAACGGTGGTTGGCCGTTTCAGTGTTCTATCCAATTTCATATTAAAAAAAACACACAATTATCCAACAGCCCGGTTTTATAATCTTTCCTCTAGCGTGTGGTAAAGGTATTAAGTCCAACGACTGCGTGTCAAATGGCAGCTCCACTTTCTTCTCAGGGTTATCTTTTCCTGATTCTTTTAAAATACAGAAATGCTGATGTTGTACAAACCTTGATATCTGAATCAATTTTATGTAAAAAAAATAAAAGATTAATTAAACTTTTATTTTGTATTCTAAATTTAAATGTAGTTAGTTCGATCATCATTTGAATCCAAAAATATATTGCTTTGAGTTCTATAAAAGGGGTGCTTGTAGCGTAGCAATTTGCGACGTCGCAATTGGATTCGTCAACTAGAGTTCAATCATGAACGAGGTAGAGGAGAAGTATAAATTCAGCTTTTCATACTCCAGTTATGGGTAAACATATGGTGTGGAAGCAAAATATGGAATGATATCTAAAAAAATTCTTTTTTTTGTCTGATTAGTTCAGTTTTCGGGAAAAAAAAAAAAGTTAAATCTAAATTTTCATGATTAGCTCTAATATTCAAAAACTTTTTAAAATTAAAATTCAGCCCAACATGAGTGAGCAAGAAAAGAGACAGTAGAGAATCTACGATTGCCTTCATACCGAAACTAAACTAAGGTTGCTTTGTCTACCGTAGACAAAGCAAAGAAAACTTGTTTCTCTCTCTTTTTTTTTTTTTTTTTTCTTATTAAAGATCTTTTTTAAGGAAAGCCGGGAGTGGAGGATTGAACAAAAAACGGAAAGAAGGCTTTCAACTGCTCTCGCAACGGTGATTAATAGGACCCCACAAACGGGGTTATTTCGAAAAGCCACTTGTATTATAATAATTTCATCAGTGCTATTTGTGAGAAGGAGTATGTCATCAGCGTACACTAAATTATTATTAAGTTTATTGATGGTATTAAAAACTTTATTTTCATGGTCTGACATGAAAAAGTTACTGAAAATGAGTCGCCAATAAAAATAACTTCCAGATTTTTTAAACAAAAAAAACATTAAATTTCTATCTGAGCGGCATATTTTCCAATTTAGGAAACATTTTTCTCAGACACTTGACTGTTTAAACAGCATTGAAATAATAGTTTTCATAACTTTTAAAATCATTCTGTGGATACTTCTCGCCTTATTTTACTTTCTTTTGATGATTTCTTCGACGCTGGGAAAATAAAAATCCCTCATTTTCTTCGATTTTTCTTTCTTTTTTTCTTTCGTTTCTTTCTTTCTTTAAGATGTCAAAAACACCAACAAAAACAATAGAAACCGCGCCTTTCTTTCTTTCTTTCTTTCTTTCTTTCTTTCTAATTCTCATGTCAGCCGACTGTTACGATTGCAGATTCGATACCTGGTCTACTTTCTTTTCTTTTCTCTTTCGATGCGGCAATCACATGATTCCTTCTTTCTCATTTTTTTTATACTTTATTTTTTTCTTTCTTAAAAGATTACCTTCCGTTCTTTCTTTCTTTCTTTCTTTCTTTCAAATATTATGTGTACAGGCACAAATAAAAATACACACAAAGCACTTGCGCTTTATATAATTAGAAGATTACATTGCCGATAGATTAGTGAAACCCGACCAATTTGTATTTTAGAATTTTAATAAAGTTCATTTTCTTCCAAACAATTTAGAAAATGATATTATCATTTCAAGTGAGGCAGTATATGATATGAAAACTAACATTATTAAGTATTTTTTAGTGCTGAATTCTACCGTAATGAAACTATGTAACCTAAAATATCATACAATTTATTTTATTCTTAAATATCCTTACAGGGTTGGATTTAGCTGAAGATTATCCTCATTATTTGAATGGAATATAGTATTTTTGTAGTGATAATTTTTCACAAATGTAGTTCTTATTAATAGATAGAAGATAATGATTTCAATTTGATTTTGCCCAGTCGGCTGGGGCTGTAGAATACACCGACTGCTTCTCCCAACGAGTGTCCGCGACATGACACTAAACAATCAGATGGTGAGGTTCCAGCAGTGCTGGGGCTTTGTGGAATGCGGAGTACCCCTTCATTGCCATCGCTCCCAGGTCCAATCTGGCCCAGAGGGGTAGCACCTAGTAGGGTCCTATCAATGGGTTAAATAGAACTAAGCCGTGCATCTTTCACTATACTGATTTTTGCATTTAAACTGCGTATTCATGCTAAGCTGAATTGTTTAAAATAGAACTGTTTTGACATTGGAACTGCGTACTTTGTTGAACTGAATTGCTCGAAATAGAACTGTTTTTGACGTCTAAACTGTGTAGTTATACTGAACTGAATTATCGGAAATAAAACTGTTTGACATTTAACACTGTATTGCCCAGTCGGCTGGGGCTGTAGAATACAATGGCTGCATTTCTGCAGAAGAGTAAGATTTCCCCACCCCACCAACAACCGTTCTACATATGATACTAAACAGTCTGATGGTGAGGTTCCAGTAATTCTGGGGACTTGGGGAATACGGAGCACCCCTTCATTGCCATCTCTCCCGGGTTCACTCTGGCCCGGAGTGTTATCACCTGATAGGGCCCAATCTATGGGTTAAATAGGACTAACAGCATACTTATGCTAAAATGAATTGTTTGAGTAAACTGAATAGCTTGAAATAGAAATGTTTTTGACTTTTAAACCGTACTTACATTTAAACTGCGCCCTTATGCTTAACTGAATTATTTCAAATAGAATTGTTTTTCGACATTAAAACTGTTCTTACACTTAACTGAATTGTTATATATAACTGCTTGAATAGTTTGAAATGGAAATGTTTTTGACAATTAAACTTTGTACTTATGCTTAACTGAATTGTTTTAAATAGAATAGATTATTTAGATAAAAATGGATTTGGCTTTAAATAACCTACAAAGGTTGAAATTCCATAAAACCCAACAAACTAAACCAATCAATTTGATTATATAATATCTCACTAGAAATAATAAATTCAAGAAAATTTGTTTCAGAAGAAAATTATATAATCATATATCCAGGAGTATATGTATTCATGAAAGATACTTTATCTGAACAGTTATGACAACAATACCCTAGTTGTTGTGTTTTAAGTTTTCCTATAATTTTCCGGGGGAACAAATTCATTTCTTGCTGAAATATTAAATTTAATTTTATTGGATCTTCAGAATTTATTGCATATGTTTTATATATAAATTTATCATACAAAGTTTATGTCAAATTATTTCATATGTATATATAATTAATTGACTCTATTTTTTTTTCTTCTGATGAATTCTTTCATTTAGTAGGTTAGTCTTAAATGTTAAAACTATAACTAACTAAAGCTATACCACATTCAAGTTAATATATTTTGTATTATTTGCTGGTTTTACTTTCCACTTTTCTTTCTCCTTTCTTGTTCATTACTATTTTTTTTTTTGCTGTTTCGTTTGGTTTGGTTTAATGGCATATCAACCATTGTAGATTATTTAATGCCTAATCTTCTTTATACGTATATATTAAATATATATGATTTGCTTTGTTTTGGTTTTATTGCATATCAACCATTTAATGTCAAATCCTTTTTATACGTATATATTGAATATATGATTTTAAAAAAGCATTTTAAAACAATCCTGTGCTCATTTTTATACGGTTACATGTTTTCCCTTATTTCGATTAAATACGAATAATTCTAGTTATTATTAACCATTTATTTACACTCAGTTAAAATGTTTTCAAGTATTGCTATGTAACACTAACAATTCAATTAAACAATAAGTTTCACTCAGTTAATTTATCAAACAGTTCTATTTCAAAGAATTCAGTTTAGCCTAAGTACACATTGAAATGAAAAAAAATTCCATTTCGAACAATTCAGTTTGGTATAAGTACTCAGTGCTAATGTCAAAGAGTTCTATTTGACCCATTGATAGGTCTCTATCAGGTGATACCACTCCAGGCCAGAGTGAACCTGGGAGTGATGGCAATAAAAGAGTATTCTGCATTCCCCAAACCTCCGGTATTACTGGAACCTCACTATCAGATTTTTTTTAATGTCATATCCAGACCACTTGATGGTGGAATCTTATCCTTCTGCCGAGATGAAGTCGGTATATTCCACAAGTCCACCCGACTGGGCTATTTTTTTATTGTTTTTTTGTTTTTTTTTCATTTGCAACTTTATTGATTTACACATGTTTCTAAAACGTCTGTCCTCGTAGGAAATGGAATTGGGGATCCTAGTCCAAACGTTTAATACCTGCAGAAGTAAAGACACTATCACATATACTTGTTTATAAAAATATTAATTCCTTTATTCAAAAGTTGAATGTTTCTGTATGAGAAAAAGAGTCGAATTGCTGTGAAAGGCACTATATCTTCCTAACCCATGTTGAGATAAATATATTCAGAGCCTTGCTTTTTCTTGCTCCTTTGACAGGAGCTTGATACAGAGCCGGTTCCTCAACCCGGAAGCTGCCCCTTCCACTGGCTGACGTATCTACTTGACTGACTGCCGATTTGATTGACTGAACGCCTGACTGATCCTGGAGTCGAAAAATTACATATTTTCTGGATGCCATCACATTTTTAGTTCCGACACAATTTCGTTATTCATTGTCGCTGTTTCTTGTTTAGCTTAACAACCTCATATCCCGTTTACGAAATCTACACTAACCGGCTGTTAAAGGTTGATATGTAACACATATCTTTAAGAAGGTTGTGAGCGTTAAACTTCGTGCCACTGTCCATTTGGAAGGAATGAATCCTATTATTAAACTGTGAGTCTCATTGGTTTATTAGACTCGATAAGGTAACCAGTGAAGGAAAACTTCCTTAATTCGTATCAAAATTGCCTTTCTTAATTAATTTTACACTAAGAATATTATGGTGAGTACGTATTCTGAAACTCTTCCACAACCAGCAGGATGTTATACTAGATCAATTTTTTGAGGAGTTATTCTGGTTAGTATTCAGAATTTTCCTCTCACTAAATTGGTTGCTTTTCCTAGGATATTGTCTACCCTATTATTTAACTATCGAAGCACAAAATCTAAGAAAAGTGTCACAAACCTCTCCATTCTTCCGCTTGGAGCAAACCCAAGTCCGTGTATGTTTGTTCTCTGTTCTTCCACTCTCTCGGTTGTGTATCTTGTGTTTTGTGTATCCGTAAAAAAATGAGAGATATTCCCTGGCTGGAGATGAAAGAAACCACTAGACGATCACATGGCCATTGTTGGTTTAGGAGTTCAAGATAGTGGGGGTCAGCTAGCAGTGTATTGTCACAAAATGCAAGAATAAGGAATTGATCATAGGTTTTAATTTAGTGGAAAGAAGTTATCAAGAAATAAGGGGAAATAAATAAATAGGGGATAGAGAAAGTATTAAGACATACAGACAGACAGACAAAGATAACGACGGGGAGAGAAAGGGTGGAAGAGCGACAGAAAGAGAAAGAGAGAAAGAGAGAGAGAGAGAGAGAGAGAGAGAGAGAGAAAGACCGAGGTAGAGGAAGAGAGAAATGTGTAAAAGAAGAAAATAAGGGCTGTTTATTTTGAAAATATATTCAAATTGCAATGACGTGATATAAATAATACGAAAATATTTCAAAGGTCAACGAGTATTTCGATATTAATAACATTCTCAGTTAATTCCATAACAATTCTAGTTAATCTATGTATCAAAAAAGAAAACTTATAAAAAGTAGAATTTCTACTGGGATTGCTAACACATTTGCATATTTTAATTTAAAATATGCTTTTCCAAAAAAAAAAAGTAAGAAAACAGGAAAACGAAAATCATTCTGAAAATCAATAATTATGCTTCATTATTAATTTTTCAAATTACCTATTTTTGGAAAATGGCGGGTGAAAACGTCTCCTTAATTATCCTCGAGTTCTATCATTGATATTCTCTTAGAAAAATAAAGGCAACGATAGCCTTAAGGAAAATAGAAAATACCACGTGAAATTTCGATAATTTCTACGCTTGAATTAAATATATTAACTTACAAAAATCAGCTATTTCTTAAAATGTAATTTTTACATTTTCTATTTCAAATCAGTTTACTTTTTTAAAAATTTCTGTAAGTTGATTTTTTAATTTTTTTACATGTTTCAGTCATTATTAATTCAGCAGATTTTATTAAAGAAAAAAAGTCGGCAGCCATTTATCTCAACATGCGATTCATATTTTAAGTCCATACAATTGTATATATAAGTAAATAAATAAATATATATATTTACTAATCTTCTATCTGCTAGCATTCACGGTTACCAAAAAAAAAAAAGAGAAAAAAAACCGTCAGGAACAAGAGGTAAAAATATCTCGAATCACCGCCCCGGGAAAAAAATAAAAAAATGTCATAGGACAAAAAGAAAGAAAAGGCCAACCCCGTCACACCAGTCGAAAAAAAATCGAGAGATGTGCAGTCAGTTGGTCAAAAGAAAACAAAAACCTGCCGTAAACGCAATGCCACAATTACAAGAGTGCTCAACACGAGTCGAGCCAATTACAAAATTAACTTAAATCGCGAGTCAGAATTCTCCTACTAAAGTTTCACCTCAACGCCTCATCAGGGAGTCTCATACTGACCCCTGATGAGCCGTTAAGGTGAAACTTTAGTTGGAGAATTCTGACTCGCAATTTAAGTTAATTATATATATATATATATATATATATATATATATTATCTTTCGATCCCAACTTTAATAAGAATTTACCACATTTATAGAAAATATACTGGCAAAATATACAAGTAAAATTTTACATGAAAGGGTGGGTTAACAATTTATTTTAGGTTTATCTTACTGTCTTGACGAGTATCTAACCACTGGTTACATTTAAGAAAAAAACACTTTTCTGTAGCAATCGGTGTATTCACTTTTTCACTCTGTCTGTACACACACACACACACACACATATGTATATATATATATATATATATATATATATATATAACCACAAATAAAGTAGTGAAATCATTTATTATCTAAAAGACGGTTTATCTCAAAAACGAAGCGAGACTTCAATAAACAATACAATCTAATAAAAAATAAACACTGTTTCACGCGGCGTTTTTTCCTACCTTCGTACAGATATTCATGGTGCGCGCGCGCGTGTGTGTGTGTGTGTGGGTGTGTGTGTGTTTGTTATGGCATGCACACGCTAGTGCCTAAATGCTTATTGCCTCAGTCGCCTCAGTGTGATTTTTGCAAGCAACGTTTCACCGTTCATCTGTTAACGTCAAACGTTGCCATCAGTCCAAATGACGCAAGAAAACTCGTGATTAGTGTCGCATTTAACTCTGACATCTTTCTTGCCATAGTAACAAAGCAGATTACACTGTCAGACTGTGTAATCAGCTGGGTCTCAACAATATTACAATGAGAATCTTTACTCTACGTCTTCAACACACACACACACATACACTCACACACACACACACATATATATATATATATATATACGTCAGTGAATGTGTATGCGTGCGTGCGTGTGTGTGTTCACTAAGGAACTTGGTATAAACACAGTTAAATGATCGAACAGTTCTATTTCAAATTAATTACAGTGATGTGTAAAATATGCTCACCTTCTTAAACCTCTTGCACATTCCGAAGAATTGCATGTTTATAATAAGATGAGATGGTCGGTTGGTTAGTTGGGTTTAATGGTATATCAACCGTTATAGGTTATTTAACGCCAAAGCCTGTTTACACATATGTACGGTTTGTAAACATATAATTTAATGATACCATAATAAACCCAAAGAACTCATTTACTCGCATAAGAATAAATATCTTTAAGTATTTCTCTATGACATAAGTTTATTTAGTGATGATATTTTTAAAAATTATTTCTCACTGCAATTCTACTAACACAAACATATTTCTATTCCGCAATAATTTGCTTTCAGTTAATTAGTTTGTTGTGTTTTCAGGATTGTACCCAAGTCTATATTTTCTGGTACAACCCAGTCTTTTTCTAGAACGACAAAGCATTATCCATGTGGACGTTCTCAAATAAGTCTTTCATGGTATTTGCGTGGAAATAGTGCTTTCTGGTGTCATTAAAAACTTTACACTTAAGGAGAACGTGTTTGATTGTGAAGGGCGTTTGGCATGTCAAACACTGTGGTTGCTGTTCTTGCTTGGGTATAAAAGAGTGCGTAAGTCTGCTGTAACCAATACGCAATCGCGTTATTGTTACTTGTTCTTTTCGCGATTTTCGAAAAGCTGTGCGCCATTCTCCCAAAAAAGGGTATAACCTGGAATAGTTTATTATTGGCATTTCTATTCCAGCGTTGTTGCTATTTTTTATGGAGGAAATCATTTTTGGTTTCAGATCGGTGTATGGGATGTTGTACTTGTCGGGTGTCAAGTCTAAAGCCGATTTTGCTGCCGCGTCTGCTCTGATTTCTTCTCACCCCAATGTGGCTTGAAATCCGAAAAAAAACGATTTCTTTGTTTGATGTTGAGTGTAGTCTGCAAAGTAGTTTGATAAGTGGGTGCTCTAGCTTATTATTGTTTAATGATAATTGGACAGAGAGTGTGTCTGAGAATATGATTAATTTTTTGTTTTTCTTTCGATATAATATCGAGAGCCAAGACTATTGCACAGGCCTCAGCTATGAAAATAGAACTTTCCATTGGAAGAGCTTTTGTTTTTATTATTTTGTTTAAGACTGCTGCAGATGCTCTTTTATTGTTGTCTTTAGATCCATCTGTATAGATACATAGGTAGTCGGGATGCTGTTGGGGGATATTTTGATGTTTTTCATCGTAGGTGAAGGGATGGATCTTTGTTTTATGGAATTGATTAAGTTGGAGGTTAACTTTTGGATTTTTAATGATCCAAGGTGGTATTTGTGGCAAGATACTTTTATGGATATTATTTAGAGGGATGGTAGATTCTTTGAGAATAGGCCCCATACGGAGGCCAAATGGTCTAATTGATTTTTTTTTTTTTTTGGTCAAAATATTATCTGCATTTTGGATCAAAAGTGCAGTCATATGCTGAGTTAGATGGAGAAGATTTCAGTTTGGTATAATACTGAAGGGCTATTTTTTCTCTTCTGATCAGTAGAGGTGCTTCCTGAGCCTCGGCGTATAGGCTGGCGATTGGAGAAGTTCTAAAGGCTCATTATACCAGTCTTAAGCTTTCATAGTCAAGTTGCTTCAGATTAAATTTCCTGGCAGATCTATATACGAAAATGTCATAGTCAAGTTGAGAGCGGAGAAGAGTTCTATATAACTTAATTAGAATTTGACGGTCAGCTCCCCACTCTGTGTGGGCAACGACTCGCGAAAGTTGTTGGGCACGGGTTGATTTGTTTTTTTAAGTATTTTATGTGTCAGATAAATGAAAGCTTTTTTTTTTTATCAAATATTACGCCGAGGAATTTGTATTCGTTAACGACAGGTATTTCGGAGTCATCAATTTTTAGCACAGGATCATTGTGCATTTTCCTTACAGAGCAGAAATGCACGCATTATTTTTAGACTTGGAGAATTTAAATCTATTTTCTCTTGCCCATTTATTTACTTTTTTAAAGTTTAGTTGGAGTTGTCGCTCTACAATGTTCATATGAGTGGCCCAATATGACGAAGTCATCGACGTAGAGAGCACAGTCGATTGAAAGGGTTAGACATTTTACAATATTATTGATTTTGATGGAGAAGTGATTTACGGAGAGTATCCTGCCTTGCAGAACACCCTCCTCTTGATGCTGTGGGTCTTAAAAGGTGGATCTCCACGTACCCTTTTCTTTCGAAGGGAAAGTTTTTTATTAACATTGACAGTCTTCCCCTGAAACCTATATCATGTAGGTCCCGCAAAATACCATACTTCAACGTAGTTTCATAGGCCTTCTCTCAGTCAAAAATACTACCGTAAGATGTTGTTTTCTTATGAAGGCTTCTCAGATGTAGGTTTCTGGTCGTATCAAATGATCTATGGTTACTCTCCTTTTCCGGAATCCCGTTTGCATGTTTGTTATTAGACCATTTGTCTCGAGATACAACGGCAGTCTACTGTTCATCATCCGCTCCATCGTCTTACAAAGGCAGCTAGTCAATGCGATGCATCGATAATTCTGTGGATCCGATGTGTCTTTGCCTGATTTGGGGATCAGGTTAATTATTGATTTCTCCATGTTTCTGGGAAAGTACCGTTCACCCAAATATCATTATATAGCTTTAGTAGGCATTTGACTGATTCGGCTGGTAACTGTTTGAGAAACTCATTGTGTATTTCATCAGGACCGACAGCTGAGTGGTTGGATTTTTTTATGGAGTTAACTAGTTCAGTTAGGGTAGATGGTTTATAGTATTCTACAGAATTATTTGAAGAAAAACTTTTTTTTTCTTTTCGTGTGTGGGTTTGATTTTATAGAATTCTGTGTTGAATTGGCTGGAGGAGTTTTTAGAAAATGTTTCTACAAGAAGATCTGCAATGGCTTTTTTACCTGATATTTTGTAGTTTCTACGGAGAGGTGTTTTAATGGAGTTGATAGTTTTTTACCAGCTATTTTCCAAATTATGAGCCAAATTGTTTTGATGTAAGAAGAGGTATTTAGCTTGCTCCCGTAATTTTGCCAGGATTTTTTTTTGTTTCTTAGATGATTTTACGGTGGAATTTAAAAGGGATTAAATTGGAGGTTGTGGGTTCAGTGTTGAATTTCCTCAAAGCTGCTCGTCATATGCAAGTATCCTGTTTAGATTCTTTGCTGAATCATGGTCTGTCTCGTTTATGAGTTGTTGGGTTGAGTAGAATTAATGTTTTAGCTACATTTTTCGGAGAATTCGAGAATGGTTGCGGTATTGTTTACTATGAGGTGTATCTGTCATTGAAAACAAAATACTTCCCAGTTAGCTTTATTTAACATCCACCAGGGAAGGTCGTCATCTTGAGGGTTCAAAATCTTGAGTACAATTGGGAAATGGTTGCTCTCGCAGGTCTCGTCATACATCCTCCAGGAGAAATCAAGGAAAAATGAAGTGTCGCAGAGGGTTAAATAAATGACTGAGTAGGTTGCAGATGATGGATCCAGGTGTGTTGGTGATTTTTTGTTGACTAGGCAGAGATTATTATTGTTAATGATGTATTCGAGAGTTTTGCCTTTGTGGTTTATGCTTTTATTGTCCAACATTTTGTTAAGGCAGTTAAAATCGCCAAGTAGAATAAAAGGTGTGGGTTGTTGCCGTAATATGTTGTTGATTTGACTTTTATTCATGGCATCGTGAGGCGGAATATATATGGAGCAGATATTAATTGTTCTGTGTAAAGTCACTTTGGCAGCTATTGCTTGGAGTTGAGTGTTGAGGTGGATTTTGCTTTGAGGTATATCGTTTCTAATAAGGATTGAGACACCACCCGAATCTCTATGACCGGTATTGTTGATGAAATTGTAACTTTGGTGGCTTATTATTGCGATATCATCATTAGTTTTAAGAAATGTTTCTTGAAGGCCAAAAAATGCAGGTTATTGTTGAGTCATCAATAAGAGCAGTTCGCTCGTATTGGCTTTGATTCCGCGGCAGTTCCACTGAATAATTTTTTGGTTCATTGTTCGGCCTTAGATCTTGACTGTTTCATCGTTTATTTTTATAGCCTTTATGTTTATGCACTTGGGGGCTCCCTCTTTTCTAAGATTTTGAATTTGTTACTCGAGTCAAAATTTTCACTTTCGACGGTTTTTTTTTTGTTTTGGAGTAATTTTTGTATTGTCTTTTAGTAGTTTCTTGTTTAGGGAGGTATCTGTAGAAGTGGGTGATATTATTAGGGCTCCCTATCTTTTGGTCTTGTTTTGGGCGGAGATTTCTCTGTTACACATTTAATTGGCTGTGTGGTTGGTAATAGCTCCATGCTCTTTTCTTGATCGGTCTGACCCATGGAGGTGTGAGTTTGTGCAGGTGTCTTCACTTTGTCTGCTACAAGATCTGCCTTTGTATTTAGTGTCTCTAAAATTTTGTTGGTATCAAGTGAGGCTCTTATTTCATTGATATAGCCTTCCAAGACGCCCGGTTCCAGCTGAATATTTTTTTTAATATCCTCTCGTAGTTATATTGGGTTTTATTGCGCTGGATGGCTGGAGAGTAGGTTGCGGTCTTAGATTCTACAATCATTTTCCGCGCTTCATTGTATGGGATGTTATTCCTGTGTTTCATTCACAATTTTTCCTTATCCAATTTGTAACTCTTATAAGATCTTGCATAGATCGCCTCCGCAATTTGCACACTTATACGGATTGTGACAATTGTCACTGTGGTGGTCAGGATCTTGTTGACCACATTTGACACATACTTGTCGACCTCTACAATTATCCACGTGATGGCCGTATTTTGTAGCTACGCAATGGATTGGGTACACATTGTTTAACTCTCTCCATTGTGTAACCTACTTTTAACTTCTCCGGTATTTTGGGTTGGTCAAATGTCATTATGTACAACCCCTTTACTAATATTCAAGGATTTGTGAGGGTAAGTTTTTACATTTATTGTATGGAAAATAAGTCATTTTCAGTATGAAAGCAGCATTTTTCTTTTATCTACTTCAACGAGCAGAGTTTGATTTTTTAGCTTTTTTACGTGGACGGGGGTCATATTACTGGATATTACTTTTTTCAATTAAAATGGCGATAGATTTGTTATTGGCGTTACCGTAGAGTCAATTATTATGAATCAGTGGAAACTTGCCACATCTTCGTAGTCCGATTCAGTTTCCATTTGGGTACGTTTCAGTTTTTTTGATGAAGGAAAAGCCATGATTGCTAAATGTTATTCGCTGGTCCTATGCTCCACCACCCTCCATGGAGTCCAACTTGAGAAAGGAATGAACCAAGGGGGCAACCCATTCGCCTTGGCTGAGACGGAGATACAATACCAGTATACTCATGCAAACTATGATTCTGAGCATCTGCCAAATTCTGCTTTTAATTACACAACAATCTCTCAGTGGTCATAAGTCCTACCTCTCAGCACAATTGATCCTCAGCCCCCGCTTTCTAGCACCTATGGAATAAAGGGTTGGGAATAGTTCCGCAAAACTAGATCGAATAGTTCCACAAGAGCAGATGGTATGATACGATCGGGAGGGGGAAAAAAACCCAAACATATGTGCTAGGGCATGTCGCGACCAACCGATTGATCGGATAGGGCCAAATCCGACTGCCCGTCAGACCAAGTAAGATACAAAGTGATGTATTGCAAGCCATTGACCACTCTGTCGTTGAATTGATGACTGCTCAACCACCAGGGTTCCGTCCTTGCGCCTCATGGGTCGCCACTCACGGCCAAAAGGTGGCCTCATTGAGGGGGTCTTACCCCTCTGCAGAGGTGCAGTTGGCGTATTATACAGCCCCAGCCGACAGGGCAGAATAAGATGTGAGGTGTTTGTGTCTTGGATATAGTTATTCCAAGTTGTTTAAACTCCGGCTGGAACTATTTGAATTCTCTTGGAAAAAGTATGACACAGCCAGTTTTGGGCAGTTGGTATAAACTCCTACTGAGCTATACAATAGTTCACTATAGCACGTGTATGTCCACTGTATAATCTCTCCATCATACATCTTCTTCATAATACTGGTTAACACCAAATGGAGAATGGTGTGAAAGTTTTATTTTTTCTTTCGGCGCTGTAATCGTTCCAAAGCTCCAAAAATCAGAACTGCGTCTACCCCGAATCCTGCTGCTTTTGGCGGCAATGAATTCTGCGTCTGTTGGTAACCATGAGCCTGATGCTTGCTAGTTACTGGCTTGTCTGCTACGTGGCCATCTACAGGCATCTGCGTGCAATAAAATAGATGCAGACAGGTAAGCAGAGCAACCATCAAAAACCCTCGTCTATGGGAGGCTTACTAATGTGGCCAGGGATCATCATCAGACACTAATCCCCGAGAAACTTCACCCTTTTGAACTGGTTTAAACCACATTGCTAGAATATCATCACTCATTGAGACTAATACACCCACACACTCACACGTGCACATGCACTAACCGAAACTAATTTTCTCAGTATGTATCCCTCAACAAGATAGCATTTGGAATCTTAAATTTATTAAGATCAAGAGTGCATAACGTGGTGCAATGGTTAACAAGCTAGTATAGCAAATGACTACTTCAAGTCTCCATGGGTGTCTCATACACTTGGCTTTGTGATATCACTAAGCAAAACTAAGTAAATAAAGACAGTCATGGATTTACTAAAGAAATAGTCTGTTGTAAGCATTTGTATAATAAAAAATAATTATATGGATAACTATTTAATAGAACTAATGACTTATAAGTGAAACCCTATCAATTTGTATTTTACAATTTTTAGAATTTAATTTGTTTTTATCAATCAAAGAGGCAATGCTCTAAGTAATTCTACTCTTGGTGTAATGGTTAAACCGATGGACTGCGAAATCGTAGTAATTAAGTTCTTACTCCAGTCGCGCTATTACGTTCACTTTCGGGCAAATACCCTTGGGGAAGGTATGAACCCCCTTATCCTCCCAGCTATGGGATAAATAGTACTACTACTGTTCTTTAAGGAGAATGGCTTTGGCATTAAATAACCAGCAAAGGTTAATATGTCATTAAAAACAAAGCCAATCGAATATTATATAATCGTAAGCAATATAATTATATTTTACTAAATTCCGTTTCATTGAAAAGCTGTAAACAACGATAAAAGGGTGTCTTCGCGGTGTAATGGTTAAAGCGATTGATTACGGAATCGCAGTAAGCAAGTTCGAACTCCAGTCATTCTATTACATTTACGTTCGGACAAATACCATTGGGAAAGGTATGAAACTCCTTATCCTCCTAGTAATTGGTAGAATAGTTGCACAACCATTCTCCGAGAAGGATGCCTTTGGAATCAAATAACCTAAAAAGGCTGATATGCTATTAAAGAAAAGAAACCAAAATAAAATGAGATTTTATTTAAAAATTATGTCATGTCGATAAAATTTCGTCTTGGCTCATACATATGTTTGGCTTACTATAAGCGATTTTGCACAGATGTTATTTTTAAAAAATAAATCTGAACTAATCATATCCGTTTGATTCTATATTGTTTCCCAGAAAATAATATGCACCTGATAATATTGTTTTTTGAAGAAAACCATAAAATTATATTAACCTTATTCAATATGAAAAATGGCAGTGTCCATTTTTATGCCATATTGTATCAAGTAAGAGGACACTGATACTTGAGTTTCGTGTCACATATTTTTCGATAGTACAAACTAATTTTCGTGTCATTAAATACCCATCCAAGATATATTTACCATAGTATAAATCTATTCTTAAGACGGAGAATTACTCAATATGATTCATTGATATCCTTATAGATCATCGTATCCGGTCGTAAGGATTTTCCTTAGTTTCCTGATTATTGGTGCTGCTTAAACTATGTAATTATTTTAATCTATAGTTTAGAAAATCAATAAAACCAATCAGTAAAGATTTTTTTCAGAGAGACAAATAATTTAAAGTTTTTCAAGTGGGTAATTTGAAATTAGTTTCATCGGGAAGAAATCTAGCTTCTTGCTGATTAACGTTTATTTTTAATGAATACCTTTTAATGGGGTTTTCTTTTTCCTTATATGCAACAAACCTGGGAGGGAAGTCTTCCTTTACGCAATAGTTAATGTGCTATTTTAATGTTATTTAATGGGATGTTTTAATGTAGGAGTTCGAACCCTAGTCGTGGTATTACGTTCATTGGGGAGGTTATGAACTCTCTCATCCCACAACTCTTGAATAAATAGAATCAATACTGACATTCTACAAGGACGGCTTTAAACTATTAAAGTTAGACAAGTCCACATACCTTGACAGCAATATCTCATCAACTGAAAGTGATTTTATATACTCCACAGGAAGGCATCGTCTATAATCAATACGAAATCTGATCGATCCAATAAAATAAAACAGGATTTCTTCCCAGCTGTGGCGGTGTGCATACTATAGTATTGACACATCACATGGACATTATCGAAATGCACAGAGAACAATATCGATGGGAATAAAAATGCACCGAGCTATTTTGAGCAAACTTGGTAAGCAATACCCCACGAAACAACAGCCGTAGGGCCACTTACCAGCCATCTCTAAAACTTAAGATTAACAAGACATGCAGGGCAAGCAAAGACGAACTCATAAATGACGTTCTTCGATGAACAAATGGACGTGCTAGTATCAGCTAACCAGTAAGAACTTATTCACATCAACTCTGTGCGGACACAGGATGTAGTTTGGAAGATCTGCTGGGAATGATGGATGATATTGACGGATAGGGAGAAAGAAAAACTGAGAGAAAGAGAGTTCCATGGGAATTTGTGTTCGCAATGTGATTTTATAATGATGAACTTTGATTTGCCATTAAAATAAAAACAAATCAAACGAAACAATCGATTTTCTTTTACTATAAACTTTTGTCACAACTCTGTACAATATCGATTGATAGTTTTTATTTTAACCTGGTTTTAATCTTGTCATACCAAAGACTTTAAAAATGGTACTCGATACCTCCTTGCTTAACACTCAGCAATATAAGGTACGTATTGAGGGAAAATGGAGCAATCTAGGGAAGAAGTAGCGCCCTCGTCTACACCTCGGTGTAGTAGCAATTGAAAAGGGAGCATTCTGGTCGCCCTCAACTACGGTCGCCAACTTAATTACTTATTTATTAGTAATATTCAAATATTGATCATTGAAAAATGTATAAAAGGCAAGGAAAGGTGGGTTATCGCAGCTAACAATAGGCATCCACATAATTAACTTTTAAAATATAGGAAAAGGACTAATGAATCATCTAGAAAAAAATTGCGAAAAAAATTACTGTATGTGTACTTCAAGCGACAAATTAGGGGAAAATGTTCATCTTACGTTGACATGGCTTGGAAGGAGAACCCTTTAAAGAAAAACTGAAATTCTTTTAATACCAACACAATACAATATCTCAAGGACAAATGGTATCAAAGATAAATTTGAAAATACGCTAAAGAATAGAAAGTAATGGTTATGTGGCGACAAAGATGAAAAAGTTAATCGTTTTATAAGCGAATGCAGAAAACTAAAAGAAAAATACATGACTGGGTAAGGAAATGATCTACTGGGAATTATGCAAGAGATTATAATGGGAACGTAGTGATAAAGGCTTTATACACAAATCAAAATTTTATCAAGATAATTAGACGCACCATATTCTCTTGGGATTTGAGATACACGCAAATCACCGAATTCCATTCAGAATATCAAACCTTGCGTTAACTAGCAAAAATAATTTGTCATCTAAAGGATTTTACAAGTAACTTTGGTTCATTGTATTTTAGAAGCAGTCTCCTTTCTGCTAGAGTTCATAAACATGTGTTCCGTATTAAGTCTATCCTGACTTTTACAAGATAGATTTTGCCCAGTCGGCTGGGGCTGTAGAATACACCGACTGCTTCTTTGCAGAGGGGTAAGACCCCCAACGAGTGTCCTGGATATGACACTAAACAATCTGATGGTGAGGTTCCAGCAATGCTGGAGCTTTGGTGAATGCGAAGTACCCCTTCATTGCCATCGCTTCCAGGTCCACTCTGGCCCGGAGTGGTAGCACCTGATAAGGGTCCTATCTATGGGTTAAATAGGATTAACAGCATACCTATGCTAAAATGAATTGTTTGAGTAAAACTGAATAGTTTGAAATAGAAATGATTTTTACAATTAAACTGTACTTACATTTTAACTGCGTGCTTATGCTTAACTGAATTATTTCAAATAGAATTGTTTTTCGACATTAAAACTGTATTTACACTTAACCGAATTGTGTCATACAGCTGCTTGAATAGTTAGAAATGGAAGTGTTTTTGACCATTAAACTGTGTACTTATGCTGAACTGAATTGTTTTAAATAGATTAGATTATTTACATAAAAATGGATTTGGCGTTAAAAACCTACAAAGGTTGATATGCCATAAAACCCAACAAACCAAACCAAACAAGATAGATTGAAAACACACTCTTGATTTCTGTTTATAGCTTTCAGAATATTTTAATTCCAGCTGATTTATGGCTATCTGTTGCATTTTAGACATTCATATTTTCATTCAGAGATACTATTTCCATTAGCAACTTTTGTCATAGAGTCTTTTACTTTAAAAATATTTGCTGTACTTTTTTTTTAACTTGAAAAAGTACAGAAACAACACAAAAATGTATATGAATGTTGATATGTATCTCTCTTAAGCTGATATATTTTTTATCATAAAAAAAGTGTTAACTCATCTCTGCCTTAGGGATAAGCATATTAGCAAACAAAACCTATCATGCAGAAACCCTAAGTAAAAAGTAATTTTCAGTCCCATCAAGTCTGGTACAATATAACGTTTACAGAGTATAGATGAAATAGGAAATATTATTATTGACTTCTTAAACGAGTCTAGAACACAAACTCCTTTTTATTGATTTTTATTTATTATTCAATATTATCAGTGAAAGCATGTAAAATAAAGTAAAAGGAAAAAAAAAATTAAAAAAGAAAATAATATTGCTAAACAAGAAACAGCGACAATGAATATAAGATTCAGGTGATTCATACTTTACATAGAGACACACAATTTAATAATAGGATTCATTCCTTTCCAAATGGACAGTAGCACGAAGTTTAATGCTAACAGCCTTCTCAAAGATATGTGTTACGTATCAACCTTTAACAGCCGGTTAGTGTAGATTTCGTAAACGGGATATGAGGTTGTTAAGCTAAACAAGAAACAGCGACAATGAATATATGATTCAGGTGATTCATACTTTATATACAGTCGAGAGTCACCTATACAACTGTGTCAATGCCCAGTCGGCTGGGGCTGTAGAATACAATGGCTGCATGTCTGCAGAAGGGTAAGACCTCCCCACCCCACCAACAAGCGTTCTACATATGATACTAAACAGTCTGATGGTGAGGTTCCAGTAATGCTGGGGCCTTGGGGAATACGGAGCACCCCTTTATTGCCATCGCTCCCAGGTCAACTCTGGCCCGGCGTGGTAGCACCTGATGGGGCTCTATCTATGGGTTAAATAGAACAACCGGCATTCTTATGCTAAACTGAATTGTGTGATTAAACTGAATAGCTTGAAATAGAATGTTTTTGACAATTAAACCGTACTGACTTTTAAACTGTATGCTTATAATAAACTGAATTATTTCAAATTGAATAGTTTTTGACATTGAAACTGTATTTACACTAAACTGAATAGTTTAACATAGAACTGTTTCGAAAATTTAACTGTGTGTAAAAAAATCTGTACTGACACTAAACTGATTTGCTAAATTAGAACTGCTTGACTAAACTGAATAGCTAGAACCAGAAATGTTTTTCACAATTAAACTGTACTCACATTTAAACTGCGTGCTTATGCTAAACTGAATTATTTGAAATTGAACTGTTTTTGACATTGAAACTGTCCTTACACTAAACTGAATTGTTATATATAACTGCTTGAATAGTTTGAAATAGAGATGTTTTTCACAATTAGACTGTGAACTTATGCTAAACTGAATTCTTTAAAATAGAACGGATGATTTACATAAAAATGGATTTGGCGTTAAATAACCTACAAAGCTTGATATGCTATAAAACCCAACAAACCAAACCAAACAATCGTGTCATTAATTTGATCGTTTGGACTACTTATTATTGCTACATTGAAAACGTCATATGGCATTTCTGCTGAGATCAAGCAGCATATTGCATACCTGCAGAATGTAAAACTATCGTTAACTGAATGATCCAATTTAGGTGCACGTCTCTCTATATAGATATCTACAGTTACAGCACTTGAAAGTAAGTCAAGTATTATGTCTATTGTTGCTGCACCGTCTGTGGATGACAATATATATATGCTCCCTCACGGAGGTTGAGCAATCTGGCGAAGGAATTTACGGCTGCCACTGGCATAATGCAAAGCTCTTTGAACGAATTGAGCACTCTGGTACACAAAAAGACAAAAATGTAAACAAACGAACGCTACTACATAATGTCTTATAATTCGCTTGTGACTGAGTGGTATGATTCTAAGTCTAACGTAAAATTGGGTGGGTTTCGATCCTAGTTTCAAGCGTCCTACGTGTCTAGCCACACTGAAGTGTTGTGATACAACGAAACAGCCAGTTTATGACTATATGTATTTTTTTAACTCACTAAGTAGAATATATAATTAATTTAAACCTTTCTTGCCGAACGTTTTTAAGATAAAATCCTGAAACGGTTCCAACTAAGCACTTTCAAATAAAAACTCTACAGATAATCAAAACAATAAAACCCAAACTAAACTGTCAACTTAAAATAAATGACCCCTGATGACGACCAAAAGTATGGACAAAAGTGCTTGGGCAGAAGATATCGAACAATTTCTTTACCTGCTGGACCATGACAAGAAAAAAACAAGGAGTTTTGAAAAACTTAATTTTAAAATAATAAACAGTGTTCCTTTATCTTCGATTAAACTTGGATTTTATAAGAACTTCCAACCCAAATACACACTCTTCAATATATATATATATATATATATATGCGCCAATCATTGACGAATGAGTGTCCATTGTCTTCGTGCATGTGTTGTTGATGGTACATAATAATTTTAGTTTTCCTATTTTCTGCTTCTTCGTCGCTTTATCAGTAAATATGAAGACGTGCAAGATAGAACGGAATTGTTACTGCGAGGCAGATGATCATCTGTCTGATTGAAATTGCTTTATCTTTTCGGATGTTATGATGTTTACTCTGTGACAGAAACTTAGAAGCCTATTTATTTAAAATGGACAGAATCAAAACCGAAATGAGAAACAAGAATCACAAAATGAACGTGTAGACCTCAACAAAAAAAAAAAAAATTCTGATTGGGTGCATACACAAAAGTGTATTGGGTCTATTTAGTAAGAAAATTTTAAAAAATCATTCAACATTAGCTTGAATGAAAAAAATGATTATGTATTCTTTTGTATTTTTTCATTATTCAAACATACGAGGTTAATTAAATAAGTTTCCAGACTTTTTTCGTATGGGCACTTTTATTGATAGTACAAACATGAAACTCTAGTTCCCTTCGAAGTGGGTCAATGACCTTCGTCACAGTCTCTTTCATCTCCTCAATTGTCTCGTAACGACAGCCTCTGAGTTTATGGAATAGCCAAAAGTCACAGGGAGCAAGGTCTGGACTATAGGGAGGCTAAGGAACTGTCTTAATGCCCATCTTGGTCAAATAGTCAGTGACAACGATGGAGTTTTGGACTGGTGTATTGTCCTGGCGGAAATGCCACTGACCCGATTTGAAGAGTGCTGGCGTCTTCCGACGGAATCTCTTCCTGAACTCCCTTAAAACCTCAACATAGTAACCCTAACCCTAACCCTTTGGCCAATCAATTCTGGTGTATTGACTCCCTTATTCCCCCCACACCTCTCATAATCCCTCACACTCCCTGTCTTTCTTAAATCTCTTATGCCACTCAAAAACTGATGCTCGATTCATGCAAGATGGTCCAAAAGCAGTCTGAAGCAATCCATACGTTTCTGTGGCATTTTTCCAAGTTTAAAACAGAATTTTATAGCATACCGTTCTTCTAAAGTGTCCTCACGTCCAGATTGCTTTTTTGAAATTCACTTGCTGTGACAATCAGGCTTTAGTAGAATGTATCCCAATTCCTGCTGTAGCTGTTCATTTGAACCTGAAATCATAAAAAAATTGGTCAGTCATCTCATATGATGTATAGCAATAACATAGTGAATTTTCAAGAATCTACGCCAATTTTAAATGCATGTACAAAAACGTCTGGAAACTTATTGAATGCCCCACGTATTTTAGGTAAATTCTTAATTCTAGTAACTGGAATTCATTATTTTCAATTTAACGGGATGGTTATACGACTATTGCATCTTCTACTCATAGGTGATACCCCATCACTACTGCAAAGAATGCATCCGATGATGAGTTATAAGATCTGGAGCTTTGAGAGAGTGCAGTAACCCCTTTGTTGTTTTTAGTTCAAGATCATTTCGGACAGGGAGTGAGAGCTTCAATTGTGATATAATTCGTATTGGATAGCACAATATACATTGCACAAAAAAAATCTCTTGAAAAGACTGGGCAAATAATGTAACTTTGAACGCGATTCCCTAAACTCTGGGCCCAAAGCAACCCTAGTTGAGTTGGTATGCCACTAAACTCAACCAGTAACTTCAAAAGAAAATAAGTGAGTGTACACACAATTAAAGAGAGACGAATTATTCTATCATCGTCACCTGTATGATAATCAATAAAAAAAAGAAAAAAAGCAACCTGCAGTAAAGTAAACAATCGTTCAGTCTCCTATACTTTGAGTCTTGTGCCAAACTAGCTTAGCAAATGAGAACTGACAGAGGCGTTGAGTCTCCACGGTTCCAGGTGAGCATTGTCAGAAGATAGCGGTTTCAAATCCTACCCGAGCCGGCCAGAGGTTTACTTGTTCAAAAACGTGGTGCGATAGGTAATAACTATGGAAGGCAGTAATTACTGGGGATACGGTTACAGGACTCAGCATTCCTATCCGAGGTCGCGTTAAATCAGCTGAAGAAGGCCAGAGGTGAAATTTGGCCGAAACATAGTGAAAGAAGAAACAACACAAAAACTACCTAGATGAGGACAGAAAGTCCGCAATAAATAAAAATTAATTCTCGAGAAAACTCATGACGATGCATAAGGCGTTGCATCCAATGACATAGACAAGCTATATATATATCAAGAAAAGAAGAAGGAAGGGGTCTCACCAACATTAGATATAGTGTCAATATACCGATACGACAAATTGAAGGCTACATTAAAAAAAAAACAAATGTACATCTATTTATAATAGCGATGATGCCAGTCAACCACATACTAAGAAAATTCACAGCCGGATACAAACTCAGTAAATCTCATGAAACATTTAACCACTTAATGAACATGGACCATATCATACTATTTGCAAAAAATGAAAAAGAATTGGAAACTTAAATACAGGCAGTGAGAATATACAGTCAGGAAATAGGGATGGAATTGGGCATAGAAAAATATGTTATACTAATAATGAAAAGAGGGAAACGACCCTTGATAAACGAAATGGAACTATTAAATCTAGAAAAAATTAGAACACTTGGAGAAAAGGAAACCTACGAATACTTGTGGATATTGGAAGCTGGCACCATCAAACAAGTGGAGATGAATGAATAAATTAAGAAAGATTATATCAGGTAAACCAGAAATCTTCTCAAGACAAAACTGTATAGCAGGAACCTTATCAAAGGGATAAATGCCAGGGTTGTTCCATCGTTAGATATTCGGAACCATTATTAAAGGGGACCAGAGATGAACTAAACAAATGAACTAGAGAACAAGAAAACTAATGACCATGTATAAGGACTTCCACCCCAGAGATGACGTTAACAGACTATATATGTTAAGAAAAAAAGGAGAAAGATGACTTGGCAGCATTGAAGACAGCGTTGACGCATTGATACAACGACTCGAAGACTACTTAAAAATGTATGGAGGGATACTGATTAACGTCATCTGAAATAATACAGACAACATGATGGAAAAACAGAACGGAAGTAACCAGAAAAAAATCAGAATACCAACTCTTTGGATGTTTTAAATGACATCTCCCTCGAGAAAACGTGGAAGTGTAAAAAAGCGGAAACCTTAAAAGAGAAACTGAATCTCTCCTTACAGCAGCACAAAACCACGCCATAATGACTAATCATATCAAAGCAGGAATAGGTAGGACGCAACAAAACAGTAGATGTAGTTTTTGTGTGGATTGAGACGAGACGATCAATCATATAATAAGCGAATATAGTCAATCAATGCAGAAAGAGTATAAGACTAGACATGACTGGTTGGGGAGAGGTGATCAACTGGGAATTGTGCAAGAAATATCAATTTCACCATTCGAACAAATGGTATATGCACAATCCAGCATCTGTCTTGGAAAATGACACTGACAAACTCCTCTGGGATTTTGACTTACAAACGGATCACTTAATCTCGGCTAGATGACCAGACCTTATAAAATCAAGAAAAAGATAACTTGAGGACTTTGTTGTCCTGGCTGACCACTGCGTAAAATGGAATAAAAGTGAAAAGAATGATAAATACCTTGACCTTTTAAGAATAAAAAAAAACTGTGGAATATGAAAGTGTAGTCACAAAAGGTTTGAAAAGATTTCTCAAGGACTTTGAAATAAGAGAATAAGTGTAGACCATCCAGATTACTGCATTATTGAAATGCGCCCGAATACTAAAAAGAGTCCTGGAGACTTGAGAGACTTGCATTCACTCAAACTCCAATGAAAGACCAGCAGCTGACGCTTATGTGAAAAACTCTCCGGGAATAATAATAATAATAATAATAATAATAATAATAATAATAATAATAATAATAATAATAATAAGGAATCGTACTTTTGGCACAATAAGTAGAGGATTTTCAAAGGCCTGGAGGACTTGGAAGTTGGCGGACAGGTAGAGACTATCCAAATGACAGTATTACTGAGAACGACCAGAATACTGAGAAGAGTCCTGGAGACTTGAGGAGACATGTTGACGCTTAAACTCCAGCGAAAACCATCAGCTAACACTGATGTGAAAAATTCTAATCTAAGAAAACTGAATAGAAATACATAACATACGTTGGCTAATTAGACGTAACTGACAATCAAAGAAATTACGATAAAAAGTGAAGATGCTAAAGAAGGAAAAAAAAATAAAACAAAATAGAATGTAATTAATTGAACAAAAGAAAAGAGCTGTCAAATCAAACAATGCGACTAGAAGAGATAAATCAAAATATATTGGTGAAAGAAGGGAGATTCATAAGATACCGAGACAGAGTCAAGCCATACAATGAAAACAGGACATACGATTATAACGAAAGAAAAATCTACCAAAGATTTGGTGGAAAATACATGAGGACATGCGAGCAACCGGGTGCAATCGAAGTAAAATATAGGAATAGACAGAACGCAATAGAAAGATCACTTGGGTAAATTACATAGAAAGAGGGCCCGGAGGAGATTAAATAAAACTTTACTCACTTAGAGCAACACTGTAAAAATTAACTAATTTTAAAACACCAGTCCATGTACTCTGGTTTAAATATTCCCGTTTATCTATGACATACTTGCTCTTTGACTGAGTATATACGTAAAAGAAACAAATATGCCTGTTTGGATAACTAAATGAACGCCCACCTTCATTCAGAAAAAAAAACAGCCTCCCGCATCTATAAACTAACTTGTTTACTTATGATGTGGAACATCTAAACATCTGAGATTAGGAAGATCTATGAGTCGCTAATAAGCTGCAAAACCTCCCAAAGAACAAAATGATGCTAGAAGGGAAAAAGAGAAACAGGTGAGCTACAATACAGGGATCGACGTATCCTCAAGGAAAGGAAAACGAGTCAGTAAATTGTTGTCATGGGTTGATAACAAAAAGGCCCATGATATGGTCATGCGAATCTGTATAATAGATTGTCCCAGAATGTTAAGATCTTCAAGAATCTAATCCTGAAAATTTGAACTGACCACAGGAGAAAACTTTTGCTGTGGTAGAAATCCAGGGAAGCATCTTCCAGAGAGACGGACATTCACCATCTATAATAGCGACGATGCCACTCAATCACATTCTTAGAAAATGCACTGGGGCGACAAATTTATTAAATTGCAAGAAAAGATAAACCACCTCATGTATATGGAGGACATCTCACATTTTGTAAAAATAAAAAAAAAAGCCTTGGATACTCTAATGCTAACAGTACGTACCCGTCAGGACATAGGAATGGAATTTTGTATAGAAAAATTAGACATGCAAATAATTAGAAGAAATAAGCGGAAAATAATGAAAGGAATAGAATTGCCAAAGAATCAGTACCACTGGAGAAAGGGACATTTACTAGAACTAGGGGATATTGGATGCGGACACATTAAAAAATGTTGAGATAAAAGAAAATATAAAGAATAAAATTTAGACGAACGAGAAAATCTTTCGAAACCAAGCAAGAATCTCATGAAAAGTACAAAAATATGGGCGGTACCTCTTTGTAAAATACTCGGGGTAATTTTTGAAATATACTAAACATCAAGAAATCGACCAGAGCATAAGAAAGCTAATGAAGATCCATAAGGCCTTACATTGAAAAGATGACGTAGACAGACTATGTATGTCAAGAATATAAAGAAGAGGCGCTAACATTGAAAACACCGCAGATGCATCAATAAAACCACTCGAAGACTACATAAAAAAAGAGCGATGGAAGACAGAAATGATGAAAAATAACCCAACTGTTGGATATTTCAACCTGACGAAACCTGGACATTGCTAATAATTCCGAAACCTTGAGAGACAAACTGAATCTCTTCAAATAGCTGCAGAAAAAAAAAACGCCGAAGGGACCATTTATGTTTAAGTGAAAATATAAGACACAACAGAATCCTGAGTGTAAGTTATGAGGTGATGGAGAATAAACACTTAATCACGTAATAAGCGAATACCACAAACTTGCGCAAAACAGAGCAAAACTAAAAGCAACACGATGGGGTTGATGAACCGCTGGGAACTGCGCAAGAAACTGAAATTTGACTATTTCCCAAATTATATATGTGTAGCACTATGTGGGTAGGCCGCCAAAGCAGACGAGTCTGTTTTGGCGCGAAACCAGACAAAGGATTCTTGGACATGAAATCTCGCCGTATCCGGAAGTGGTAAGGGGACGAGAGGGAGAGTTGACGACGCGACCCAGCAGGAGAAGAGAAGGTGGCTGGACAGGAGGGAAGGCAGTTGCGGCAGGAGACCACGGAGGGCAGTGGAGACTGGACAAGAGAGAGGCGAACAGAGAGGTTGGCGTGGATCCACGGAGGGGCAGTCAACACCAGACACCGGAACAGAGAGGCGAGGAGACAAGATAGGGTCCAGTGAAGAAGAGTCTCAAGATGTCTTATTCCAGTAGCATTGTGGAATTTTCGCTAGTAACCCACGCTAGCGTTAGTCCATATCTGCTATCAGGAATGCACATGCATGTAGTGTTGCATACCTTCCTCCGCTCTTGGTTAACCCCAAGTTTGTTCGTGTTTGTTCGTCTGTTTGTTTTCTCCTGTCTCCCTCGATCGTATTCTTGTGTAGGTCAAGAAATGTGCGTTGCACCCTCAGCCACTAGTTGATCACCGGCCGGCTAAGAAGTGAAATGGTTAGAAGACTGAGATAATGTGGGGGGTGAGGGGGTAACGTTTTACATATGCATAACCAAGCATCTCTCCGGGAAAGTGAAACTCAAACTGATTGCATAATCCCACACAGAAGATCATAACTTATGATAGATAACTGAAAAAGAGACATTGTTGAAGAGTGGACTTTGCCATCCTGCGAACAACAAAGTCAAAATAAATAAAAATGAAAACGAGACAAGTACTAAGACCTTGTCAGGGAACTGAAAAAGTTGTGGATCATGCAGGTGACGGTGATATCAGTTGTAATTGGTGCGTTCGGAACACTCTCTAAAAGACTTGACATAAAGATAGGAAGAATTAGAAATCAGGGAACAAGCGGAGACCATGCAGACTACTGTATTATTAAGATCACCCAGAAAACAGAGAAAGTCCTGGAGACTTGAAGAAACTTGCTGTCGCTCAAACTCGTGTAAAAGTCCATGGGCGAGCGCTAGTGGGAAAATTGTATAACTATAATAACATATGGTAATGGGAATTTTAATTTTTTCTTTGCTTTATTTTCAAACTCCTTTAATAAATGCCTCATTAATCTTTTCTTTCGAGATAATTTTTTGTCAATTAATCTTGATTAAATTCCATTGCTGGTATGTGTTTTTATAACATCTGAGAGAGAATTAACGATTTCTCCAAATTAACTTCCACACGAAGAAATCTGGTTCATAATTTCACAATAAAAGAAAACTAAAAACAATAGTACATGTGAGTTTCATCGTTGTTACAAAAGTAAGAAGAATAATTCAGTTGATGTTTAGTAGGGAAATCTCTCTCTCTCTCTCTTCGTTTCAATTTGTACACAGCAGACACAGGTAAAACTGTTGCTAAGCTATTTTGTAATATCAGTAAATTAATAAAACACGGAATAAATGAATCTATTTGTAAATAAAATAATAAGGTGCCCGTCGTGTAATGGTTATCGTCGAATGAAATGGACACGGCGATACGAGTTCAAATCCTAGACGAGGCTGATTGCATTTCACATAGCACTAATACCCTTGGGAAAGGTATGAATCCAATTTTTCTCCTTCCAGCTATGGGTAAATAGTAGGTCAGACTAAGTTCTTCAGGCTTGGTGAGACAACTACCCTAGAGGAGGGAAAACTCTGAATTCAAACCTGTTTAATTCCGCTTAAAAATTGGACCCGTGTCATATCCTGCCCGTAAAAATAATAATAATGATAAATCATAATAATTCATGCTTCAATTCCAATCTGAAACTAAGACACTTATCAGGAAACTTGAAAGGATCTTCATAAAAGTATATTATTATATTTAATCAAGCATACACATATATATATATATATATATATATATATATATATATATATATATATATATATAACTTACCACTGATATTGAACATTCTGCTTATAAATAGTGTAAACTATAATATATATTTACTATCTCATTGGCTAATAGGAAGAGTGTTCGCCAACTGTCCAGGTGACCTGGGTTCAATCCCAGGTCGCGTCATACCAAACACTTTAAAAATGGTACTTGACACCTCCCTGCTTAACACTCAGCAATATAAGGTTCGTATCGAGGGTAAAGTGGAGCAATCCAGGGAAATAAGTAGCACCCTCCCCTACACTTCGGTGTAGTCGCTATTGAAAAGGGAGCCTTCTGGTTGTCCTCGACTACGGTCACCAACTTTACTTTACTTATATATATGTATGTATGTATGTATTAGGTCACGCACGCACACACACACACACACACACACACACACGCTTATATATATATATATATATATATATATATATATATATATGTGTGTGTGTGTGTGTGTGTGTGTGTGTGTGTGTGTGTGTGTGTGTGTGTGTGTGTGTGTAATAAATGAATATAGATGCAGATGAGTGCTATTGGTCTCCATTTGTTCACAATATCATATATATATATATGTATGTGTGTGTGCGTACTTAGGACACACACACACACACACACACACACACACACATATATATATATATATATATATATATATATATATATATATATATATATATATATGATAAATGAATATGTGTGCTTTTGGTCTCCATTTGTTCACAATATCAGTTTCCACATTTTTTCCAGAAAAAAAAGATTATTGAATGCGAAAACATAACAAACCGTTTTTATTAAATACGTTGTTCAACTTCTAAGATAAAAGCACATTTAGAAAGAACCTCATTTGATTAACTAAGAAATGAAGCAATTAGTAAAATGAAGCAATTGATAAAATGAAACAATTGGTAAAAATTGTAAGATATCTATGCTCAGTAAAAAAAAAAGATTCGCTTTCATTATTATAGAAAAAGTATTTTTCCCTCCACATTGAATGCCCTTACCATTTTCTAAAAAAAAAGGTAAAGATTCCATTGGCGTCAAAATCAGAGCGGATCTATTTTGATTCAACTATAAATAAAAGACATCATTTTATCTTGGCATCAATAAATGGAATTCATTAAATAATAATACGGATAAATTTATACCGATCACGCACGTATGATAGCGGCAAGGATGAAAATAATTTTGTCATCAATAATGCTGCAACTGTCATTATTGATTTGCAACAAGGCCGTAAATATCAATAATTTTTATTTCATGTGGAGAATTAAATTTTTAATTGATTCTATTCTTTGAATATTCTTCTATTGTTAATCAAAACTAAATTTACTGGTTGCCTCACCGTGAATAAGATTCAATTCTTACAGATTTAAATAGTATTTTTTTATATTCGGCCAGTTGCAGCAGGGCTTTCAAATATTTCTCTAGTAATAGTTTGTAAGTGTCGTCATCTCCTCTATCGCTTTTAAAGTTTATATTTTAACTATTAAGGCCATAACATGTATCTGCTAGCTTGCTATCATGAGATAATAGGCAATGGCCCATATCTACCTATCTCCTAGCTATGGGTTAAATAGTACCACTACTGTTTCTTCTAGGAGAATGGCTTTTACATTAATAACCTTACAAAGCTTGATACGTGGTTCCTTAAGTAAATTTACATCCTTTTTTTGTATTGGCATTTAAAATTGTCGTAAACTCTTGAAAATTCAGTATGTTATTACTAAACATCTTACGAGATAATTGACCAATTTTTATGATTTCAGATTAAAAGGAACAGCTACAGCAGCAATTGGAATACACCCTACTAAAGCCTGATTGTCACAGCTGGTGAATTTCAAAAATGCATTCTCGACATAAGAACACTTTAGAAGAACGAAATGCAATAAAATTATTTTTAAAACTTTGCAAAAATGCAAAAGAAACGTATAGAATGCTTCATACTGCTTTTGGAGCATCTTGCATGAATCGAGCATCAGGTTCTTTAGTGGCATAAGAGATTTAAGGAAGTCAGGGAGCCTCTGAGGGATGATGAGAGGTGTGAGAGAAGTAAGGAAGTCAATACATCAGTGTTGATAGGCCAAATGGTTAGGATTAGGGTTAGGATTACTATGTTGAGATTTTAAGGGAGTTCAGGAAGATATTCCATCGGAAGAGGCCATCACTCCTTAAATCGGGTCAGTGGCATTTCCACCATGACAATACACCAGTCCACAACTCAATCCTTGTCACAGACTATTTGACCAAGATGGGTATCAAGACAGTTCCTCAGCCTCCCTAAAGTCCAGACCTTGCTCCCTGTGACTTTTAGTTATTCCCTAAGCTCAGAGGCTATCGTTATGAGACAATTGACGAGATGAAAGAGACTGTGACGAAGGTCATTGAAACGCTCACACAAGAGGACTTACATGGGGCCTTCCAGATGCTGTTGGAACGGTATAACAAATACATTGCAGCCGTAAGAGATTACTTCGAAGGGGACAAGAGTTTCATGTGTGTACTATCAATAAAAGGGCCAATACGAAAAAAGTCTGGAAACTTATTTAATAATCTTCATATGCCTTTAAACAAAGAAACCAAACCAAACCATATCTATCTATCTATCTATCTATCTATCTATCTATGTATCTCTTTCAAGTTGTTCATTATATTCCTACCAATGCTCTGGCACATCAATCTACAGGGTTGAGAATCAAAATTAGGAATATTCTTGTATAATAATGATAAAAACTCTATTCTAAAAGAACAGTTATTTTAATTTAAGAAAATAAACAATAAGATCAAAAATTGACACAAAACATTAAATTTACTCGAAATGGTCACCGTTTGTTTTCAATTATTGTATCAATACGCTGTCGAAACAATTTGCGTGTTTTAAAATATCCTTTAGACATTTTATTCCATTCCTCTTCGATAGCGAGCCAATATTTGGATGAGAAGCTGTCTTTGTTTTATTTTCTATAACTCCCCAAATAGCGAAATCGAGAGGGTTATGACCTGTGATTAAATCTTGTTTAAATATTCTCCACACAGTTTTCTTATGGACTTTCAATTCATTAGAGTGCTTTCTGATTGACATTGTAGGTTTCTTCTTAATGTTGTATAGTCACATATGCAGATTCACATCTACATACGTGCACATATATATGTAGAATAATTCACAACGACACAACGACAAAGACGCATGAAGGAAAACGCCGGAAGACTTCTTTAACATATATTTACCTCTCACTTTATTGCAAGGGTTCAAAAGGGTTGTTCAAGGTTTGCATATGAGAGGGTGCTGGAGACCGAACATAAACTTTATATTTTGACCCCACTGTTATGACCGTCACATTGTGTCTTTCTTGTTCTCCTGATGTTGGGGTCAACTCCATCGGGGCTTTCCGAGGGCCCCCTCGGTCGGGTGTGGCCTTTCCTACCACATCTGGTCTCTACTGTCTGGAAGTCTGCTGGCAACTGCTCTTGGACCCAAACTCAACTGAGTTAAATAATAACTCAACGCCCAAACGGACACCTACTGGGTCTTTGAATCGGATGTTTAATCGTCATCAAGCAGAAATAACTGTCATGCAGTTCAGAGGTTACTCTTTTCCGGTGCATCACTTGTAGTGGCACAATGGGACCTTCACCTTGTTCCATATCATAAGCCTTAATCCGCCCACGCGATCTCTTTCGATTACTGGCCATTGGAATGTGTCACTTCCTTCCGGTGTCTCACCTTGGAATAGCATTTTTGGGCTGGGTCGAAGGTCAAAATATAACATTAATTGCTATAGCAAGAGCAGTTAACAAGTCTTCTCTTCTTTTTATTGTTCAAGCCTCAATATCCTTTTTCATTAAAGGGCTCTTTTTCGGTGAAACTTTTCTCTTTGCTTTCTATACGATAGACAAAGAATATTTGGTTTTATTTCGATGTTAAGCAGATAATAAATCCTTTGTCGTTTCCTTCTTTGTTCACTCTTATTGGGTTGAATTTTAATTTTAAAAAAAACTCCTTGAATAATGAAGCTAATCATAAACATTTTGATTTATCACGTTTTCTTTTTAAAAAATTAGACTAATCAGACTAAGAAAAAAAACTTTTAAAGTAATTCCATACTTTACTCCTGCACCCTGTTGTAAAGGCATGAACCCAACTCTCCTTATTCCATAATTAGCTGCTGCACCGCGTATTTGTATTTAACCAAACCCTTCATGGCAGCAGTATTAAGTAGAATTTAATACACTTGAATTCATTTTCTTTCTCCTAGACTGGTTGTCGTAGAAAAATTAAATAACTCAGTCTGCCATCCTATTTATAACTAGCTGGAGGGAAAATGCTTGAAATCATACCTTTCCTGTCATTGGCCTAATGAGTAGAGTGTTCGCTAATGGTCTGGGAGACCAGGGTTCAGTCCCCGGTCGAGTCTTACCAAAGACTCAAAAAATGGTACTAGATGTCACCTTGCTTATCACTCAGCATTATAAGGTAAGGATCAAGGGTAAAGTGGGTAAATCCAGGGAATAGAGTAGCACCCTCCCCTACACCTTGGTGTAGTAGCTATTGAAAAGGGAGCCTTCGGGTCACCCTCGACTATGGTCGCCAACTTTACTTTGAAATACAACCAGCCTCATCCAAGATTTGAACTCTGGTCACCATATCCTGTTCGACGATGATAACCATTGCAGCATAAGTGTATCTATCTATCTATCTATCTCACATCGTGACTATCGATCTATCAATCTATGCCAATGACATCACATCTATCAACCTATCCAGATAAAATTGTATAAGATGGATAAGATGCCAAAAAATCTATTCAATTAAACGGTCATGGCGGAGTTCCCGTGGGGTAATGGCTAAAGTTCTGAACTGTGAAATCGTAGTTTGCGAGTACGTATACCATTCAAGCTATTACGTTCACTTTCAGATAATATAAATGAGAAAGATGTGAATGCCACCAGCTATGTTTTAAATAGTGTAACAACAGTTCTTCTATAAAAATAGCTTAGTCAGTAAATAACCCTTGATGGTTGAGATAGCATTAAAGCAAAGAAACAACAACAAATCAAAACAAATACGGACAAGAAATAATATAAAACTTCAAAACCAGTGAGTGACCTGCTCATGACCCTAAACTGCATCCGGTGGTGAGGCTCTGGAACTCTAGGAAGTTTGGCGTACCTATTCCTTGCCAATCTGACACGTAGTATTATTACCCTTTAAAATCTGAATATAGGTTAATTAGATTTGTTTGAAAGTTATCAGTACTCTAAAGGAATACTTAAATATATAGAAGAGTGAAATCATAGATGAACAAATCGATTAATATCATCATTGAATAGAATAGTTCCTATTGCTAGTTTTTCATATAAACGTCAACTGGAGGTTTTTTCACTAGAGTCTGAGTGACAGCAAGTCTTCGACTGTCTCCAAGGCTCTTCTTAGTATTTTTCTCAGTCTGAATACTGCAGTCTGCATGGACTCGATTCAACCTCATATTTCGAATTCCTTCAGTATTGAAAAAAAAAAAAAAACTTTGAAGACTGCTCAAGTGCACTAACCACGGCTTTTTTAATTGTCTGGCAAGTTGCCAGTATTTATCTTTTTCCTTTCTTTTATTGTACTTCAATATTCCGGCGGAACGGAAAAATCTTTTAGATAAAAAGTTATTTTTTGCTTCTTCATCAATAATATGTCTTGTCTTTTGGCTATGATTAGTTGATAAATCTCTATCACAAAATCTCAGAAAATTCCATTTGAGACCACAGACAAATTTTAATCTATGTGATATTCCCAGAAGATCACCGTTCCCATTAAGTAAGGCCTATTCTTTCACTCCTTTTGAGCAAGTTTGCAATATTTGCTCCTTATTATTATTTTCAACTTTGATTCCACATAACACACACCTGAAATCCTGTTGCGTCTTATAACTTTCAGTTGATTATAAGTGCTAATTGGTTCATTGTTTTCTGTGATGGTTAGAAAATTATTCAGTTTGTATCATAAGGATTTCCTTTTTTAGCTATGCACAGGTCTTGATAGGCGCTATCTCACCATTTTTCAACTTGAAGTACGACGCATAGAATTGATTTTCTTCGTATTTTTTTTTCAATTTGATATTCCATTTTCGTTGTCCACGTGTTACCATTTCTGTTACTGGCAGCTGTAATTTGTTTCTCTTTGTTTTTTAAAATATATTACTCAATTTTTTAAAAATTTTTGGTCCAGTTGGCTGGGGCTGTAGAATAAACCAACTGCTTCTCTGCAGAGTGGTAAGACACCGCCAACGAGTGTCCTGGATATGACACTAGACAGTCGGATGGTGAGGTCCCAGTAATGATGGAGCAACCCTTCATTGCCATTGCTCCCAGGTCCACTCTGGCCCGGCGTGGTAGCACCTGATAGGGCCGTATCTATGGGTTAAATAGAACTAACGGAATACTTGTGCTAAACTGAATTGTTTGATTAAACTGAATAGCTCGACATAGAAATGTTTTTGACAATTAAACCATACTTACATTTAAACTGCGTGTTTATGCTAAACGGAATTATTTAAATAGAACTGTTTTTTACTTTGAAACTGTATTTACACAAAACTGAATTGTTTATCATAGAACTTTTTTGACATTTAGCAGTGAGTAAAGAAAATCTGTTCTCATACTAAAGTGAATTAGCTGAATTAGAACTGCTTGACTAAACTAAATAGCTCGAAATAGAACTTTTTTGCACAATGAAACTATACTTACACTAAACTGAATTTTTATAGATAACTGCGTGAATAATTTGAAACAGAACTGTTTTTGACAATTAAACTGTGTACTCATACTAAACTGAATTGTTTGAAATAGAACTGATTATTTACGTAAAAATGGATTTGGCATTAAATAACCAATAAAAGTTGATATGGCATAAATCCCAAAAAACCAACCATCAATTTTAATTATTGTTGAAATTACAACATCCTCAGAGCTTGAGAGCCAGATTCCTCCCTTCTTTCTTCACACATATACTGTGTCTTCACACATATACTGTGCAAAGCCTTTTGCATAGCCATTTGTTTCCTTGTATTTTGGTCAATTTCACTTTTGCTCATATATTAAATGGTCCCAAGTATCTTATTAGTGGGAGGACTGCCTAAGTGATTATTCCTTTGATAAGATTTCTGCTGTAGAGTTTTTTCGTGTTCTTCTTTCCTTACATCTTTTTTCAATTGTATTTGTGCGGGTTTCCCTCTTGATTATTCCTTTGATGATATTTCTGCTGTAGAGTTTTTTCGTGTTCTTCTTTCCTTACATCTTTTTTCAATTGTATTTGTGCGGGATTCCCTCTTGATTATTCCTTTGAGGATATTTCTGCTGTAGAGCTTGATTTCGTCTTTACATACTTCTTCTTTTCATACGATTTTTGATTGTTCCCCCTTTTAATGTTCCTCTGTACGTGTAATTTTACTTCTTTCCTAGAGTTCTGGCTTTTTCCTGATTTGGCATTTCTGTTCTTTCAGATCGTACGCTCTTCCAACTTTGAATTATCACATAGCATATTTTTCATTGTAAAATCAAATTCCTGGATTCTTGCTGTATATTCATATTGTTTGTATCAGAGTCTTGTTTTTTTTGTGGGGGTTGGTAAATACCTTTATATCAACCACGTATGTAAAACCGTTTATTTTTTCTACTGATGTTGTGTGTGTAGCCCCCGTATACTTCCGAAATATATAAACGAGTGATATCATGGCTATGAAAAATAGCAGTGGTAAGTGTGAATCCACCTGAAAGACGACCCTTTGGATGTTAATCTTAGCTAAGTTTTGTCTTCCAGATGCTAATTTCAATTTCTAATCTTACATGGCTTTTGCAATCAATTTCATGACTTCTTCGTTTTTATTTAATGTTTATGTATTCTTTTATACAAGTTTCGCTGTTGTGGTTGTTGTTGTTGTTATTATTATTATCATTATAAAGAGAGTTTTTTACTGTAGCATTAGCTGATGATCTTTTACCAATGTCTGAGTGACTGCAAGTCTCCTCAAATTCCCAGGACTCTTCTCAGTATTCTGGATGATCTTAATAATTCTGTAATCTAAATAGTTTACGCTTGTATTCTGATTTCGAAATATTTCAGTCCTTTTTACCTAACCTTTGGGGATTGTGTTGTATACACATAAATATATCAATAACAACAGTACTAGAAAAACAGGCGTACAAGCGAGTTTATTTCTTTCTAAAATAATTCCTTGGCGACACGAGGAGAGAGACACAATTCTTAAAAGCATATACTAACCATACTACGCTGACCCCCCACCACATGTGGCATAACACCAGGTGTTTAAGATCTCATCCGGTATAGATCCGAAAAATTCAACTGCTACTTGACCTCTTTTCAAAATCCCCGAATAATCAGGAATATTTTTTCTGGGCATGACGTCATCCACAGTCCACCCTAATTTCCAGTCAGGGGGTTTATTATGACAAATGATGATAGTCCTAATCTTTCCGTGCGAGCATAAGACAGCACCATCTGACAATGCACCTGGGTTAAGATAGCCGAGTAGTTCAAAGCTTTACCAAACTAAATAATAAATTATAATTAGCGAAAAAGGATTAATATAAAAAAAAAGTAACTTAATTATATAACAATAGTAACGAGAGCACCAATTAGAACTGGCATCACCGTTATCTTCATGTTCCACAGCATTCCTAGTTCACTGGCATAATGAAGGTAGTTATCTGCGCTGATTTCCTGCATTCGCTTATTGTGTGGTTGATCATTTCGTCTCTACCACCACATTATCAATATTTAGTATTTTGTTGCGTTTTATCTATTCTTGTCTTGATATAATTTGTCCTTAGAGCGTTTACAGTTTATCGTTTACGTTTTCCCTTTGTTAGCCCTGACCAAGTTTTCTCGTTTGAGATTTCGTTTGTTTGTCGCTTGAAGTGTCCATAGACGTGTTTTCTTTTCCATTAATGTTTTCTGGTTATTTCTGTTCATTTGATGCTTGTGTTGTCTGTATTTTTTAGTGTCTGTAATCGGTCTTTCTCTGCGCTTGTTTATACAATGTTAGAGACGATGTATAGATATGTCAACGCAATCTTGAATGCTGGGATACTCTCTTTCTCTTTCGTTTCTTGACACGTACAGTCTGTCTTTGTTATCGCTAGGATGCAAAGCCTTATGCATCATCATAAATTTTCTTGTTCTCTGGTCAATTTGTTTTTCCTTTCTCCATTTTATGAAGGTCCTGTAAATCTTACGAGAAGGATAGCCCAGTCGTTTAACCCTTTGATGAGATTTTTCTAATGTAATTTGGTTTAGAGTAGATTTTTTGTTCTTCTGAAGTATTCCTTCTTATAATTTCTTTCATCCTCGCGTGTTTGATGGCTGGCGTACGCTTCCACTATTACCACGTACTTGTTATTTTCATTTTCTTCAAACATTTTTATTTTTTCTTGATTTGGTAGTTCTGTTCCATCCATCAACTGTCGTTTCCTACTTTTCATTATTAGCATGGCACATTTTTCTATGCCAAATTTCATCCCTATATCTTGACTGTATATCCTTACAGCCTCTATTAGGGTTTCCAATACTTTCTATTTTTTACAAACAAATTGATGTCCATATTCATGAAGTGGTTAAATTTTTCCTGTGATTTATGAAGCTTGTATCCGCCCGTGTATTTCCGAAGTATGTGATTCAGTGGCATCATCGCATTTCCCTATTGTAATGGTAATAGCGCATCTCCCTGGAAAAGCCTTTATGGATTTTCCCTTGAGTTAAGATTTTTCCTCCAGCTGTCAGTTTAACTCTCCAATTTTGCATGGTATTTACGATAAAATTTATGACTTCGGGGATATATTGTACATTTTCAGACAGTCTATTATCAAGCTTTGCTAGACTGTATCATATGCATATTTGTAGTCAATCTATTCCACTGGAGATTGAGTGACAGCAAGTCTCCTCATGTCTCCCGGACTCTTCTCAGTATTCTGGCCGTTTTCAATAATGCTGTTGGCTGGATGGTCTCCACCCGGCCGCCATCTTCCAAATCCTCCAGGTCCTTTAATAACCTTTAGTTAACATGTCAAAAGCAACAATCACAATTGGTATAATTGTTACCTTCATGTTCCATTGATTTTTTCAATTCTCTTGCAAGGTCGAAGTACTTATTTATCTTTCAACATTCTTTCAGTTTTATTCTGTGGTCAGTTATTATTATTTACTCCTTTAGAGTTTTTCACATCAGTGTTAGCTGATGCTTTTTCACTGTAGTTTGTGTGACTGCAAATCTCCTCAAGTCTTCAGGACTCGTCTCAGGAATTGGCCGTTCTCAGTAATGCTGTCATTTGGATCGTCTCTACCCGTCCGACAACTTCCAACTCTTCAAGGCCTTTAAATAATCCTTTAGTTATTGTGCCAAGAGCACCAATCACAATTGGTAATTGTAGTATTTAAAACCGTACAATTGCTCGCAATTTATTATCTTTTGATAGTTTTATTTAAAGCAAAAAAACAATCTAAAATGTATTAACACAATCGGAATACCTGGTTATAATATATTAGTATTAGATAGGAATTCTTGAAACCATAAAACTGTGAGTAAATAAGCGATTATTATTATTTAAACAATGGAATGACGCAATGAAACTATAGTTAAGACTACAATCAAACATCTACAAAGAAAGCAGTTTCGGCTTTGATTAACCCATAAAAAGTTGAGATGACACATCTTTAAGATATTTCGAAAAAATATTTTTATCAGTGAATAGAATTCTTGTACGGCAAAAAAACACTCGCTCAATATCGGTATTTTGGGAAAAGTGTAAAGTTTTTAGCAATCGTGGAATTAAAAATACCTTTACGGGATAATGTTAAAACGTGGGCGGTGCACTTTGATTTGTGTGCCTCGATGGTTTTAGAGATGGGAGGTTGGTGGCTATGCAGCTGCTGCTTTGTGGGATGTTTCCAGGTTTTGTTCAATATGAGTGGCAGAATCCTTGAGCAACTCAAGTCTAGCTTTTTCTCGATACACTTAGCGTTCATGCGATGCATTTATATAGTAGAATTGACATGATCGTTGCTCAGAAAATTGTGTTTTATTTTATTGGATAAACTTGACTTCCATATGATCGATAAACTTTCGATTGCAGATCGTGCCTCCTTTTTCATTACAATAGATTTACTCCATTTTATTTGCATTTAGAAGGAAGCAAATAATTCCTTTAGTCTGCTCCAGATTATGCTACAGGCTTCAGGTGTATTTGTAAGAACGTCTTTGTCATTTGGCTAGTTGGCGTCCGTAATAGTTTTTACGAGGTATCGTCTGCTTCTTGCCTTTTTTAGAGTAAAATCATTAGATCTGTTGACGTTCGAAGTACGTAGTCTTGGTAGATTATGAACAGATATGGGGAAAATATATCCCTTTGCCGAACACCTGCAACAATGTTAAAGAAACTGTGTTTCCATCCGGTGAGCGAACTCTAATTTTCGTATTTTCATAGAGCATCATTATGGCTGTAACAATTTCTTTGGGGAAACTATAGGCTAAATGTATTTGTTCCATCTCTTTCTGTGTATGGAGTCAAATGCCTTGTAGAAATCTACAAATAAGATGTTGCCTTGAGGTTATTTGTACGAACTTCTTAAATTTGACGGATTGTTTGAATCTGTGATGTGGATCGGTTTCTCCGAAAACCATTTTGATTTTTTCAAAGATTTTTCTCAATTTCAGGTTCAATTCAGTTGAGTAGCAGTGCATTATAAATCTTATCTGCGATAGAAACGAGAGTTATACATCGGTAGTTTCAGGTAATTCCAAGCTTTCTTGGGAAAAAGGGAAGATTCAGCCTTTTGTCCATCTCTATATTGTCTTTTGGTTATATACAACGTTGCATTATCGGAGCTGTAGGTCGTCGAATGTTCTTATCTGCCGCAAATCCGATAATATTTCTTCAAAGATTGGCAGCTATCTTTTTTTTAATTTTTGTTTGTATTACGTCGTGCACTTCTTGAGTAAACTGTAGGTAGTTTTTTTTTTAGATCTGGAAGTGCTCTTCCTTTTACTCATTTCATTTACCGTCTGACATTTAAGATTGTGTATCATCTACTGAATTTCTAATTTTATTAATGTGACCTTGAATGTACTCTATTAGTTCTTTTTGAAATGCGTTAATTAGTTCTTTTTGTGCCTTCTAAAGTTTCTGGGCGTTGGCATTAGTTGGCATTCATTTTATGACATAAGGATGCGGTTTTCATATTGTCTCGCTTTTTTTAAACTATTAATATCTCTCACATAAATCTCTGCTTGGCTCTTAGCTTTGTTGGCATGCATTCTGATGTTGGTTCCATGTGGGCATTGATGTAATTCTCATATTCATCATTCGAAATAAGTGTTTAGGATATCTTTTGAAGAAAATTTGTTTTTTAGTGTTATCGTATATTTGTCAATAATATTTCTGTTGTTGAGCAAGGACCGGACATAATGTGCGGATTTGGTTGTTTGTGTTGCACTCCTGCGTTGGCTCAGATGTATCTTTGCCGTGACGATTCTCTGATCGGAAGACACACATTCAAAAAAGGAATATACCTCACAATTAAAAGATGTAATCTATCATTGCTTTTGCGTTATTTTTGTTGGTGTAGGTCGATAGTTTTTCTTCGATTTTCTGAAATTTAGTATTAAGGCATGTTTGTCTATTTTCAAGTGAGAAATCTTTTATCGGTTTATTTATTTCTGTTTGACAAGTTGTATAGGTAGAATTTGTTCTTTTTGTTCTTACCTATTTGAGCCTTCATGTCTCCACCGATTATTAGAGCGTTGCGTTCAGAGATGTTACGAAGAAGGGAGGATAGTTTTTTAAAAAAAGTGACGTGGTCCGTTTCCTCATTAGCATTTGTACAACTGCAGCAGGAGATAAACATAGCCAACATCATATTCAGTTATGTTTTCCGGATGCGGTTTAGTGATTTTAGGCATGTTAACTTAAAAGCCTTCCTACACACCCAATGACGTCATTCACAGAGTTTTTCTATGCAGATGCTGAAATATATGCCCATCCATTGCCAGAATTGGGGCATCTTATTTTTTCTCTGCTATGATGGTATCGGAGTTCATGTACGCATACTATGTATATAATATTCCCTGCCGGGGACGCTGTCAGCTCCAGTAGTTGGTTTATTCGAAGTAAATTTCTAACGTTGTGTCGTTATATGTACTGTGATTTTACATTTAAGTGATTTTAGTTTGTAGTTGAGTTTTGTATGTGCTTGTCGTACATTGGGGCCAGAGCTCCAACCTCTGCAGGACGCACCCCTTGTTTACCTGCGACAAGGGCAATGTGGTTTGAACATATGGCTTGAGTTAGAGTCGTGGAAATCTTCCGATGGCTCTATTTTTATCTCATCAGTAGATGCCAGCCTTATAGATGAGTTGCAGTAGTTTTCTGACTGAACTATGTGATCCTGGCCGTTGACCTGTGTTTTTTTCCCTCCCAGCATCAAGTAAAGTGCGTCGTTTACCTGACATTGAGTTCATCTGCCTTACTTCAAATCAATCATGCTACTTCCCATGGCGTCCAAGGTAAAACTTGTGGGTAAAAAATTCCCTCATATAATCCTTAAATTATATCAGTTAAAGACCAATTATTTATTTCCTATTTTCCTCTTCTCTGATCCCGCTGTCGACATCGTGTCTTTGGTTCCCCGGTTACAAATGTAATTACTGAAATTTATTTCAAAGTCGGATGCATGGTTTCATACAGGATTCGATTTGAGTAAACATTCTGCTTCGTAAAATACGAATCACTAATGTAGAGAATGGCGAAATAAATAATCATAAAATAATTATAATAACAATAATAATTTATAATAATAAATTTGTCAAAGTCATGGACATTACTTTCCTTCGATTTCTTTTATTTTTTTTTTAAATCCTGCTGATATCTCTGAAAATTGTCACATGACTTACGAATTTTCTCTTTCTTCCTTTTTCCCCAACAATCTATCTTTATACATTTCAATATATAGTTTCATAACGTTTCCCCCGTTTCCTTCATATTTTTATACATTATATATATCGCTTCAAAATCTTTTCACCCAATCCCGCTTTGTGCCTATGCTAATTTAGCTCCATTTATATCCTTTTTTTTTTTATAAACCGTACATTTTTAAAACGGTGAGTTTACTGGGAACAAAAATTATATAGTGACAAGAGAAACCATGTCATTTTCCAAATTGTTAAGACAAAGACTAAATTATGTACTGAACACATACTTTTGTCAAAGTCCTGGACTGGGGTAATAATACATATTTATCAGTATTAAATGTTCCCTGTTGCACCGACTCTACATACAGCAGTTAAGATATCGATGGATTATAATTCTTGTTGAATACACTTCACATCCAATCACCCTTTTACAAATAATTGTCAGGTTGGCGTTTTACTTTGAATTATTTCAACAAACCTTCAACTGCGGGCCGAATTTGACGTGAGGCCCATAATCCATCGGATTTTATTTGGTATGAATTAGATTTCTTTCCTTTGACCGGTTTCTATACTCTTGGTAAAGAGCCCGGTTTATGGCACTAGTTACTGTTAGCTTGTCGGAAAATATCATTACTTTATTAGCGTTATATAAATGACATGAAGATTTATTGCTTTATAAGCATTATATTAAGTGTTTATTAATTTCTTTATTAGCGTTATATGAAATGTAGATTTATTGCTTCATAAGCGTTATATGAATTGTATATTCATTACCTTATTAACGTTATATGAATTGTGTATGCACTGCTTTATTAGTGTTATATGACATGTTGAATCATTGCTTTATTAGCGTTATATGACATGTAAAACTTGCAATACTTAAAGTCATTTTTTAGTTCATTTAGCGGAGGACAATGTGGAGGCCTTTTCCATATTGAAATATTCCAATTTCAAATATTTGGAAGAATTTGATGCATATATTAACTGAACTGCTCCACTACGGGTAGTGTGTGACACATGATCAACTTTCAATCAGAATTCAGCTGATTTGATTTCAGAGTTTTCCTTCTCCTGGACTGGTTACGGTACCAAGACTAAAAATTCCTGTTTCCTTTATCTAGGGGAGAAGGTATGGTTTTATGCTTTCTCAATATATCAGCGAAAAGTAAAATTCCGATTGAAATCCAATTCGATGAATATAGCTTCATGTCACGCATCATTTGGTTATCCAAACATAATATATCTTTCTCGGTTGTACTTCTCTTTTCATCTTTTCTAAAGTTCTTTGTTTTTATATTTCTACAATTATTATAAAAAAAATTCTAATACCTGTGTTTAAAAATTTCTCATTCCTATTTATAATACTTTTTGCTAATATATAATTTCAACTCATCCATATAGAACGGCCATTTATAACTTAAATACATACTTCAGAATCCATGTTTTTGACGTCAGTTTCTTGGAGATCATTTGTTAAATTCGACCGGTTAAAATCCCTGAAAAAATAACACGAAGCTTAATATTTTTTGGACATTATTTTTTTCCGAACATGGTATTATTGGTGAACAAAAAGTTTCATAGGTTCTAGTCAGTTTATCAAATTTTTTTTCTTGATCTTAAATGATACCCACATCGGAAAACCTAAGGTTTGATAAGTTTGGATTTTATTTACTCTTTCCACGCTTTTAACCAGAAATATGCTTACCTGGGGAAGAGCATAAAAGTCACCACTGTAGCAGAAGCCATAGAATTTTCCAGTGCTACCAGAAAACTCAAAATTCACTAGAGTCTATCTGAAATTAAAATATTACTACTGTCATGATACATATGTGTATGGAGAGACTCTAAACCTCTGATGAGATAGATTGACATAAGGTCAATGTTTCAAGTGTAGACAGCTGTCACAAATCAATAGTTTTCTTTTCCTGGACAAGTTGCTTATTCCAGCCCTTTCTACTATCATTATATAACTTGGAGCACGAATGGATTTATATCTTTCTCAAAAGTATTAGCACAAATTCATACGCAAATATCTTTCTCCAACATTTGATGTAGTGTTTCTAATTTCATTTTCACGATCATAACCGTTACTCTAAGGACGCCTTCATGAATATCTATTTATGCGTATGCAATGTTTTGTTTTGGTTTCCATGTTTTATGGCGTAGCAACCCTAACGGGTTATTTAATAACAAAGCCACGCAAGTAGAAGGGAAAATACTGCTTTCAAAAACGTTGCTTGAAGGATAATGTCATCCTTACCTTTCCCAAGGGTTTTACTTCGTTGGTAAACATAACATTGCAACTGGTGTTTGAACTAGTTAACTATAATTTCATTGTAGCTTTCATAGTACCTTCGTCACAACGGTACAGTCACTTCTCCCCATTTTTTATGCCGACTTTTTGACATTAGATATGTCAGAAAAACACTGATTAAATGACAATGTATTTGTCCTTTGCTCGATTTTCTGTTTGTTTTTTAATTGTTTCTTGTTTTTTCTATTGCCAGCTGGGTTGAATTCTTCCAGGCAGCGGTCGTATCTATACTGCTGTATGGATGCACTACTTGGACGCTAACAAAACGACTGGAAAAGAAGATAGACGGCAATTACACAAGAATGCTGCGAGTAATATTGAACAAGTCCTGGCGGCAACACACCACAAGGCACCAACTATACGGCCACCTGCCTCCTATCACAAAAACTATCCAAGTTAGACGAACCAGACATGCAGGACACTGCTGGAGAAGCAGGGACGACCTCATAAGTGATGTACTCCTATGGACTCCCACATATGGCCGGGCAAAAGCAGGACGACCAGCTCAAAGATACATTCAGCAGCTATGTAAGGATACGGGATGTAGCCCTGAAAACCTGCTAGAGGCGATGAACGATAGGGAGAAGTGGTGAGAGAGGGTCAGGGATATCCGTGCTAACGGCACGACATGATGATGATAATGACATGTAAGAATTAATGGAAATCATCATCATCATCATCATATCGCGCTGGTAGCACGGATATCCCGGACCCTCTCTCGCCACTCCTCCCTATCATTCATCGCCCTAGGTAGGTCTTTAGGACAACATCCCGTATCCTCACATAGCTGCTGGATGTATGTTCGTGCTGGTCGTCCTGCTTTTGCACGGCCATGTCTGGGGGTCCATAAAAGTACATCTCTTATGAGTTCATGGATTTTTTAATTAATTCAAAAATATTGTGATAAAATAACGAACAAAAGATTTATCATCATCATCATCATCATCATCATCAAATCATGCTTACCTCATGGCTCTCTCTCTCTCTCTCTCTCTCTCTCTCTCTCTAGCCAGAAGTCTCGGTCGGTCTTCGCTCTTAATCTCAGTTTTTGCAACTCGCTAACACTGCAGTGCCAACGTGAAGGTGTTCTAACCAGTATTCGATGTTTTCTGATGTAAATGGACGTATAGGTGCAGTTTTGTAGGATGCGGCTTCGATGATATTTTCAAAACAACACACATCATCCTTGAATTGTTCACATATAAAGAGTGATAAGTCTGTTTTACTGGTTATCAATCTACTATTTTCTATAAGGATCAATAAAAAAGAAAGAAATAGCATGACAGTATCTGAGTTGTACATTGAATATTACATTATAACTTGATCAGATTAAGTTTAAAAACAAGAATATATCGCAACGGTTACACTTCTATGAAAAATTCCATACAAACTTAAAATTTTCCATGAAAATTACTATTTATTATCATGAGAGAAATATTTTATTTATTCATTTTTGTTCTATATTTTTTCTTCCATATCTTAGATTACAATTTTGTCTAGAATAGAGAACCTGAGTGATTTATTAAAATTTTATGACATTTTTAAAAGCCGACATTATTATGGATAGTCATTAAAATCCCTTCGGCTCGTTACACTCACGTGGTATCATTATCTTTTTTAAATAAGGTATTTCTAGAAGAATATTCCATATTTGTGCAAGATTCGCCCAAATTAATTATCACGAACGACTTTTCTTTATATTTATTTTTTTCTGAATTACCTTGAAATCATTTTCCATCGATAATTTTACAAATGATTAAGTAGCAGATTTTAGGCCTAATATGTGAGTGGGTTTATTTATGAAGAGTTATGCAACCAACGCTGAAATCTAAAAGAGAAGGAAACAGAAAGTATAAACATAATCGATATGAAACATATAAAAAAAAAGCCAGGGAATAAAAATTCTGGAACAATCATGTTAGAATTTCAAAAAAGATTCTAATGATTCTTAATGCGATCCCATCAGATAGGAAATGCGCTCACGGAGACATTGTGCATTCACGTGACACTACACATCAATTATGTAAATATATTTCGATCTAATGTGATTTACCTAAATACACCTTTCTTTTCTGACTGTGTTGAAAATGTTTCACATATTTCTACGTAGAAAATATAGCGTAAAAGTTCTATTTAAACTGGATTGCCTGCCTATAATGGTAGCTATTAAACTCATTGTCAAGTCCCAACTTATTTATAGACTTCATATTGAAATTAATCTTAAAGTAATAAATAAATTAGGAGCCGTATTTCTTAATTAACGTTTAATCGTTATCTCCCTTTAGAAATCATGGCGATCGTGAATGCAGACACCATAGTAATAAATTGGATTATTGAGGAGAAAATTGTTTTTATTTAAGGCGAAAATTGCTTTATTTCGTTTAATTATAACGTCTTAAGGCTATTGGTCTAAAATAAATCTTGCTATGATATCCTATTTTAATTGCCTCATGTTATAAAACAATTTGTTGCTAAAATATAAATATTTGTTTACTTTTCTCAGATTTTGACAATTCTGTTAAAAAATGTGGGAATTTCTGTGATGAGATATTGCCTTAAAGAACTCCTACATCATGCACGACAGCAGAAACAACACACACACACACACACACACACAAACACACATATATATATATATATATTGTCATCCAAAGACAGACTGCTTAGTTGTATCACTATTCAGTGTGGCTAGACACGCAAGACCCTCCAAGCCGAAATCGAAACCCGTCTAACTTTTACGTCAAGCTGATGACATGCCCCTAAACAATACCTGCGATTCAACGTCAGCTATGGAATTAACGCATACGTATTAAGCTTCGTTTGTTTATACTTTGCGCTATCGGATACTGAAGTTCTCAATTCGTTTGACGAACATTTCATTATATGAGTAGCAACCGATAATATAACTATATATATAAGTTGGCTGACCGTAATCAATGGTGACCAAAAGGCACTTTTTTTTCAATAGCTACAACACCAAGGTGTAGGAGAGGGTGCAAATCATTTCCTTGGATTGCTCCCCTTCCTCATGACCCGTACCTTATAATGTTGAATAAAGCAAAGTGTCTTTTTGAGTATTTGGTATGACTCGTTCTAAGATTGAACGCAGGTCTCTCGAATCATTTGAGGAACACTCTAACCATTTTGCCAATAACGTCATACCTACTGCTTATCATATTTACCCAACCCCTCCACTCGGGCAGGATATGACACAAGGTCAGTTTTTAAGCGCAGTTTCACAGGTTTTAATTCAGAGTTTTCCTTCTCCTAGACTAGTTGCCTCACCAAGGCTGAAGAACCCAGACTGTCCTACTATTTACCCATAGCTGGAGGGAGAATAATAAGATTCATACCTTTCCCAAGGGTATTAGTGCTATGTGAAATGCAATCAGTATCGTCCAGAATCTGAACTCGTGTCGCCGTGTCCATTTCCTTCTACGATAACCATAACACTACGGGCACCTCCTCATATCTACTGCTAATGACTTTTTCATCAATGGGATAAAAGCAATGGAACACCAACGGAAGAAATATGTTGAAGTCAAGGAAAGCTATTTTGAAAAAATAATCCTTATTTAATCAAATTTCCTGTTACTATCTTGGTCAGTCTGTGAACTTTTTAGCTGATTCTCGTGCATTCACTGGAAACAATCAAATTTTGAGTTCATTGAAATATCAGACTTTTTTCTCCTTTGATGTCAAAGACAGAGAAGTTCATTCATTGATAAGTTATTTATTCTCCCTAGTCATAATTATCTCGTTATATTCCTAAGTAAACCTCAATACAAATAGAGCAAGGAGTCCCTGTGACATAATAGCTTGACTGCGGTTTCGAAGTTAGTGTGTTCGAACACAAGTCTCTCTACAACGCTCACATTTGGACTAATACACTAGGAAAAAGTATCGAACATTGCTCTACCACCAGCTATGGATCAACTTGGGCTACTCCTGTTCTTTTACAAGAATAGCTTTGCCATTATACATCTTCCAAAAGTTGATATGGCATTAATATAAAGTATCACATATAAATCCGCAACGGTAACTGAGCATACGTGGTGTCTTCAGTAAGTTTCCAGACGTTTTTTTGTCCAGGCATTTAAAATTGTCGTAGAAACTTGAGAATTCAGTATATTATTGCTATACATCATATGTGATGACTAACCAACTTTTATGATTTCAAGTTCAAATGAACAGCTACAACAGGAATTGGAATACACCCTACAAAAGCATGATTGTCACAGCTGGTGAATTTCAAAAATATAATCTGGACGTGAGGACACTTTAGAAGAACGAGATACAATATAATTCTGTTTTAAACTTGGAAAAAATGCCACAGAAACGTATGGAATGCTTCAGACTGCTTTTGGGCCATCTTGCATGAATGGATCATCAGTCTTTGAGTGACATAAGAGATTCAAGGAAGGCAGGGAGTCTGTAAGGGATGACGAAGGATATGGGAGGAGTAAGGAAGTCAATACACCAGAGTTGATTGGCTAAAGGGTTAGGCTTAGGGTTAGGGTTACTATGATGAGGTTTAAGGGAGTTCAGGAAGAGATTCGGTCGGATGAGGCCAGCACTCTTCAAATCGGGTCAGTGGCATTTCTACCAGGACAATACACCAGTCGATAACTCCATCCTTGTCACAGACTTTTTGGCCAAGATGGGCATTAAGACAGTTCCTCAGCCTCGCTATAGTCAAGACGTTGCTCCCTGTGACTTTTGATAATTCCCTAAGCTCAGAGGCTGTCGTTAAGAGACAATTGAGGAGATGAAAGAGGTTGTGACGAAGGTCATTGACACGGTCACAAAAGAGGACTTCCATGGGGCCTTCCATAAGTTTTTTGAACGGTAAAAGTGCATTGAAGCCGGGTGAGATTACTTCGAAAGAGACTAGAGTTTCATGTGTGTACAATCAATAAAAGTGCCCATACGAAAAAAAAGCTGGAAACTTATTTAATGTTTCTCGCATGTGTATATAATTATACACAACACAAAACGTACAACCTTCATAAAAGTCCATTGTTCTCTCTTCATCATCATAGTCATCATGTTGTACTGGTAGCACGGATATCCCTGACCCTCTCTCGCCACTTTTTCCTATCGTTCATCGCCTCAAGCAGGTCTTCTGGACTACATCCAGTATCCTCACATAGTTGCTGAAGGTATGTTCGTGCTGGTCGTCTTACCTTTGCTCGGCCATGTGTGAGGGTCCATAAGAGTACACTTATGAGTTAGTCCCTGCTTCTCCAGCAGTGTCCTGCATGTCTTATTCGTCTAACTTGAATAGTTTTCATGATAGGAGGCAGGTTGCCGACTTTGCTAAATATCAGTCTGATTCTTTTCCTTTTGGTTCTGTTGCTAATTCTCTATTATGAAAGAGTCTCCGTGGTGTATTGGCAAACATGCTGTACTGCTGTACCTTAGTGTGAGAGTTTGGATTTCAGTCACACCATTACGGTTAATTTTGGACTATTAGTCCGTAGGAAAAGTAAAACCCCTTCTTATCCTCCCAGGTATTTGTTAAATAGTACTACTACTCTCCTTCTAAAAAGATGGTTTTAGTTTCAAATAACCCACGAAGTGTGATATACCATTAAAATAAGAAATTTACCAACTCTCTATTACTCATTCCCATCCTCTGTGTCTCTTGGTGAAGACACTTGTTGTAAATCAGCTATTTGGACAAAGAGATCCGACCGGTCGATTTTACACAAATTCTCTCTTCTAATTTCGATGCCGTGAAACAAATCTCTTCTCTAACCAGTTCCATAAATCTGTTGCTACGAGGAGAACCGTCTCCACCTGTAACACATCTCTTCCTCCTCGTCATCCCCATCCTCATCCATACCCTCTTATCGGCAATAGTTTTACCTTCTCTCAACATCACCTCTTGGAAATCTCAAACCATGCAGCCCGCACTTCACTGACGCCATTTCCCCTGCTAATTTCACTGTGGTCATATCTCAAACGCTCAGGTTAACGTCATCGTCTTGTTACTAGCCCACACATCAACCCTTCTCCGCTCAACCTTCCTAACCACATTCAACAAGACGCGTTCTGCAGATGTATCTATTGACACGGACGCTGTTGCAGTGGCCGCGTTTTGCCGCCTATTGCATTTTTCATCTTCGGTGTCCTTCCACCTGACCAACGGCTTCATTGTTGCCCTGTCTTCATCAACAGTAGGACCCCCGACTCTCTCTTCTGCGTATTCTTCATTTGCTCTATGGGGATATAAGGGGTGGGTCTACTATGGATTTGATAGAACATTTCTTATTTGAACCGCTCGTTGGCAGCAACAGGAAGACGTGAGGTCAGGCAGTAATTGGACGTTTGTTATCTTCAGAAGAGAAAGACGGAATCGACCAGTCTGGAGTCACCATGACATCGAGGCTGGATAGTTTCTCCCTGTTTATAAATGAATGCGGAGAGAAGAAGAGTTATAAGGAAACTAGAAGACAGTAAAAACAGAAAGATGAAGGTAGAGAAAACAGGAATCAGATGAATAAAAAAAGGGAACATGATAGAATAGAATTTAGAAAAAGAAAAAACTGAGCATGAAAAACTAAGATAAAGCGAAATATAAAAGAAAAGAGAGTTTTAAAAAACAAAAAATAAAGAAAAGGGAATATGATAGAAAGAAATTTAGAAAAAAGTGAGAAAGACAAATGAAGATTTTTTGGAACGAAACTAGAAGAAAGAAAGAAAGAATTAGAAAACAAGAGCCAAATAAGAAAAAACTACCAGAAGAAAGAAAGAAAGAAAGAAAGAAAGAAAGAAAGAAAGAAAGAATACAAAAAACAATAGCCAGATAAGAAAAAAAAGCCAGAAGAAAGAAAGAAAGAAAGAAAGAAAGAAAGAAAGAAAGAATGAAAGAAAGAAAGAGTAAAAAAAAACAATAGCCACATAAGAAAAAAAAAGCCAGAAGAAAGAAAGAAAGAAAGAAAGAAAGAAAGAAAGAAAGAAAGAAAGAGTAAAAAATCGACAAGGGCCAGACAAGAAAGAAAGAAAGAAAGAAAGAAAGAAAGAAAGAAAGAAAGAAGGAAAGAAAGAGTAAAAAAAAAAAAACAAGAGTTAGATGAGAAAAAACAGCCAGAAGAAAGAAAGAAAGAAAGAAAGAATGAGAAAAAATCGACAAGAGCCAGAAAAGAAAGAAAGAAAGAAAGAAAGAAAGAAAGAAAGAAAGAAAGAAAGAGTAAAAGAAACAAGAGCCAGATAAGAAAAACAGCCTGAAGAAAGAAAGAAAGAAAGAAAGAAAGAAAGAGTAAAAAATCGACAAGAGCCAGACAAGAAAGAAAGAAAGAAAGAAAGAAAGAAATTAAAAGAAATGAAGATGAGACGAAAGAAAGTAAATGAGAGGAAGAAGAAAGAAAGTTAGAAAGAAAGAAATAATAACGCATAAATAAAGAGAGAAAAAAGAAAACAAAGACATAACTAGCATGAATAAATAGAATGAAACGAATAAAAATACAGCAAAATAAAATAGATAGTAGAAGACAAATAAGAATGAAAAACGGAGAAAGAAAAAATATTTGTATACACAATAAAAAAAAAAAAGGAAAGAAAAAGATAGCAACATAAAAACGAAAAAAGGAATTGGCGGATAAAAAATAGGAAAAGAAAGAATGAAAAAATACGAAAGGAAAGAAGGAAGAAAAGAAGAAGAAAGAAATAGAAGCAGTTAGAAAATGAAATAAAAGAAAAAAAGAAGAGGAAATGAAAGAAAGAAAGAAAAGAAAGAATGGACAGAAATTTACAAAGAAATGAAAAAAAAAACTGGACAAACTGTCGACTTGAAAGAAAAAAAATTGAGGAAAAAAAAAACTTTTGAAATATATGACATCAGTCATCCTCGATGAAAAAAAAAGTTCTAGTCTCTAACTGTTAACACTCTCGAACATCAAAGCGATATTTTTTTCCTTTTAACTTTACCTTCATCTAGTGTCTTGTTCATTTCTATAAAGCTAGGTACATATTGCTTACCCAATAACAAATTATTCCATACAAAAAAAAAAGAAAGTTTTATTTACTATATTAACGTATCTTTTATTTCTGTGGCATAATAAAATACTTCGGAGAGACTCGGTAAATTATATCTATTATAAGAAATATTTAAAACTTGTCAGCGGAGATTCGCCTTTGAAAATCTCTGATTTTGATAGGCAAGATTCTTGTGTATATTATCAATTTTTGCTTTGGAATATTTAGTCCCTGTGGCATTATTTTATTATGATATCAGTATTAATTCAGTCCCTCTCTCGAGGATTCTTCTTCGGGGTCATACCACAGTCATTCCTTGTGCAATTTTTTCATATGTTAAACGAATCATGGTTATTTAAAAAATCTGCAAGGAAACTCACCTCATGTTAGTTATAAATCTTTCAAAAATCATTAATAGCTAACTAAATATCAAGCTAGGAAGATTTATTGAGGAATTACTTAACGAAGTTCTGACCAAAGTTAAAAGAAATGCTGCTGATCTCAACGAAATACCCCCAGAAGTATGGAAGATCTGGAAATTTGATAACTTACTTCTTTAATCCTGCAAGGCTGTCTATAAAGAAAATACAATATAGAAATGTACAAAAGCTTTGAAACTTACCCGTCCTTAAGAAAGGTGACCAAGAACTACAGAGTTATAGCTCTCACTTCTATTGGTACTGAGGTTTATAATGATCTGCTTCAGAATCGTATCAAACCTGAAATCTAGAAAATTCTTTGGAAAAATAAGAACGTTTTTTCGGAAAAAAAATTTCCTCAAATTCACTGATCTGATTATCCGTCGAATCATCAAAAGAGAACGCGCAAAAAATATCGAGACAATATTATTGTCAGTAGATTACACCAAAGCATTTGATTCCATGCTTAGGGGGAAGATGTAGAAAACACAACAAGCATTTGTTCTTCCCAAAGACACTTTAACAGCTATAATAATACTTTATAGAAACCCAAAAGCAAAGGTCTCCCCACCTGAAGGAGACGTAGGCTTCTTCGACATTGTTGGTAGACTTTTACAATCAGATATATTAGCGACATATTTGTTTATAATCTGGCTAGTCTACGTACTTCGAACATGGGTAGATCTAATAAAAGAAAATAGCTTTACGCATAAAAAAGCAAGAAGCAAACAATGCCCAGCAGAAATTCTACCACATCTAGAATATACATAATAAAACGCTTTGCGTAAATACACCTGTGCAAAGAACAATCAACGGGAGTTTCTGGCCTCCACATAAACGCAAATAAAACACAGTAAATGGATTTTAAACGAGAAGTATCCATCTTTAAAGTAGCAGTTCTCTCGAATTAGTTGACATGTTCAGTACCTTGGCAGCAATATCTCATCTCCTGAAAGCGAAGTTAATATACACCTTGCGAATTCATGGACAGCTAGCTACTTATAGGTTATTGATAATATCTAAATCTCATATACCTGATGAAATAGAATGTTATTTGTTCTAAACTGTGGCTGTGTCAATACTACTGTATGGATGGACAATATGAAAACTATGAAAACGCATAGAAAAAACCTACTATACAAGAACTCTACGAGTAAATTTAACAAATATTCGAAGAACACACCACAAAACAGCGGCGGTACGGCCACTTAACTCCCATCTCAAAAACCATCAAAGTAAGACGGAAAACACATGCGGGTTACTGCTGTAGAGGTAAAGACGAGCTCATTAATGACGTTCTTCTATTAACCTATACACACAGAGTGTTGGCTGACCAGCAAGAACTTAATTAAATCTGCTATTTGCAGACACATGGAATAATTTGTAAGATCTGCCGGGAGCGATGGTTGATAGGGACAGATGTCGAGAGAGAAAGTCAGGGAAAGTGTGCGGACAGAGAAAATTGATGTTTACGATGATTATGTCACTTGAATATGTACAAAGTTGTTTTATGGCCATTTTTCCTTTATAGACATTTTACTGTTGTTTACCTGCTTTTTTAGATTCGATAGACCATGTGCAAATCTACATATAAATATGAATGTATAATGAACAATTTTTTTTTTAAGAAGTAGGCATAAAATAGCACTAGACAAGTTAAAATGCCATTAAAAAATCAATCAATCAAATCATAAACCCATTGACTTAACCAGTGTAATATCGCTGGGTAAGTCGGAGGATATGGAAAAGCTTAGGATTACACTCCGAGAGTTGCCATGGTGTCTGGTCGAGTTGGTATTAAAAAACACGCACGTTTATTTTCAGTGATTAGATTTTTCTCTTGACTAATCTCAAAAGGAAATGTAGTGCTGTTTTGTTAAGTCGATAGCAGTAAAGAATCCTCATTTCTTTATAAGCCACAGCCCCTCTCCTCACTCAATGGAGGCATTTTTACTCAACCCCTATGTTACACGAGTTTGCCTTTAGCCATTCAACGAGAGCCCATCCTTTTTCTAAGCTTATTCAGCGATTATTGATCTTTGAACTGTCACCTGTAAATCATGCCCACACCAATTTCTAACCCATCCCATACTCTAGGGAACCGAAGGATGTGAGGGCAATTACGTAACATAAATAACGTCTCAGCTCGACAGGAAATATACCCGACACTTCAAAAATATTTACTGCCATTCTATTTGTGGTCTGAATTTGCACAAATTGTAAAACGAAATGAGACGAGAAAAATAAGATAATCTAAAGAGAATAGAAGATACGTTTTTTTTTATAATTACTATATTATTATTTTACTGCTTTCACTCTTCTATTTCGTGGGTTTTCACTAGATTTTAAGTGAGAGTAAGTCCTCATATTTCCAATACTCTGTCCAGTATCGAGATCATTTAAGCAGAGCTGTTGGAAGGATAATCTTTATTTTGAGTTAACAAAAAAAAGTGGGTCTTTCTTTTAGAGTATCAAAACGTTGCTATGTTATCGTTTATGCATCCTTTGAGAAAATACGTAGACAATATTGATGACTACGTGTTTAATAATTCTCGGAAATTTCCAGTTACTGTTCGAAAATTACGAGCCCATTATTAAATACTAAAAGTGGGGTGTCTATGTTTGTTGGTCCCTCGCTCTTTGAGGCATATAACCAAATTTGCGTAATGACCGTGCCCGGAAAAGGCTTTGGCTTGGATAAAAATTGCGACCCCACTGAGAGAGTTTTCTTTAGAAAGCAAGCTGGGAAGGGATCAATATCTGCCAGGTTACCTGCGCAAACGGGTCTAATGTTGAAAGACCCAAAACCTCAGATACACTAGATATATGACTAATGATAGAGACCAGGAGTTCTATAAGATGTGTTTTGATTCACAAATATTGCTGGAAATTTGTTTTACGTAACGGTATTGTTGTACTCCACGACTTTGTCACATTTTTAGAATGTTATCCTGAAAACATAAGAATAAAGTAATATTTCTATTGACTTACCTTATCAGTCAACATGACATCACAGCCTTTTGTAGCCTACATAATTGAGAGATTACGAAGTAAAACCAACCGAACAACAACAACAACAATAATAATAATAATAATACTCATAACGTTAATAATAATAATTATGGTAATTGCTGAACACAGAATGAGATTGAAGGAAAATGAAAAGTAGGATAAATACCTCGACTTTGCTAGGGAATTGAAAAAACTATGGAACATGAAGATGACAATTATGCCAATTCTACTTTACGAAGCTCTTTGCTTCTATGTGGCACAAGGCCGAATACATGGGGCACCCAATGAGACTCTAACTCACTCGTGTAGGTTTGCTAGTCAAGCTTGCTAACCGTTACACAACCAAAGGTGCCCAATTATGCCAATTCTAATTGGTGCGTTTGGAACCGTAACTAAAGGATTAATAAAAGGTATGGAGGATTTGGAGGTTGGCGGACGATTGGAGACCATCCAAACTACTACATTATTGAGAACGGCTAGAATACTGAGAAGAGTCCTGGAGACTTGAGGAGACTTGCTTTCACTCAAACTGCAGTGAAGACCATCAGCTAACGCTAATGTGAAAAACTCTAATAATAATAATAATAATAATAATAAAGCGAATAATAATAAAGTGGACTTTGCTGTCCAAGTGAACCACAGAGTAAAACTCAAAGAAGATGAAAAGGAAAAATATAGATAACAAAATCGAAAACAAAATGGAAATATAAAGCATTAAATCTTAAGTCTATGAAGAAATTTGGAAAATAATACAATACATGCCAAATAACTCGTTCTGATATTAATCTGGTTGACTAATATGGGAAGGATCAAATAGTTGTAACTTAAAGATATGGATATGAGTATTTAATATATGATAAAAGCATGTCGAATAATATGTACCTATAAGAAAAAAATATTTTTAATATATATATATATATATATATATATATATATATATATATATATATATATATATTTATCATTTAGCCTCGTGAACGCCGGTGTCAAATGTGATACCATGTTAGGTTAATGTATGGAACCTCGCAAAATTGAGCCCCCGGGTAGGTTATGGCAAGAATTGTCCCATACCTTATTGTCCCTTAAAAGGGACTGCCTGAGGAATCATAAATATGAGACTTATTCATTTAGCAGAAAAGGCAGATCCTGCCTGGGGGGACGGCTCCATGTAACTGCACTCATGAGTTTTACATATATATATATATATATATATATATATATATATATTGGTAAGTGTTAAACTGTGTTTGCATGTATATGTGGGATTTGTTATGCCGTGAATATATGCCTATCTCTAAATATGTATTTATATTTAAATCTATTCATTTATCATGATTTTTTGTAGTTAAACTAAGAATTCCTCTATTTTAAGGGTATTTTTGTTTGTGTGCATGTGCTTGTCGTCATTGCACGAATGCACACGCGCTCTATGTGTGTGCTCACGTGATTGTGTGGATACACATGTGTTTGCACATCTGTAGTTATACCTCAGTGTATTAGAGATTATATATATATATATATATATATATATATATATATATATATATATATATATGAAATAGGTATGCGATATTTTCAAATAAAAAATAAAAGAAAAGGGTGAATAATTCTCAACTTTGAGTTTCACTGGAAAATATATGAGTAATTAATAATGTGATTTACGAAACTAAACTAAGAGTCGTTTAAAAAGGATCGACGGAAACATACTGGAAGGAACTACATAAATCACAAAGTTTTCTTCGAGAATGGACTCTACGATAATAGCCCAAGAGTATGTAAAATCCTTTACCAATGTATAGAAAAAATGTGGGAAAAGACAGAATTTCGTAATTCTTTCTTAAAAACAGAATGTTTGTATTGAGTGTTCGAAACATCAGAATTTATGTTTGAAAGAAAAATATCATTTTGTACGAAGAAAGTTATCCAAAAATAGCTCGAATTAATCGCTAAATGTCAGTATGATATTTTGTACGGACATTATAATTTGTTAACAGACTGCAGTTAGGATTGTTGGACGTGGAATATATATATATATATATATATATATATATATATATATATATATATATCGTTGTAATTGGTGCTAGGTGTGCATTTAAGAAGCACATTAAAAAGGATTTTAGCCTTGTTAGAATGAGATTTTAGGAGAGATCGATGCTATTATGGCTACTAATAAAGTTGAGAGTGTTTTTTTCTGTTTTCCTTTTATTTATTTATTTATTCATTTTTTTTTTTTTTTTTGCTTTTTCTGTAAAGTATTACTTTGATATACTTTTAAAAAGACACCATTGAAAACATTGTTGGATCACGTCCATAGAATAATTTGACCGATCATCTCCCAAATTAGTGTGACATTGTACATGAACCTGACTAAGCTGAAAAATGTCCATTCTGTATAAGAAATATAATTGATGATTATATGCAAATAATACACATATCTGATTCTAAAAAGAAAGGGAAGTTATTGAAATCATAAATCATAAAAGTAAAAAAAAAAGCAAAGACACTAACAAAAACATATCTTTCGAAAATGTTCATTATGTTATGGCCGTGTCAGGCTATTAAACCTTTTTTTATGATTAATAACAAATGCAAACTTCTCATTTATCAACCTCAATTTCATTATGAAATCATCTAGTTGATATTATATGGTTTCTCAACATACATTTAAAAATAGGTCATAAATTAAGTGAAAGATGCAAGCGAAGATCATTCAAAATTTTATAAGCTTCACACAGAAAGAAAATTGCTGAACGTTTTCGTTGTGGCAATTCACTACTATTACTTATAAAACTAATTTAGATTTTTCTAGTTTTATTAGAAGTGATAGAGGATTGCCACAACAAAAATGCACATTCGTGGTCTTCTTTCTCAGTGAGATTTAAAACTTCCAAAACGAACTATATATATATATATATATATATATTTACTAATCTAATATCTACCAGTATTCACGGTATCGGAAAAAACAAAAAAACCCTGGTCAGGAACAAGAGATAAAAGTACCTCGAATCACCGCCCAGGGGAAAAAGAAAAATGTTTTTTGGGTAAAAAAGAAGGAAAAGGCCAACCTCGTCCGACTCCTTGAAAAAATCAAGGGGTACGCATTCAGTGGTCAAAAGCAAACCAAAAACCCCTCCGCGAATGCTGCAATGCTATAATTACTAAAGTGCTCAACACAATACAATGGAGCCAATTGTAGAATTTACTTCGAAATTAGGCTTCCTGATGATCCGTTAAGGTGAAACTTTAGTAGAAGATTTTCGACTCGCGATTTAAGTTAATTCTATATATATGTATATATATATATAAACTAACACTGGTGAAACGTATACTTGTGTCTGTTCGAGAATCTTGGCCAATGTGAAAGGTTAAAAGACCTGATGTTTTACGTTAGGTTTTCCATTACGTTTGACCTCTGGGTTCATTTAAGATCATCAGATGGCAATATACTCAATTCCTGGTCCAACGGTGCGATATAGAGACTTTTGTTATGGTGTACAACGATATGATTGGTCGCAGAAATGTAATGAAAAACGAAGTCAGATCAATATATGTTACACTGCCAGAAGAAGGTTCGATTTTTGAAGAAAGTTGTGAAAAATAAGAAAACTGCAAATTTGAAAATTTGGAATTTTTTGCTGTTTTTCCTCTCAAATTCTCGATATACACCCACACACAAAAACGTACACACACACACACACACACACACACACACACATATATATATATATATATATATATATATATATATTCCTGGTGTTTTGCCCATGTCGTAGAAAATGGATAAGGTGACATGAGTTCAAGTCTTCACCGAAACTGTTTTCATTTGCCATAGAACTCATACCCGCAGGGAAGGTGTGAATCTAATTATTCTCCCACCACCTACGAGAAGTAGTAGGGCAGATCTGGCACTTCAATCTTCGTATATCAACCAGCCAAGGGGAAAGAAAACTCTGAATTGAAAATTAACCTTGCTTTACATTCTGCTGATTCGGTGGGGTAGGCAAATCTCTCTCTCTCTCTCTCTCTCTCTCTCTCTCTCTCTCTCTTTCTTTCTGTCCCTAAGTATATATATATATATATATAGTGGACGCGTGTGGATAAGAGTATGGGGATTAATAGAAAAGATGGTACATATATTGTGTGGCAGGAGTGATGGTTAGAGTAGGAAAATGGTACTTACGGTGTTTCAGTTCATATACATATATATATATATATATATATATATATATATATATATATATATATATATATATCAAGGTGTGAGTTGGCTTGTGTGTGTGGGTTAAAGTGTGTGAGAATGTCTTTGTTCTCGTATCTTCATTTTGAAAGGATTTCAGATTTTTTTTAGTAGGGTGTTTTGTGATGGATAGGTGATGATGATAAGGAGGTGTTGGATGCGTAGTTCCTGTATTTGAAGAAAGATTACGTTTGTGGATTCTTTGTTTTATTGTGCCCTCCGTTGCACCGATGTAATGTTTGACGGATTTATTTGTTTTTACCGTTGCTTTGTATCCGATTTTATATACAAGCTTTTATTTGGTTGGGGGCATGTGCTTTTGACATAACAATTGCATTGGTTGGAGGAGTATGGTGTAATGTTGGTGGGTGCGATTTAGTGACAACCAACACTGTTATAATATATATATATATATATATATATATATATAATTCCAGGAAATATTGATATTGAGCCTTCTCCATATTATATTGCATTTGGTTCGACCCAAGCCAACGAAGTGATTTAGTTACAACCAACACTGTTATGATATATATATATATATATGTGTGTGTGTGTGTGTGTATATATATATATATATATACAAACTGAAGGATGATAGTACGTTTTTGATTATCTAAAATTCACTACTGATTTTATGGTTTTAGTACTCGTATGTGTGCGCGTGGGTGTAAATAAACATTTTTTTATCAAAACGAAAGATGACCCCTTCAAATGACAATAATTTAATCTTCTGCATTACAGCAGAAGTAACAAAAAAATCATTTATATTTTTTCATCGAATAGTATTATTAATTCATTTTTGAAATATTATTTCATTTTTTGTTATATATATATATATATGTGTGTGTGTGTGTGTGTGTGTGTGTGTGTGGTTCAAATTAATATTCGGCAGACCAAAGAAGAAGAATGAAAAATAGCATTTAATATCGTTTAAGATTATATTTTTTCGTTAAACTGATTTTGAATATTATTCCCTCTCTTAGAGCGTAAAATATAGTTATTTCGGAGTTCTTTGAGAGAATTACCTTTTTTTTTATTTGGTGCTTTGAGAGAGCACAATTAACTCTCGTGAATTCGAAACGCGTAAACCAATAATTTATCCATTACATTGCCTAAGATTTTTCTGTATTGATAATTGCTAAAAATGTTGATATAATATTTTTCTGCAGAAGGTTATAGCTCAACAAACACTCCATAAGGATAAATTAAACGAAGATCACTCTTTATGACAAACTCTTCATCGGTCTTACTGTGGATATTAAAAATACTGCATATCTTAATGATGAACCACGTTGGGATCGAAAAGTCACCAATTTAAACTAAATCCTTCCCTCACTTAGAGATTTATCAGAACTGTGAAAAAACCCAATGCTTACATGGCAAGGTCTTTACTATGATTAATACAAAATGGAAATACATAGAATAAATCGATAATAGAGGATTGTGAAGAAATATTATGTTTATTATTTTATGCATTTAACCAAGTAGCATGAAAAATGCAAATGTTTAGATCCCAATATATCAGCGATTGTGAGAAGATATATCCTTAAAGGTAACAGCTTGATTGATGCTGAAAAAGATAACATCAAAGAATAGCTAGTTGCTGATATCTAACGAATTTAAATTGTAGGTCGTGAAATGAATGACATTATTAATAAAACAGGGTGTATTAAAACGATTAAGTAATTATTGCATGATAACTTCGGCAAGAAAACGAATACAACAAATTAGAGGGTAATCAACCTTAAATTGAAAACGCAAACTCAAAGAAAAATATGATGGTAATTGACAAAAAATTGATGGAGATATAATCAGAAAATTCACTGACCTAACTAATACTGACATGAAAGCCAGAGTACTTCCCAAATATATTAAAGATTGCAAAAATAACCTAATGAAAATAAAGGTGGAAAACTATACTGTGGAAGATTTTCTAGAAGACTTTAAACCAAATCTTAGGCTTTTAAATGCAATAATATACACGACTGTTACATTAATTAGCTCAATTCCCATAAAACACAAGCAAAAGAGTTTAAAGTAACTAAAATTGAAATCAAGAATATCATCAACTTATGAACTAACGATGAAACCTATATTAAAAACATTGAGAACGTGAAAATTATTTACTGACTCACAGAATGAATACCTACCAAGTAATAAAATAAAAAAAAGAACGACAAAAAAAAATTACTACTGACCTACCAAATGCCTAAGCAAATATACAAATGATATAAACGATTCTAAAAAAACATAGAGACAGATTAATAGAATGTAAGGACGTCTTCTCTTTTAGAAAAAAATTATGCAAAAAAGAATCATATAACATGAAAGACCAACTTTTCATAGCAAGATTATCATAGAGAACTATCAATCCAGATAGGAAAAAATATATATGGCGGGGATTGACTACAAAAAAGCTTTCGACAGCGTACATAATTAATGGATTCGAAAATTTCAAAACATGTTTAAAATATCCCCAGGGAAAAATATGGACGTAGCAACACCCCACAAGACACCAACTGTACGGCCACCTGCCCCCTATCACGAAAACTATTCAAGTTAGACGAGCCAGACATGCAGGACACTGCTGGAGAAGCAGGGACGAACTCATAAGTGATGTACTCTTATGGACCCCCACACATGGCCGTGCAAAAGCAGGACGACCAGCACGAACATACATCCATCAGCTACGTGAGGATACGGGATGTTGTCCTGAAGACCTACCTAGGGCGATGAACGATAGGGAAGAGTGGCGAGAGAGGGTAAGGGATATCCGTGCTACCAGCGCGATATGATGATTATGATGATGATATACCAAAATAATGCTAAATCACAGATAGATTACATAATCAAAAACAAAAAAAGGATAAACAACACTCTAAAATGTGAGGCATATTCATCTGTTGAAGGAGTATCTAAAAATGGACCCCTGTTAGCAGGTGGGAAACTATAAAAGGTAAATCTTCGCTGTGTATTATCTGCTATGCGAAAGGAAAAATTCCGATTTGTGAAAATTGTGTTTAATTTAAAATGCATAATACATTTTGTTGCTTGTGAAATCTTTGTGATTTAAATGAGGAAATTTTTTTCAAGAATTTTTTAAGCTAAACTATCATGAACGCACGAATGAGATTTCTTTAAATTTTCTGCTAAAAATCACCCATCGTTTAACAGTGCCTTCTCTCGAAAGATGAATTTGAGATAGTCTCAAAATGCAAATTAAGAAGAGTCATCGTACTAAATGTAACCGGAAAGATATGTAAGGAGTCTAGTCTTTACTCTGAATGGATCAGTCTTAGTGGAAACGAAGTCTCAAATTACGACAGTAAATATAAAAACAAAAGGTGATACAGGAATACTTGAAACTAACTTTGGAACTTATTGGGAGAAGTAAAGTTTCAAATAGCCTGTCTGTGGACTTTAACTAAGATGAAACTTTTTTTGTGACCTGCTGTTCATGAACATTTACCATAACTATGTGTTAGGGACGCAAATAATAAACCACTCCTTTGTCATATATTTCAACGAAAATATTTCTATTCAGGTTTACATTATATTTCAGATATAATATTGGTGGATGAAATAATGATTTAGAATTTACAATATAAGTTTTCGAAAGCAGAAAATAATTTTGAAAGAACGGGTTAAGCCTAATTATCTGCTAATCAACCATTGTTCATCTCACCCACTTGATATAGTAAAGATTATTTATCATAACGCTGAAGAAAAGCATTTCAAGTCATTTCACAATGAAGTGACGAAAATCCTATTCTGAGATGATCCAAGCAAAAGAATATAAATATTTTTTGACATTTTTTACTCAAGCGTTTTACATTGTCATTTACTATAAAAAAAAAAAAAAAAAAAAACTTTGTACAAGAACATTGATTTTCTTAAAAATCATTGGAATTTATATTTTTCTTTAACAAATGAAATAGTCACTTAATACAAAAATAGTATTCTTATATAGCAGAAATGTGTAATAATGACGAGATAACAGCAAATATCTAAAGACGCGAACATCCTTACAAAGAAATAACGAGAACACGAAAAGAAAACTAAACTTATAAATATTTGGGTATATTGGAATTGAATAAAATCGATAGAAGAAAATGTAACGAAAAATTGCCCAATAATATTTTATATAAACAATTTCTATAATGATATATATATATATATATATATATATATATATATATATATACGTGGTGCATTAATTTTTTTGTACAGGCATTTGAAATTGTCGTAGGCTTTTGAATATTCAGTATGTTATTTCTACACATCTTATGAGATGATTGACCTATTTTTATGATTTCAAGTTCAAATGGACAGCTACTGTAGGAATTGGAATAAACCCTACTAAAGCCTGATTGTCACAGCTGGGAAATTTCAAAAATGCAATCTGGACATAAGAACAACGATATGCAACAAGATTCGGTTTTAAACTTGGACAAAATGTCACAGAAACGTATGGAATGCTTCAGACTGATTTTGGAGCATCGCGCATGGATCGAGCATCAGTTTTTGAGTGACATAAGAGATTCAAGGAAGACAGGGAGTCTGTGAGGGATGATGAGAGGTGTGGGAGGAGTAAGGAAGTTGATTGGCCAAAGGGTTAATGATAGGGTTATGGTTACTATGTTGAGGTTTTAAGAGTGTTCAGGAAGAGATTCTGTCGGAGTCCAGCACTCTTCAAATCTGGTCAGTGGTATTTCCACCAGGACAATGCACCAGTCTACAACTCCATCCTTGTCACAGACTATTTGACCAAGATGAGCATCAAGACAGTTCCTCACCCTGCCTATAATCCAGACATTGCTCCCTGTGACATTTGGTTATTCCCTAAGCTCAGAGGCTGCCGTTATGAGATAATTGAGATGAAAGAGGCTGTGACGAAGGTCATTGACACGCTCACACATGAGGACTTCCATTGGGTCTCCAGAAGTTGTTGGAATGGTACAAGTGCATTGCAACCGGAGGAGATTTCTTCGAAGAGGACTAGAGTTTCATGTATGTACTATCAATAAAAGTGCCTATACGAAAAACATCTGGAAACTTATTTAATGATCCTCGTATATATTGCTCTTCAACAGTTTTAACATACTTTGACAATTAAACGAAAAAAAAAATAACGACTATTATAAATTGATTGTTATCTAAGAAAAAAACTAAAGACGTAGATGGCTGAAAATTAAGTAAAGTAGGCAACAGTAGTTGAGGGCGAACAGAAGGCTTCCTTTTCAATAGCTACTAGACTGAGATGTTGGGGAGGGCGCTACTCCTTTCCCCGGATTGCTCAACTTTACCATCGATACGTACCTTATATTGCTGAGAGATATCAAGTACCATTTTAAAAGTATTTAGTATGACTCGACCTGAGATTGAACCCAGGTCTTCCGGACATTTAGCGAACACTCTACCCACTAGACCAATGAGCCGGTATAAAATTAGTTTTCTAAAATTATTTGTATCAAAAGGATGTTTTATTTGTTTTCATACACACTTCAGGTTTCTTAAAAAGTACAAGCGCAAGCACAAACACACAAAGTTCATTTTATATCCATTATATTTTAAAGATACTGAGAAAGATAACGTATTTTATTTGTTTTCATACACACTTCAGGTTTCTTAAAAAGTACAAGCGCAAGCACAAACACACAAAGTTCATTTTATATCCATTATATTTTAAAAATACTGAGAAAGATAACGTATTTTATTTGTTTTAATCATGTCTAAATTAGCAGGATACGGTATTGCACTCATTATATTTAGCAAGTGACTAAAAATTCTCTCTTATCAAAAAAAAAAAATGAATTGACACATATTGAGAAAAATACCCGTACATTTATATATACATGCAGATAGATAGATAGATAGATAGATAATTTTTCTTACTATGGGTTACAACTTTTTTTTACGCTTTTATGGCATATGGAAGTAAAATTTTGGTTCGGTCAGAGGTTTCAGATACGCTGGAAAACCATTAAAAGTTAATAAATACTCGGAATGAATAGTTAAAGTTATAATTTTATAGACTTGAAAAAGTAATATTAACCTAATATTTTAAATTAATTGTGTTTCAAAGGCACCTTTTTTAGTAAGTAGGCTGTTGAGATGATGTGCATACCCCTGAGACATATCATCTTTATTAAACATTTAGATGTAACACCGATTAGTAATAACTTGGAAACGCCAGGGTATTAAATACATAACATAATATAAAGCCAACATTAAAACAAAATATAATAGGTTGGCTGGTAATAAGCTCGAAAAGGCCAGGAAAAATCTTTAAATAGAGAGCGTCCAATGAGTTTTATAACTACTGTAAAGTCTTTCTACTTTCATTAAATTTCCAGCATAACATTAAATATAGTTAATATGTTTATTGATATTTTAATGTATGTGTATTTATCATATGAAATTTCATACTGTCATCGTTGCTGTTTATTTATTTTTAAAGATTTTTCGTGACTGCTCAATATGCACATGAAAAAAATTCTCGTAACTTTAGATTCATGAGGGTGCTTTTTTCAAATGAATTTTACCAACCTTAATTAAAGCCAACCTCTCCGTGATAACTCATCTATTGTCAATGGAAAGGATATATATATATATGTGTGTGTGTGTGTGTGTGTGTGTGTGTGTGTGACAAATAATAACGATGAGCTCGGATTTGAAAAAATGTGTACCTGATTTACAAAACCAAATTTACGCTCTCATCTGTTAATCAAAATTCTTTTTAAGGTTTAATGATTTTGGTTTTCTTAGAAAGTACGATCACAAGCACAAATACATAAATTCCAGTTTAAATTCATTAAATTATTATAATATTGAGGAAGATCACTCAGTCTTAAAAAAAATGTATTTGTTTTCTTCTACACGTGTCTGAATTGGCAGAATACAGAATTTCATTGATTATACATTGCAAACGACACAAAATACTCACTTTTACACGGACTCGAATTAAAACACATTTAAACAAACGTATTTAAAAGTAAGTGAAGTTGGTGACCATAGTCGAGGGTGACCAGAAGACTCCCTTTTCGATAGCTATTATACCAAAGTGTAGAGGAGGGCACTACTCCTTTCCCTGGCGTGGTCTGCTTTACCTTGTATCCGTGCCTTATAATACTAAGTGTTAAGCAAGGATGCATCAAGTACCATGTTTGAGTCTTTGGTATGACTCGACCAGGAGATTGAACCCCTGTCTCCCGGGCCATTGAGGAACACTCTAGCCATTACGCCAATGTCCAGTTACTCCCATTTATTTACTCATGAATATACACAATTATGAATACATGCAGATAGATTGATAGATAGATAGATTTACAATGTTATATAGATATATTGATAGAAACATGAAAACATTAATAGATAGATAGTTAGATAGATAAATAGGTATTTGAAAAGGTGTAAATGCATATATGTATTTTCATTGGTATTAAAATAGATGAATTTTCTATCTTGAAGCCTCTCCTACTTTCATGTTTCCGTACAATTTTTTTTCAATTGTTTTTTCCAAGATTTTCTTGCTTTACTGTTTGTCCTTATTTTGACTTGCCGTTATTGGCTGCTGCCAGTAGATTTTCCTGGCTCTTTTGAGTGAATTCTTGTTCGTTGCAATTATTTATTCCTCAATTATAGCGCATGTTTTTCCTTCTTTTTGGGGTACGAATAGTCTTGGGCCAATTCGGCAGGGGATGTAAAATACATCGACTGCATCTCTGTAAAGGGGGGGATGATCTCCCAACGAGTGTCCTGGATATGACACAATACAATCTAATGATGAATTTCCAGTAATGCTGGAGCTTTACGAAATGCGGAGAACCCCTTTATCGCCATCGCTCTCAGCTCCACTCTAGCCCAGAGTGATAGCATATGATGGGGTCCGGTCAATGGGTCAAATAGAACTAAACAGTGTACTTATTCTAAACTGAATTACTTGAAATAGAAGTTTGAAATTTAAACTAGGTAATTATGCTCAATTGAATTGTTTGAAAGAGAACTCTTTTTTTTTGCATGCTGAGTCGAATTGTTTGAAATAGAGCTCTTTTGACAAAAACAATACTTATACTAAGCTGAATTGTTTGAAGTAGAACTGTTTGACAAAACCACACATATATATATAGATAATTTTGACAATTAACCTGTTTGGTTTGGTTTCTTTGGTTAATGGCATATCAACCTTTGTAGGTTATTTAATGCCAAAGCTATTCTCAGAGAAGAACAGTAGTGGTACCATTTAACCCATATCTGGGAGGATTAGGGGGTTCATACCTGTCCCAAGGGTATTTGCCCGAAAGTGAACGTAATAGTGCGACTGGAGTACGAACTCGCGTACTACTATTCCGCAGTCCATCGCTTTAACCATTACACCACGAGGACACCCCCCAATTAATTTGTGTAATTATGCTAAACTGAATATCTGAAATGGAACTGTTTATTTGTATAAAAATAGATTTGGCACTAAATAACTTACAAAGGTTGATATGACATAAAGCTCAAACAAACAAACAAACAAACAAACGAAGTGTATATGTCATCTCTCGTTTGTAATAGTTTGTGCATCAATATCAATTTCCTTTTCTTTTGAGACGTTAGTCTGAGGTACTCCTCTGTGAATTTTACGTAGAGTTCTGAGTATAATACAAGCCCAGGTGTTAATCCTTTTGATGAGCTTTCAGCTGCAGTGGTTGCTTTCAAGACTTCGTTTTCGCTTTTTAGGTAGTATTTTTTCATTTTTTCTTTCATCTCTGATTACGGCCATTTCTAATATTCCTAACTTCTTGTTATTCTCTTTTATTCTAATATTCTGTTGCATTCCTAGTTTTTTTTAGATCTATTCTTTCCGTTGAATCTATTCCCCATTTTTCATTATCTGCATGGCACGTTTTCTAATTCCGATTTTCATTCTCATATCCTCGCTGGATCTTTATTGTTCATATAAGGTTTTCTTGTCTCTTTGCATTTTAAGCAAATATCCATCTAGCATCTATATAGATTAGTTTGTCAATCCTGTGATTTTCTAAATTTGTAGCCTTCTCTAGATTTCTTAAACATGAAATAGAGAGGCATAATTGCTCCTAAGATTTTTGCTTTCGAGTTTTCTGTGGCTTTCGTGACGAAATGTATGAGTCAGATTTTTAGTAGATTTTCCGCCTTTCTATTATCCAAATTTGTAGGACCATATTATAACCCTTTTTGTAGTCTATCCGTGTCATATCTACATTTTTCTGTGTTGTTTTTTTTTTAATTTCCTAGAGTATAAAAGCTTTGTCGACCCTTCAGATATGCTAGCTTCTTGTATGTATTTGATTTATTACTGGGATAATCTGTTGTGGACTTAAACTTTTAAAACTAGTATCTATGTATGCCATCATGGCTAGGCGTCTTCCCATTCGTGTCTTTTTTTTTGTGCTACTTTTAGTGAATCCAGATGTATTTCAACTGCAGGGCTTTTTGAAATCCTAGTAATTTTTCTTATGTTATTTATCAATTATACCTTTTTGGTATATTCATTATTTTCCCATATCTTCCCTCAGAATAGTTTTGTTTCCTTTGAATACAATGTTTTATTTGATTTTTCCACTGTCTTACTGATATACTTTTCTTTTATTATTTACGACGGTTCTGTTTTGTGTGCAATGCTTGTTTCAGTTCCGATATTTTCTTGTTGATGGTAATTTTTGTTCTTTTTTTTTTATAACCTCTAAGTAATTTTCCTTGACGATTTTATTTGCTCCCGAATTTTTTTCATTGTTCTTACCCTTCCATGGTCTCTAACTTGATTTTTTTCTCGTCTTTGATGATAATTTCCCATTTCATTTGGTCATATTTTTAAAAAAGTTAATTCCCATTGCTTTTCATTTTCCTTTTGTTTAGAAAATTTGACAGTGGAGTTGGTTTCTGAAAATTTTGGTTTTCAGTATTTTGTGTTTCTCCTATTAATCTGTACCGTTAGGATTTTCTATATCATAGGTAGACAAGTTATCGGTCTATAGTTGTTGGGGATGCTTTCATTGCGAGGTCTGGATCTGGTTAGTTTTCTCCATCATTATACATTCAAGTATTCTAGCGTTTTCTATGCATTTACTCAGATGAAGAACCAGTCAGTCACCAACGGAAGCGGATTTTTAAAATCAGTCCTTGACAGCCAGTCTCCTCTGGTATCGAGACTTCCTTAAATAACTCTTGCCGATCTGAACAATGCTGTAGTTGTTGGATATTGACTAGAAGACCCTTTGACATACTGCATAAGTTACGTGGAAAACATAACAGGATGTTCAGCTGCTTTCAAAGATTAACAAGGTGAAGGTTGCTCCCAAGTGGAAATGCCATATAAGCTGCGAGTGTGGGATAACAAGAAGAACAACTGTTTCCTAAATTAAACAAGACGCCAGTTGTTCCGCTGTGGATGTGCCACGTAAATTGTGTGATTCGTATTTTACGAGGAAGCGTGTCCACGTGCAACATGTAGGTCTGAACACGAGTTTTTGCGGGGTCGCCCGGAATATTATATAACCAAGAGAGACGAACAAAGGCTGGAGAGAAGACAGGCTGAAGACTGAAGTTACTTTGGACTGAAGTCACTTTGGTCTCTTTTTCTCGGTTGAAATGTTGAGAAAAGCCTAAGATAATGCCTGACTTGAGAGACTAGAAAGAAGAAACTAAGATTATTCAATGCCTTGAAATGACTCTATACGAGACTCATGAAAGTGGTGAAGCAAGGAGAAACTAGCATGGTTCCATATCTTGAGATGCTCCATACTAGACTCGCGAAAGTAGAGAAGCGAGGAAAAACTTTTCTGATTCGATTCCCTGACATGAAAGTAGAACAACGATGAAAAAAGAACGGAGATTTCACAGAAACCTGCACATGTATTACTATTGGTCTCAAATAGATGTCTGTATTGTTACTGGACCAATTAGGACGTTGTACTGTTACTTACCAAATGTGCCGTAGTAAGCTCACTGTGGGAAAAAGTGACGAACACACAAAAATCCTGTGTTGGTTTACTATACCCCAGTTTATGCGCTCCTACTCTTTTTAAGTAGTTCTCGGGAGAAAAAAATGAGTTTTAAAACTGAGTCGACCGCTTTAGCTGAACAAAGAGCAACAAAATATCATTAGGAGAGAGAGAGAGAGAGAGAGAGAGAGAGAGAGAGAGAGTGTAGACACAGGCCTTGGATTTTCTTTCTGGTTTTCTGATGTAGTTCAAATGTATGTGTTTGCTGGTTTCGTCTCCGCAGTTGCTCATCTGGTGTGAGACTCCAATTAAAGCCCACACAAAAATGGGGACAAGTTTCGGCGGTCCTCACATTGCCGTCTTCAACTGATGGTCTTTACTTCGTCGTTTCCAGTTATCAACTAACTTTCAAACCGGAGTCGTCGCTTTATTCCCGCTTGGTGTCCGAGGGAGGGTGTCCGAGGGAGGAACATATCCGTTTTCGGTGGCTGCATACCTGCGCAGAAAATGTGGTTTTTTCTTGTAATTTTTAATTACCATAGTCATAGACCCGTGACTAGCTGACCTACAATGGGTGCTTTGACCTGATTCTCCAGAGGTCAGCTGGCGATTCCGTAGACTGTTTGCTTTTTCTTCTCATTATATTTTTCTTCTCTCTCGCTCTTCTTCCCCAGAAATTAGCCTTTTTCTCTCTGACTCCAACTGTCCATAAGCTGCATACCGTCGGCCATTTGTATTTGTAAACTCAGCTGTCTTTGATTTTCTCTCTCTCTCTCTCTCTCTCTCTCTCTCTCTCTCTCTCTGTCTTTGTCTCTATTACTCTCTCTCTCTCTATCTCTCTCTCTCTCTCTCTCTCTACTCATACGTATATTTCTTTAATAAAAAGAAAAGAAAAGAGACAGCGTTGTTGCCTTTCTCAGCTATACAATATAGTCTGGATGGTCACGATTCTTCCTCTAATTTCCAATTCCTCAGTCATTTAATCAAAGTCTTGGTAGACTGTTATAAGCACACCAATTACAGTTGGTATTACCGTCACCTTCAGGTTCTCCAGCTTGTTTTATTTCTCTGTCTAGATGTATGTATTTTTTTAACTTTCCGCTTTACTTTTATTCTCACATTGTTCTTCCCCTGACTATTATTATAATTATTCACTCCTTGAAAGTTTTTCACATAGGTGTTAGCTGATGGTCTTTAACTGGAGCTCAGGTGACAGCAAAGCTCTTCAATTCTTCAGGAACCTTCTAAATATTCTGGCCGTCCTCAAAAATGTAGTAGTTTGGATGTTCTTCACTCAACCTCTTATTTCCACGTATTCCAGTCCCTTTAATAATCCTATGGTGACTGAACCAAAAACACCAATCACAATTGGTATAATTGTCACTTTCATGTTCCACAGTTTTTTTCAATTCCCAAGCAAAGTCCAGGTACTAATTCCACTTTTTACATTCTTTCAACTTTATTCTGTGATCAGCCAGAACAGCAGAGTCCAAACTTCTTTTTTTTGGCCTGGTTTACTGGGCGAGATTAAGTAATCCTTTTGTATGTCAAAATCCCATAGGAGTTTATGAGTTTATGAGTCTCATTTTCTAGAAAAGATGCTGGGTTGTGCATATACCATTCGTTCGTATGGTCAAATTTCAATTTCTTGGACAATTCCCAGTGAATCACCTTGTTCACTTGGTTGTTACTAGTCTTTTATTCTTTCCGTGCCAATATACTGCAGTCGCTTATAATGTGATTATTTCGCGTCTCTCACCACATAACCTACATTTGATATTTTGTTGCGTCTTATCTATTCTCGCTTTGATTCGATTGGTTCTTATGGTGTTGTTTTGTGCTGCTATTAGGAGAGATTCGTTTCTCTCTAAGATTTTCTTTTTCTTAGCCACATCCAGGTTTTTCGTGTGAGAGGTTGTTTATAAGCCGTTTAAAACGCCCATAGAGTTGTTTTTCTTACCATTTTTGTTTTCTAGTTATTGTCATTCTGTTGGTCTTCGTGTTGTCAATTTTGTTTCTGGTGGCAGTAATCAGTCCCCTTCAAAGCTTTTCTCTGTAATCATTGAGTCGTTGTATCGATGCGTTAACGCTGTCTTCAATACTTGCAAGTTATTTTTTTCTTTCATTTCTTGGCACACATATTTTGTTAACGTCGTCTTTGTGATGTAATCCTTTATGCATAGTCATTAGTTTTCTTGTTCTTTAGTCCATTTGCTTAAGTTCTACTCTGGTTCACTTTAAGAATAGTCCCGAATATCTGACGAGGTGTACAGCAGAGCTATTTATTCCTTTGATAAGGTTTCTGTTACATAGTTTTGTCTCGAGTAGCTTTCTGGTTCTCCTGAGATACGCTTTCTTCATTTTTTTATTTCATTTCCGCTTGTTTTATGGTGTCAGCTTCCAAGATGTCCAAGTATTTGTAGGTATCCGAGCGTTCTAATCTTGTCTTGATTTGGAAGTTCCATTACGTCACTCAGGTGGAGTTTGCAGATTCTCATTAATAACATGGCACATTTTTCTATGCCAAATTCCATCACTATGTCCTGACTATATATTCTCACAGCGTGTATTAGGGTATCATGTTCTTTTTCATTTTCTGCCAACAGTTTGATGTCATCCATGTACATTAGATGTTATTATTATTATTATTATTATTATTATTATTATTATTATTATTATTATTATTATTATTTTACTCCTTTAAAGTTTTTCACATCAGTGTTAACTGATGGTTTTTCCCTGGAGTTTGAGTGACAGCAAGTCTCCTCAAGTCTCCAGGACTCGTCTCAGGATTCTGGCCGTTCTTAGCCATGCTGTCGTTTGGATAGTCTCCACCCGTCCGCCAATTTCCAAGTCCTACAGGCCCTTTAATAATCCTTTAGTTACTGTGCCTAATGCACCAATCACAATTGGCACAATTGTTACTTTCATGTTCCACAGCTTTTTTATTTCTCTTGCAAGATCGAGGTACTTATCCTTTTTTTCACTTTCCTTCAGATTTATTCTGTGATCAGCCGGGACAGCAAAGTCGACAATTTTGCAGATTCTCGTTTTTTTGTTGATTATTATAAGGTCTGGTCTTCTGGCCGGGATTAAGTGATCCGTTTGTATCTTAAAGTCCCATAGGAGTTTATGCGAGTCATTTTCTGGGACAGGTGCCGGGTTGTGCATATACCATTTGTTGATATGGTCGAATTGAAATTTCCTCCATATTATTATTATTATTATTATTATTATTATTATTATTATTATCACATTAAAGAGAAGTATAATGTTCGTAACGCTGTTACTGTAATTGTTTCTGTCTATACCCCCGGTGTTATTTTCCGGAAGTATGCCATTAATTTCGTTCCACCTCTCTTTTTTCCTTTCCTCTTCTTTTCTTACGTAAGAAATACCGCTTCTCATTCATAATTATCAACATTTTATCACATCATGATTTTCTCTTTTTTTATCACACCTATTTATTCTTTTCCTTTGTATTTTTACGACTTCAGAATATGGCAACGACCCAACTGCTGACTGCAAAAAGAACACGTAGAAATCCCGTCCAATTAAAGAGCGGGAAAAATTTATCCGTAAGCTAGCAATCAGTCTGTCACCCAACTTCCGCTAAAAGAAAGAAGCTTTTTTTTCGAAAGACTCAAACTGCTAACGTCTGACTCGCTTTTATTTTATTTTATTTATTTTTTATTTTACGTTTGTTTATTGAATTCTTGAGTGTATTTTCCAGTATCCATGGGCAATGTTTTTCTTCTTATTAAAAGAAACACATGCGATCAAAAAAGACAAATGAAAACACTAAGTCTAATTATAACACAAAGATAATAACAACTACAGGTGAGATATGAATGAATGTGACAAATAATCTTAAACAAAAAGAATTACTTGTGTCGATGATAAATTTGAAACTGAGCTCCCCTTATTAATAGGGATGTGTACACTATTACTGAGAATTAAACAAGTACGTTTGAGAACATTCGAAAGAAATAAAGTGGAAATAATAAAGATCTCTATAACTGAATCTAATCAATTATTAGCGTCAGTAAGGATTCAAGATTAGATAAATGAATATCAGAAAGGGAAAAGGAAAATAAGAAGTTACAACATATTCCAATAGACTTCACTGCAGACTTGAAGAATATAATTTATAGTTGTGACAAAACAGGCATCCTAAGAGTAACCACAAAAAATTTAAAAAATGATTGAATTGAATAATAGAAAGAAAAGAAATAGGACTGAATGAACTTTTTTTTAATCATGAAGAGACGAGAAATTTAAAGGAAAATAAAACAATTGAGAACACAAAAGAGTAATTAAATCGGTAAACAAGAAATACAGACATTCTAAAAAAAGAAAAGAAAAAGAGAAGCCTAAAGATAATGTGGTAATGACTAAAGTGGTGTAGAGGCCAACGTGATGAACAGCAATATCACGAGTTCAAACTCCAGTTTCGCTATTACGTTCATTTGCGATACGTTTGAACTCCCTTAAATCTACCACCTGTGGGTCAAATATTACCCCCTCTGTTGTTTTACAAATATAGCTCTGGGGTTCTATAACCTACGAAGATTAGAAAGTATTGATTAAAAAAACTGGAATCAGACTTAAACTTACGAGTTGAGGACGGAAATTGAGTATGTCCTCGCAGTGAAATGTTTAAAGCGCTGGAGTGCGGAATCATAGTAAGCGCGTTCGAACTCCAGTCGCGCTATAACGTTCACTTTCAAACAAATACCCTTGAGAAAGGTATGAACCCTCTTATCCTCCCATTGGGTTAAATACTACCGCTACTCTTCTTCAAGAAGGATGGATTTGGCATTAAATAACCCAAGAGGATTGATATACCATTAAACAGCCAAACCAGGAAAGAAAACTTAAAGATAAGAACAAAGGATTAAAAGAAATATATGCGAAATAGGATATTCCAAATCAACTGAAGTTGAATGTATAAAGAAAATATAGAAACCGAAAAAAAGTCTAAGAGTTAACAGGAGGAAGCGATGATTCTTGAATGGATAATAAAATGAAAAACATCCCCGAATCAGAAAGATCTCAATAAAAGAGCTACACCAGTTAACAATAAACCTACAATGTATCTCAAAATGGTATGGGAAATCCAGATGACGAGAGAAAAGAATTAATGTATTACTCAGTTGAAGTCCTATGATTTCTTTTCAAAGAATAGACAGTTTGCAACAAAGAACTAGACATAGATTACCAAGACAAACAAGCCCTACGATTGGTAACAGTATCGAAACAGCTGTTCAATAAGGATTTAGTTTTGAGATTAACTTAACTAAGAAAGAGTTTACCTTCTCACTTAATGAGAAGGATAAAGCTCTTATAGGTATGACGTGTTTAAAAAGATACGACGAACATATCTGATGAACTGTGAACAGAGGTCTTTAGCAATGCTTGACATTGCTAGTGAAGTATCGCTGAGCGGATGACATGAAAGTGCCCGTGGTGTAATGGTCATCGTATTAGGAAATGGACACGGCGACACGAGTTCAAATCCTGGACGAGACTGATTGCATTTCACATAGCACTAATACCCTTGGGAAAGTTATAATCCAATTATTCTCCTTCCAGCTATGGGTAAATAGTAGGGCAGACTGGGTTCTTCAGTCTTGGTGAGGCTACTAGTCTAGGAGAAGGAAAACTGTGAATTCAAACCTGTTAAACTCCGCTTAAAAATTTACCTTGTGTCATATCCTGCCCGAACGGAGGGGTTGGTGAATATGGAAGACATATGAGTTCAAGCGAAACATTTCCGTGAAATTTTGAAACTAATTGCCAGAGATTATTATTTGTTTTTTACTTAGAATTTCTCCAACACCTAACATATATTTTGTTGATTCGTTCACCTTGAGACGATGGCAGCAGCTGAGTTTCACATAACAGAAAAAAAAAATCCGTGAAGCGCAGAAGACGATCAAGATGAACATGACTCGCAGCAACAATGTCTATTTGAAGCCGTCTCTCATATTAGAAGAAAATATTCTCAACATGATTAGAAAGTCATGTGAGTTAAATTGTGGTATTATTATGTGTAATAGTATGTACCCTTTTAGTTGTTGGAGCAGAACTATTTTATTGCCTTCTTGGTTAGGTCGAGAACCTTTCACTTTGCCCGGTGGTATTAAATTCAAAAACTGATTGATATATCCTCTACACATTACATAACAAACTTTTCTGCTCTGTTTGTTATTTTAAATTTACAAATTATTTTTGCAAAGTGACTTATAATCAGTTCCTCATTATTTATATATAGAGTGCAATCGACTGGGGCTGTGGAATACACTGACTGCATCTAGGCTGAGTGGTAAGACATCCCACTCACGAGTGTCCAGGATATGACACTAAGCAATACGGTGGAGATTTGGGGAGTATGAAGTACCCCTTCATTGCTATTGCTTCCACATCCAATCTGACTCGGAGTGGTTGCACCTGATAAGTTCCTATCTATTGATAAAATAAAACTGTCTGACTTTTAAATTGTATCCAAACAAATGACTTATCCAAAATTAAATCGTTTGAAATAGAATTGTTTGATCATTTACCTCTGTAAAAAATTACTCAGGTTTAATTGAATCGTTAATGATACACTGCAATACTAGGAAACATTTAACTTTGTTGACTTACATTAAATTGAATTGTTAGAAATAGAACTGTTTGATACTTTAACTGTATGTATCTAAAAATGTGTTTACAAAGCATATATTAAATAATATATTTGTAAAAACCGTATTTGGTATTAGATAAGCAACGAGGAATTTATATGCAAAAAAAAACATAATAATCATTTTATATATATATATATATATATATATATATATATATATACATATATATATATTGTTGGACGGGTTTCGATCCCGGCTTCGAGCGTCCTGCGTATCGAGCCACACTGAAGAATTCTGTTAGAACGAAACAGTCTGTCTGTGGATGACAATATATACGCTCGCTCATGGGGGTTGAGCACTCTGGCGAAGGAATTGTCGGCCGCCGCTAGCATAATGCAAAGCTCTTCGAAAGAATTGAGCACTCTGGTAGCCGATAGGGTATGAAAATGTAAACAAACGGCTGTTGCTAAATAAATACCTTAAAAATTCCCTTAGCCAACGTGGTCCGCTTGGTGGCCGAGAGGTCTGAGATTTAGTCTAACGTAAAGTTGGACGGGTTTCGATACCGGCTTCGAGCGTCCTGCGTGTCCTGCCACACTGAAGAGTTCTGATAGAACGAAACAGTCTGTCTGTGGATGACTATATATATATATATATATATATATATATATATATATTAAGCAAACAAAAACATACATTATCTCATGTGTTTAAAATTTAACATTTCTCCCGCTGAAGTGTCAGTAAAAATATAACGTGTTTCTCCTTGATAAGCAAAAACAAAAGAATAAACTATTTTATATAATTGAAAAGAAATTGTTACAAGTTATTAATACTAGAAGTTTCATAAAAAGAAAAAAGATAATATTGAAAATCGATGATTTAATCCAGTGTGATTACAACGCTTTTTGCTTGATTTTAGGAAATTATCAGTTACTGATTGTGTATGTAGTTTCGGTGACCCTGAATAAAACTCCTAATTTAAACAAGCTGTGGTCATAATTCACCACCTTCCATCAAAACGTAATCATTGGGGCAAGTGAACTGACGTCATAAAGAAACCATTAATAAAAACGATAGCCTACGACAAACTTAAAATTCAAGTACGCGTTACACATTTACAATGCTAATACACACACACACACACACACACACATATATATATATATATATATAATTGGAAGAAAAATCGGCAGACAATGATTTAACTGTAATAAATTTATTTCAGCTCATCACTTCATATGAGAAACTAGTCTCTTCAGATAACCAAAAAGCATAACGAAGAGAGAATAATATACAAATAATATAAAAATATTATTTCCATGGATTCTTACAATTTAAAGAAAATGAATGAATAAATAAAGAGGTGGGTTCAAAATATATGGGACACACACACACACACACACACATATATATATATATATATATATATATTAGCAGGCGTGCACAATTATGTGTCCTTGCATGTATACATGTGTACTTTGAGTCGGGTTATATATATATATATATATATATATATATATATATATATACGAAGATCATTAAATAAGTTTCCAGAGTTTTTTCGTATGGGCACATTTATTGATAGTACACACATGAAACTCTAGTCCCCTTCGAAGTAATCTCCTTCGGCTGCAATGCACTTGTTGTACCGTTCCAACAACTTCTGGAAGGCCCCATGGAAGTCCTCTTGTGTGAGCATGTCTATGACCTTCATCACAGCCTCTTTCATCTCCTCAATTGTCTCATAACGACAGCACCTGAGCTTAGGGAATAACCAAAAGTCACAAGGAGCAAGGTCTGGACTATAGGAAGGGTGAGCAACTGTCCTGATGCCCATCTTGGTCAAACAGTCTGTGACAAGGATGGAGTTGTGGACTGGTGCATTGTCCTGGTGGAAATACCACTGATCCGATTTGAAGAGTGCTGGCCTCTTCCGACGGAATCACTTCCTGAGCTCCCTTAAAACCTCAACATAGTAACCCTAACCCTAAGTCTTTAGCAAATCAACTCTAGTGTTCTGACTTCCTTACTGCCCCCACATCTCTCATCATACCTCTCAGATTCCCTGCCTTCCTTGAATCTCTTATGCCACCTAAAAACTGATGTTCAATTCATGCAAGATGGTCCAAAAGCAGTCTGAAACATTCCATACGATTCTGTGACATTTTTTCCAAGTTTAAAACAGAATTTTTATTGCCTCTCGTTCTTCTAAAGGGTCCTCACGTCGAGATAGCATTTTTTTGAAATTCCCCAGCTGTGATAATCAGGCTTAAGTAGGGTGTATTCCAGTTGCTGCCGTAGATGTTCATTTGAATCTGAAATCATAAATATTGGTCAGTCATCTCATAAGATGTATAGCAATAACATACTGAAAGAGTCTACAACAATTTTAAATACCTGTACAAAAAAGTCTGGAAACTTATTGAAATCCCCACGTATATATATATATATATATATATATATATATATATATATATATATATATATCAAGAGATTCATTGAAAGTCATTCTTATTTGGTTTATTTGACGGTATGTCCAACTTTGTTGAGCTTTTTTTAAGTCGAGGGACATCTCTTTTTTGTACAAAATTTTATTTCATTAAATAATTATATAAATCTTTAATAAATAATTACAGCTTCATGTAACTATTCTTAATAACAATATATTCCTAATTTATGCTAATTATTTTGAAAAACGTTACTTGAAAAATATATGGGACCATAATAGTTTCACTCTTGCTTACTTGGGAAAATTTTGCAATCATATCAATGAAAAGATGCGGTGACTTTCCTCCAGGTTCAAAACTGAAGCCCAATTATCAAATGTGGTTTTAAGTCCTATAAAGACACTCTTTTTGAGGGGATGTAAGATCTCGACAAGGGATGGATTAAACGTATTTCCGGCCCAAATTTAATCGCAATAAAAGAAACAATGGAGTTGAAAGCATTTTAAAATTTTGCTTCTGAGTTATCCTGGGCTTAAATGCTACGAGAGGCTTACATTGCATTCAAAAAGCTCCGAAACCGTTGCCTTACCACTGTCAAAAATGTTGAGTCATACGTCGTAAACCCTTTATTTTTGGTGAGGATACCTTAAACTCCTGCAAGTGTTACAGTCACGAATAATGAAAAAATATATATTCACTCTCGAGATTAAAACAGGATTCAATAAACTACTTATAATTTGAAATACATGAACTTACCCAGCACCTTCGCTTGAGCAGGATGGGATACAATGTCAATTTTTTAGCAGATTACAAATGTTTTGAACTCAAATCTTTCCTTCTCCGGGACTAGTTGCCATAAGATAATTTAAGTGCCTAGTCTTCCCTTTTTTTACACGTATCAGGAGAGATAATATTTGCATTCATATATTTTACAAGAGTATTAACGCTATGTGAAGTGCAAAACACAGTTTGAACTCGTGTCCCCATGTCCATTTCCAAAAGGATAACAGTTACCCAATGAGCTCTTGCATTGGGCAATATGGAATATATATTCTTACTGCTCATGCGTACGTCTGTCAAAAATATGTAAATGATTTATACAAAATTATATACAATCTATTTAAATGTCATGGGGATTATGTCTTAAAAGAAAATAAAGTCATATGAAATCATTTTTTTTTGTGGGGGGGGAATGTAATCGGAAAAAATTTGCTGCGGCTTTCACCGGTATTCTTAAACGATTAAATCTGCAAATTATTTCCTTAATACAAAGTGGAAAAATTACATTTTCTTCCATTGTAAAAAGAAAGTTGAACTATTATCAACATTAGTGTTGATGATGTATATTTTATAGTGATTCATGCATTAGGTGAGTTTATAATTATTAAGTTTGCTTCGATCAGTCATTTCTGTCTGTTTGTCTCTGTCTCTGTCTGTCTGTCTCTCTCTCTCTTTATATACACATATAACAAATAGGCTTAACAGGGACTTGCAACTACGAGACCGAATCGAAAATAGAGTGGAAACTCACTGACTCTGATGAATAAAAAAGTGATCTCATTAATCAAATGACGTTCGTACATACGTAGAAATAAATGTATTTGAACATTTTTAGATAGATAGATAGATAGATAGATTTAACCTGACTGATATATATATATATATATATATATATATATATATAAATATGATCAAACGGACACACACACACACACACACACACACACACACACACACACACACATATATATATATATATATATATATATATACATATATATATATATATATATATATATATATATATCGTGTTCCTGTCTGCTATTCCGTCTTTTTCTGTCCTTAATTTCTATTATAGGATGCATATGAATTTTATATATGTATATCTGTCGAGAGGAATATGTACAAATATAATAACGTAATGTATATGTCTAAACACGAATTTGTGTATAAGTACGTGTAAAGAAAGGAAGCGCACGATATATTAATTATCTTAATCTTTCAATATATATATTTATATATGAATATATATATATATGTGTGTGTGTGTGTGTGTGTGTGTGTGTGTGTGTGTGTGTGTGTGTGTGCGTGCTAAGATCTTGTCATCTAATTAAATTTAACAGCAGGTGTCAGTTTATAAGATTACCGGTTAAAATAATACGAACAGAGTTGTTTTCAATATTATGAGATCAAAATATTTTTTTTCATAATTGAAAATTAATTCTATAGAAATACATTTTTTCTTCTTTTTCTTTTCCTTAACGAAATCATCGGTGTTCCTTTGACATCAAAATCTTAACAAGTCAAAATGATGCAAACGATAAAATGCACCTAGAATGTTTACTTGAGACTAATTTTTGTCACGTAAAATGTTTGCGCCAAACTGATAAAACTATTTATTGTAAAGATAAAGTTCCCCAAGAAAAGAAAGCAAAAACAATTCGTTAGTTTTAAAAACGAATATGAAACTGCGAAATTTGTTTATAATTAATATTTGTAGATTTTCAGGATCTCCTTCATATCTACCTTTAAGCATCTATCTGTTAGAATATGTCTGTCTGTCTGTCTGTCTGTCGATCACTCTTTCTCAATGCATATATATATATATATATATATATATATATATATATATATATATATATAACTTATGCTGACGGCAGGGAGTTCCTTGACTTTCTCGCCATCAATCCCAATCATCCACCATACTCTGTTGAGTATTGGTATATACATATTTACCAACCCTTCCACTTGGGCAGGATATGACACAAGGTCAATTTTTAAGCGGTGTTTAACAGGTTTGAATTCACAGTTTTCCTTCTCCAAGACTAGTTGCCTCACCCAAGGCGGAAGAAAGAAGTCTGACCAACTATTTACCCATACCTGGAGGCATAATAATTGGATTCATTACTTTCAAAGGCTATTAGTGCTATGCAATCAGTTTCGTCCAGGACTGGAACTCGTGTCGTCCTGTCCATTTCCTACGATGATAACCATTACACCACGGGCATCGTATATATATATATATATATATATATATATATATATATATATATATATATATATATATATATATATATATATGTGTGTGTGTGTGTGTGTGTGTGTGTGTGTGTGTGTGTGTGTGTGTGTGTGTGTGTGTGTGTGTAAATACTTGATGTTTGGTTTATATTAGCTCCTCCATATGTTGGAATTCATAAGAAAACGTTTATGAGTTCATCCTTGCTTTTCCAGCAGTGCCCCTATTATCTGCTTCGACTTATTGGATGGTTTGTAAAATTGAAAGTACGTAGCCGTACAGCTAATATATATATATATATATATATATATATATATATATATAGAGAGAGAGAGAGAGAGACAGACAGACAGACAGACAGACAGACAAACAGAAAGACAGACAGACAGGCAGACAGACACAGAGACACAGAGACAGATATATATATATATATATATATATATATATGTAGAGAGAGAGAGAGAGAGAGAGAGAGAGAGAGAGAAAGAAATTGAGAGAGAGATTAGGGAGAGAGTTTGAGAGAATGAAAAAATATATATATCAAGCCATCATCTTCAAAATATTTGAGTTATTTTTATACAGTACCACCAATTTTCCTCGGTTCTGAATTCAGCTAGCAGCATCAGCAGCTTTAAAGCCAAGTTTCAAAAATGCCCCAAAATTGCGACAGTCCGACATTTATAGATCTGAACAAAACAAAAAAAAATGTTCATCTGTATTGATAATGGGACGATTTATAGAATAACACTGGCATTTTGAGCAGTCAGATAATCTTTAGTTGTATATAAGGTATAATATTTTGTAAAAACAAAAAACAATTTAGATCCAGTATTCTCGTTCTCTATCAATAGCATTAGATTTTATTTTTGATACTTTCATGGAGTAAGCCATGTATTTTTTCATTGTTTTTTTTTTTAAATATCAAACAACTTTGAAAATCTCCGTATACTGGATCATGTTGTCTAATTTAAAGTAGAAATAGAAATAATGTAATAATTAATAATATTTAACCTGTTCAAGATACATTCAGTGGCTATCTCTCGATGCCAAGTCACTTCTTTTTAAATTCTATATATGCATTTGCAAAATGAACGTATCATTTGGTTTTAGACTTGTTCCCGTTTTTTGTATCTTAACGTTAGACAAAAATAAACAGATAATTGTATTAGCCAGATACACGATACTTTATGAAGTTACCTCCCTTTTTCATATTATTTTCTATTCAGTAATATTTATTGGGTATCTTTTTTTTTTATGGAATTGCACGTGTCTGTCCTTGCGAATTTGGGAATGTCTGTGTGTCGCACTTTGTGACAAAAATTAAACCATTAAAGAAAAGATTTGTGTAACAGATGAGGGCATTAATGTAATTTTGGATAGCATATACAGCTTTTCTTTTTTCAATTTCTAGTTTATTCATTATTCTTAAGATATAGACTTATTGGAGGTGTAATGGTTATCGTCGTAGGAATTGGACACGGCAACTCGGGTTCAAATACTGAACGAGACTGATTGCATTTCACATATCATTAATACCCTTAGGAAATGTATGAATCCAATTATTCTCCATCCAGCTATGGGTAAATAGTAGGGTGGACTGTGTTCTCTGGCCTTGGTGAGTCAACTAGCCTAGGAGAAGGAAAACTCTGAATTCAAAGCAGTTAAACTCCGCTTAAAAATTGA
>OY757928.1:14940357-14970357 GCA_963585895.1 Sepioteuthis lessoniana | reverse complement strand
AATCCAGTCAAGCTATGACGTTCACTTTTAAACAATTACACTAAAGGAAGATCTGAACCACCAATATCCTAACTCTGTGTTAAAAATCACTGCTACTTTTCTTCTATTTAGATGGCCAGGAATTAAATTACCAAAGAAGGTTGATAAGCCATGGAAGGCCAGAGAATATTCAGTGGTCAGAGAGTATTCAATGGTCACAGTGTATTCAATCTTTTGAGAGTGTTGACAGTAGGCTTAGTGTATGTTTGAGTAGTCAATCTGGACAGTCGGAACTTTTGAATCTCCCAAATCGAAGAGTCTTGTAATTTTCAGAAAGGAACCATGAGAAATATCTTATGATCAGTTACACTCTTTTTTTTTTCTCCTGCTTCAAAAATTAACCCCATTTTGGTTAATTATCAACGGACAAACAATAAATGTAAAACTGAATTTTTTTGCACTGACGTCAGTGAGCTTTGACATGGAAAGACAAATATTTTGTACCCAGAATGAACTCAGGAACCTGCTTGCTTTTTGAACGAAAATTTTACCATTCTTCTCTGAAAAGACAGGTAAAGAGCAACTCTCCAAAAACCCTCACCCAACATAGCAGTCTGGAGCGGATATCAGTTACACACTCCTCTGACCGTAATGTACTCAATCATTTGCTCTTGCGGCTATTGCAGTACACAAATAGTACAGTGAACGAGATATTCATTTTATTGCGGCCATGGTACACAACATGTAAGCTCTTAATAGTGTTGTTTGCTTATTCCCAGCATATTTTTGGGAACACCCTACTGTACATGAAGTATTAACACGAAGCAAATGGCAGCCGGATCCTATCGAATATTAATTCCTCATCGATATCAATTCAACCATTTCTCCAATGTAACTTACTGCAGATTTTACTCGAAGATACTCTTCATCTGAAGTAGAGAGAGGTGTAATAATAAATACTGAATATTTCTCGGACAATGAAAAAAACTCGCTGCATGTTTCAGGGATGAAATTAGGGAAGAGAAGGTGGGGAAAGTATCTTCCACCATTATAAAATATATTTCAAAAATATAATAAATAGATTCAAGAGTATGGATTCGGTTTCTTTGTTTTGAATAGCATACTGACCTTCAAAGGCTATTTAACACGAAAGTGATCATTGCGGAAATCGCTTTCTACAATGTGGGAGTTAAACACGTTAACCGCTACGCTATGAGTGCTCCCCATAATGAATGTGGTGGAGCAACTAATAACAGCACTAAACTGTCCCACAAGAAGAGAAGAATGAGATGATTGATTGAATTTTCAAAAGAAATTTGTGCATGGGGGCAAATCTTTCCGTAATAGTAAAGGGGAATAGCGTTCTAAGAAACAGTTTGGGACATATTCCAAAGTAAGGCGTAAAAGAAAAAAAAAAAGAAAAAGCTTGTGATATATCAAAATGTACTATCAAAAATAGTGATAAGTTGTTCCCAAGATATGTAGTTGGACCAGCTAAATGTCATAAATCAAATTACAACATCAAGAAAGATAAATGGTATCAAGAATGTAATGTTTAATAAAATTCAGAATGAAGACAAGTCTTTGCACAAAATAGAATAAAAATAGAGCAAAGACAAATGGAGATTTATAACCAATTTGGTCGGTATGGTACCAAGATTACTTTAAAAAAATGCAAATCAGTGCATAAAACAATTATACACACACACACACACACACACACACACACACATATATATATATATATATATATATAAACTTATCACCAAAGTTATGGGTTAAATAGTGCCTGTGGTATTTTTCTAGAAAAATGAATTTGTCATTAAATAACACTCGAAGAGTGATATGCCAGGAAAAAAATAATAAACAATATAAATGTCACCATATATTTTATCTGAGTATATCCATTCTAGTAGTATATAAGAAATAGCCCTTTTTTAAACGAGGGATAAATAATATTATTCGTGAATTTATCAACGAGTAGTACTAAAAAAATTCACGTTATTCAGAAATAAATTAGAGTATTAACAAACGTCCCAATAATAATTAAGATAAAAGAAAAAAAACTAAAGTGTATCAATCTTTTACGAATAGGTACTTTATGAATAAACGAAATATCAAAATTTTACCCTCTTTTAAAAAAAATTATTAGCAGTAAAATTCTTTGCCTGAAGAAAATGGTTTGAATATATATATATATATATATATATATATATATGTATATATATGTATGTATATATATATATATATATATATATATGTATGTATATATATATATATATATATATATAACATCATCATGTCGTGCCGCTAGCATGGATATCCCTGACCCTCTCTCGCCACTTCTCCTTATCGTTCATCACCTCTGACAGGTCTTCAGGGCTACATCCTGTATCCTGACATTGCTGCTCTATAAATGTTCGAGTTGGTCGTCCTGCTTTTGCTCGGCCATAAGTGGGGGTCCATGGGAGTACATCACTTATGAGCTCGACCCTGCTTCTCCAGCAGTGTCCTGCATGTCTGGTTCGTCTAACTTGGATAGATTTCGTGATGGGAGACAGGTGGCCGTATAGTTGGTGTCTTGTGGGGTGTTGCCGCCAGGACTTGTTCTATATTGCTCGCAACATTCTTGTGTAGTTGCTGTCTAGCTTCTTCTCCAGTCGTTTTGTTAGCGTCCAAGTAGTGCATCCATACAGTAGTATCGACCGCTGCCTGGAAGAAACTGCGTTTCATTTTATCAGTCAAGTCTGATTTCCATATGTTCGATAGCTTATCGATAGCTGTCCATGCCTTCCTTAGCCGTGTGTCGATGTCTTTTCGGTTGATGAGACACTGCTTCCTAGGTATGTGAATTTGTCATCCAGTTTCAGAGAGGTTCCGTCTAGTGTGGAAATATCACCTGTTTGATTATAGCGTATATATTCAGTTTTGTGTGCATTGACATGGAGGCCAATGCCAGCGGCGGCTCATTCCAAACTACGCAGTTGTGTTTCGGCTTGGTTGGGTGTATTTGCTAGAATCGCTATATCATCGGTGTAGTCGACATCGGTAATTGTTTTTGCGGGGTACCTTCTGCTTCTTTTCTTTGTCAGCTCAAAGCCGTTTTCTCTGATTTTTATCAATTGATGTTCTAAGCACGTAGTCTAGACAGATGATAAAGAGGTATGGGGCTAGCGTGTCCCCTTGTAGTACTCGTGCTACAATGTCAAAATGTTCTGTGTCTCCATCCGGTTAAAGTACTTTCACTTTGGTATAGAATCGATATTGCCGCTACGGTTTCTTTTGGTAGGCCGTATGATTGTAGGATTTGTTCCATCTTCCCTCTGTGAATGAAATCGAAGGTAAAGTCGACAAATAGTAATGTCACCTGTAGGTTTTTTGTCCGTACGCCTTCAAGGATTCTACGAGATTCCCCCAGAAGTATGGAAGACCAGACAATTCGACGACATACTGCTCCGACACTGCAACGCAGTCTATAATCAAAATCCGATAGACAGATGAAGGAATGCATCCTCCCCTTCCTTAAAAAGGTTGAACTCGGATTAGCCAAGAACTACCGAGGTATAACACTTACATCCACAGCAGCCAAAATTTACAATGCCCTACTACGAAACCGACAACATCCTTAGGGAAAACCAAAATGACTTCCGAAGAAATAGATCCAAGACCTCACAAATATTGACTATATATACATATATATATATATATATATATATATATATATATATATATATATATATATATATATATATATACGGAAGAAAATAATGAATTGTAATCCGGCAGTTTGTAAAGAAAAATTGATAACAAGGTAATCCAATTAGAAGGAGAGATTTATTGAGAAACAAAGTCGACACTATAGCGTTTCGGTTCTACTGAACCATTAGCAGAACTATGAGTGGTTATGTTAGCGATATTACGTTAACGATGGATGTGTAAAAAGTATAAAAATATATTAAAACTTTTGAAAATTTGTATAAAAAGAAAAGTTGGCCGTTTAATCATCGTTTGTTGCTTTAAACTACGTCACCTGACCTATTAAAAGCATTGTGCAGAATGCACGTTCTGTACGTTCATCGAGAGAGATTTCGATTCATTTCTTGTTTTCGACGACGTCAAAATCCTATTAGTCTGTTTTATTCAAACGTATATGCCTTTAGGCTTGTATTCGTGTTTTGGGATTTTCCAAAGCACTTTATACTTATGCTAAACTGAATTGTTTGAAATGGAACTGTTTATATGAATAAAAATGAATTTGGCATTAAATAACCTACACTGTTTGATATACCATAAAGCCTAACTGAACTAAATCATACATATTTAATCTATTTGTATAAAGGGAAATTGGCAATAAATAACCTACAATTATTGGTATGCCCTAAAACCAAACCAAACCAAACTTGGTTTAGTCAGTGATATTGCCTGTTATGATATTTGTTTATAAATATTTTATCCTTTTGGTTTCTCCCTTGACATTTTCCAGTCTTTATTCATTTGGTAATGTGGTCCTCTTTTCTCTTTTGATTTTCTTTATAAACCCAAACCTTATTTTGTCTTCCTATTTTAACATTTGTTTTGTGGTGCTAGAGTTTGTCGTGTTTCGGTTTTCAGTATTTTGCTTTTAAAATCGGTTAGGTGGCTCTTGGTTTCAATATCTAGAGTTTCTATAAAGCGTTTCTATTTAGGTGGCTGAAACTTGTTCATATTCATCACTATTCTCTTCACGTATTTCTAGGATCTTAAACTTTTTTGATATCATTCTACATATGTTATTTAGTCGTTGGCTTGTTGTATTAAATCTAATGGATTCAGCCCAACTTTCTTTATTTTTGTGCATCTCTTTTGTGTAGGATTGCTCCTAAAAGTGAAATGCATTGTTATTATCTTACAAGTCCATTTCTTTCCGTTGGTGATTCTAAGTTAAGAAGTTGCTTTGGTATACTTTTGTGTTCCTGAAATTAAAAGAGCCAATATTCGCTGGATGGGAAGCGGTTTCCCCATATTGACTATCATGGAGGAACCTGGTGATCATGAAAACCACTCCTTTTTGCCATGGTATAACCTCGTTTTAGGTTTAGATTTATCATCCTTCATGGTTAGTATATTGTGGCTATATCAGATCCCAGGGGTTGATTATAATACGCACTCCTCTCACTCGTACAACCAGATATTCTTATAGGAAAGAAGACTTTATAAATGACTGAGTTGCTGGTTATGTGTTGAGTTATTTTATAGATGTATTAAATAATTCATTCTAGAGCACAGTTGAGTGGATTACTTCCAATTCAAATTCTTGTGACAGCCGCATTAGAGTTAATAGTCAATGGTAAGGTTTAGCTGTCTTATTAATGATCTTCTTTATACTTTCCCTCTTCCTTTTTTCTTCCTTTCCCCTCATCATATCTCATATGTACGTATATGTGTCTGTGTTTTTTTACTAATGTGTATATGTGTATATGCGTAAATTGTATCTGTGTGTATATGCGTGAAGGAAATGGATGTGTGTATATCTGTTTGTATTTCTGTGTGTTTTGGTATCTAGCGTGTGTCTCTGTGTGCGTATGTGTATTTGTGCACATACGTAGTGTGTGTCTGTGTTTATGTGTGCGTGAAATTCTGCTCATACATAGCGTGTGTCTCTGTGTGTGTATGTGTATTTGTACACATACGTAGTGTGTGTCTGTGTTTATGTGTGCGTGTAATTTTGCTCATACATAGCGTGTGTCTCTGTGTGTGTATGTGTATTTGTGCACATACGTAGTGTATCTGTGTTTATGTGTGCGTGTAATTTTGCTCATCCATAGCGTGTGTCTCTGTGTGTGCATGTGTGTTTGTGCACATACGTAGTGTGTGTCTGTGTTTATGTGTGCGTGTAATTCCGCTCATACATAGCGTGTGTCTCTGTGAGTCCCTGTGGGTGTTTGTGCACATACATTGTTGCATGTACACTCATGTACATAGTAACCCCTACACATAAACTCCTTTTACATATGAAAATGTTTACTGGACATTATCATGATTTTTATAGTGTTCGCCAATGGCCTGGGATACCTGGGTTCAATCCTAGGTCGAGTCATAACAAAGACTCAAAAAATGCTGCTTGATGCCTTCTTGCTTAACATTCTGCAATATAAGGTAGGGATCAAGAGTAAAGTGGAGCAATCAAAGGAAAGAAGTAGTCCCCTTCTCTACACCGCGATGTAATAGCTATCGAAAAAAGGGGCTTTGGGTCACCCTCGACTAAGGTCAGCATATGAAAATACCCGGGAACATTACACCCAATATTAAACAAATGATTCGTCACTCAAGGCTTAAAATTACTCATGAGCAACAACGACGTTTAATTTGACAACTAATCTCAAATTCATTCTTAGAATTTTATTTCTGAAAAAATACGAGGAAAATCCGGTAAAATATAAAAGTAAATATCATTTCATGATATATATTTTCATGTCTGTCTCAAAGTTTGGAAATAATCACGGGACACGATCAATGTCATTCATAACATACTTCGAAACTTACTCCTTAAGTTTAAATCCATCATCGTGTAACGTAATGGCCAAGGGATTTCGGTTAATGCCTTTGAGCAAACATTGATTCAGATGTTAACGCGGGTGCGCGCGGGCGGACGAAGGTGTCACTCAGAGATGTCACAATAGTCCGAGACGAAACGGGTGACGGACTGCAAGTGACGTCACGCACTGGAAGCACGCAGAGGTTTTTGGAGAATTGAAAGAAAGTTAGGGAGTTGAAAACTAGACGCCAAATGAAGAGGTTCGATTTTCGGAGCTCGCAGACGCGAGACGAACTTGCGCCCTATGGGGGCCGCTCGAGATGGGGGCCAGATGAATAAGACAGCATAGCAAGATTATGTCTCTCCTCCTTATATTGAAGCCTTGAACTCAAAGTTAATAAAAAGATATCGTACCTGAAGAAGAAGTCGTTACGTGTTTTCGAATTTTGAGATTCCTATGTTCTTTATATGTTCTATCGTTATGAACATTATATGTCTATTTCGCACATGGCCATATTCGTATATCTACCTATGTAACAATCGTAGATAATTTTAAAGAATAAATAGATTGAGATTTTATCATAAAAACAAACGACATGACTATCTCAAATATTTACTACAAACCAACAAACCCCAAACAATACATATTTTTCATTAGTCCCAGTTCACAAAGCAGCATTAAATCTAATCAGTACTCCCAAGCATAATTACCAGCAAAAACCTCCGACATTGGTACCGAGAAGAACTAATTAGAACCCTCAATCAGAGAGGATATTCCACAACATTATAAAATAAAGAAATCAAATAAGCAGAACAAATATCTATAGAACTATTCAAATGACTAAATATCATAGAAACGGACAAAACTTAGCGAGTGTTTCAAGATCCAATGAAACAGCCAAGAACTATTAACGGATAAATCAAGAAAACTAGATCAACTTAAAAAAAACAACAACAAAACAACAACAATAGCACAAAAAGATAATTGGCACAAAAAATTAATTAAAGCAAATGAAAGCCAAAGAATGTAAAATACACAGGGAACTTCATCTTTATTTAAGGAACACACAACACGTTTGGAGTAAAAATGCTAAGATAAGATATATGGTATATGTCATCATCATCATATCGCGCTGGTAGCACGGATATCCCTGACCCTCTCTCGCCACTCCTCCCTATCGTTCATCGCCTTAGGTAGGTCTTCAGGACAACATCATGTATCCTCACATAGCTGCTGAATGTACGTTCGAGCTGGTCGTCCTGCTTTTGCGCGGCCATGTGTGGGGATCAATAAGAGTACATCTCTTATAAGTTCATCTCTGCTTCTCCAGCAGTGTCCTGCATGTCTGGTTCGTCTAACTTGAATAGTTTTCGTGATAGGGGGCAGGTGGCCGTACAGTTGGTGTCTTGTGGGGTGCTGCTGCCAGGACTTGTTCAGGATTGCACGCAGCATGTGATATAATTAGAATATATGGTATATGTAATATCCTTAAAATATATGGTATGTGTAATATCCTTAAAATATATGGTATATGTAATATAATTAAAATATATGGTATATGTAATATAATTAAAATATATGGTATATGTAATATAATTAGACTATGTAGTACATGTAATATCCTTAAAATATATGGTATACGTAATATAATTAAAATATATAGTATATGTAGTATAACTAAAATATAAGGTATATGTAATATAATTTTTTTTAAAAGCAATACTTCCGACCCCCCCCCCAATTATTCTTAATGCACAGAAACCGAAGAAGTAATTTCAAGAATGTAGTTTACCTCAACCATAGTACAAACTGAATTTAAGTTTTTATAGAATGCACCCAAGCGCTAAATATAATCCCTATACACAAAAACAACGTCAAGTTATCTGATAACAGAAAAAATATGTATAGAAACTTTTTTTTTTTAAATTTAGTAAGGGAAATTTTAAAATAATGCCAATTTACAAGACCGATAATTATTCATTGCTTGAAATTGGATAATACTTCGGAGAAAAATTAAGAAAAAAAAAAATTAAACAAATTCTTTTTCCTCAGGAAGACAAAATAACCACACACACACACACACACACACACACACACACACACACACACACACACACACACACACACACACACACATTCCTATCAGTTGTATAATGCTATGGTAAAGAAAGATGTAAAATTGGGAACATTGTTTTAACAACGATTAAAATCGATTAAAACAAAAATTAAATTTAGGCGACCTTAGACCAAAATTTCTTAAAAGTCAATTATCAGCAAAATGAAGGGATTTTAACAAACCACTTTATTAGTTCATTTTGGGTGGAATTAATTATGAGCAGAATGGGTCTCAGCAGAGTGTTAAGTTTATGAATTTTGGATATGCTAATTACCTAATGATACAGGGATACTACAGGATGGATTCTATTGTAAAACTTTTCAGAAAAGAATTTTCTTTTCTGAAACTCAAGAAACCTTCTTAGAAAATTAGGTTCCTGTTTAATGTGCCATAATATGAATTGTTATCTAATTTCTGGGATTTTAACTTACCATCATGTATAGAAGGCATTTTTGTCAGATTGGTTAAAAAGGAATACACTGGCATCTTTCTCAAATCTGGTAATGGAAATATCAGTCCAGAACTTTCATTATTTGGCAGTCTGATAATGGTTCTTTGGCCTGAAGAATAGACAAAAAATTATTTAAAAAATTGATAAAACTATTGATCAAATCATTCAGGTGAACTCTAAGGCATCGTAAGTTTTCTTCGAAAGTACGAATATATTTTTTCTCCTATGAATAAAACATTTCAAATTTCCTGAAAATGTTAAGCGTGTCAATTTTTATAGGTGATAAAAAAAATCCAAACTGTTAAACAAGTTAAATTTATCGATATCAGATAGATTAAAATTAGACAATTCCATATATATATATATATATATATATATATATATATATATATATATATATATATATATATATATATATATGTATATATATATATATATATATATGTCTCCAGTGAGTGTTTTTGCTAAATGCCAATAGCTTTTAGAATGACAAAATACGGATATCAAATTAGAATTTTACAAACTGGAGAGGGCCACAAATAGAATCACTACTGGCACAATCCATACACTCACAGCAATTATTCGAATTATATATATATATATATATATATATATATATATATATATATATATATATATATATATATATATATATATATATATATTATTATTATTATTATTATTATTATTATTATAGTTATCATTATTATTATTATCTTAAGGGCATTGATCATAATTCTTACTCGAAGCACACATATTTTTTGGGAATCCATTACACATATCCTAGTCCTTTCCTTGAGGCCTTCAGAAATTCGGTGTAGGAGGATGAGTCGAAAATCAAAAAAATATAATTAGATATATTTAATTTAATGTAGAAAAACAAACATAGAATCGATGTCAGAAACATGCTGGTCTCAGCTTTACATGCACAATGTGAAAATATTCGACAGAGAAGCAGGCGCACCAGGTTAATATGACGGGAGGACAATTTTTATTAATTTATTTATTTATTTCATTAATAAGGAAACCATATTAAGATCGATCTTTTGCGTTCTCTGTTAAACAGGGCAAATTCCTAAATCAAACTTAACCCATACGATCTTTGCAATGTATCCCTCAACAAAACAGAAACCTAACTTTTGCTCCCAAAATTGAATAAACACCGAATCTCTACCCCACATATCTAATTTACATACTTCTAGTGTTTTTCTTCCGTTTTTTAACTTAATTTATTTTTCTGTGGGCATCGTGTTGAGTTTCCATTGCCATTATATTTAGAATTCACTTTATACTTCTTCCCGTTTAACTTTGTGCTTCCCTTTTTTTAACTCATTCTCTTCCATATATTTAAAGTTGATCTTCTGCAATTTAAGTAACTGAATAAATCGAACCAAAAGAAAATTATTTAACACTAAGTAATTGGTCGTGTCAGAGAAGATTTTGTAGTTGATATTCCCCAAAATCTTGGCAATTTGTCCCACACAGCTGGCCATATTTCTCCCATGAGAAGTGTAGAATATACTCTAATATTATAGGTGATTAAACATAGAAATAAACCGGACCTAGAAGCATTTAAAAATACTTCAGAACGTCAGAGAAACCTCCATCAGCTTGTTTCAAACACCTATTTTGGTGGACAGACGTTATAGGAGATTAACTCAAACCACAGAACATGTGGACAAATACCTGTTTTAAAACGTGAAAAGGGGTAGGATTAACAACTCATATTAGCGTGGAGGTTGTACTTGAGATGATAGGCAACTAACACACACAACTGAAGATTAAGAAATAGGTAATGTTTAATAAAGTAAAAAGAAATGGATTTTTAACTCCTTTTTGCATGGGGGAGATAATGTTGAGAGATATCACGAACAGAAAATGATAGAACATCTTTAAGAGCAGATTGGTAAATAGACATGAATTTTATTTACAATTTAGTTAAATGAGTAAGAAAATTAACATTGTCTTTTGTTAATTTTTTTAATTGTACAATTTTCTGGAATTTACTTGTGAAATACTACGGAATAAAACGGAATGTATCTATAGTGAAATCGAACAAATGGAATTTACTAAAAGTAAAATAAGGAATTAAGGAAATTTTTACATTTTATTCTGATTTACAATTGCAATAACTAACATGATCATTTTGAGGCAAAAATATCTGCTATATATAAGTAAGCATTATAAATAGCGGAAATCGCACCTTTCTTATCTCACATGTGACCTATTGTGCTTTTCCCCCTAAGACGCAATCATTCGGTTTGAAATCCCAGCTATAATCAGTCACCTCTAAAAATGCCCGGAAGATAATCTAATAAAATTTTATTTTGATTAGAATTATCATTGATTTTGAATATTATTTCCATTCTTTTTAAAAATATGTCTTACTTCTTTTAGTGCAATTCATCAAGTGCAATATTTCTATGCCAATGAAGAATAGCACAAATTATAAGCGATAATAGATTAGCTCACGATGAGAAGAAATCTTGTTATCGTTTTCCACAAGCTAATCTATGTGAACGTAACTAATACTATACGATTCTAAAAGGGATTCTTTTTTAGATATCAAATCACAACTAAAACACATCCCCTGCATTAGTCTCTTACTGTTAGCACAATGTTAATTGTCATTGCTTTTACTCACTGACATTTTTTAAAATGATTCTTTAATTTTAGGATGACATATCCTTCTTTAACTGGTAGTTTTCTATGGGAGTCTGAGAAATAGCGTTTATTCTAGCTAATCTGAACAATGTTGAAGTCTCAAATACATTTTCATATTGACAATTCTGTTTCTTTATTCTGAGCTCATGGAGACCATTCTAAGTGCACCAACTACGATTGGTTTCATGCTCTGCTTTATGTTCCATAGCGTTTCATCCATCAGCCAAAATCCAAGTTTGTTTATTTTTCCGATGTTTTTCATTTCTCATATCGTGGTCAGCTAGAACCGCAAAATCCACTAGATGACATGTTCTTTATTATTGTTAATTAACTCTAGCTCTGGTTTTCTCACCTCATTTTTCCGATGCATTTTCGTTTGTGCGTAGATCATTTAGGAATATAAGGAAATTTTAATCTCTGGCACGATTTTCAATGGATCCCCTTTCCTACTCAATCAGGCCAGGTCTTGTATTACTTTTGTGCCAGCTTACTCTATACGCTTATATGATTATCCATCACATAGCTGTCTCCACATTAGCTAGGCTTGCTATTCAGCTGCGTATTATCTATTTTCGACTTGATGTAATTAGTTTTTATAGGATTATTATGAGCTTCTATGAAAAGACATTCAGTTTGACTTTAACTTTCCCCACAATTCTCAGTTCATTTAGTGGGCCATCTTCCAAATTTGTGTTTTTTCTCATTTTCGTTTTTCTAGACTTTGTTCTTTTACTTTTAAGGCTAAGATAAACTATTTCCAAAAATTCAAAATCAATTACAAAAATCTAAGTATTTTTTTCCACTTGTCATACTCTGAATTAATTTCTTTTATTTGATTTTTTGTCTTTTTCCTTTATTTTTCTTCTTATGTAGCTTTTTGTAATTTTGGAAAAATTATGACTTAAAAAAACATTAAAATTGAGAATAAACAGGAAAAAATATTTGAAAACAAACTAATTCGAATTAGTGATCTTGTATCTTTTAGAGCCAATTTAGTTAATTAAGGAGATAAGTGGAAAACCTGGTCTTTGTTTAAGAGTATTTTAATTGATATTAAAGCTAGATTCACCAATCTTTCTGTTTTTATTCTATATTATTTAAAATGGCTTTTTATCAAGCATCACTTAAAACTGCTTAAATTAAGAGGTGGGATTAGACTCCAAATCATATCTAACGAACACACTCTTTTCGTCGCGGTTTTTATAACCATTTTTATGTTCGTAAAATCGTTTTTTTTTATATACTGTAAAGTTTCAACGACATATTCTTATTACAGCCTACGCAATGGGTATAGTTATACTTGCAATTGATATGATGCAGTTTTTGCTGTTTTTATTACTGATTATATTTATAACTATTTCTGAAGAGTTGGTATCTGTTTTGATTTCAAGGTTAAGCTTTTTCGATGATATTTATCATTGAATTGTTGGATAAGATATTTTATGCGTGTAATAGATTATTAAGGAGAAATTGTTACAAGTTTTTATTTTTGTTCGTTGAATAAAAAATTTGCGATATGCAAGTTAAGCATCGTCTCCCAGGCCATAAGAAGGTATATGTATATCCCAGTATCCCAGACAAGGAGCTAACTCAGTAGATACAGTAACTTTTAGACACAGTATTAATATATGTATATATATATATATATATATGTATATATATATCTGTGTGTGTGTGTGTGTGTGTGTGTGTGTGTGTGTGTGTGTGTGTGTGTGTGTGTGTGCGCGCGCGCGCGCGTGCGTGCGTTTCCGTGTGTGTATGAGTGGATTACCGGGTTGTATACGTGTGTGCGTATGAGTGTAGATTGGTGAGTGAACATATTTGTGTTGGTTGATATGTGAGTTCCTATATATATATACATACATACATATATATATATATATATATATATATATATATATATATATATATATATATATATATATATATCCCTTATTTTGAAATGGCATATAGTTTTTTTTTTCTAATTATTGTCTTCTGATGTCTCCCACGATCTCCGAAAATAAAACACTTCCAGTTCTCACGTTGTCTTATCAATGTTTTCATTCAATCGAATTCATAAAATGAATCAGACAATATCTTGACAATATTTTTTCCTTATAATGAAAGCAATTCTATCAGACAATTTTGTCTTTTCAATTAAATGAGATAATTCTTTTGCGTAAGTAAATTCACACGCAATTTTCGAAATTTTATACAAATCTTTTGAGCGTGTATTATGAATATAAACATGCAAATAACTTATCTGTTATTAACTTGACTAAAAGAAAAAAATAGAAAGAAAAATCAATTCTAAATGTAATTAATATTATTGTCTAATTCCGTGTTGTCGGTCGTATATAAATGTTTTTTATCGAACGGATGTGCCGAGAAAAATTTACTCTATCGCAATAGAGAATACTAGATGATATATTAGTACTTATAGAAAATGAATCTGAGTTGAAATCAATTTATCAGATATATATATATATATATATATATATATATATATATATATATATATATATATATATATATATATATATATATATATATATAACATTCATTTCTTTCGAGCTGACAAGTATATCAATTGATAGAATGAGGCTGGTTGAATATTTTCCTGTTTAATGTAATCATTAAATTCTGATGAACTTATAAGCATTGACGAATATTGTTATTTCAAAACGTCATCATTAGATATGATTTCTACAGGGAATGGTTCCATTGTTTTGTATCTTGATGTTGTCGACGGGTTATGTCAGTGACGAGAGAAGAAGAATGCATAGCGTCAGGAGGAATGTTCACATCAATCATCAACACAAATTAATTATCATCCAAATGTAAACAATTCTTACAAACAGTGCAAATCACTGATTTTCAGTGTTTTTTTGTTTTTTTAGTTAAGAATTTACTTTTATTTTTTCAAATTATCTTCTTATATTTAAGAAAGGATTTAATGAAGAAGGCAAATCATAAATAATATGGGTGTGTGCATTTCTACGTGCATAAAATGTGTGTGTTTTTATGAAAGAGAGAATCAGTTAAGAAAAATAAAAATTGTCATATTTCATTAAACGTGTTGGGTAATCAAAATACCGATTATTTCATCACCAAAATAAATATACATTTAATATTAACAACATGTTGAAAGTATGAACGCATTTAATATAAAATATAGTCATTCCCCATCTCCTCTCTCTCTCTCTCTCTCTCTCTCTCTCTCTCTTCACACACACACACACACACACACACACACACACACACACACACACACACACACACACACACACACATATATATATATATGTATGTATAGTATTATTCGGTCTAGTTAAACCGGAGTTAGGATTAATTCCATCAGGACAAAAAAAAAAAATAACTCTCAAGAGTGAACATTTAAATTTTCCGGGTAAAGAGCTCAGTGTAACTGACATTATTGAGCAATATTTTCTTTAAGAAAAAACAAAACCGGTCACATTAGGATTATAAATTTATTTCCATCCTGTTATATGTTTTTGATATAAATCAAAAACACGAAAAAAATTAACAGGACTTCTTCAGATCGTGTGGATAAAATAATTCAGAATAGACACAGGAAATAAAGGTGGGAGGGGATAGAAGAGGCGTGAAGAGTTTTTTCCTCATTTAGCCCACTTCTGTTTTTTTTTTTAAATTTTATTGCCGATTGGAATTATAGTATAATTTTTTTTTTTTTTTAAATTATAATTAATTTTCGACTTAAAACTCCAGATTTAATACTAATTTAGATAACATAACTTTACCTAAGGATATAGTAAAACTTATATTAAATTAAATTCAAGATTTAAAATTAGAATTATTTTTTTTTAAATTTTGATTTTATTTTCGAGCCTATCAATTCAGTTACCCTTTTATTGAATAGTATGTGTATATGATATAGTTTCTTCACATTTTTTTAAATTTTATTTTATTCTTTTCCATTTACCTTAAATCTCAATTTAATCCTATGTTTTTTTCAAACATTATCTATGATGATTTTTCTATAGTTTAAATTTATTCCTATGTCACATCTCTTATTTAACAATTTTTCAGGGTCTGTGAATTAATAGCTCCTTCCCCGCCTCTCTCTGTCTCTCTTTTTCTCTCTCTCTCTCTCACCACACACACACAAACCTTTCCCATCGCTGTAATCCATCGCTCCTGGCATATCCACTAGACTTTATCTGATTATATATATATATATATATATATATATATATATATATATATATATATCGTCATCCAGAAGTAAACTGTTTCGTTGTATCACAACTTTTCAGAGTGGCCAGACACGCAAGATGCTTCAAGCCGGGATAAAATCCACCTAACTTCACATCAGGTTGATGACATGCCCCAAGGTCAATCCTGCGACTCAACGTCCGCACGGGAACGCATTTGTATCCAGTTTCGTCCGTTACAATTTTTGCTGTCGGATGCCAGAGTGCTCAATTCGTTAAAGGAGGTTTGCATTACGCGAGTGGCAACTGTTATATATAGGAAGTAAAGTTGGTGACCAGAGAGCCCCCTTTTCAATAGCAACTACACCGAGGTGTAGGGAAGGGCGCTACTTCTTTCCCTGGATTGCTCCACTTTACCCTTGATCCGTACCCGATATTGCTGAGTGTTAAGCAAGGAGGTCTTAAGTACCATATTAAAGTCTTTCGTATGACGTGACCTGGGTTTGAACCCAGGTCTCCCGGACCAGTGGCGAACACTCTACTCATTAAGCCAATGAGAGTTAGCGGATCTTTTTGACATGTGAGCAAACAAATAAAAAAAATATTCTTTATTTTATAGATTGAAAATCGTCTCTCCCGAATTTTTCCAATTTAATCGGTAATATCTGCCTGCATGTTGTTTTAACTGCGAATTTTTTCTCTGTGTCTCTGTCTGTCAGTCTGTCTGTTACTCTCTGTCTCTGTCTGTCTGTCTGTCTGTCTCTCTCTCTCCATCAATTTGTCTATCTCTTTAACACCTAATTATTAAAAGACAACTTTCTCTTGTTAATAACTTCTTCGTCCTTTCTCATACCTCTTTATTTCCACTTCCTCTGCTTTCACTAAAAGTATAACTTTCAAGGCGACCAACGATCTAATCTATTTCAGATTACACGGTTGACCTCCCTTAATTGTTTCTTGGTAATCGTAATCTCCACTGCACAGTTCAGCCTCTGGTAACCAGACCAGAGATAGATAGGCTAAATGAACATGGGAAAAAGAAAGAAAAAAAGAGACTGACCAAACCAAATTGATATCGAGGGTGTCTGTGTGCAAGAAAAAGAATGTAGGGGTGTGCGGGTTAAAGTGAGGCAGAGTGACAGACGTATAAAGTAAGTGAGCGAGGCAACTAGAGAAAAAGTGAAGGGTGCAAGGATTCTAATGAAAGGAAATGGATGCGAAAACTACCGCCAACAAACAATGACCCATAGAACGACATGGTCCTCCTTTATTGAGTCCGTTGCCAGCTCAGCAAACGCTAATGTCCGTAGCATGTACGCATAACTTTCCCACAGAATATTCATGAACATTTCTTTAAGTGATATAGTGCAAAATGAAAGATTGATGTTGACAATAAGAAAGAACGCTTCACACCACAACGAAATATTAGGCTTCAACAGGGCATATAATGTCCTAATTCAACGACGGTCAGTCTTCAAAAATCTTTAGTCCAATCATCCTTATAGAATCTTACCTTCTAGCCAAAAAATTCCTTCGATATTAACTACAAGTACACATTTAACCTGTCAAATTTGACTGGTCAAGCGTTAATCACTTTCCGGCAATGTGTCGGTCGATGTATGTGTGTATGGTGTGGGGTGTATTTTGGGTAGGGCATGGTGAAGGTCAGATTTTTGTCAGAACATGATTTGAGAATGTGAAATCCTCTGACATAAATTACCACAGATAATAAAGGATTCAAGAGACGTTTGTAACATTAAACTATTTCGCTAGTTTTTAATTATTCAATAATTATTGTTAATACAAACAGTTGTGGTGACAATTATTTCTCGCTGGGAGGTGACTATCTGGGTTTAAAACCTTGCTAGGGTTGGTACTACCATAACTAATTCTAATTTTCAGTTCTTTTCAGACCAGACCGATAAAATGAAACGCAGTTTCTTCCAGGCAGCGGTTGTATCGATACTGCTATATGGATGCACTACATGGACGCTAACTAAACGGTTGGAGAAGAAACTAGACGGCAATTACTCAAGAATGCTGAGAGCAATATTGAACAAGTCCTGGCGACAACACCCCACAAGACACCAACTATACGGCCACTTGCCTCCCATCACGAAAACTATACAAGTTAGACAAACCAGACACGCAGGACACTGCTGGAGAAGCAAGGACGAGCTCATAAGTGATGTACTCTTATGGACCCTCACATATGGCCAAGCAAAAGCAGGACGACCAGCCCGAATTTACATACAACAGCTATGCGAGGACACAGGATGTAACCCTGAAGACCTGCCAGAGGCGATGAATAGTAGAGAGAAGTGGCGAGAGAGGGTCAGGGATATCCGTGCTTGCGGCACGACATGATTATTATTATTATCATTATTATTTACTCCTCAAGTCTCCAGGACTCTTCTCGGTATTCTGGCTGTTCTCAATAATGTAGTAGTTTGGATGGTCTCCACTTGTCCGCCAATTTCCAAGTCCATAATACTTAATTTTGAAGAGTATTTCTTTGACTTTTGTTTGTTAATTTTAGTTTTTGCAAATTTTTGTTTGTAGGAAACAAATGATTGTTGGCTCGATCAAAAATAAGTTGTTTAAAAAAAAATATGCAAGAAAAATTTCTTAATGCTCTAAGAAAAATAAATGTAGATATATTTTATAATTTTGGTATTTTTTAATCATTGATTTTTGAAATTATGCCATAAATGTTTGTGCTTTCTTTTAAAAATGAAACAGAAAAGGACCGTGGAAACTTCTGATAAATGATGAAATTTCTACTTGGTAAAACACCATTGTAAAAAAAAAAACAACATCAAAAATTAATGATTTTAATTATAAAGATAATAAGACGTATAGTCAATGTTGAAGTTACAAAATTATAGACTACTATTTACTTTATTAGATTTAACAAAATACAATTCGTATCAACATTTGTTCATAAAAATATATCGTATGCGTATTAATTAACTTATTTTTTACGACAAATGATATAAATTAAAATACTATTTATTTATCAAATGATATCTTTTTTTGTTTGAGTAGGTAAACTAATGATATTTTTCTAAAATTGGACGTTTATATACTAAGTTTTAATTTACCCTTACATAGTTTCGAACATCGTTAGATATAAAACATTATCTATTTGTAATATCTAAATGAATCTCAGAGTCTTTGAATCCTCATCAAAAGTCATTTGCCAAGTAAAAACATTAATAAAAAATATGGTTTTGCTAAAACGTTCAGTTCATGAAAACATGGATTAATGTGATTGTCTGTATTGGGAATCTTTTTTTTTCTTTTTTCTTTTTTTTTTTTTTTTGCGATGAGGCTTCTTAATCTGACTATTAATTTTATTGCGAACTTTTGCCCTCGTCTCGGTAGTTTTCAGTTGTTTTTCTAACTACGTTTCGATAGACAACCACTATGGAAGGCAGTAATTACTGGGTATATGGTTAAAAGACTCAGCATTCCTATCTGAGGTTGCGGTTAATCACCTGAAGATAGCCAGAAGTGAAACTTGACCGAAACGTACTGAGAAAAGCAACAAAAAAAACTACCAAGATGTGGATTGATGTCTTGACACATTTTTGAATATTTTCTAAAAATTCTTGATATGTATGTAAAGTTTATCACCGCATATTTTACTGTTTAAAAAAAATGGAGCCTAACCCTTGAGAAAAAAAATAGGGAGGTTCTTCAATGGACTCCTACACATGGAAACACCAACCTGTAAAAACTTACATTCCTAATATCTTTGCAAATACTCGGTGGTGTTTTAAGGTCAAATCATCTACAATAGGGACTGATTGCAGGAGGGAATCAAAGGAATCGCTACAATCGCTGTGCATTAATAATGAGAATAAAATTAAGCAGGATTCTAACTTATACTTATTTAATAAGTTTAACTTTTTATGAGGATGTTAAAGCTATCAACTTTCGAACGGAAAATATTCGGATGGTTAATTCGTTTTTAATTTTTGTTTTTATTCCGGGCAGTATTGTTGATGCTCGTCAGAGGTGGAAATTCATTATGGGTTAAAATATCTTTTTGGTCATTGAATATTTTAATTTATGGAGTTTGCTTCTTACTGAGTGTTTTCACATCAATTTCTTTTCACTTCGGTCCTTGAATCCGACATTCTCCCACTCACACCCTCTTTCACTCTCTTGTTCTTTATATGACTTGACCTTGTGCCAAACTAAAGTGATGAATTATTTAGGAGTTCACACAACAGTGAGCGATTTAGGAGAGCAAAATATTGCTACTCAATATGATTTTCAATGGGTGCCCCACAGTAATGGTTTTGAACTAAACGAAGCGACGGTTTGTAATTAATAATAGTTTTATACTCTCAAGTATAAAAGCAATAATGATATTTGAATTTTTCAATATAAGTGTAACTTACTGGGCTTCTCTTAGCTAAAAAGTCATTATTGGGTTCAAGTACAGGGTTATTTACCATTATTGATCCCTCTAACAAGCGCTGATTAGACGATGATCTTTTAGAATATTTCAACAATGTTTTAATCTTTGCTGTGTCCTTTGACCCAAACATTGGCCTAAAACGTCTGGGTTTCCAAAATGGCTTTTTTTTTATCTCATACACCAAGATTTTATTATCTTATCTGACGATATTTCTTATCTACTTCTAATAGAAGTTGATCAGTTTTCAAAAAGACACACCCTATTGGCATACTGGAACGCGGCATTAGTGGTCTTTCTAGTTTCATCAAAAGTTTCGTTTTTAGCTTTTTTTTCAAAATCCGACCCCAGCTGCCCAGATAACGCAGCGGTAATTATTAGTTTCCCAACATACATATAAGTAGCAACGATGTATGGCCATACATTTTTCATCCAATGCCACCTAGTTGAATTTTAGATAGTTTGATATGGTTCATTTGTTTGCACAGAATTTTTTGTATCAAGTAAACGGAAATAATACAAATAATTTAAAAAAATATATAGTTTCAAGTATTCCAATTTAATAGCAATATTTCTGAAAACATCTATACGGCCCATAGGGGGAATACTAAATTCTTGTCAGAATGGCCCTGGAAGAAATGACAACGAATGAGTGCTCCATAATGCCGAGAACTCAAGAAGGGGAGTCACACGATCGCATGCATTTTAGTGCCATACGCAAGACATCACCCTTTCGTTGGAAGGATTATAGCTCCCTAAAGAAGATGAAATTAGCATATTCTATTCCTGGTCGAGATCTTGTCTCAGATTCTAACTGTAAACGCCAAGTATACGGAGAAATGAAAAGTTTTCTTTTGATGGAAAGATTTGAAAGCCTTAAACATGAATATCTGGGGTATGTAGCAAACGTCTATTTTTGTTATTTTGTTGTTGCTTTTTTTTATACACGTTCTTTTCTGTTACAGTTCTGTCTTTAACTACATGTTATCTAAATGTCAAAGGGTTAAGAGTTTGAAGGGTTTCAAGACACTTTCGGACTTCTACAAAGGATCTTGGGAGAAACATCTATTTCCTGTTCATAAAATGTCGCTGTGTGATACGTTTGGCCATTAATGTTGGTGTTGAAAATTTTCATCTTTTGTTTTCCATGTACTTTTAAAATGCAGAGAAAGTTTCCTGGCACTTCAAAGAGATATTTCAATAACACAATTACAAAATCTACAGCGGAAATCAATGAAAATCAGTGTTATAGATCAAATCGTAAAATTTCCTTTTTTTCAAATGAAACTTTTCTGAAACCAGAAGTTCGAAGAGGATTTAATCTTATAATTGCGAGAATTATTCAGACGAGTAAAGCAATTATTTTACACAATACACGATCATTTATCTCCGTGTGTTTTGATAGTTGGGTTTTATGGCATATCAATCTTTGTAGGTTATTTAAAGCCAAATCCATTTTTATGTAAATATTCAGTTCTATTTCAAAGTATTCAGTTCAGCATTAATACACAGTTTGATTGTCAAAAACATTTCTCCTTCAAGCTATTCGTTTTTTTTCAAACATTTCTAATTCAGCCAATTCAGTTTAGTAAAAGTACAGATTTTGTTTACACATAGTTAAGTGTTACAACAGTTCAATGTCAAACGATTCAGTTTAGTGTAAGTACAATTTCAAACTAAAAACAGTTCAATTTCAAACGATTCAGTTTAGCATGAGCACGCATTTTAAATATAAGTTTTGTTCAATTGTTAAAAACATTTCTATTTCAAGTTACTCAGTTTAGTCAAACAGTTATAATTCAAACAATTCAGTTTAGCATAGGTATGCAGTTTAGTTCTATTTGACCCATTGATAGGGCCCTATCAGGTTGTATCATTCCGGGCCAGAGTGGACCTGGGAGCAATAGCAATGAATGGGTGCTCAGCATTCCTTAAAGTTCCAACATCTCTGGAACCTCACTATCAGATTGTTTAGTGTCATATCCAGGTCACTTATTAGGGAGGGGTCTTACCCCTTTACAGATATGCAGTCTGTGTATTCTACAGCCCGAACACTCTGGGCAAGTGTGTTTTGAGATTGTTTGTGGTGTATAAGGTGTTCAGTAGTCTTTGAGTTTTATCAAATCCTTTTGTATTAGTATCCACCCAAAATGTAAATTATTGTTAATATCTGCAAATCATTCACAATGAAGAAGCTGCCAGATCTTATATGTAAGTTAGAAAAACTATACACTTTCTTTTCCAGTGGAAAGAATAGCGATGTTACAAGAGCAAATTAACTAACATGATTTAACTGATACGAGAAATGTTAAGCTATGGACATCTGAATGCGAACAGTCTATTTGCGTGAGTTTGATTGAAGATTCACTTTAGTATTCTGGCTTCGAGAAAAGCCACTTGAGGAAAGCTGTTGGGAAGAGCGGCCGAAAAATTGGGAGTATAAAAACGAAGATGGGAAAAAATGTGTGTTGATGACTAGAATAGAAATTTGCTGTCTGATGCGTCTGTATAATCTTTTACTCAGCAAATGGGTAAGACCTTAGCAATACTTGAAATCACTAAACTGAATAAATGATTATTATTAAGTATAATTATTAGTGTTTGCAATACTTGAAGCTCTTTTACTGTGTGCAAATAAAATGCTCGATATAAGATAGAATTATTAGTGCTGATTGCCAATACTTATAACTCTTTAGAATTATCAGCTTTTGCAATAAAAGGAACCATATAACTGTGCACAAATAAATGAGGTTTGGCTCGTTTAAAAAAAATTTTACCACTAATTTTTAAACGGGAACCAGAACCATACGGTTAAACACATTTTTATAGAATGCAGAGCTTTCGCTGTTATCAGAAAGCGATTTTTTTAAAGTAAATAGCTAAACCGATCTGTTCGAGAACGTCAAAATAAATGACGTTCTGTCCTTCTTGAGAGAGACTGAGTTGTACCAAAAAATATGAAAAATTAAAACTGGTTAATCTTGTGAAAACAAATGAAACCCTGCTAATAGAATTTTTTTCTACCGAAGTATTCGTTTTGAAATCTTTGGTTGAATATTATGTATATATAGACAGAATTTAGCGTTAAATGACCTACAAGGTTTGATATGCCATAAAACCCAACCAACCGACCAACCAACGAACAATTCCTTAAAACTGATCCGCATCATCAAGTCATTCTACTCGCACAAATTTCATTGAATCTCTCTCTCTCTCTTTCTCTCTCTTTCTCTCTCTCTGTCTCTCTCTCACCCTTATCCATCCATACTATTCATCACTCTCAGCAGGTCTTCCAATCTCCTTCCTGTGTGATACACCCCTTCGGCAGCCCCGAATACATCAACTTCTTAAAACCATTACTATTCTTGGCCCGGGTAGTTTTGTGACCCTTTTTTGTACAGCTTTTCGTGCATTTTGTAGACTATCGCTGGAAGTGTATTTTTCGCGAATTTTCTACAAAGCTACTAGGAATGCCAACTCATCGAATCAGGACTGCTAACTCATCTTGACTGCTCCCATCTGCTGTCCGTTCTCGACGGCCTCTCTGCGTCTCTCTTCGCCAACTCACCCTCTCTAGGTTCCTTTGCCAACTGCCCCCCTGGCTTCTCTCGGACCTCGCTTTTCCTCCCTCACTTCCGGTCTCATCGGAGATCTCAAGTCCAAGTCCTCTGCTTGGCGGACCACCCACATAGTGTCACGCCTGTGTCCGCATAGAACTGTTGCAGGTAAGTTCTTGATGGTCGGACAACACTTACAGGTCCATCTGAATAAGTCCACAAGAGATCGTCACTTATTAGTTCGTCTTTGCTTCTCTAACAGTGTCCTGCATGTCTTGTTCATTTTACTTGGATTGTTTTAGAGACATGAGGTAAGTGACCGGAGAGCCGCTGTTGCGTGGGGTGTTGGTGCCAGAATTTGTTTACTATAACTGGTAGCATTCTTGTGCAGTTTCCATCTAGCTTTTACTCTATATCTTTAGTCAACGTCCACGTAGTGCATCCATACAGTAGTACTGACACAATAGTGCTTGGAAGAAATTACTTTTTATTTTATCGGATAAAACGGATTTCCATATGATCGATAGCCTATCGATTGTAAGTCACGCCTTCTCTAGTTGCATATTGACATCACTTTTAATAGGCGAGACTCTGGTGACGAGATACGTGGCTTGTCAACTGATTTCAGAGGACCACCATTCAGAGGGGAAATGGCAAATTCACGATTAAAAAACATGTACTCCGTTTTGTTCACATTTACGTGGAGACCAATGCTTTCTGTTGCCTGCTCCAGGTTATGCAGCAAGGATTCGGCTTGGATTGGTGGATTTGCATTAAGTGCTATCACTGCATATTCGTTATAGTTTCTGCCGGGTATCGACAACTTCTTGCCTTTTTATATCGTAAAGTCATTTTCTTTTATTAGATCTATCGACGTTCACAGTATGTAGACAAGGCATATTATAAACAGCTATGGAACTAATGCATCCTCTGTGCAGAACTCTGTAATATAGTAACCTTCCACCCCTCCAAACATGCCATTTCAAAGACGGCGGAAGTGCATATTCCATTGGCGTGGATGAGTCTGGCTGACAATATGGGACAGGGTTAAAATCCCACGGTACAGTCATAAACTGGTGCACAGGAAGAGAGTGACCTATGAACTGCATGACTGTTATTTCCGCGTGATGACGATCAAACATGCCATTCCAAAGATAACATGGGCGTTGAACTAATATATAACTCCGTGAAGACAGGAAGTCTGTTAGTTTGGAGACCAGACCCGTTGGTAACAAGATGCGGTAGACAGAACAGCACCCAGCGGAGAGGGCCCCCCAGGCCAGCGTTTGAGCTGTCCAGGAGAACGAGAATGACACACAGCAATGTCCGGAGGGGCTGGGAAGGTCAATATGTTGCAGTCTTTGTCAGTCTCACACTCCCTCTCACACGCAACCCTTTCAATTAAGAGAGAGGTATATTTTTTAAAGAAGTCTTCACTCGTCTTTATTATTGCGTCAATATGTATCCTGCATGTATATGTGTATATATGCATATTTATTATGTGGCTATACAACAACTCCAGCAACTAGGTTGAAGGATAATGTGTCTCCATCAATTGAGTGAATCTTGACTTTCGTGTTTCTTAAGAGCTGCATTATGGCCGTAACAGTTTGTTTTTTTTTTCTGGAGAGACCATAAGCGAGAAGTATATGTTCCATCTTTTCTCTGTGTATGGAATCAAATGCCTTGAAGAAACCACCAAAGAATAGCGTTGCCGAAAGCTTTTTTGCATGAACTCTTTCGATGATTCAACGGATTGTAAATCTCTATGGTGTTTTGGATTGATCTAGGCGAAAAAGTTTCTGATTTTTCCTTAGAATTTTCTTAATTTCAGGTTTGCTGCCATTAAAGAGGAGAACATTATAAAAATTAGCCGCTTATGTTACTGGAAATTCCAAGATCTCCTTTCTTAGAGATCGGGGGAGGTTGCAGCCTTTGTCTGTACCACTATTAAGCTTTGTTTCTATACAGTGTTGCGAAATATTTTATCTAAGCCGGCAGATTTTCCGTTCATGTGTTTGTGCGATGTAAGCGTGAACAGGGTTTGCGATTAAATTACTGTCAATAGTTAATATGCCATAGAACATAACGAAATAAAATTATAATCACTTTTCTTGGTCCAATGTTAGTGCTAAAAATACACGTATCTGGAAATAAAATAACTTTGTTTGAGAGAAAATTAATTATAATCCTTATACTATGATGTGCAGTTAAATACTTTTTTATGTGAGAGACATGTTGGCATTTAAGTTTAATTTCACGTGAATGAACGATCATGCCACTCATTGGAATTTAATATAAAATCTAGGTTTTAAATGCATAAAGTTCTTTCATTAGGCGCTAGAGCTGTAATGGTTCAATTGATAGGAAATGAAGCCAGAGAACCGAGTTCAAATTCTGGACATGTTGTATACCCTTAGTACAACTACACGTGTACATATACAAATATTCCCTTACATGCAGAAACATCATTAACCAGTAATGACGACTTCAATAACGAACGAATACACTTCTTTATAAAAATATAAATCTCTCACTTTATTTTCGAAAGGGTGATGTTCTGTTGTGTGTGAAAGATGAGTGGGGCTAGGGACGGCCTGCTATATTAACCCAAGTTCTTCTCTTGACCATAGCAGCACTTCTTTCGCATCTTGGCTTGGGTTTCTCAACCGGGGGTCACTGAGGGCCCAAAGTCCTCAATCTGCAGCTGGCTTTCACTTTGGCATCCTGTCTCCGACTGACCAACGTGGCTGAGTGGTAGAATCATGGATTGGTGTTTGAGTCAGTTTCGGGAATCTAGCCAGATCTAGCTACACTGAAGAGTTCTGATAAAACGAAACAGGTCTTTCTGTGGATGACAATACACACACACACACACACACACACACACACACACACATATATATATATATATATATATATATATATTCTTCGTCCATTCCAACATTTTCCCGGGTTACATACGTCTATACCTTGAAACTTCTATTCGTGATTTAAAATTTTCTGAGGCGCATACATTTGAAAAAGCCAGGCTTATAGGATTTGAACTTCGTCGAAAACAAGGAATGATTCGTAATCTTTTTCGATAAACCAACAGAATATAAATTCTACACACTATTTCTAATAAGTCAAATGACGTATTTTAAAACAACAAACGCTGATTCATTAATCAAACGGACAAATTTTTCTTGTCATAAACTGCCAACATTTTTTTCTTCTTATACACATTTTCCCAAGGTTTTTTACATTTTACACATTTTACACATCGTCGTTGATTTGATATCACTAATAGTACCCCTCATAGCCCTGATGATAGTTCATTAGAACCTAAACGCGATAGTGTCAACTTTGCTTCTCAATAAATCTCTTCTTTTACATGGATTGCCTTCTGACACGTGCAGTTGAGTAATTAATCAATATGTAAAAATTAGAATTTATGAAATATATTCTAATTAATAAAAAAGATCCTTAAAATAAGTATCTTTTAGTTCAAGGCTTATATTGACCTAAAAAGCTGGTTGATCGTTCCTAAAGGTCAGTTAAGTTCGAGACCATCGTTTATGGTTTTAAAGGTCTCAGTTAAGTGCGAGACAATTGTTTTTGATTTTAAGGTTAACAAATTTATTTGATTTTTCGGTCGTCAACTAACGTCATAAATCATGATGATTAAACAGGTCATTTCGTAAAACATATTTTTGAAGTCCTTATCTAGAAGGTCAGTGTCAAAAGTGAGATTTAATTTTGCTCCACCCTAAATAAAGGCGAGCTGGACATGGCTCATCGATTCAGGTGAGACTTAGAATTTTTGTTCAACCCCAACTGATCTAAACCAGTTCCCATTAGTCAAAGCATCTAAAGAGGGTTTTTTTCTATACATGTAAGATATAATCCTGAACTAGGATTGGCTGACCAATGGGTATGTGTCTCCTAATTGTCTCTTATTGGACAACCAATCAGAAACCATTTTTAGTCCAGATATTGATCTATAAAAAAGGGAATAATTAAACGAATCCTCAGATAGGATGAGAAAAAGGGACCAAGAAGAAACTCAAGACTGCCAAAGAAGCATCTCCTCCATTCTAGACCCGAAGTAATCCGAACAACCTTCAGACGTTACCAAATTTCAAAGTACCAGATTTTAGAGACGCTAGTGTTACTCTAACTGCACCTCATCGTCACTCTTACTCTCTCGATATTCTTTCTTCTTCTGTTTGTCAGGAAAGAAAAACCTCGTTTGTTTGTTATTCATAGTCTAACAAACGTGTTTTAATTAAAACTATTATTAGTTGATTTTAAACAACCGGTTTTCTCTATTCTTTGAGTTGCGAGACAATCTAGGCACTCATATTACCTCACCGTCAGAAGATGATCCAGCTGAACTGTGTCAACAAACTTCCATGGATCTTTCAAACACAACGTGGGCACGGAAGAATTTGACAAAGCAAATAGCCGGTAGCTAATGTGATTGTTACGAACACAGTAACCACAACAATTACTGTGACTAGTAACCACACTACATTGGGCTCTCTGACTAGTATAGGACCACACCTTGCTATCAATTTTTCTTTACAAATTGTCGGAATACAATCCATTTTTTACTTCCATATATATATATATATATATATCGTTGCTGCCTGATATATTATAAAATACATCCTCAATGTTTGTCTCTGAAAGTCTTATAGAGAATAGGCTAGTGCATAAAGAGCTAATATTATCCCATCAATCTTTTTCGAACTTAGTTTCGGTTTTAGTTTTCGTCGTATCTTTTAGCAAATTTTTAAAGACAGTTTCAGAAACTATTAATTTTCCATACTATAATTTTTATTTGAAGCTAACAGTTAACATTTTAGAAGGCACATAATGATAGAGACAAATTTCAGATTTATCATAATTTAAAAAGTAAAAAGGTACATAAGAATTGAAAGGAAGAATTAACCAGATCTAAATACAAAATCAATTGAGAGTTTGTAATATCTATTTAAATTGTTTTTCTAATCCAATAACAATAATGTATTTAGAGATTACAGTAGAACAATATATATATATATATATATATGTGTGTGTGTGTGTGTGTGTGTGTGTGTAAATAGACGTATACGAAAGATATTCAATAAACAAGGTGTATTTGAATGCCAGTACAAAAAGTCTGGAAACTTATTGAAGGCACCAAGTATATTGTGGTTTCAATGGTCAGTGAAAGAGGTCATGCTTACCGTCTTCTGGAAAGGAAAGGAACATGTAGAATAGATTTCCTCGAAAACGTTATCACTGTAATCAGTTATACCTACTGCATACTACATTGACTCAATTCATATATATATATATATATGTGTGTGTGTGTGTGTGTGTGTGTGTGTGTCTGTGAATATGCGTATACGAAAGACATACAATAAACAAGGTGTATTATTTTTTTTTTTAAAGCAAAATACAAATTTATCAAATTCTTTTTATTATTAATATAAATTCTGCATGGTTTATCATAGTATTATATTAAGAATTATTCTGATCTCGCCAAAAAAAAAAATATTTGATGAGAAACTACTTAAATTGTCGGCAATTAAAACAGGATGCTCCAGGATTAAACTGACATATATCAACACATTTTCGGTTACTGAGAATTGTTAATTATATGAAATTTACAGAGAAATGTGAGATGTTTTCGATAAAAAAATGTTTGAGTAAAAAAAAAATATTACAAATGTGCTAAGCATGCATTTGTCACTACGAGTCAGAGTCAAAAAGACAGGTTAATGAATTCACAAATACTGACTCTTCTATACGAGGATCATTAAATAAGTTTCCAGGCGTTTTTTGTATGGACATTTTTATTGATAGTACACACATGAAACTCTATTCTCCTTCGAAGTAAGCTACTCCGGCTGCAATACAGTTGTTGTACCGTTACAACAACTTCTGGAAGGCCCCGTGGAAGTCCTCTTGTGTGAGCATGTCAATGACCTTTGTCATAGCCTCTTTCATCTCCTCAATTGTCTAATGACGATGGCCTCTGAGGTTAGAGAATAAGCAAAATCATAGGGAACAAGGTCTGGACAATAGGGAGGGTGAGGAACTGTCTTGATGCCTATCTTGGTCAAATAGTCTGTGACA
>OY757928.1:14810357-14935357 GCA_963585895.1 Sepioteuthis lessoniana | reverse complement strand
ATGGGTAACATAATGTCCTGCGACCTCATAGTAAGCGAGATGCAAATCCAGTGGCACTATGATGCTTTGGAGGGGAGCGAATACTTATAAAAATTGCATGAACTACCTTATTCACTGCTGTGGGCTAAATTAGTCGACCTTAGTCGAGGGTAACCTGAAGGTTCCCTTTTCAATAGGTACAACACCGAGGTGTAGGCAAGGGCACTACTTCTTTCCTTGGATTGCTCCACTTTACCCTTAGAACGTACCTTATGATGCTGAGAGTTAATCTTATGACTGCATAATCAAGAAACTTGCTGTCATTAAAAAACTTGAATTTTGTCGGTATTATTCAGCAATCTGAACATGAGTGTCGGTATGTGCATGCGCGATGGTGTGTGTATATTAAACATGTTTCATTAGGAGGTGCCCGTGGTGTAATGGTTATCGTCGTAGGAAATGGACACGCGTTCAAATCCTGGACGAGAATGTTTGCATTTCACATAGCACTAATACCCTTGGGAAAGGTATGAATCCAATTATTCTCCCTCCAGCTATGGGTAAATAGTAGGACAGACTGAATTCTTCAGCCTTGGTGAGGCAACTACTCTAGGAGAAGGAAAACTCTGAATTCAAACCTGTTAAACTCCGCTTAAGAATTGACCTTGTGTCATATACTGCCCAAGCGGAGGGGTTGGTAAATATGATTAAACATATTTCATTAAATATGACCAAGAAGGCAGTTTACTCAATTTTTATGAATTAGTTCGTACCAACAATTATGATGGCGTAAACATGGCTAAAGAAAACTTTCAGTCATTCAATTCTTTTTTGTACTTATTTTTGATTTGCGTAATCTGTCTGGATACCTGTAAAGTATAATAAAAATCTGAATAAACAATTCCTGGACACTGCACATACTGACCTATAAGAAAATTTGCTGATTAATCATGTATACATATATACATACATATATTTATGCACACACACACACACACACACACAAATATATATATATATATATATATATATATATATATATATATATATATATATATATATATATACTTGTCACACCAGCATGCATGTACACATTTAACTCGATTATGCATACGGATGTGTATGAGTATACGCGAACATGTTAATTATGTTTGCTTTGATTTATTTGTGCGACACCAAAACTTATTCTTATACTTTATTTAAAGCTAAAAACTCATATAAATAATTTGAACCGCTATATTGTATTAAGTAAAGTTATCAAATATGAATAATCTATAACTAACTCTGTTATTTGGTGATATTACTCTTATCAAATAATATTAATAATAATGATGATAATTCTCGCACACAGTCTAAAAATACCCTATTCCCAGAAAAATAATCATCACTCTGGTTTATTATCAATGTATTTGTACTCATGTACACTTTTTTCTATTTTGTTTATATTTACTATTTTAAACTGATCCCACTCGGATTTAAATCGCAAAGTATTAGAGACCATTTGTATTTTGACCCATAAACCGTCCTTCTGTAAGCAGAGGGAATGTTTATTGGATCTTAATTTGATAACAATTTAACATTTCCTTCTCTGCCATTTTTTTTCAACATTATAGAGTCTGTTTCTTCTCTTTGTTTCTTAATAGTTGTCCTAGTTTAACTGTGACCAGGTAACACCGAAACCGGTTAGTTGTTCATTTTCATTTTTTAACATGAATAAATTTGGTCTTTTTGTAAGTCTATTATCTATCAATCTCTCTCTCTCTCTCTCTCTCTCTCTCTCTGGATATATATATATATATATATATATGGAAATAAAAAGAATGTTTCACTTCCTTGGTATAATTAGAAATTTATTTCTGGCCGGAAGACCATCATCAGATGTAGTAGAAAGAATTTTATTCGGGTGTTCTGATATTTCTACCGACGAGATTGTGATTTGGAAAAAAAAAAGATTCGAATAATTCTTTTAATTAAATAATCTTAATATATTTCAATGATATTTTTTAGTCAAGAAAATATTTTCACAGGGTAGATATTATGTCTATTATTATTTCTTATTAATACAATGTTTATACAATCTAATAAAAAAGCAAAAAAATAACGTTACCCCGAATTTAAATCCTGCAGAAAATTTTTTAAAAAGTAATTCCGGTAAAAGTAAATAGTGGTGTGTCTTATGTAAAATTATAGATAACATATGAATTCATACTTCCGTTGAAACTATCATGTTTTATATATATTTAGTATTATAATTCGTTTCATCAGGAAATAAAAATCTTATAGCGGTTCAGGAAATTGTTAATTTCTCTAACAGTATATTTTTTTAGGCAACACAAATGAATGACGAAACTTTTCTTTAACAACACAACAAAGAAAGTTTTTTATTTGCAGATTTGAATATGGTTTGCTTTTGGTGCTGCAAGACTTGTGGAGTTTAGGCTTGTTAGTGTTGGAGAGAAATGGCCTAGCGGGACGTTGATATGGCTGCGTGTGTTGCGGGACGTGTGAGGGATTGTGTTTAGAGTCACCGTGTAGTTTTGTATTTGGTATTTGGGGGAGAGTGTGCGTTATCTCCATTAATGTGGGCCAGAGGTGAAATGGGAGCGAGTGTGTCGAGAGCGGAGTTACGCTCGGATCGATATAGCCAATTTTCGGGGTGACATGAAGTGGTGCCTGTGGAAGGCATGCTGAATGCATCCAATTCATATTCAACTGGGAATCCTCGTATGAAATCCATAAATTAGATGGGTCCATCGTTGAATGTCCACGTTGAGGAACGTCTGTTCTGGTCGCCGTCTCAAGCCAAAGAGACTGGGTTTGGCCGCTCACCCGTTTTGCAAGCCGGAAATGAAGGTCTGGGCTGAATAGGATAAGTCATCCTGATAGGATGAAATTAAGTGTTGAAATGAACTGAGCGCCAAACCAAAATACAAGATTTTCCTCTTCTCTACAATCTATTACTTTACAAAAACTAATCCTAATTATTAAAATTCTCGTGAACATTCATATTATGGATTTCGTGATTCGATCCCTTTTTCTTTTAGGTATCTGGTTTGCAAAGCGGGAAATGTTCGCTGGAACTGAGTACGTGAAACTAAACATAGATGCAAGAAGAGTCCTGTTCTTAAGGAAACAAACAACATAGCAGCACGCGGTGTCCGTTTTTGATTTCTTCCGGCTTACGCGTCTGAAGACAGCACAAGAGAATAAAGCATCGAATGTCCAAACGCTAAAACAAATTATGCTTTTGGTTGTTTTGTTTATTCTTTTCCCCCCACATATAAGATGAGTAGCTCTCTCTGATAAGGCAGTCGTCAGTGACTCCTAAAAACTTGACAAGGCAACATTTGTATTTAAGTACGTGGTGCCTTCAATAAGTTTCCAGAGGTTTTTTGTACAGGCATTTGAAATTGTCACAGTATGTTATTGCTATACATGTTATGAGATGACTAACCAATTTTTATGATTTCAGTTTCAAATGAACAGCTACAGAAGGAATTTGAATACGCCCTACTAAAGCCTGATTGTCACAGCTGGTGAATTTCAAAAATGCAATCTGACACTTTAGAAGAATGATATGCAATAAAATTATGTTTTAAACTTGGAAATATGCCACAGGAACGTAGGAATGATTCAGACTGCTTTTGTACTATCTTGCATGAATCGAGCATCAGTTTTTGATAGACATAATAGATTCAAGGAAGGCAGGAAGTCTGTGAGGGATGATTAGAGGTGTGAGAGGAGTAAGGAAGTCAATACACCAGAGTACTTTGGCCAAAGGTTTAGGGTTACTATGTTGAGTTTTTAAGGGAGTTCAGGAAGAGATTCTGTTGGAAGAAGCCAGCACTCTTCAAATCGGCTCACTGGCATTCCCACCAGGACAATACACCAGTTCACAACTCCATCCTTTTCACGGACTATTTGACCAAGTTGGGCATGAAGACAGTTCCTCAGCCTTCCTATAGTACAGACCTTGCTACCTGTGACTTTTGATTATTCCCTAAGCTCACAGGCTGTCGTTATGGAAATTTACTAAGCTTTTTGCTTAGATGTGGCACAAGGCCATATGAAAGGGGCACCCAATGAGACTCGAACTCACTCGTGTAGGTTTGCTAGTCGAGCTTGCTAACCATTACACCACCAGAGGCGCCTTCACAGGCTGTCGTTATGGGACAATTGAGGAGAAGAAAGAGGCTGTGACGAAGGTCATTGACACGCTCACATAAGAGGACTCCAATGGGGCCTTCCAAAGGTTGTTGTAACTGTACAACAAGAGCATTGCAGCTGGAGGAGATTACTTCAAAAGGGACTAGAGTTTCATGTGTGTACTATTAATAAAAGTGCCCATACAAAAAACGTCTGGAAACATTTAATGTTCCTCGTATGTTTGAATTTTGATTAATGATTGATTCCATGTCGTTTTCCAAAAAATTATCCAAACACTTGAGATTTTATTATATAAGAAAAAACACCCAGAAAGACGGAAGATATCTTAAAAACTGGAAATCAATTAAATACTTGTTTTGATATGTAGAAATTTCTGTTAAATTCTGGATGCAACAATTTGAAACTGAAAAATGATTAAAAACACGTAAAGTCAGTCGGCAATATTAAGAAATAAGAAAATTGTGGTTTGGGTTAAAAATTTAAAACAAGGGTAACAGACTAAAATTGTGAAAATGAGAATAGAACCATTTAGTCTATGGAAGATTATAGACAGCAAAAATTGTTGGTGGAATTTCGAATAATTATTCTAATTTGGTTTCAAGCGAAAGTCACCAATATCAAAATCTGGAATGGCTACCCGAAAATTCCCGGGTAAAGGAAATGACATTATTTATAACAGTGTAGTAACTGTTTTTCTCTACAATATATTTTTTGAAAATTGATTCATGCTTTTTTTTTTATTTTCTGCTAAGAAGTTGATCATTGTGAAATCAATTTTTAGAAAATGTCAATACAAAGAGGAAAAAAACATATTTTGGCAGTTCTCGAATAACACAGATAAAAAAAATGTTTAAAATAGAAGATGAAATATGAACAACGGACAATGTTAATGACGTAATTATTTTATGGTCATATTTTGGGAAAAATAATGTTTCTTTATAAACAAAGAAGAACATAGTATTTGATTCTTTTATTTCTCTCTCGCTAAACTCGTCTTCCTTTTAGCAATTCAATATTAATCTAAAACTTACTTATTTCAGTTTGATTTGATTTAAAATGAATGAACGATAAAGTAACTAGTTATCGTTGTATATCAAAGATATTGAGCTACCCAAAAAGTACACATAACTTGATGACCAGTAACCAATTCGACTCGAAACAAATTTCACATTTTTGGTTGGCCAATCTTGTGATAGTTTATAGAAATTTCAAACTAAGACGACTCATTTTTCCAGTAATTATCTAAGAAAAAAATGACGCAAAGGTTTAATTTTATAACATCGTTGAGTCGGATGAAGGTCACTTTATATATACTAGTGTCAACGTTTAACTCTGAGAAATTTGTAATAAAAAAAACAAGTTCAAATTCTGCTAAGAGTTTCTTGGGTTCCCATTATATTAAAATTACAAAATGCCTCACTTATACTGATATATACATATATATATATATATATATATATATATATATATATATATATATATATATATATATACTAAAAAGCAATCACAGTTATTTCACTTTTTTTAACGTTACTCGAGTTTCATGTAGTGAAATGCAAAATATTCTGAGAGAAAAGTAATTGTATGGGATTTTTTTTAGTTTTATGCAGCTCTGCTCTTGGGCATTTAACACTCATATTTTACTAACAAAATTTTCACACGAGAGAGAGAGAGAGACAGACAGACAGACAGACAGACAGAGAGAGAGAAAGAAAGAGAGAGAGAGAGAGTGAGAGAAAGAGAGAGAGCGAGGGGGACCTGTATAAAAAGTAAAATCAATCACATAGAATTACTTTCCTCACTGAAGATTTTGCATTTCGCAACATGAAACTCAAGTAACGTAGAAAAAAAGTGAAATAATTGTAAGTGATTGCTTTTTAGTATATATATATATATATATATATATATATATATTAAGAATTTTTGTCACGCAGACACACACATATATACCGAATAACCCCAAAAATTGAGAGGCGCGTTTAACGTAGCATGTATAGTTGGAGAAATTTCAATGTTGACACCAAGTCAAATCCTATATGAAGCTATTTAAGCTTCACTACGGGATAATGTGCATGTAGAGCTGGACAGACGGAACTGTTTATTCAGGCCTAAGTATCCAATCGTGAAGAAAGGAAACGTTGTATACTTACCAGCTTTGATCTGCTTGAAATGAACCTTGCATTACTTCCTGTCTGTTACTAAAACAATAAGCGTACATCAGCGTGGGTTTTGCTAGAGCAGAATACAGAAAAAAAATCTTTAAGAGAATAACTAAACTGCCAGTCAAACTAGCAACTGAATTTTCGAATTACCAGTCTTCATTTTGAACTTTACTTTTTAATCGTCTAAATTCTCGATTTATCAGGAATTGCTGATTCGAATACTTGGATAAACCCTAAATCGAAGAATCAATATTGTTGTATGCTCATAATCATAAGAACACAATGATAAACAGACGCACGAAGGAAGACTTCTTTAACAAAATATTTACCTCTCACTTTATTGCAAGGGTTCGAAAAGGGTTACTCAAGGTTTGCGTGTGAGAGGGAGCTGGAGACCGAACAGAACTGAAATATTTTGACCCCCACTCTTATGGCCGTCAACGTTGTGTCTTTCTCGTTCTGCTGATGCTCATTCAGAGGCCATGGGGTCCACTCTGCTGGGTGATGGCTTGCTTTACTGCATCTTATCAGCATCTTCTCTGGACCCCAATTCATCAGGGTCCCAAGCCCCTTCGGCAGGGTGTGGCTTTACCTACCACAACTCGTCTCCAACTGTCTGGAACTGTCACTGGAACTGGAACTGGAACTCAACTGAGTTATATAATAGTTCAACGCCCACTCGATCGCCCACTCGATCTTTGAAATCGCATGTTTAATCGTCATCAAGCGGAAATAACTGTCATGCAGTTCAGAAGTCACTCTCTTCCGGTGCGTCAGTCTATGAGAGTATCATGGGATTTTTTAGCTTGTCCCATTTTGTTAGCCAATTTCCGCCCACGCGATTTACTCTCCTAACTGCCATTGGAATGTGTCACTTCCTTCCGGTGTATCACCTTGAATGGTATTTGGGCCGGGTCGAAGGTCAAAATATAACAATATCATTACAGTCCACTTTTACCACCATAATGGGTTAGTGGGTCGTCTTGTATTTTTTATCTCAGATTCTTCTTCCGTTAGCCGACATCTGCTAAGATAATAATCCACCCGTGTAACTTTTTTTTAATTGTAATTAAATCTTGATTATCTCAGAATTAATCACAAGTTTTCAGGTGCTGTGTACGTGAAATCTGATCGTGCGCTTCTGCGCAGCCCCATTTAACCGATTTTGACGTGTAACAAAAGAAGAGCATTTTGATTGGAATTGAAGAAATTGGCGAAATATTTGTACAAATTAAAACAGACATTGAAAAAAGAAAAAGGGGATTTCATTGAGTGCATCGATTAAGTAAGAAAAGAAAAGAAAAGAATTAAATAAAAAAATAAAGTGAAAAATGACCCAGGAGAGAAAATTTCCAGAAACATTAAGCAAATAACCAAAACGTTAGCCTAATCACTCACACACACACACACACATATATATATATATATGTATGTGTGTGTGTGTGTGTGTGTGCGCGTGTGTGTGTGATTAGGCTAACGTTTTGGTTATTTCTTCTTCTCGGTTGTTTATCACTTTCTTATATATATATATATATATATATATATATAGAGAGAGAGAGAGGAGGAGAGGCAGACAGACAGACAGACAGAGACAAACAGAGACAAAAATAGAGACTGACAGTGTGACAGAGAATGAGTCAAACAAACTAAGGGAGAAAAGCGCACGCGAGAGAGAGAGAGAGAGAGAGAGAGAGAGAGGGGGGGAGAGAGAGTAAGAAATAGGGGATGAAGAAAGATAGAGCATGTAAACTTGAGAGAAAGGAAAAAAGGGAAAGGAAAAACATAAAATTAAGACAAAATTCACTATCTATCGTAATGAAAACGATGGAATTTAAGAAAGTCGTGGAAAAAAGGGAAATGTCAAAATACATTTTACATCAGCAAAGGATAAGGAACAGAAAATTATATCTAAAACTAGAAAAGGGAGAGCAAATTAAGGGAAAAAAAAAGAAGAAGAAGAGAGCAAAGGGAAATTGAAATGAATGATGGAATAAAGAAAGAAAGAATTAGAAAATAAGAAGATAAACTGTCAGAAATGCAAAGACTCAAAATTAAAGAAAGAAATACATAAAGCAGCAATGGTATAGAAATGAATAAATATGTTTATAAATTATAAATGAAATAAAAAACGATGCCAACACAACAAAAGAAGAAGGTGCAGGGATAAAAGAAATAAAGAAAGAAAGAAAGGAGCCAATTGTTTCCTAGGAAAAGAAGAAGGCGCATAGATAAAAGAAAGAAAGAAAGAAAGAAAGAAAGAAAGAAGCCAAAAAAGTTTCTTCAAATAGAAGAAGGTACAGAGATAAAATAAATAAAGAAAGAAAGAAAGAAAGAAAGAAAGAAAGAAGCCGAAACTTTACTACAAAAAGAAGGTGCTGAGGTAAAAGAAAGAAAGAAAGAAAGAAGCCAACAGTTTACTAGAAACAGAAGAAGACGCACAGATAAAAGAAAGAAAGAAAGAAAGGAACCAATAGTTTACTAGGAAAAGAAGAAGGCGCGCAGATAAAAGAAAGAAAGAAAGGAACCAATTGTTTCCCAGGAAAAGAAGAAGGCGCATAGATAAAAGAAAGAAAGAAAGAAAGAAAGAACGAAGCCAAAAAGTTTCTTCAAATAGAAGAAGGTACAGAGATAAAATAAATAAATAGATTAAGAAAGAAAGAAAGAAAGAAAGAAAGAAAGAAAGAAAGAAGCCGAAACGTTACTACAAAAAGAAGGTACTGAGGTAAAAGAAAGAAAGAAAGAAAGAAAGAAGCCAACAGTTTACTAGAAGCAGAAGGTGCACAGATAAAAGAAAGAAAGAAAGAAAGAAAGAAAGAAAGAAAGAAAGGAAGGAACCAATAGTTTACTTGGAAAAGAAGAAGGCGCGCAGGTAAAAGAAAGAAAGAAAGAAAGAAAGAAGCCAACAGTTTACTAGAAACGGAAGAAGGCTCACATATAAAAGAAAGAAAGAAAGAAAGAAAGAAAGAAAAAAAGGAACCAATAGTTTACTAGAAACAGAAGAAGACGCATAGATAAAAGAAAGAAAGAAAGAAAGAAAGAAAGAAAGAAAGAAAGGGCTTGGAAGAATAAAGATAAAACTAGAACTGAATAAAAAGTGATGGAATAAAAAGAAATAGAGGAAGTACAAAAAAGAAAATAACGAAAACTTTTTTTTTGCTGAAGGAAATTTTTTTTGAAATAGTGAATTCGCATGACAGGAAATAGTTTTATCCTTCCCCACAAAAAAATAGCTAAAAAAAAAAAAATAAATGTCGCTGATGATTTTATTTTGTCAGTATTCGAGGTAGAGTCAAGTCTATGACTCATTCAAAATTGGTCTGTTTTCATGATGTTCTTTCAGTCACATTTGTTGTCGATGTCATCATCTTTACTTTGCGCTTTACACGTGACCGCACCGACACTTTTCGGAAATTTCCAGCACCAGACCCCCAACTCTGACTCGACCACATCCTCGAGTAAAACGGTCTCCTCGATTACCATTATCTTTCCATCTTCTCTACATCAGTTTCCCTTTTACTTTTTCTTTTAATTCCTTAACAACCCAGTACTTCTAATAGTTGCAATTGCAATAGTCGTCTTAAAATCATTATGGTAACTCGAGCGCAACTCGTTCAGCCACCGTACTCTAATTTTGCGCATTGTCTGTTCATTCAGTGAATTCGCATGAGGCAAACTCATTTAAGTTCATTATTCCTCTTCCCCTTGTTTGCATGCACACTTGTTCAAATAGCGGCAAGTAGTCATGCGTGCGCGTCCGTCCTCGAACCCACAAGAACCCTCTTTCTAAGCTACGCATGCGCACACGCAACATCTGGTGACCTGCCATCTGTAAGAGAATTTCAGACCACGTTTACAGGGAATTGCTAACGCTTAGCTTCACTCATTAGTTTTTTCTTTGTTCTTTTTTTCTATATTCAGAAATAATTTCTTTTTTAGGGCTGAAATTAAATCTCTTATTTTAATAGGAGACAATTTATTCATGTCAAGGTCTTTTGTTAATATTTATATTCAACTCAATCTTATAGTCTTTTCTCGGCATTTTTAAAGCCATTCTTTCTTTCTCTCTTTCTTTCTTTCTTTCTTTAATCTTTTCGTTAGCCTACTTTTCCTTTCCCTCATTGTTTTACATTTCCATATTTTTTTCTGTTATTTTCTCTTTGCTTGTTTGTTTCTTTCTTTGTTTCCTTCTCCACTTTATAACCCAAACCTTCTTTTTCATATCTGTTTTCGATGTTTCTCCATATCCTTTTCCCCTTACCTTCTTCTTCTTCTTCTTCTTCTTCTTCTTCTTCTTCTTCTTCTTCTTCTTCTTCAAACACTTTTAGACGACTACGCTTTCATTTTATTTCTTTGTTTTACATTTTCATATTTATACTTTTATTTTCCTTTTCTTTCTTTCTTTCTTTCTTTCTTTCTTTCTTTCTTTCTTTCTTTGAAAAAGAAACTTTTCATGAACCTTTTTTTTACATTTACAATGTAATTCTTTGTTTTCCATAACTTATATTTTATTCTCTATTTGAGACGAATTATCAAGAATAAAAAGTATCTGTAAATTAACACACTAAATCAGTTTCGTTGACGTGGTCGTCGTTGTTGTTGCTTCTTCTTCCTCGTCGTCATCGTCTTTGTCTAATCCTCGCAGCTGAATTTCTATTCTACTCAGCCTTCATTACGATCAGGTGTTCGTGCTGTATATCCTCTTTAGCACAGATAACACACAAAACGTGGTCACTTTAACCGACGAGGACGGTCTTTCCTACAAACGGCTGCCGGTGGTTTTCTCAGTCTTTCTTTCCTTCTACACCTTTTCATTATTTCTTTTTTGCCTTCTTGCTTTCTTTTTTTTTTTTTTTTTGTATTTCTTTTCTAACCTTTTAAAACTATTTTTTCTTTCTTTTTGCACTTTTCATTCTTTCTCTGTTTATTTCTTTCATTATTGTCTGTTATCTCTTCGCTACCTTTTCTTAGTATTGGTTTCTTTCTTTCTTTCTTTCTTTCTTTCTTTCTATTCCATTGTGTCTTTGTAAATGTCTTTCTTCTTTATTTTGCTTCTTTTAAGCACAGTATTTCTGAGATCTGTTTGTGTGTTTGTTTGTTTGTTTGTTTGTTTCTTTCTTTCTCTCTTTCTTTCTCATATATCGTCACTTCACTTTTTCTGCATACGTTCTCTTTATTCTATTGTGATTTGCTTTCTTTTGGCTTGTCATCTAATTGGTTTTAGGACGTGTTAATATTTGTTGGGTTTTACTAAAGTTAAATAGTCATGTTCTCAATAATATACAGTAAAAAAATGTCTCGGCACGATTATTTTTGACAAACAAACACTTGTTTATTACAGACAAATCTATTTGACCTATAAATGGGACACTGGTAGACTCTAGTCCACAGGGTCAGAGTAGACCTGGAAATAATGACTGCAGAAGAGTCTACACTTCCCAGAGCTATTTGACCTATGAATGGGACCCCGGTAGACACTAGTACACAGGGTCGGAGTAGACCAGGAAATAATGACAACAGAAAGGTCTACACTTTCCAGAGCTATTTGACCTATGAATGGGACCCCGGTAGACACAAGCTCAGGGGGTCAGAGTAAACCCGGAAATAATTACAACAGAAGGGTCTCCTCTTCCCTGAGCTATTTGACCTCTAAATGGGACCCCGGTAGACACAAGCCCAGGGTGTCAGAGTAAACCTGGAAATAATGACAACAGAAGGGTTTCCTCTTCCCAGAGCTATTTGACCTATAAATGGGACCCCGGTAGACACTAGCCAACAGAATCAGAGTAGATCTGGACATAATGACAACAGAAGGGTCTACACTTCCTAGAGCTCAAGAGTTTAACCATTGTCGAAAGGTTATAATGTTTTAAGCCTGTTTTGATAATACGTCACTAATATTTTAAATACTTATTTATGGGTAAATCCTTCAAATTGGGAATCAACATTTTTAGTTTTGTCGAAAAAATCTGTCAAGTCATGTATGGTTTAAGACCTACATTAATCTTTCTTAGAGAGTCATATCTTTGCTAAATCTTCGAATTGGCAAATTTCATTTACCACACTGTAAAGTACTTATTATACGCTAATAGAAATGATAATAACATCAGCATTTGAAATTTAGTCAAAAACGAACTTTTTAGAGGAATTTAAGAATAGAGGTTTATTAGGATTATTTCTCTGTAAATTCTTGGAATTATGAACTTTTGTTATATAACATATGACATGGATTTTCGATTCGTTCCTAGTGACCCCGTGTGCTTTGGTAAGCTGTCACATTTTTATTAGTAAACAGGAAGATGAGAGCGCGTCAGGACGCTCAGGTCGAACAGGTGTGTAACCGGAAGGGGAACTCGAGATGAGAACCACGCGGTCAGATTTAGACAGAGTGCAGAGAATTGCAGCTTAAGCGAGGGACACGCAGCCGATCAGAGGCGTCCCTGACGAGCTTGCAAGGGGGTGCAAGCGTTGGCACCCCCTGGCTCCTTGAAGAAGATATGGAAGAAGAAGTCCTCTCTTTTAGTATATGTCTCTCCACCCATCTCTCACACACCACAGAAACAACAACCCTTTCAAGAATAAAGAGTGAGAGATATATCTTTATAAAGAAATGTGTTCATTGAAGTTCGTAAATCAATATTATGATTATAGCTATACAACACTCTCTTTGCTTGAATTTTAATCCACCCACAGAATTCTAGGAGAAAAAATATACACACTATTCATTTTATCATTTTTCGAAAACTTATACTCTTAATCAAGTTTTTTTTTAGTTATATTTAAAAGATCTTTAAAAGCAGTTTAGTGACATGCTCAGAACGAGGTTTTATGAATATCTTACCCATCGGCGTTTTTGATGCCCCGCTGAAACCGTGGCTGTATGTGTTCGTTAACCTTTTCAATTAGATCTATACACTATAATGTATTTCTCCAAATTCATTATTCTTATTTATCACTGCCTTATATAAGTATATCTTGGTTTTAATCCACTAAACGTAATCATACACTTAATTAATCCTATTATAGATATACCAAAGAGCTGAGGATTTCCTAGCTGCTGAACCAAAGGATAAGAGGCAACACGTTTTGTCAAGAATAAAATCTCCAACGGTATCCGACAAGGAAGCTTGGTGTATGCTTGACAGCACCATAAACAAAACTAAATATAATGAACTGCGAAATAAGGATTACAACCAACGATTAAATGAAAGTAGTCAAGTTATCTACAATTCTGTATGAGAATTTACGGGATGAAAGAGAAAAATAATAAACCACCAGTCAAAAAGAAAAGACGTTAAAGTATGATGCAGGATCTCAACACGAAGAAGACAAATTTAAAGAAGCAAATCTGTTTCACCAACACGAATAAAAAAAAGTGGGTATGTTTAAAATCTGGCAAAGAAATCAAAGAAAAACACAAAGCTCTTAGCAAGGGAGGAAATCCAAGGAAGAAACGGGTGAAATGAAGGAAAGAGAAAGAACGTTTTTTCAGGAACCATACAAATCTGTGACGAACATTTTTGATCAACCTAAAATGGCGTGCTCAAGACAGAGAAAAAATTTCCGGAAAAACATTTAAAAGGCACATACTCAAATCCCAATCGACATATCCCTCTGGAACATAATAACATTTTGGTTTGGCCAGCTGTCCCTAAGGTAAGTTTTGTCATCAAATCGCCCACTCGCGAACAAATAAGGCGTATGGTCAACAAAAGTAGGAAGAAATCCACACCGTCCCTAATGGATTACCTTTCCTTTTTTATAAAAATGTCCTAAAGTTCTCAAATGGCTTCATGCTAACCTAAAGTGAGCATGGAAAAACTTTTACATCAGCAACTTGTGGATGATAGCTGACGGGGTGTACGTACCCAACGGAAAAAATTGAAGTACATTGACTATTTCCGTTCTATCTCTATCCTCAATGCACAAGGAAAGTTATTTTTCGGTGATTTGGCATCGAGATTAACTAGATATCTTCTCATGAACGAGTATATCGATACTTCGATGCGGAAGGGTGGTGTTCCAGTAATAGCTGGTTGTTTGGATCATGAAAATATGACCTGGGAAATTATTCAAAAAGCGAAGAAAAACAAAAAGGATTTGAATGTCATTTGGTTGGACTTGGCTAATGCCTATGGATCGGTGCCCCGTCGGATGAAACTGTTATCTCTACCAATGTATCATATTCCAAAGAAAATATCTAAATGCTAGGACCATTATTTGATTGTTTCCTCCTGCTGTTCAAAATTAAATAATTTACAATTGGAACAGGCTTGAAGTTGGAAATGCCATGGGTTGTTCAGTTTCACCAATACTTTTTGTTCTAGCAATGCAGCTGCTTCTAAAACAGCAAAAAACAACGCTGATATTGTTGAATTTACTGGAGTAATTCAAATGCCACCAGTGAAGGCATTCATGGACGACACTACACTCCTCTCATCGAAAGAATCTACGACTCGCAAGATACCAATTCTGACGGACAAGACCATAATTTGGTGTAGGATGAAATTCAAAACCCAAATTGTCAAGACGTCTCTCGCTTAGGAAAGGAAAAATGAATCAAAATATAAATTTCAAGGTATGTGGTCAAAGAATCCCCACTGAGTCCGAAGAACCGGTGAAAAATTTGGGACGTTGCTTTGATGAGACATTGAAAGATATAAATCAAGCGAAAGAAATATTGAGAACATTACAAAGTCTCTATAAGATTGATCACTAGCCTTTACGAGGAAAATTCAAGGTCTGGTGCCTCCAGCATATATTTATTCCGATGTTATTATCATATTTACCAACCCCTCCGGTCGGGCAGGATATGACACAAGGTCAGTTTTTTAAGCGGAGTTTAACAGGATTGAATTCAGAGTTTTCCTTCTCCTAGTCTAGTTGCCTGACCTAGGCTGAAGAACCTAGTCTGCCCTACTATTCACCCATAACTGGAGGGAGAATAATTGGATTCATACCTTTCCCAAGGGTATTAGTGCTATGTGAATACAATCAGTCTCGTCCAGGATTTGAACTCCTGTCGCCGTGTCCATTTCCTGTGACGATCCCCATTACACCATGGGCACCTCCTTTGCGATGTTATTGATGGCTACAAGTATACGAAATTGCAACAAGTACGGTTGAAACAAGTAAGGTCGAATTAATGGAGGCTAAGATAGATAAATATATCCGAAAATGGTTGGGTTCATCTCCAGGTTGTCTGATATTGCTTTGTATTGCAGACATGCTAAATTAAAATTACCCTTCAAATCAATTGTGGAGGAACTCAAATTCGGGTAAATTAGACGCCAAATGATGCTGGATGACTCAAAAGATGAAGAGATAAAATCACTAATGCCAACATTGAAAACAGGAAAGAAATGGAAAATCAAGGACACCATAAAAAGTGCTTCGGTCAACCTTGTTTTTAAGGAAATAAGAGGACACACTCGAACTGGGAGACACGGTTTAGAAACTAATTAAAACTACAAAAAAAATTACCAACAAAAACTACCAACAAAAATTGCCAGAATATGATTATTTAGGATTTAAGGAGCGAGGAGGACAATAAAAGATTCCTAAAAAGAATTCGGCAATCCCAACAGAGCCAATGGAAAAACTAGGGGGAGACCTTGCAAAAGTCTGTTACTTTGAATGACATATGGCAAATGGCTCCTCTAAGGTTGAATTTTAAAATTTGCTCCATGTACGACCAGCTTTCTTCTAAAAACAATCCCTTTAAATGGAAGCAAGAAAGCGATTCTACCTGTTCTCAATTTAATGACAAGCCACAAACATTGGAGCCTGTCCTCAGTTCCTATAAGACAGCGCTTGGAAATGGGAAATACATCTGGAAGCACAACCGGGTAATGAAGGAGTTGGTCAGATTCATAAAAAATTATATGAAATCTGATCCAACTATTTCAACCCAGAAATTTAATTCAGAGAGTGGCATAGTATACGCTGGCACTAAGCAAACAATCAAGCATCGATATGAACCCGGTAAAAACCTTTTAGATCAAGTAGAGATTCGGGAGGTATCTGCCGCCCTACCCGGATGGCAGTACAAATACGTAAAAACAATATCTAGCAAAGGTCTGCGACCAGATATTGTTATTCTGTCAAGGGCGAACCTTAAAAATGATCGTGGTATAACTATCAATACCATATGAAAGCCGGATGGATCAAAGCCACGAGTATAAAACCAGCAAATACGAAGATCTTAAAAACGAACTGGAAAAGGATTTGTAGAGCGTAACCGTGAAAACTGTGGAAATAGGAGGAAGCGGTTTCGTAGCAGGCACCATGTACGTGTTTCTGAGTCAAATCAGAATCAAGGGGCATGGTAGAGCCAAATATATAAAATGCCTCATAGAAATAACGGAAAATAGTTCCATCTGAATATGGAACAAAAGAAATATCCCGTGGAACAATTCAAAATGAAGTTCCTTAAACCGACACATGATCGCGAATGCATAACAAGATTCACGCAATATTCTCATTATGCAAGCAGATATTTTGAAAATCATATTTCGCCGTTACAGTTCCGAGTCAACATTTAAGCTAGGCTCAGTAAATATTTAATAGGGTCTCAGTGATTTATATTCAGTGAGTGAGGCCGAAGGGCTCCGAAACGGTGCATATTCTCTCCTATTGACCTAATACGAATTTTTCTAAAAAGAAAGGTATTGGGGCTGAAACTTTCACTCAATGAAGAAAATTATTTAGAATTACTCTGTGCAATGATAATGAATAGAGTTGCATCTGTTTGTCTATTCACCATTTGGTGAGTATCAATTACTTATTAAGTAATTTCTTTCTACATTCTTATAATACTTCTAATATTCAAATAATATTTCATCGTTGCATGCTTCCCTACATCAAAAGATTAGTACTTTTATAGAAAATGGTGATTGGCGCTTTTCGGTACAGTAACTAAAGAATTATTAAAGGGACTGGAAGACTTGAAAGTTAGCGGAGGAGTGGAGACCATCCAGACTACAGCATTACTGAGAACAGTAAGAATACTGAGAAGAGTCCTGGAGACTTGAGAAGACTTGCTGTCACTCAAACTTCTATGAAAGACTATCAGCTAAAACTGTTATTTTACTGAATTTTTACTTTTTTTAGTATTTTATGATATCTTAAAATTATAATTCGTCAGTAAGGAATATTATTAATTACTTGAAACCGTGTAGCTTCTTGCAAATTATTTGTGTTTCGAATACTTGAAATCTGTGCAGACAGATGTTTATTATTATATATCAATAGTTATAATTGTGGTGTAATGGTTATACTCGCAGGAAATGGATTCGGCGACACGAGTTCAAATCCTGGACGAGACTGATTGTATTTCACATAGCACTAATACCCTTGGGAAAGGTATGAATCCAATTATTCTCCCTCCAGCTACGGGTAAATAGTAGGACAGACTAGGTTCTTCAGCCTTGGTGAGGCAACTAGTCTAGGAGAAGGAAAACTCTAACTTCGAACCTGCTAAATTCCGCTTAAAAATTGACCTTGTGTCACATCCTGCCCGAGCGGAGGGGTTGGTAAATATGATAATGAAATAAATCCGTTTGAAATTAATTGGTATAGTAAAGTCATGACTGATACCATGTGACCCCCACCCAAAAATTAGTATTTTCGACTAAAAAACTTAGATTTAAAGAATATTTGAAACGGATCGTTGATTTCATTGAATTATTTATAAATCAGACAAGTTTCAACAGAAGGAGTTCAGATCACTTTAAACTATTGAGCCAAGCCAAATGAATCCAATCGGGTCGCCATACTGAGCTATTATCCCACAGGGTGACACGCAGGTCAATGTATAGGCTATTTGTTGTCCTATCTCTTCTTCAATAAAATGTTCCAAATTGTTCTGGGTTTCACCTGACTCAAATGCCAATTTGATCAGCAGAATTTTTGAATTTCTGAGTTTTCTTTCTGTATTGTTTTGCTTACTCACAGACTGAACGACTATTCACCCATAGCTGGAAAGGGAATGAAACTAAATTTTTCAAAAAGAATTAGTTAGTAGCAAGCATCTACAGCATCGTACAACAGTTGAACTTTGATCAGCGAGATAATTTTCAATAAAAATGTCTCTTACACACGCCTCCTAATGTAATATATTTGCCTAGTCTTCTGCTTCTCTGCAGAGGGGTAAGATTCACCAACGTGTGTTCTGGATATGGCACTAAACAAGCGTATGGTGAGGTTCAAGTAATAGGGAATACAGACTATTTATGCGAAACTGAATTGTTTAAAATAGAACTGTTTTTGTATGCTAAAATTGAAATAGAATTTTTTTTGACATTGAAACCGTACTAATGCTAAAAAATTGTGTTATATTTTAACTGTTTATACGTATAAAATGGATTTGACATTAATAACATACAATGGTCGATGTGCCATAAAACCAAACCAAACCAAAGTAATCTGATATATTGGGAGCCTCCCACCACCACTGAATATGGTAACTGACTGTGTAACTAAAAAAGTAATCGTTTATCGTACGAACTCTCACGGTGGGGGTAGGAAACGGTCATGCGCAAAGATTTTTGGGATAACTGACTGTCAGACAATATTTTACAGGCAAAAGACAACGAATGACTTAAATTTTGGAACTAGTGACCTATCATTAATTATGATTGAGCAATTATCTCGTCAAATAAAAGAATATCAGGTAATATCTCTGTTTTTTGTGAATGGTTTAGAGGAAAAAGTAAAACACAGGAATAAAGGGAGTGGCATTTTTCTATGACCACATGTCTGACACTCTTGTTTTCCTAATGTAAACTCGTCGTCATAATATCTCAGCTTTATGTCCACCAACTTACATTGAAGCTCTACATCGCATAACTTAAAAACCTATACTCTATATTCGTATTTACTATTCATATCTAATTTAGCAAATATCCTAAGGAACCTACGCGTTCAGTCGATAGAAAAGAGATAGAAAAAGGATTTTCCTGCATTGAAGACAGTGTAGACCGTCGATACAACGATTAGAGGACTACATAGAAAAATACGAAGGAGGACTGATTACTGCCGTAAAAACGATACAGACAAGACGATAATGAACAGAATGACAATAACTAGAAAGCAAAAATGGGAAGAAAAACAACTCTATGGGCGTTTTAAATGACAAATAAACACCTCACACGAGAAAACCTAGACATGGCTAAGAAAAGTAAACTTTAAGAGAGAAACAGGATCTCTCCTAATAGCAACACAAATCAACGCCGTACGAACCAATCAAATCAAAGTGAGAATAGATAAAACGTAACAAAAGCAAATATAGGTTATGTGGTGATAGAGACGAAAGAATCAATCACATAATAAGCGAATGCAGCAAATTAGCAAAGGAGTAAAACACTAGATATGACTGGCTGAGCAAAGTGATCCACTGGGAGATGTGCAAGAAATTTAAATTTGACCATATGAACGAATGGTATATGCACTATCCAGCATCTCTCCTAGAAAATGACACGCATAAACTTCTATAGGACTTTGGCACACAGAGATATCACCTAATTTTGGCCAGAAGACCAGAACTTATTATAATCAAGAACAAAAAAAAAAAAAGGAATTTTCAAAATTGTCGTCTTTGCTGTCCTGGCTGACCACAGAATAAAATTGAAACAATGTAAAAAGAAGGATAAGTACCTCGACTTTGCTAGGGAATTGAAAAAACTATAAAACATGAAGGTGACAATTATACCAATTGTAATTGTCTTTTGAGTACAGTAACTAAAGGATTATTAAAGGGACTGGAAGACTTGGAAGTTAACAGATGTGCGGAGACCATCCAAATTACAGCATTATTGAGAACGGCCAGAATTCTGAGAAGAGTCTTAGAAACTTGACTTACTGTCACTCAAACTCCAGGGAAAAACAACCTCCTAATGCTGATGCAAAAATCTTTAATGTGTAAATAATAATAATAATAATAATAATAATAATAATAATAATTAATATTATTATTATTATTATTTTTATTATTATTTACTCCTTCAGAGTTTTTCAAATCAGTGTTAGCTGATGATCTTTCACTGGAGTTTGAGTGACAACAAGTCTTCTTAAATTTCTAGGACTCTTCTCAGTATTCTGGCAAGTCTCAATAGTATAGTTGTTCGGATGGTCTCCACTCGCCCTCTTATTTCCAAGTCCTCCAGTCGCTTTAATAATCCTTTGGTGACTGTACCAAAAACACTAATCACGATTGGTATAATTGTCACCTTCATGTTCGATTTTTTCTCAATTCCCTTGCAAGGTCCAGGTATTTATCCTTCTTTTCACTTTCTTTCAGTTTGGAAAAAGAAAAGGGAGGTATCTAGACTTGCTAGAGCATTGAGGAAGTATGAAACATGAGATTAACAGTGAAGCCAATTGTAAATGGCGCGCTCGGAACAGTCACCAAAAAATTGATAGAAGGACTGAAGGGAAAACTCTCAAAGGAGACAGTCATGGTCTGTTCTACGAGGAACAGAAAGGGTGTCCAAGGTAGATCAGGGGTAGAGGAGAGCTACTATGCATTGAAAAAAAACTCAAGGAGAGCAAAACAAGATGTAAAAACCTAGATTTGGCATGGATTGACTGCAAAAACGCATATGATATGATCTAACAAAACTGCATGACACACTGAATCAGAATATACAACATATTCAGCGAAGTCATGAATTTTATAGAAAAGACCATGAAAAACTAGAGGGTCGAAAAGATAGAAGGAGGGAAAAAAATTAACTCAAGTTAAAATCCAGAGAGGTACGATTTGCATAGAATAAGTTTCCAGACTTTTTTCGTATGGCGACTTTTATTGATAGTACACACATGAAACTCAAGTCCCCTTCGAAGTAATCTCCTCCGGCTACAATGCACTTGTTGTGACGTTCCAACAAATTCTGAAAGGCTCCATGGAAATCCTCTTGTGTGAGCATGTCAATGACCTTCGTCACAGCCTCTTTCATCACCTCAATTGTCTCATAACCACAGCCTCTGAGCTTAGGGAATAACTAAAAGTCACAGGGAGCAAAATTTTGACTATAGGGATGGTGAGGAACTGTCTTCATGCCCAACTTGGTCAAATAGTCTGTGACAATGATGGAGTTGTGGACTGGTGTATTGTCCTGGTGAAAATGCCACTGACCCGATTTGAAGAGTGCTGGCCTCCTCCGGCAGAATCTCTTCCAGACCTTCCTTAAAAAATCAACATAGTAACCCTAAACCTAACCCTAACCCTTTGGCCAATCAACTCTGGTGTATTGACTTCCTTACTCCTCTCACACCTCTCATCATCCCTAATAGACTCCATGCCTTCCTTGAATCTCTTATGCCACTCAAAAACTGATGCTCGATTCATGCAAGATTGTCGAAAAGCAGTTTGAAGCATTCCATACGTTTCTGAGGCACCAATTTACCAAGTTTAAAACAGAATTTTATTGCATCTCGTTCTTCTAAACTGTCCTCACGTCTAGATTGCAATTTTGAAATTCACTAGCTGTTACAATCAGGCTTTAATAGGTGTATTCCAATTCCTACTGTAGCTGTTTATTTGAATCTTATAGGATGTATAGCAATAACATACTGAATTTTCAAGTGTCTACGACAATTTTAAATACCCATACGAAAAAAGTCTGGAAACTTATCATATGCACCTCGTATATTCCAGCGAGATACGCTATCACCATTATTACTTGAAATAGTGATGATACCAATAATGTTGCAATAAGGATATACAGTGAAGACAAAGGTATGAAATTTGGCAAAGAAAAAAGTGCCAAGCTAATAATAAAAAGCGGAAGACAACAAATAATGAAAAGAATAGTTGCCTGAGCGTTGTCGAAGGTGACCCGAATGTTCCCTTTTCTATAGCTACAACACTGAGGTGTAGGGAAGGGCACAATTTTTTCCCGGGAGCTCTCCACTTTACCCTTGATACCTACCTTGTAATGCTGAGTGTTTAGCATGACTTGACCCGGGATTGAACTGGGTCTCCCGGTCATTGGCGAGAACTACCAAATCAAGCAAAAATCAGAACGCTCGGAGAAAATATAATTGTGAATTTTGGAAAGCAAATATTAAAACTGAATATCTCAAGAGAACGAGAAAACTACTCGAAATCAAACAATTGAGCTGGAATTTCATCAAAGGAATGGGTACATAGGCTTTCCCCCACGTGATATACTCGACACCATTCTTAAAGGGAACTAAAGAAGAACTTCAACAAATGAATCATAGAACAAAAAAACTCATGACTACGCATTGCTTCCAAGGGATGACCTAGACAGATTGTATGTGTAGAGAAAATAAGGTGGAAGAGGACTCGTCGGTATTCAAGATAGCGTCGATGTATCGATACAATGATTAGAAGTCTTTATAAAATGTGCGAAAGAAGACTGATTACTGCGTCAAGGGACAATACAAACAACATAAGCTTGAACAGATCAAAAATTATTAGAAAAAAAAGTGGAAGGAACAAAAACTCTCTGGACACTTCAAGCAAGAAACAAGCGAAATCTCTCTTGAGAAAACCAGGTCATTGCTAAGAAAAGGAACCTCAAGGGAGAAATTGAATCTCTTCTGCACAAAACAACGCCATAGTACAAACTGTTTCAAAGCAAAAATAGGCAAGACGCAACAAAATAACAGATGCAGATTATGTAATGAAAGAGACAAAACTATCAATTACATAATAAACGAAGGTTGTAAATTTGTGTGAGTTTAAGACCAGACACGACTGGAAGGGCAAGGTAGTCCACTGGGAATTGTGCAAGACGTATAAATTTGATCCTGATAAATGAGCCGCACAAACTTCTCTTTGATTTAGAAATACAAACGGATCATCTAATCTCGGTCAGACGACCAGACTTTGTAATAGTCAACAAAAAATAAGAGAACCTGTCGAATAGTTGACTTTACCGTCTCGGCTGAACACAGTGTAAAACTTCAGGGAAGCGAAACCTAATGACAAATCAAAGGCGAGAATGAAAGAAGGTGCAGGAGGAAAGTTTTACAAGTTGATATATAATCATGCTACTTCTGATAAGATTCATTCTTATCAAAAGTTTAAATGTAATAATAAACATGAAGAACAATTTTTATAATGATACGAATGAATAACAAATAATAATTATAACGAATTTGGTGTTGTTTATTGAGATGAATACGATTAACGCTAACGATTGCTGCAACAATTGTGATATTGATAATCCTTCTGCATGTGTTATGTTATAAGCCTCGGAAAAATTGGCGAAGTTCACGTGGCTCAGTAGCTAATGTTTCGGTCAGCAACAACGTAGAAGGTGAATTCCAACTCCATTCACGATATTGCAACTAATGTCCTTGGGAAAATATGTTAGAGATTGACCCTCGACCGAGCTGTGAATCATGAGAGGCACCTCTGTAAATAAGCTGAAGAACAGCGGAAGCAGGCGGACGTAAGACAATAATATAACCAGGTGGCCGGGGCGGTTCGAGTCAGTTGGAGATAAGATGCCCGCGTGAGAACCAGCTTGCGGAGTTAGGGCTTTGGGCCCTCAGTGACCCACGGTTGAGCAACCCCAGCCAGATGAGAAAGTAGTGCTGCTATGGTCGAAGAAAATCTTGGGGTCAATATAGCAGTCTGTCCCCGTCTCCAACTAATCTCTCACACACCAGACCAACATCACCCTTTCGAAAATAAAGTGTAAGAGATTTATATTTTTGTAAAGAAGTGTGTTCGTTCGTTCATTGAAGTTCGTCATTATGTTTTATTATGCTTCACATATATTTGTATATGTATGTGGATATACAACAAATATTAACTCCCCTATTGGTTAAATAGTACAACAACTGTTATTCTACAAAGATAGACTTGGCATTAAATTGCCAACAAACATTGATATGTCATTAAACTAAGACACCAAACCAAACCAAACCCTCAGACCTAACATCCATATCCGCCCAAGTGTAGCTTCAACAAAGAACGAGGACTCTTCTCTATAAATCATTTCAAATGTCAATTCTGGCAATCCTAATGGCCTTGCTGGGGGAGAGGAAGATGCAGTTTAATAGAGAGAATTCTACTGTGCCATAATTGTCCTTGAGGGCAACGACAATTATGCCAACGATATCAATATGATTGTTTCCAGGATTAAATTCATCTTGTCTACCAGAGAAATAAGGAAGAGCTATTAATGCAAAGAAAATAATATTTTCATAAAACATAATTATTAAATTCAGAGTCTGGGATACCCTTTTACCAAGCTCAAATATTGAACAAAAAATGTATGTCACATTCAAACCGATATCTTGGTAAAAGGGCTTGAAGCATCGAAATAATTTGTGAAATATTTGGCTAAATCATTCTTCATATACTTGGTTTTCAATTGACAATTATTCGTAGTGGCCAAATGGTAGTCGAGTTTTTTCGTCATATGCAGTATTGACTGGGATATTCTTTGGTCAGCACTTGGTCTTACTGGTAATATGTTTAGAAGTCTTTGATCAAAGAAAATACCGAAGACAGATTTCATTTTGAAGCAGAATTTGTAATTTTGATTAAAAGTTGTTTAAGGGCATTATAATGACGCATAAGTCAAGATCTTGCCGTTATAGTGAGACTCCAGAATGTTGTCTTCGATCATTTGTTTAGTTGGTTGGCATATCAACCCTTGTTGGTTATTCAACGCCTAATCCATTTTTACGTAAATAATCAGTTCAATTTCAGACAATTCAGTTTAGCATAAGCACGTAGTTTAAATGTGAGTACAGTTTAATCCTGAAAAAGCATTTCTATTTCAATATATTCCGTTTACTCAAGCAGTTCTAATTCAGTTTATTCAGTTTAGTATAAGTACAGATTTTGTTTACACGCAGTTAAATGTCAAAACAGTCGTACATTAAACAAATCAATTTAATATAAGTATGTCAAAACAGTTCCATTTCAAATAATTCAGTTTAGCATAAGCACGCAGTACGGTTTAAATGTCAAAAACGGTTCGTTTTCAAGCTATTCAGTTTAGTCAAATCATTCAGTTCTGCATAAGTATGCCGTTTGTTCTATTTACCACATACATAGGGCCCTATCATGTGGTACCACGCCAGGCTAGAGTGGACCTGGGAGCAATGCCAAAGAAGAGGTGCTCTGCATTCCCCAAAGCCCCATCATTTCTGGAACCTCACCATCAGATTGTTTAGTGTCATATCCAGGACACTCGTTGGGGTTTCTTACCCTTCTGCAGAGGTGCAGTCGGTGTATTCTACAGCCCTAGCCGACTGGGCAATCGATCATTTGAAGAACTATGGCCAGAATGACTCGATACAATGGTTAAAATGAAACATTTGGAATAATCTTTCTTGTCTTTTGTAATTGGAGAACTAGTTCGATACGACATACATCGAAATGGTGAAACATGTATTAATATTCTCGAGAAACGGTTTGTAAAACTAACAACCACCTGTTCTTATCGGTAAATCAAGTATATCTCATTTTTTCAACGTGATAGCGCATCTCATGCTGATAAATTGGTGAAAAAGTGGCTTTCTGAAAATTTATAATAAATGATGTTCCAGCTCAGACAGTTTCCATATTTAAATCCAAAGAAAAAGTTTAGAGACAATGAAAGAAACTGTTAGATATTAATGCTTAAAATGACTGTTTTTCTATTTTAAAAAACCCACGGTAAAGCCGTTCCATATAAAGAAGAACTTAAATAACTTGTTTTGCATTTTCTTACTTGTGTTAATTCTTCTTCATTTGCGCGGTAAATATGACCCAGACAGATTTTCTTTTGGACACTTGTGTATTGGCTTAATATAACAAGCGTTATATATTACAATTCATACGTAAAGCAGATTTACAAAGAGAAATATTTATTAATTAACTTTCATCTCTAAAGCAATTTCATGACCTGAATCTTATTGGACATGTCTAAGATAATTCTGTTTGGCTTCTGGTCAAATATCCGAAACCAAAATGAGCAGATTTTATGGAAATGGTTGTTAAATTTTAACAGAAATTCTATTAGAACTTTCGGTATCACACGGTAAGGATGATAATCATCATTGTCAAGGCGTATCTAGAGTAAAGAATATTCTTTACCCTCTCTCACTATATGTTACAATCAGATATTGAAATCAATGAGTTCTCCAGTGTCCGTACAGATATATATATATATATATATATATATATATATATATATATATATATATATATATATTTGCTGGGCAGCCATAACTGGAGTGTTTGTGTGTGAGAATCCATTGCGAAACGTCACTAATGTGGCCGTCCTTACTTCCCCGGCAGTGCCCAGATTGTCTTCTTATCTTTCATTGATAAATGGCTGAAAAATTGCTATTCTATTTAGTGTTACTGCCAAGCTTTGCTCAAAACAGTGTGTAGCACCTTGTACGTAGTTACTACATAACATCTTATTCAGGCATTTCATCAGTGTTTAAGATGTGCAACCATTCAGTAGTACTTACACGGCTACAGCTTAGAAGCCATTCTGTTTAATTTAATCAGATTACTATGGGTCAATTTACATCATAACTATGCGTATCTTGTCCGCTTCAGTAGATGAGATATTGCTACCTAGTTATATGAACTGGTCTCTAAATTTCAGAGGCTTACCATTTAAATAAGAGTTAGCCCTATCTTTATAAAATCACATGCACTCGTTTTCATCAGAGTTCACGTGGAGGCTAATGCATTTAACTGTCTGCAAAAGAGAATCGACTTGAACAGAAGTAATTGCAAGAAGCGCCTGGCCATCTGCGTAGTCTGTGATAGTAATAGTTTCTGCGAGATATCGTCTTGCTTTTTTTACTGTTTAAGTTTGTCATAGAAAAGCAAAGCAGGTGATGAACAGAAATTCTGCCAATGTATCTCTTTGCAAGACTCCAGTGATAATGCCAAACAAATCAGTGTCCTTATCTGTAGGATTGATTTCTTTGTAGAAACCATAAACAACTTCTTATCTGAAATAAATAACCTTCCACATTGCACCATGGGAAAAGTGAATCTTCTGATTACAACAAAATACTTAACTGATGTAATATAAACTGCATGAGAAAGAGGTATTGTTGATGTTGGATCTGCTATTTTGATTTGACTGTTTTGAACTCTGCCCTTTCGGAACTGGACTGTGTAATCTTGATTGGTTCAAGAATCGGTACCAATCCTTTGGGAATTGACTGGAATTGAACCCTTCTCATAAGTTTATTTTCTGTATAATCGTTGAATATATCGAACCTTACAACACCATCGAATGACACCATCGAATGAGCGAACAATGGCTTGCGTATGTTATATCTATAGCGCTACCACTTTCTGTTTTGAACATTAAAAATGAAAATATTGTGAAAAACAAGAAAGACTAGCTACCAGTTGGTATCTATGAGAGTAAAACTTTTAGAATATCCAAGTATCGGTTAAATTTTATTTGAAATTTTTCATAAAATATTCTTGAAATTTTCTTTTACTGTTAAATAAATAACCCTGTTGAAAAATAGAATATTTTTTTATCAATGTTGTGTATCTACATATTTACTTTAGCAGAAGTAAAATTGTGTATGAAATCAAAATTCGATATAATTAAGTTACTTCCGAAATCTGCGAGAAAACAAGATACAATTCAACTTCGTTATCGCCTAAGGCAAAGTGGCCCGCTGGGGTTTCTATTCAATCTAACCTTCAACTTAAATGCACATAAATTCTGCATCTCTCTCTTCTCTGTTGAAATGTCAGGTCTGTTTAGTTTGAAAAATTTTGATTATCAAAAATATGTTTTCCTATTAAAATACATTTTGCAAATAAGAAAAAAAAAAGTTTTGTTTACAATGAAAGTTTGAATTTATTTACAACCGTAGATCCAAAACAACGTGATCTGATTTCTTTAGAGTACCAACTAGGTTGAGTCAAAAGTTTTGCAGTATTTGGTTAGTACGTGCCAGTTTGACTAAATACAACGAGAAGTCAAAAGTTTTACAATGTTTTAAAACCTTCTAGTTGGTGGTGCGTATATGACGAAAACGAAACTTTGATGAGTACGTCTTATGATAGGTAGTATCGTGGTCACAGGTACGCAGGCACGTTTTTCCTTACTTCATTCAGTGGGATTTGAAAGCCATATAGACAAACGTGCAAAGTTTGTTTTATGAGTTTAAAATTGGATTTAACCCCGCGGAGGCAATCATATGGGTTTCTATGAAAGGTGAAATCATGTTGATCACAGAATTTTTCAAAAAATTTCGTGCTAGTTGCAAAAGCTTAACAATAAGACTAGTTCAGGGAGTTCTAAAACCGTAGGTTCTTAAGCCGTGTTTAAAAAATAAGATCACAGTTCGCCAATGGTCCAGGAGACTGGGGTTTAATCCCAGGTCGAGTCATACCAAAGACTCAAAAAATGGTAAAGGGGTAAAGCAGAGCAACCAAGGGAATAGAGTAGCGCCCTCCTCTACACCTCGCCGTAGTAGCTATTAAAAAAGGGGGCCATCGGGTCACCCTTCACTAAGGTCTGCAACTTTCCTTCTACTTTTACGTTGAATAGCATTTAGAGAGCACTCATTTAGCCCGGTCTCTCAAAGTGTGGCTTGTCATCTTTAAAACGTTTTAATTACCCAAACTTATAAAACAACTTACCCGTGTCAACTGTACCATGCGTACTGTTTTCAAGGTGTACTCATTGTAACAAGTCAATTTCAATATACATTAAGTGTACTCCGGTTGTACCTGGTGGCATAATACATATTGTCGTAGGAAATAGACCCGGCCGGCTGAGCTCAAATACTGGACGAGATGGTTGCATTTCATTTAGCACTAATAGCCATCGGAAAGGCATAAACCCGTCTTATCTCCTTGTAGTTAAGTAAGAGTCCTTGCTAAATAGCAAGACATGGTATGCTGATAAGTTTTGTTAAGGCAAAGGGCGTTGGAGATGAACAGTCTAAATTTAAATAAGATGTATTCCGTTTAAAATTTATCTTATCTTACATCACTCTCGTAACCGAGAGGTTCCCTAATGACATACATGAGTTACAGCATATATATATAGAGAGAGAGAGAAAGAGAGAGAGAGAGAGAGAAAGAGAGAGAGAGAGAATGTTACATCATTCCATAACGGAGAGATTCACTAATTATATACATGAGTTACGGCATATATATATATATATATATAGAGAGAGAGAGAGAGAGAGAGAGAAAGAGAGAATAACACATGAAATTCTGCAAGTTGAGATGTCAACGTTGGCCTACTAGCAAGTGAAGATAATGGGGTATGTTGCTTCGAAGACCTTAGAAGGAGCAACTGATGATAGGAACAGATGAAGAATTAAAGAAAGAGAGAGAGAGAGAGAGAGAGAGAGAGAGAGAGAGAGAGAGAGAGTTAGGGAAATTCACGCTGTCAGCACGAACTAATGGTGATATATATATATATATATATAATGATGATGTAGACGAATATCGAATACACAATAAAAAATAAATCTTTAGCGGAACATGGACAGAAGATGGAGATAATAGATACCAAACAGAAAAATTAAAAGAGAAAATACCTTTTGAATTCCTCAGTTTGAACTTCATAGATGATTGTTGAGAGAAAGATATCTGCTGAGAGGATAATTCCGAGTAATTCTCTTCTTCGTGAACTTAGGTAATAACAAAGAAGCGATTTACGAGATTTGCAATACTTTTTTCCGCTTGTAGAGGGCTACCGAAAAAAGAAACATAAGAAAGCATATTCATAAACGTCCCTGATATTTGATGCGAACGGTTGGGAATCCAATTACGCTCCTGAATTTGTAATAAAAGAAACTTTATGAAAAAGAACCTGACTGGTAATGCTACTCAACCCCCGTTTTTCGTTTCTGTTGGAAAAATCCAAACACATTTGGGTAAAATTGAAAAATAGACTGGGGTCTCATGCTTTGGTAGGGCAACAAGTCAAGGAGAAGGAAAAAGAGTGGTCAAAATCTGAGAACTGCTGTACAGAAGAATCCGTTGAAAATTGGTGCAGCATTCTTGTGTTATCAGCTCATCTAGGTAGTGTGGCTGGTTCAACAAAAACCTTGGCCAATATAAACAATCCTCATATTTTTAATTGAACTATTGGTCTCTCATGTGTAAGGATCGGCAAAAGATTCCATTACATATATATCATAAACCTCATCATCATGTCGTGCCGCCAGCACGAATATCCCTGTCCCTCTTTCGCCACTTATCCCTATCTTTCATTGCCTCTGGCAGGTCTTAAGGACTACATCCAGTATCCTCACAGAGCTGCTGTATGTATGTTCGAGCTGGCCGTCCTGCTTTTGCTCGGCCATATGTGGGGGTCCATAGGAGTACATCCCTTATGAGCTCGTCCCTGCTTCTCCAGCCGTGTTCTGCATGTCTGATTCGTCTTACTTGGATAGTTTTCGTGATGGGAGGTTGGTGACCGCATAGTTGGTGCTTTGTGGGGTGTTGCTTCCAATACTTGTTCAATATTACTCGCAGCATTCTTGTGTAATTGCCGTCTAGCTTGGAGAAAAAAGCTAGACAGCAATATATATATATATATATATATATATATATATATATATATATATATATATATATATATATATATATAACCAATCTTTAGTTTTAGATTCTATTGTACACACCTCGTGTAAAATCATGTATGTGTAAAAGAATTAGAAAGAGTATTTTTTCTAATATTCGGAGATGTTTTCTCTTCATTATTTTAGCTGTCACTGAATAGTCTTCGTTCAGAAAATGAGTCTTACTGTTGATATTGATAAAAAATAAGTATGCGAAGAGAAGTGAGGCCAATCAAGGAAACAGACACAATATAATCAATCATCAAATAATGGCTAATTATAATTGATCTCACATTTAGGGTAAAAAAATAAAAGCTTAAACAAAACATTAATCTATTCTAAAAGAAAGTTGATTTTTTTTCATTTTCCTAACTAATCGGTTCTAAATAATAATGTTTGTTTTCGTAAAAGGGGTTAATTTTCATATTCAATAGATAAAGAATGACAATAAAATCTTGGCAATGTTTTTGCGTGTTCTAAAATGTATTCGGTGTAATTGAATATACCATCCCTGAGTTTTTCGTATAAATCGTTTACTTTAAAGAACAGTCCACACAGATATAGACGTGTAAAATAGTGTTGTATCATGAATGTAAATACATTGCATGCATATCATATAATATATTATACAATTTTTTATTTAGTTTTTGGATCATTATCAAAGGTTTCTTTGACCAATAAAATAGTTTTTACACTGTTTCGTCCGATACATTCGAATACTTTTCGATAACTTTCGTCACTGAAAAAGGAATAGTCACTTATCCCGAAAGCTTGTTGGGAGAAATTAAAATAATCAGACTGTATCTTTTACAAAACGGGAAGCATTGTCGCCAACAGAACATGTGGTGCCCGAGGCATGAAACTAAAATGTACTATGCTGACGAATCAGTTCTGCATATCTGAGGAGTGTTGAGAACCACTTCCTTTCTATTCTTCTCGGTTCCGCTCTTACCTAAAACATTATCTCTTATATTACCTTCTATGGGTCCGCTAGATATTGTAAAATGGACTTCACTTTCGACATGAGCAATAAATCGCTTACATATGAATATTTTCAACTATATTGCTATGTTCGATTTATTCATATCTGATCGAAAGACTTAGTATCATATTAGTGTGGTAAAAAAAACTATTAAGAAACAGCAGAAAAATGTAAACGAATGCAGTTCTTTAAGATCTTGGCATTACAGATCCTGACATGGGTTAACTTGTCAATGAGATGTGGGGACCGAGGCGTACGCTTTCATTGTCATTAGTCCCACTATATTTTTGACCCAGCGTTGTAATATAATTTAGGGTCTCATTTATAGGGCAATTGAAAGATCTGCATTAAAAAAAAGGTTTCGTATTCAATAAGAAAGCGTGCAAACAAGAAAAAGAAGAAACATCTGTTAAATATATGGAAGTGCATTAATTTTTTTTCCTTAAACTCTTGTCACAAAATGATCCAAAAGGGTTGATATACCATTAAAGTCCATTTATCATTCAATATTATTCTAGTTTTGTTCTTCTTAATGTAAAGTAGAAATAGTATCAACTATTTTTTTCATTAAGTTCTTCACATATCGATTCACTGAAGTCCAATTTTCGTTTCTAGTTTCTGTGTAGCTGAGAAAAATGAGAAGAAGTAGATTCCATGTTTGTTATATGCAGGAACCTACTTAATATCTTGTATCTTCAATCTTTCTCACTTTCTACCAATATACCTTGTCTATGATTTTGACTTAATCCAAGTGAGTATAGCATTAACAACCCCGATTCCATACGTGATCTGCTATACCTGATTTTTTAAATTTATATTTGGTTTTGTAACTTTCATGATCTTTGAAGCTGATATCGTGAAGGCGCCTTTTTTTCACCTTTGAAATCCTTCACATATTTTACATGGTGTAAACAAGAATAAACGCTGTTCGAAAAATGTTTTGACTGTTGTTGATTAGTTTACTCTGGTGTTAGTTTTAGACGTAAATAATTGAAAAAGAGTTAGTGATACATGGATTCTCTCCGTGTAAATATTCTACGTCTTTGCGTTGAACTTTCACCTTTATAATAAAAAAAAGATCGCAGGTAGATAAACTTGATATTGACTGACACTACTTAAACCGGCTCATTGGTCTAGTGGGTAGAGTGTTCGCCAATGATCCGGGAGACCCGGGTTCAATCCCAGGTGGCGTCATACCAAAGACTTTAAAAATGGTACTTGATACCTCCTTACTTAACACTCAGCAATATAAGGTACGTATCAAGGGTAAATTGGAGAAATTCAAGGAAAGGAGTAGCGGCCTCCCCTACACCTCAGTGTAGTAGCTATTGAAAAGGGAGCCTTTGGGTCACTCTCGACTAAAGGGAGACAACTTTACTTACTTTTACTTTATTTTACTTGTACAATCTTTTGGTTTCACCGTGGCCGTGTGGTTGGGTAAATACTAACGTATGCATCATACATCTCTAGGGATGTATACTTTACAGATAAAACATCAAAGGTCTTAGTTATCCAAGTAAAAACGAGACAAGTATCAGTAGGATTCGGAAGTTGCAAAAACATGATATTTGACATCACGCTTTCGAGGAGTTTAGGCAGAAACAAAGCTATTATCTCATTGCTTATAAATGAGATTATTATCCGTTTATCTAAACTAATCCTATTTACCAACTCCTCCGCTCGGGCAGGATATGACACAAGGTCAATTTGTAAGCGGAGTTTAGCAGGTTTGGATTCACAGTTTTCCTTCTCTTAGACTATTTGCCTCACCAAGGCTGAAGAACTCAGTCTGTCCTACTATTTACCCATTGCTGGAGGGAGAATAATTGGATTCATACCTTTCCCAAGGGTATTAGTGTTATGTGAAATGCAATCAGTCTCATCCAGGATTTGAAATCGAGTCGCCGTGTCCATTTCCTACGATGATAACCATTACAGCACAGGCACCTCTTTTATCTAAACTAATAGGGCAAAGCCATACCTCTTTTTATCTTGCTACTCGTCCGAGAAAATATGTAATGTTAAATAATAAGCCAATTCTTTTTCATTTCGTATACTGTGAAAACAATTTTGAAAAGATTTAAAGGGTTGTCCCCGTAACCGTTACAGCAGATTGCGGTCAAATCAGTGGGAGGAATCGAAACCCTAGGGTCAGTTGAAAGCTTAGCTTTCATTGAGGGGGTTAAAGTCATGTGACGGCATATCTTAGAAGCTAGAAATTAGATTTTAACTTTGAATTCGTTTTGCCCGATCATTCAAAGCGCACTGACCAGTAATTTGCGTGATCCTAATTTCCGTCAATGGACTAGACAGGTACTTCATAATGTGTAATGGGTTATATAATTGAGAAGGCGCCTAAAATGAATAAAATAATGTATAAAGAAGAAGAAGAAGAAGAAGAAGAAGAAGAAGAAGAAGAAGAAGAAGAAGAAGAAGAAGAAGAAGAAGAAGAAGATATTTCATTATTTTTAATCGCATCTAAGAAGTTGCTTGAGTCGTTAGGATGGAGCTGAGGCATTGAAGAAAGATTGACCGTCTACATATTGAGAGGAGAGGTGTTTTTGTTTTGTTTGTTGTGGTTTATGGCATACCAACCTTTGTAGGTTATTTAATGTCAAATCCATTTTTATACAAATAAACAGTTTTATTTCAAACAATTCAGTTTAGCATAAGTGCACATTTTAACTGTCAAAAACATTTCCATGACAAGCTTTTCAGTTCAGTCAAACACTTCTAATTCAAACATTTTACTTCAGTACAAGTATAGTTTTTTTTAAACACATTTAATTGTCAAAACAGTTCTATTTCGAACAGTTCAGTTCATCGTAAGTAAAGTTTCAATGTAAAAAACAGTTATATCTCAAACAAATCCGTGCAGAGTTTAGTTTTATTTGACACATGAATAGGACCCTCTCAGGTGCTACCACTCAGGGCCACGTTTGACCTAGGAGGGATAGCAATGAAGCTGTGCTCCTTATTTCTCAAAGATCCAGCATTAGTGGAACCTCACCATTAGATTGTTTATGGGATTTGTCTAGGACTCTCATTAGTGGGGTCTTACCCCTCTGCAAAGATGTAGTTGGTGTATTCTACAGCTCCAGCCGACTTGGCCACAAGACCCTGGTTGGGGAAGTCTGACCCCCTGTATATTCATCAGCCTTAGCCGACTGGGAAAGAGCGGAAATAGTAATAGTGTTGTGACATCGTGGAAATAATATGAGTTGTTTTGTGACCAATATGTCTGTTACTCGTTTCTGACGCCCGGATAACATTTGATGCATATATTACAAAACTGTTAAAAAAAAGGCAAACTTTTATTTTAATATACAGGAGTGGATTCCTCATGGTTTATTGATTAATTGCTGGTGTGTTTGTTTGTTTAATGGCATATCAACCTTTGTAGGTTATTTAATGCCAAATTCATCCTTTGAGAAGAACAGTAGTGGTACTATTTAACCCATAACTGGGAGGATAAGGGGGTTCATACCTTTCCCAAGGGCATTTTGTCTGAAAGTGAATGTAATAGCGCGACTGAAGTACGAACTCGCGTACTACGATTCCGCAGTCCACTGCTTTAACCATTACACCACGAGGACATTCCCTGATTAATTGCTGATGACGACTTTCTTTGAATAGAGCTCCAAATACAATTGCACAGTTACGTTTACTTTCGGAATTAGTGTTGTATACTCATAATACAACTATAAATATATGCGGAACATAATCAAACACAATGACGAACTTCAATGAACGAACGAACACACTTCTTTATAAAAATATATATCTCACACTTTATTATCGAAAGGGTTGATGTTGGTTGTGTGTGAGAGGTGAGTTGGAGACGGGGGCAGACTGCTACATATTGACCCCAAGTTCTTCTGACCATTGCAGCACTTCTTTCGCATTCTGGCTGGGCTGTTCAACCGTGGGTCACTGAGGGCCCAAAGACCTATCTCGGCTGCTGACTCTCAATTCGGCATCTTGTCTCAATTTGACAGCAACTCTAACTGCAACTGCTGCTTTTCGGCTTATTTACACAGGTGCATCTCTTGATTGACGGCTCGGTCGAGGGTCAATATGTTACATTACTTTTATTCCCCACTTATCCCCTCAGCTAGGGTATAATAGTATCAGTACTGTTTTTCTACAAGGATGGTTTTGGCATTAAAAACCCATCAAGTTTGACGTATCATTAAACAAAGAAACCAGACTTATACAGAGGTTTACATAAAAAATAAAGAATTTAACTTTTGATCACATTATGAGGAATTTCGAGCCACACCCTGTTTATATATATATATATATATATATATATATATATATATTATAAAAGCATGTCGAATCCTGAAGAAGTTTAATTTTTCAATAAAGAACGAAATGTCAAAGTTGCTGAATCCGGTCGATGTGGTTGTTAATCTAATTTTCTCTAATTTTTATCATCTTGTTGGATTCACCAAAATTTACCATTTCTCCGTATATATATATATATATATATATATATATATATATATATATATATATATATATATATATAGGATTTGTAAGCGAAAAGTAATATATTTAAACAAGCCAGAGCTCATTTGTTTTGACACTGTTTAATCGTTTCAAATATTGTCATCCGATACTAATGATGCTTTTCAATATTAATCTCTCATTTGCACACAGTTAAAAGGTTTCAAGTATTGATATATGACTCTAATGATTCACTTTAATATAAACTATAATCCCAAGTGAAATAATCAACGATTCTGTTGACGCCTCAATTTAGACCTTAACTGGTATTACCAATCCAGGCAGAGTAATAGCAATAAACGATACTCTGTATACAACAAACTCCAAGACTGAAACATCACTATCGGATGATCTTAAATTTCATACAGGTGATACCGTCGAAAGTAATTGATAATGTGAGCAATGGCAATGAATTAATACTCCTCATTCCATAAAGCCCAAGCATTTTTGGACCGACACCATCAACAAAAAATATGTAGACATAAAATGTCAATTATGTTCAACGAAATATATATATATATATATATATATATATATATATATACATATATATATATATATTACTGAAATTTAAAACTTAACGCTGTGAAGCAGTACAGCATAGAGATAAAAATAAGAAAAACACACAAAACAAATTAAAAGAAATTACAGAATCTCCAATATAAGTGACTAAGTCCAGTCCGCGGACGCTCTAGAATACACCGAGTGCATCACTGTGGAGGTATAACTCACTGCTCATTGTTCATTGTTAATACTCACAGATCAACGCTAACCCGGAGGGGTAGTACCTGTTAGGGTCACGTCTTTTGGTCAAGTTGAAATGTTTCACCATTTTACTGTATGCAAAAAAAAAAAAAAAAAAATGACCGGTGTAAAATTGAATTGTTTCTGTGAAACAGAAATACTTGAAACCATTTAATTGTATGCAAGTAAATGAGCTCTGGTACGTTTTAAAATGTCCCCTAAAACTATTTCTATATAATTCTTATTCAGTATGTATATAGTTCGAAATTACCATGACAAGAAAATCCGGCACACACTCACACTCACACAGAACAGCTGTTTCGACCTTATTAGATCTCTTTAGCAGTGCACACCGTTATTTCCACCCCTGGAGATCGAACAAACAACCACAGTATGCAGAAGCCGAAACTCTACCACTGGGCCACTGGTTCATGCCACGTATAAGCGATACCGAATTAACAAGTCATGCTTAATTGTGCAACGTGTAGGTGTGTGCCGGATTTTCTTGTCGTGGTAATTTCTACCTTAATATATCAATTCCTCCATTCATAATTATAATTATATTTCCTGTCTATGAGGCTTATGTTACGAGGACTCGTAACTCCGACTTGGGAAGACATAGCCTCAGAGGTGGCCGTGTCCGCTGTAGGGAATATGTAACTATAAAAAAGACACATTCGGTCAAGTGGTCGCGCAATTTACCATGATTTGTTAATTCGGTATCGTTTATACGTGGCATGAACCAGTGGCCCAAGTGATAGAGTTTCGGCTTCTACATACTGTGGTTGTTGGTTCGATCTCCAGTGGTGGAGATCGCGCTGTGCATTGCTGATGAGACCTAATAAGGTCGAAACAGCTGTTCAGTGCTCCTTATGTCACGTATAGGTGTGTGCCGGTTTTTCTTGTCATGGCAATTTCTAACTTAATATATCAATTCCTAATTATATATATATATTTAGCATTAAATGTCCAGCAAGTGTTGATATGCCAAAAGACCTAACAAACCAATGCAATCTAATTACAAGCAAATGATAATGTTGTGGGATCTTCATCATTGTGATCATTAAAATTTTGATAATCTACGACACGTTGGATTACACTGGCCGTTCGATACTATTTAATGGGCGTTTCGAAACGTTGTAAAGCAGCACTCAAGATCATACAATGTTTTTGTTTTTAGTATATATATATATATATATATATATATACATACATATTTTTGAAAATTATAACAGTTGATCACAAATTTCAAATATAGTGGAGATATTTATATCATACTCGACAGAATCTTTCACTTTATCTAAAATTTAAACAGTTTCCTCTGCATACCAATGTACTGAATCTTATGGTGTAGCTCCATTTCTGAGGATATGAAGAGTGTGGATTACCTTTCATTGTCATTAATGCTAGGTCTCCTCTAAACATATCTAATACTACCTGTTAGGGTCCTATCTACGGTATATCAGGGTAAAGGGAACAAGTGACAACAACACTTGTTTATGAAAATGTAAACTCTCATTTTATTTATAAAAGTCGTGTATTTGTGTTTGAGAGAGAGAGAGAGAGAGGACTGCTAGGATTTACCCCACGTTGACATACATATCCAGAGACCTTTACTTCTTCGTACTTCTTTCACAGGGGACTGATGGAGAGAATTTTTTTCAATTCATCGATGACCTGGTCCCCTCCAGCTTAACGAACCGACAGCGTGGCTTGTCTACTATGCTGACTGCTCTCCCCTACTGACCGCTGGGGTTGAAAACTTCCGTCATTATATATTTTTCTGACGCCCACATATTTTCTTCCGGTGTCCCACCTATGCAAATCTTCACAGGCAATTCATGTGGCATTGTTTATCTTATGATGCAGCTGCTGATGCTGTTTTTAAAAATCACAACAAACTGGTCCGTGATAGGTCAATATGTAACGTCATCTCTGGGTCAAATAGATTTATTTAACAATTACATTTATTCCTAATAAATTTCCAGAGAACAAAATGTAAGGATGAATGTACAATGAGCGGAATTATCTAAAAATCTAGGCTTAAAATAACCCTAGGTGGGTTGATATTCCCGGATAATCAATCAGTCTATCAATCAATCAGCAGAATATTACAATCAGTATCACGATAGCCTGCTATCACAGTGGAAATTCTGACATTTTCAGAAGTTACAATTTTTTTAACGATTAGCTTGAATATAATTGCCCTACTTCAAGCAATGTTTTTGTGATACGGAGAAGGGAAACCCATCAGTTAACGGATCGTCTATTTTCTTCTTTCTTCTTTTCCCTCGTCTAAAATTCAAACACACTAGAGAGGAAATGTTTACGAACAATTTCTCTACAGCAGTAATCTTAAGATATGACTATTTTGACAGCCTCATTTACATTTGCTTTTTCTATTTTTATTTATATAACTTCAGCGTGCTTTTTATCCAGCAGTCACATGAGATCAGGAAGTATTTTCTCCCCCACCATCTCCGTTTTCTCTACATTCAGCCACTAACATAATAAACTTTCGTTGTCTATCGAAGTTCCGGCTTCTTTTTCCACTGGGAGCTGAACGCGGGTTCTGCACCCACAAACTCTCATTTCCACATCGTCATGGCGTCGCTTTTGATGCCCAGGGATTAAATCGCGCCTTCCAAGAGAGACTCCACTAACTGCATTATCTCATCCTGGCTTCTCTAGTAATTGTAGCGGTTAGGGTGCACAGAAACACCGTCAGGGCCTATTACATCCAGCATATCAATGTCCTTTGGCACTCGGGAACGTAATTGAGTAGAAAAAACATTCCAGGCAAAATTTGTCGGTTGGGTCTGGAAGGAGAATGGACGATATACACAAGCACGATACAAGACACTGTCAAAATCGTTCGGAATAGGAAGTGCAAATGGTTATCAAGTGGCAGACGATCTAGAGAATTCTCCGAGGTTAACCAACAGCGAAACGGAAAATGATTGTCGAAGGAAATCCGACATCTTATCCGATGTCAGTTATCTTCAGTCATGGCACACGTGTTAGATGATTTTAGAAATGTCTCTTTTTCTCTTGGGTTTTATAGTTAGAATATAAATATTTGCTTGACGGATATATATATATATATATATAATTTCCTATATCAGGTAGTTGTACCCGCTGTACTTCAGCAAATACTTTTTGGAATGTCTGTTATAGACGGATCCAATAGATATGTTTAAAAAACTATTCTCACATAAACGGTATACTTGAAACCATTTTACTCTAGGGAAATTATGTGAATAATGAATAATTACGTGAAGCTGTGTGATGTCATGGTTATTGTCGTTGGAAACGGGCTCTGCGTCCCGAGTTCCTATTATAGAGTATTTGCTTTGCTTTGGCTTTATATATATATATATATATATATATATATATATATATATATATATATATATATATATAGGACTAGTCTGTATTATCCGTACGGTCTGATTAAACTCAAATGTTTGTTCAGTGGCACATTTTCTTCGGACCGGATCGTGCCTATTTGGCGTTTTAATGTATATATATATATATATATATATATATATATATATATATATATATAAATATATATATATATATATATATATATATATATATATATATATAGTTTGATATATGTTCAATAGCGGTGATAGACCATATGTAGATATAAGTTTGAATACCAATGATACAGAATCAGTGGTGCTTGGTGACTGTCAGTTGCTCTCCGATAATATCATCAAACACATTGGTGCGATGATCGCATCAAACGCTAAACTCCACACATTCTATGTCTGTGCAATTCAAACCTAGAAACACACACACACACACACACACACACACACACACACACACACACACACACACACACACACACACACTCAGTTCTAACCATGAAAGCATTATGTAAATATGGAATCAGTGATATTACGGCTTTCTCTTTTTGTCTTGAGCAAGATTGACATCAGAACTATGGTTTACTGTTTCTACTTTCGGCCTAGCCATCTATATTTTGTCAACTTGTCCACTTTCATCTTTTTTCCAACCAACTTCATTGATGCATAGGTATGTGGCGGGTGCCAGATCTTTATAGTTGCAACCTACAACAGAATCCTAACAACTTGTAATTCACTACCGGTCTGCTAAAACAGTTGTAGCTGGTTTGATTTCAAAATATCTCTGTCAGTTACCATTCTCTATTAGTTACCATTCTCTACAAGTTACCTTTCTCAGTCTGTTACTATTTTCTATCAGTTATAATTTCAGTCTTTTACCATTCTCTATGAGTTACCATTCTCTGTCAGCTACCATTCTTTATTAGTTACTATTCCCTATTAGTTACCATTCTCAGCCAGGTACCATTCTCAGTCAGTTACGATTCTCTATCAAATACCATTCTCAGTTTTTTATCATTCGCTATCAGTTACCATTCTCCGTCTATTACCATTCTCTATCAGTTACCATTATATGTCAGTTACCATTCTCTGTTAGTTACCATTCTTTATCAGTTACTATTCTCAGTCTGTTATCATTCTTTGTCAGTTACCATTCTCAGTCTGCTATCATTCTCTACCAGTTAACAATCCCTGTCAGTTACCATTCTAAGATTGCTACTTATTAGCATCTATTAGTTATGGAGATCATATAGAAATATAAAAGTTTAACTAATTTTAACTTTAATCAAATTCATGGCATCCAACCATTGTTAGTTATTTAATGCCAATTTTTTATAGATATATATTGAGCATATATAATTTGTGACCACATTTTTTAAAAACATTTTTAAACAAGAGTGAGTTGATTTTTCGCACACACCTAAATAATTTCAAGTATTTCTCCCAAATACGAATAATTCTATCAACTATTCATCATTTGTTTGTCCACATTTAAATGTTTTTTTTAAGTATTACTACGTTATTCTAATCATTGAATTAAACATCAGTCATTTGCTAACATATAGTCTGAAGGTCAAAGTATTCTATTTCTAACAATTCAGTTTATCATAAGTTACTTGTGTGCATACTGTTTAGATGTCAAATAGTTCTGTTTGACCCACAGATAGAGCTGTTAGGTGCAACCACTACGGATCAGACTTGACCGGGGAGTAATGGTACTGGATGGGTACTCCATGTACACAAAAGCTTAGGGGTTGGAATTCTCACCATCAGATTGTTTAATGTGCTATCCAGGACGCTTGTTGGGAGAATATTATTCCTGTGTGGAGACAGTCAGTGTATTCTATAGCCCTAGCCAAATGGTAAAATAAGATACTACTGTTGCTGAATTATATATTTGGTATAATATATATCTTATCTGAAATATGTTACAACTGATATTGCACCCTGAAAAAAAATCTTCTAATTACAATAACATGCTGTAAGGCGAGAGAAAGCTTTATTCTGCTTAGAACAACTGATACACGTATTATTAGATTTTATAGTTAGATACTTAATAAAATAATTTCTCAGAAAAGGAGCCAATAATAAAATAAGGGAGATTAATCTCGATTACTGATCACACATATCTGACCAATGAGAGCCACTTACTTTCTAGGTTGCTTGCAAGAATAATTCATGATATAAATATCTCTGTGAATTCTGGAACCAGGATATTGACTCAATATGTTGTTATTAACTCTTCCTATTTTTATATGTTTATTGACGCTGTTGCTGTTGATACATCAAACGTCAAACAAAGGTCTTTCTATTTAACTTTGATCATGTTTGCAATGATCAACAGTTCTGGTTTGGTATCTTTGGTCACACTATCAACATAATCTTATGTCTTCGTTATATCTTTTAAGATGTTTATTTTCTGTCGTAAGAAACGGAGTCATTCTTTTGATAGACTTGATAATGTTTTGTTGTTACACTATCAACTTAACCTTATGTCTTCGTTATACCTTTTAAGATGTTTATTTCCTGTCGTAAGAAACGGAGTCATTCTTCTGATAGTCTTGATAATTTTTCGTTGTTGCTTTTTCATGAGTTCTTCCGTCTTTAAAAAGTGTCTTTAAAAAAAAGAGCTAAACTACGTGGACAGTATACGACGAAATTTTACTTAACGATAAAATGTATTTTTTCCTTAGTTCTCTTTTTCAAATGACGATTAAGAATGCCTCGTCTCCCTTTCTCACTATGAATGCATGTCTCGATTTAGTTGTAATTGTTTTCGGATTAATGCCAACAGTAATGATTTCCCCTTTTCAAATTCACTACAGTTCATGCATGTGTGTCGTACTCATCTTTTTGATCAGAGTTAAGCAAAACAGATGAGTTCAATTAATCAAGTGAATCTTATAAACGAATATATCTTCTTCAAAGCCCGGGTAAAACTAATTTCTTGTTGGGTGGACTTGTCTTCTTGCAGGCCAGGACAAAATTTACGTCACTCTAAAAATACAAAGCATCAACTCTTCCCAGGCTTAGATTTATATACATTTCTCGTTACAAAGATACAATAAACTTCACACTACCTTTCTCCTCGAAATTATAATTTGATGAATCCATCAATGAAAGCTTAAAGTATCTTTGGCTGAATTTTTTAACTGTCAACATTTCGATCTATTTAAACACAATTTGAAAAAAAATATCACAAGTAAAGATTAAAGCTTCCACCGTTTTTAAAAGATACAATTTGGGTTTGATTATTTCCGCAGTTTTTTCTCGTTTAATTTCTTAAGTATGATTATTGATTACCGATCCATTCTCCTGATGTCTGTCTCGGCAGTTATTCAATAAAGTTCTTTAGGATTTTTTTTTTACATTATTCAACCATTACAATCACGATAATCCACGATTTGACAAGGGTGGGATGCCTGCTAACCACAGATCCATTGACAGTACGCCTACACCTGAGCTGGGACCCTATTATAGAGCAACGAAATCTAAATCAGGTGATCTCACAAACAAGAAAGACTTTTTAGAACCTGTGAAAGATTAATAATATATCAATGCTATATTTTTTTTATTCGGGTATGATCAATGAGAGAGGACGTGCAAAAGCAGGACGACCAGCACGAACATACATTCAGCAACTATGTGAGGATACGGGATGTTGTCCAGAAGACCTGCCTGAGGCGATGAACGATACGGAAAAGTGGCGAGAGAGGGTCAGGGATATCCGTGCTACCAGCACGACATGATGATGATGATGATGATCAATGAAATATTAATTGAAATACCTGAAACTGTTTGTAAGGAATAGGTACTTTTACACGTTTTATAGTGTTGGTCGAAAAAAACTGCATTCCAGTACGGTCACTAGATGTCATTTCGAGGACATGTAAGGGCCAATAACCAATTGAGAGGGATGGCCAAGGAGAAAGACTCAAGAGAATCTAGGTTGCCAGCATGCCTTGAAGATGATGATCATATTTACCAACCCCTCCGCTCGGGCAGGATATGACACAAGGTCAATTTTTTAACAGGTTTGAATTCAGAGTTTTCCTTCTCCTAGACTTGTTACCTTACCAAGGCTGAAGAACTCAGTCTGCCCTACTATTTACCCATAGTAGGAGGGAGAATAATTGGATTCATACATTTCCCAAGGGTATTAGTGCTATATGAAATACAATCAGTCTTGCCGTGTCCATTTCCTATGACAATAACCATTACATCACGGGCACGATGATGATGATTTATAGTATAAGATAAGAATACTTGAGACAATATTCTTGCATGAACACTAATAATCATAATCAAATAAGAATAGTTACGTGAAAGCATGAAATTATTAATTACAGATGAGAATACTTAAATCATAAAAATGTGCGAAAATATTTTTGACGAACGAAACCTGCAATAAGATCTTCAATGCAAAATGTAGTTATAATTACAGAATTTTACATTAAATAACCCATAACGATTTGATTAACCGTTAAACAGATTAATGACCCTAAACAAATAAAAAGAAATACTGATCTAACCATTTGTTTAACCATGTCCAGCCACTACAACACAAATGGCCAAAAGATCATTTTAAGGAAATACAATACCCAATTCTACAACAGTTATATTTACCAAAATCAAACATAAGCATACATGTACATATTTTACATATAAGAAATATTTACATCTATTCCCTTGCCCCTGAGGCATAATAATTACGCGGAAGCGTATTTATAAGCTTCTTGGGAAGACGTGGCTCTGGGTGGGGGTTGGGGGGTGACCGTGTCCTCTGGAAAGAGCACGGATGTAACTTGCAAGACAGGTTATTTGGCCGCGCAATTACCATGACTAGTTGATTTGGCGTCACTTGTGTGCGATATGAACTGGTGGCTCAGTTGTAGAGCTGGTTCGATCTCCAGGGGTGGAGATTACGGTATACACTGCTGATGAGACCTAATCAGGTCGAAACAGCTGTCCAGTGTTCCCGTATGTTGTGCGTTGGTTTTCGGTGGATTTTCTGGTCATGGTAATTCAATTCACAATTAGCATACGTCTTAGAAATTATCATGGTAACTTTAAGAAAAACACGGATTGCTTTATGAACGTTCAGGTTTCCAGTGTGAATTTCTGAAAATATTTTCCATCTTCTTAAAAGAAACCTGTATGAATCTACCAACTGTGTAGACGCTTGAACTGACGAAAAATGGCAAGAAACTACCTTTCTTTTTACTTCCTCCATGACACCAATCACATCATCTCAGCTGAAGTGAAGACGAGATGGTTGTCTACTGCCGACTGTTTTTCCAGTCACGTAAATATGAACATGACCAGGCGTCTTTCTCACAAGCCGACTACAGATTTTTCCTGCCATAGTTTGATGCTACCTTCCTGCATTTGACCCCTAAAGTCATATAGAGGTCATGCATCTTATCTTACTCTGCCACAATTTTTCTAATGCCAGACTCTTCTTTAAAACTATCCAAATCCCTCTCTATCCACGAGGTCTGTGACTGAATTTAGATATTATAGATATGCATAATCCAGTGAAGGTTCTTTTTTATCTGTCTTGCAGCTCATTTGATTGATCAATAGAATTCAACTGCACGCCAACCAGTCTACGGGTCATTTTAAGCTGAGAGATTAGGGAATTGCGTATTTTGTACGGTCATTCTGGAATTTTTGCATAGCTTCTTTTCATATAAGGTTAATATGATTTTTTTTCAAACATATCTAATTGATCTGAGAATTAATTCTTTATTCATTGCGGACTTTTTGTCCCCATCTTGGTAGTTTTTGTGTTGTTTCTTCTTCACTACGTTTCGGCCAAATTTCACCTCTGGCCTTCTTCAGGTGATTAACTGCAACCTCGGATAGGAATGCTGAGTCTTCTAACCGAATCCCCAGTAATTACTGCCTTCCATAGTTTTTGTCTATCGCCCCACGTTTTTGACCAAGTAAACCTCAGGCCGGCTTGGGGAGGAATTGAAACCGCTATCTTCTGATAATACTCACCTGGAACCGTAGAAACTCAACGCCTCTGATCCGCTGCGCCACGAGCCCCGAAGTTGGATTTTTTGGTCTTATAAATCCAATTATTTGTTCTCCTAATCTGGTCTTCTATAGTCAGGTCCTTACCGAATTTGTAATTGTCTGTGATTGGAATCATTTAGAGATGAGGCTTCTTAATCTGAGAATTAATTTTCTTATTTATTGCAGACTTTTATTTATTTGCGGACGGTAATTACTGGGGATATAGTTTCAAGACTCAGCATTCCTATCCGATGTCGCGGTTAATCACCTGAAGAAGGCCAAAGGTGAAATTTGGCCGAAACGTACTGAAGTGAAACAACACAAAAACTACCAAGATGAGGACAAAAAGCCTGCAATAAATTAAAAAAAAATCTCAGATTAAGAAGCCTCATCTCAAAATGATTCCTATTAAAGACAGGTCTAATTGATCTCTTGATGGAATTCATCATCAACCTGGGATAGAATTGATCGGGGAGATTCGTCAAAGACGGAGTACGCCACTTGACCTAGGTTTACAGAAGTGGGATTTCACAACCTAATGCTGTTTAGTATCATTTACAGGATACCAAGTTTGGGGAGTGTGGCTATTGGAGAGTAAGCCTATTGTAAGCTCTCGAAAAGTAGAGTATTAAGTTGTTGCCTAACTTGACTTAAGAATATATTTGGATTTAATATTCTGACTCTGAGGTTTGAAATTTTTGCATAGAATATCACTTGACAGTCATTTGAACTTAATATTTTTCTGAATTAATCTCACATCAAAAGACCGGCTGATGATATTTTTACTTAATACGATATTTTGTTTATTCTCATTGCAATTAACTATTAAAAAAATTTGTATAGAATATTATTCAAAACCAGACTTAACATCAATCGACTGAAACTTTTTATCATGCACAAATATTATAAAAAGAAAAAAAAACTTGAATCTACTTTTGAGAAATATTCAATCAATACTGATCTCTTAATAACAAAATAAACTAACTTTACGTGTGTAGACACTGACGGATGTAGATAATGTCGCATAACAGTTCCAGAAATTTATGGAAGAATCGGTGTGAGTTTTCCTCATCACAGTTTTACTGGGATTCTCTTTAATATGTCACAAGTTGAACAACGAAGACTTGATGTCTTCGGAAGGTATGTAAGTGGCATTTACAACTTTCACTTTACGAAGAATATGATAGTAAACAGTAATGGTGAGCTAAGAGAGTTCTGAGAATTCTTTGGCAATGGTTTGGCTACGGGTCGGCTACAGCGTACCCTGGCGGCAAGAGTGACTTTATATCCCTATATTAAATGATGGTTTCTGTCTTCTGTTCTACAATGGTGACTTGCTCAGACGCTTGCAAAGGAGAGAAAATGTTGGCTTTCGAGCAATCGCAGCGTAAAAGTTTATATAACTTTGATATTGTGGCGTTTATGTTCTGGGCTGACATTTTATATAGATGTGGACTTGGGTCGTTGCTGCCGACATGGGTAGGCTTCTGAGATTTTTATGGGCCAGCGCAGTGTCAAAGCGCTCGAGATGGCGTCTTTTGAAAATAGCATTTCCATAGATAACCGTTCGGAAAATATACAAGAATAATATACAGAGTGTGATATGAAAGTTACGAAACCCACACACACACAAACACATGCACACACACAAAATCATAAATATAAATATTTATATATATTTTTAATGTGTGTATGTTTCTCATGTGTTCTGAATGATGCAGAATTGCCAATTAAAGCTTTAAATGTTCCATACAATGCAATTAAAGTAATATAAAATAAATGTTAATCTAAATAAGCACAAGCGTCTCCTTACTAATCATGGTTTACAAATATCTATCCTGCGATAGATAGCAGAATCAGCGAGAGAGAGAGAGAGAGAGAGAGAGAGAGAGAGAGAGAGAGAGAGAGAGAGAGAGAGGTGGATAACAAGGTAATCCAAGTAGGTGAGATTTATTGAGAGGCAAAGTCGACGCTATAACGTTTCCATTCTAATGAACCATTATCAGGGCTGTGGGAGGGGTGATATTAGTGATGTTGAATGAAAGATAGATGTTTAAAAATACAATTTCTCTCTATAATGTCGGATTATAATCCATTGGTTACTTCCACAAATATATATATATATATATATATATATATATATATATATATATATATATATATTTGTGTGTGTGTGTGTGTTCCCACTGCGTATATATATATATATATATATATATATATATATATATATATATATATATATATATATATATATAAACGAAGTGTGAACAGCATTTGGTGACTCTCAGTTTCCTACCAATGTGATCAACAGACTAAATGATTCCAATGCAGCCGGTTGACCTTTCTTTATATACTGTTGAATGGAGTATATTTGTAAAAGTAATAAAGTTCGTGGTGCATTCTGGGAAGATCAGCCGAGTTTATGCTACGTGGTTATATTCTTTATTGCATTGTATTACTTTTGTGATATATTTTAAAATTTTATTTACTCTATCACGATTAATTAATTATTTTTTCGTATTTAAAATAATTATTTATTGTTTTTATTATATTTTACCTTCTCATTTATTCATTCATTTGATTATTATTTCATCATTCATTTATTCATTTTTCAATTTTTTACTACAATGTCTCCGTTCAGTGACATGTTCAATACGCCAAGTTTTTTTAACTTTTAACTAATCAATTCATGTATTTTTTATTAGTCATTGTAATCCTTAGTTATCGGGTTGTTTATTTGGAATTTGTTTTTATGTCCACATTTGAATATGAGTTCTGGATATTTATCTATGATTTGATTTTTCTTCTGGGAAGGTTATTCTAGCTATTTTTTCAGCAAACATTATATATATATATATATATATATAAGTTAGTAAAGTAAAGTTAGCGACCATAGTCGAGGGTGACCCGAAGGCTCCCTTTTCGATAGCTACTACACCAAGGTGTAGGGGAGGGCGCTACTCCATTCCCAGGATTGCTCCACTTTACCCTTGAACCGTACCTTATAATGCTGAGTGTTAAGCAAGGTGGTATCAAGTTCCATTTTTAAAGTCTTTGGTATGACTCGACCTGGGATTGAACCCAGGTCTCCCGGGCCATTGGCGAACACTCTAACCGCTGGACCAATGTCCCGGTATATATATATATATCAGGGTTGGTTGTCACTAAATAACTTTGTGGGCTTCTGGCAAACCTAGTGCAATATAATATTGAGAGTGCTCAATATCTAGGATAGAGCTATTATGTAATAATATCGAATGAATATATAATAGATTTATATTTTCAATGCCATGGAATTTAATCTGCAACTCCTGGGTTTCATGGAGTTTTTACAAAAGCTCTGGGTTTCATGGAGATTTTACAAAAACCCCAGGGTTTTACTAGACCTCTTGGTTTCATGGGGGTTTTACAAAACTCCATGAAACCAAGATTTCGAAGACTAAACTCCGTGGCATTGAATGTATATATATATATATATATATATATATATATAAAGAATATGTCAAGTTCTGGGGACATTTAGAATTCAGCTTAGAGTGAGACTTGATTCGATGGTACAACAACAAATATTAAAAAGAAAAATTGTAATATAGCCATGATACGGATATGTGAAACGTACATAGAATGTTCTTACCTCATGTATAGATACCATAGGAATCCCGAAATACGAAAAACACTTACGACTTCTTAGTTCAGGGACGAAACTTTTTATTACCTTTGAGTTAAAAGGTTTTTCGACGTAAGGACAGAGATACACCTGACTTTCCCTCTGTCCCAAACCATGTGCACATCCGACACAAGGCCACGGCGAGCAAGCGAAAGTCAACAGTCTTCTCAAGGAGGCAGAAATCAACTAACTGACTTTTCTCAAATCCCCCCAAATCCTCCGCGCACGCTTCTGGTGTATGACGTCATTCACATCCCCCTGGTCATATTTTCTATCAGGGATTTTTATTTTTCCATCAGTGAACGACACATCCTCCTCGCGCGCGCGTCAACACCTGTGCTCAAGTTTGCACCAAACTAACCCATGCGCTGAGCGGAAAGGTTTTCAGCCTAACTAAACCCAAAGGCAAGATATATAAAACGAAATCCCACAGCCATTATATTACAAAATAAGCACGACAAAATATGACACAAAATCATTCCTTCTTCTTGTCATTTTTTTTTCAGAACACAGAATTGATGTAGCAATGATCTGCTTGTCAAAACTTACCAATTATTATGCCTTATCAGAGACCCATCGACTGAACTTGAATAAATCAGATATCATGCACTACTTCACAGAAGATTGAACGCGTGGTCAAAAGATTATAAGATATCATTTTATCTATATTTATAACTAGTATTTGTACGACGAAGTATTGGTGGCAATTTCGAACCATAAGCCTAATGTTGTATTATCTATCTCTACAAGTGAACCAGAATACGCATTTTGTAATTTAACAAGCTTTGATTACTCCAACAAATAGACGTCAGTTTGCTTACACTGTGTCATAAATTGGTGAAAAAAGAGTTAAAAATGTAGCAAGTCTGAATAGTTCATAGTTTGGTTTGGTTTGATTTCTTTGTTTTATGGCATATCAACCTTAATGGGTTATTTAACGCTAAGCCCATCCTTTGAATATCAGTGATATTATTAACCCATAGCAGAGGGATAAGGTGCTTCGTTAAAAGGGGAAGAAAGAAGAATAAGGTAAAAGTAAAAAAAAGTTGGCGACTGTAGTCGAGGGTGTCCTAAAGGCTCCCTTTTCAATGGCTACCACACCGAGGTATACGGGAGGGCGAAATAACTTTCCCTGAATTGCTCCACTTTACCCTTGAGACGTACCTTATATTTCTGAGTGTTAAGGTATCAAGTACCTTTTTTAAAGTATTTGGTATGACGCAACCTGGGATTGAACTTAGGTCTGCCGGACCATTGGCGAACATTCTACTCACGAGGCCATGTTGCTTTAGAATAAATTACTTTAGATAAACTAAGAAAATTGTGGTTGTGATACTTGAACTGTTTAATTAAACAATGTCACGAACTGAGAACATTTGAAAAAAGATTAATTTTGGTAAATAAAAGATTTTAGGTAGAAACGGATAGAAAAAAAAAATCTTGTATGCTGTTAGATCGGAAAAAAATTCCGAGATAGTTAGATACCTTGAAACCGCAGTTATTTCATAGTAAGAAAGATCAAATTAATGAAAGCGACGACACGAGTTCAAATCCTGGATGAGACTGATTGCATTTCACATAACACTAATACCCTTGTTATGGGTAAATAGTAGAGCAGACTAGGTTCTTCAGCCTTGGTAAGGCAATTAGCCTAGGCGAAGGAAAACTTTCAATTCGAACCTGTAAAACTCCGCTTAAAAATTGACCTTGTGTCATATCCTGCCCGGGCGGAGGGGTTGGTAAATAAATATAGTCATTTATTTTGCTTGATTTTTGTGTTTGTATTTTTAGAAAGTCGACTAAAAACTGAGAGTTTTGTTTTTCTTCCTAAAGTAGAAAATGATATTTTCTTGGAATTTTCTCGGAACATTTATGAATGTTACTGTTTATATTAACGTTTTCATTATATAGGGTGTCTCAAAATATTATTCCCGTTTAGAAATGTGTTGAAATTAAACATCTTTCTGTATGTTTCTTGAACAATCATGAAAGACGTTCTGTGAGTCTCTAAATAGATGCAACGCACTACTAGGATAATTCATATTGCATCAAGCCATCTTTCATCTGAGTTTTAAAAAGCAATCATATCACTTCAGAAAAGTCAAACCAGATGACAAAGGCAATAAATTGATTGACTTTATCCTATAATGCATGTGAAAAAAGCAGGTTCTTGGGAACGTCGTCGGACGGACTTTTTCGTACTCCTTCCGATAGACTTTCTGACTGCATCCACATTGTTAAGTCATCTTGCTGTCAACTTCCTGTCAGATCTGGGATTTTCTGCTTCCTTGCCGATGTTATTTATTGACTCTGTGGCTTGAAATCAATATATCTAACGATAAATTTAGCTTTTCTACAGATTATTTTTGAGTTAAACTTCCAGCAAAATGTTGCTTGCTCAGATTTTAATGATTTTTTTCTCTAAATAAGTTGTGACGCAAAATATTTTCCCCTCTGGTCCAAGGTATTGTGATTGAAGACTAATAGTTGTTACAGTATACAATTTTCAATTCAGAAATAAAAAAAAGAACACATAATTATTTTTAGTGTTCATTGCAGTCACATGGATTCCATGTATATTGAGACTCACTGTATGTTGAAATAAATTGTTTAATGAAATTATTTTTTCAACTTAAAATCTTTTCAATTTTCTAGAGTTTTAATGCTGGCAACTGAACTTTTAATTTTAATGCATGCAATTATGAATAACGTCTTCGCAATTTATTTTGTATTTTTCTGGATATTATTTCTAAAATAACAATTGGTTTGCGGCTTTTATTTTCTTTTTGTTTCACCAAGACTGCATGAAGGGAAGGATTTATTTTTATGATTAGAATTTCAGGTTTAAACTCTTCGTGACAGTCTACCCAGTATTCAAAAATGGTCAGGAATGAAAAAACTAAGCTAGCTTAACTTCGATTGACTCTATATATGGGGTTAGGAAAATGCTGACTGCATCCTCCACAGAGGGGTAGGATCCCTAACTAAAGATTTGTCTCGTGTACGATACTAAATTACATCTACCCGTCAGGTTTGAGTTTCGGAAACATAAGGAGTACAAACTACTCCTTCATTACTCCCAACTCCACATTGAACCGAAGTGTTTGTACTTATTAAGGTTTAATCTTTCAGTCAATATCTGTATTAAAATCATTAGTATCAGTTGATTGATTAAGTTATTAATTGATAGATTCTGGCATCAAATTTTACCGACTTATTTCATCCCTATATTTTAGAGGATCGTGTCCTTTGTAAGTGCCTATTTACATTTGTTGTGTCATTTTTTCTTAAAAGTTTTTTTAGCACAGAATCCTATCAAATAAAAATATATTTTTAAATAAATCTTTTTGACCCATGAATAGAACTATGGATATTAATCCTATTTACCCAACCCCTCCGCTCGAGCAGGATATGACATAAGTTCAATTTTTAAGCAGAGTTTAACAGGTTTGAATTCAGAGTTTTCCTTTTCCTAGACTAGTTGTCTCACCAAGGCCGAAGAACCCAGTCTGCCCTACTATTTACCCATAGCTGGAGGGAGAATAATTGGATTCATACCTTTCCCAAGGATATTAGTGCTATGTGAAATGCAGTCAGTCTCGTCCAGTTCCTACGATGATAACCATTACACCACGGTCATTAATAGTAAGAGTTTACCTTAGAGCAATGACAAGGAAAAGATATTCATACTCAACCCGATCATTAGAACTCCACCACCTGATGAAGTTGTGCACTACATTAAGGACATTAATCCTCTCAATGTGGGTTATTGCGCCTATTAATTCGATACATTCAGCAAATTATAAGCTCAACCCACATGACGTCATTATTTTTTGGGTTGGAATGCGAGAAACTGCACAACTACGTGCAAACAAATGGTTATTAATAAATAGAATTAGCTACTTGAAACCGTGTAATTGTGCTCAAATTATCAATTGTAGATAAAAAAAATACTTTATACTACATAACTGCGTACAAATAAAAGGTAATTATAAAATATATGAAGCTAACTGAAATCATATAATTGTGTAAAAATTATTAGTCTTAAAACCAATTAAAATCAAACAATCGTGTGTGAATTCATGTCAAATCTGGCTAGGTGGGAAGTCAGATAAATATTGCGTACAACTGTGTGAAAATTGTTCCATTAGATAGAATATTGATATATTGATATATCTGTGTGCTAACTGATATAACTGAGCGCTAACAAATGATTATAGACAAAGTGCAGTTCTAATAAATGCAATGGGTTTATTGAAAATACAAATATCACAATCATTTACAAAAAAAAAAAAAAAAGAAAATCGGCATAAGATAACCCACAAGAAGTTTATTTGTTGTTACACAATAAACCAGACCATTAATCCGATGATCTGTATATCTTGCTTTATTTTGATAATTCAGTAACTGAATTAAGTACGGATTATGTATAAAATTGGTATCTGGTTTTCTACATAAAACGTTTATCTTTAATGCGAACAATCTTTTGAGGAAATATACCAACTTGTCTAACATCATCATCATCATCATCATCTATTTTTGCATATTTCTGTAACATTGTAAGTGAATGCTAGTGAAGGAAAATAGAAAAGTTATTTTTGAAAAGACTGTAGTTGAAAGAAGGAGGAGTTAACAACGTCCAGTATATCTTTTTGTTGGTTCATAGTAACAACATATACATGATCTGCTACTTGGATTTACCTTAGTCACCATTGATAGCCCTTTCATTGGCAACAGTTTTCAGTTACTTTGTTTAATGTCATATCAACCTTTGTAGGTTATTTAATGCCATAGCCATTCTCCTAGAACAACAGTAGTGGTACTATTTAACCCAGAGCTGGAAGGATAAGGGGTTCATACCTTTCCCAAGGGTATTTGCCCGAAAGTGAAGGTAACAGCGCGACTGGATTACGAACTCGCTTACGACGATTCCGCAGTCCATCGCTTTAACCATTACACCACGAGGACACCCCCTAGTGGCAATAGGGAATTGCCACACTTAAGGTTGAAATGATAGATTTATGTTCTACAAACACTAAATAAAACAACGAATTTTGTATTTATACCGCCTTCTTTTTCTTTTGGATACTGGGATAAGAGAATACAAATGTTCACATGAACGGAAAGCGAGGAATGGATAGTTTTTTTAAGGAAGAAAGAAAGAGTTAGTCCATATCTTGTATTAATTAATACTTACCTGAATTATATTATTCCGGTTTTAGCTGAGGCATCTGGCATTCGTGCCGGACGGGGTATCGAAACCAATGGCAGATTCGAGGCAGAAAGGCTCTCAGCTTCGGCTGGACTACCTTTCGGTGGACGACCTCCAACATGGACAACTTTTACGCCCTTGTATAGCATTGGACCTTGCTGTTCAGTTTAAGCTATAATCAGGCATACGTGCCTGGACCCATATTTAGTCCAAGACTAGAAAGGCTCATCAGGCCTGCGTTGCACAAGGTGGAACGGTGACTAACATAGACCTTCCACTCTCCTAATCCCCACTTTAGGCCGACCATCGGGTCATTGACCTTGTGTCGGGTCGTGTCTGGTGGGAGGCAGTGACAGATATTTCATATCTTGTATAAATTATCTATTTCTTCCTACTTCCTCAGCTTCAGAGACTGATCGGAGTGAATAAAGCAACAGAGGTTCTAATGCTTAAAACGAGCTCTGTTTTGAGTTTTCTCTCACAGTTTGATAATTAGCCATCACCAATATGGCAGTCGTCGGTGTCTACGCTACAATTCCATATGATGGCGATTGCAATTCCAGTAGCCAGAAGAATTTTTTTAAAGATAAGTTGGAGTTAAAAGTAGACGACACATGCAAGTTTTATAAACGAGTTTCTGTACATTTTTTAAAGACTTCTCTCTTTGTTTCCTCTTACCTAGTGATTAGTTTCATTGTTTCGGAAATTGGATATTTAAATTCCAATTGATTATTCGAATTCGCGTAGCTGGTTTACTTGTAAAATTTTCCACAGATGCATAAGCACAAGCAGAATACTGGGATTAATTAATAGATTTCAATGGATTGTCGAATAGTGTAAGGTTTCTTCATTACTTAAGGCTAGAGGAGAGAGTTTATTGTGCGTTCATATATTGAATTTTGTGTCGTTTTTTCTTGAGTTATTGCTTTTTTGTTGCCTTTTTTGCACATGGTCCTATCAAATATAAATGATTTTAAGGATATATAGTTGGCCCATAGATAGGACAAAACAATTGAAAATCTCTCCGGATTAAAAGGGGTCTGAGAGTATTGCCAATAAAATAATATTACACACTTCCCAGATCTCCAGAACTGGGCAGTTACCATCAGACTCAATTAATGTCATACTCAGAACACAATGTTAGGAGAAGGGTAAACTTACCCTCAAAAATCAACGCCTGTCGCCAGAGGCAGTAGACTACACTGACTGTCTCTGCAGAGTGCGTAAGACCCCCGCCAAACGAGTCCTGAAATGACACTAAACAACTTGATAGATGGGCTCCAGCAATGTCGGAGCTTTGGGGAATGTGGAGTACAAATTCATTGACATCGCCCCCATGTCCACTATGGCTTAGAGTATTATTACTTTGTAGGATTCCATTTATAGTTAAAAAGAACTGTTTGACATTTTAACTGTGAAAACAAATGACTTCATATTAAATTGAATTGTTTGAAATTGAACTATTTAATGGTTTCACTGTGCGTATCTACTAAATGTGTTAAATCATATTTATTTAATATATACGTAAAACAAGGATGTGGCATTAAATGACTAAAAATGGTTGGTATAACATAAAACTCAACCCAACCAAACCAAACCAAACCCTCTACAATGAACGCAGTTAGTGTATTCTAAGCTCTGCAGACAACACAGTATAATCATGTGCGAAAATCCTTTACAATAAACACTCTCAAGAGAAACAGTTTATCTTTTATTTCACTAAAGGTCTTGCTTTCCACTCACCTGTGACAGGCGGAAGCCTATGTTATCAAATTACACAGTGTTTATCGCTGGTATTACATCTATTTGTTTATTCAAAAGACATTCTAAGGGTGACTAGTATAAATATATATATTTTCTCAGCATGAGTGTGGGAATGCGAATCATCATCAGGTTCATGTCGTGCCACAAGCACAGATTTCCCAGACTCTCCATCACAATTCGTCTCCATCGTCCATCACTTCTGCCTGGTCCCCTAGACTACATCCTGTGTTTGTACAAAGCCTTTGTAGATAAGTTCTAGATGGACTTCAAGCACCTGCTAGTCTGTGTAAAGGACTACACAATGGAACGTCGCTTATCACTTCGTTGTTTCTTCTCCAGCATTGTCCTGCATGTCTTGTTCGTCTGATTTAAATTGATTTAGAGATGTGAGATTGGTGACCATACAGCGGCTGTTTTGTCGGATGTTGCTTCCTGGTTTTGTTCAATAAAGTTCGCAGCATTCTTGCGATATTGCTATAAAGCTTTTTCTCCATACACTTTGTTAGAGTCCATGTAGTGCATCCATATAGTAGTATGGACACACTTCTTACTGTTAAACAAGGGTTGACAAGTTTGCTGGGGTTGTAGAACACACGGACTGCATCTCTGCCGTGGGTTAAAAAAACAACTTGTGTTCTGGATATGACAGACACAAAACTATCTGATGGTGAGGCTCCAGTAAAGTTGAAACTTTGGGGAATGTTGAGTAAAAATGTTAGCGACCGTAGTCGAGGGGGATCAAAAGGCTTCCTTTTAGATAGCTACTACACTGAGGTGTAGGGGAGGGCGCTACTCCTTTCCTCGGATTGCTCCACTTTACCCTTGATATGTAGCTTATATTGCAGAGTGTTAGGCAAGGAGGTATCAAGTACCATTTTAAAATTCTTTGGTCTAACGTGACCTCAGATTGAACCCAGGTCACCTGGATCATTGGCAAACACTCAACCCACTCGCCAATGAGCCAGTCGAAATGTTGAGTACCCCTTCATTACCATTGTTCTCTGGTCCTCCCTGGCCTGGAGTGGTAGCACCTGATAAAGGTCCTATCTATGGGTCAAAAAGAACTAAACTGTACTTATTGAACTAACTGTACTTGTACTAACTGAATTGTTTGAGATAGAAGTGGATTTGGCATTATTAACCTACAGTGGTTGGTGTGCCATAAAAACCAAACCAAACCAAAAAATCTTAGCCATGGATAAGTGTTTCGCTTTGATATTTCTTATTGTTCAGAGAACATAGACAACCAAAGCTTTGTGAACGGGGCGAATAATTCGGTGAGTGTATCCCTTAAAAAGGGTAGCACCCACCTACCCGCAAAAAGAGTTATTCTGGGTAAGACAATAAATTGTACCTGATGGTGAGGAATCAGTTCTGAAGCTTTGCAGTGTACAGAGAACCACTTCATTGCCATAGGTCACCAAGGATCAGTCTGACCGAGAGTATAAAACATGTTAGGATCCAGTCTATTGCGGGAAGAATATTTGATATCCAATAACTGTGAGCCAAAAAATACACAATGTAAATACAAACACACAATTTATGCAGTTTCACAAAGTCTTGGCATAAAATAAGCTCAAATGGGTTGACTTGCCGTTAAAATCAATCAAGCAATTTTTGCAGACAACATAAGAAAAGCGAAAGATGTAACAATTGATATGTTCGGCGTGAAGAACAATCAAAGCGACGATACAATCCACGTTCTTCATCGAGCAATTATGATAATTCCTCGTATTATAGATTCATTTTTTATACTAAAACTCCTCTGCAAAGTGATATCAATAGCTGATATATAATCAAACGATTTTCATTAGTTTGGATTTAGTTATGAGTGTTAAGTAAGGAGATATCAAGTATCGTTTTAAACTTTGGTATGACTCGACCTGGGATTGGTCCGGGAAATCGAGGTTCAATCGAAGGTCGAGTCATAGCAAAGCCTTTTAAAATGGTACTTGATACCTCCTTGCTTAACACACTGCATTATAAGGTACGTATCAAGGATAAAAGTGGGGTCAATCCAAGGAAATGAGTAGCGCCCTCCTCTACACCTCGGTGTAGTAGCTGTAAAAAAAGGGAGAGTTCTGATCGCCCTCGACTACAGTCACCAACTTACTTTATTTGGTGTAATCGCATATCAACCTTTTTGGGTTATTTAACGACAAGCCCTGTTGATATATATTTTTTGTTCGTTATTTGAAGAATAGTCTCAGTAAAATTATATAATGGCTATGGCTTGCCCTGAGCTGCTGATTGAAGATATTGTGCCTCTCCGACCAACAATCGAGCCAAGTAAGGACTAAAGTGAACTATTGCATGTCACGAGACCACGTGGGCAGCAATGATATGGACTTTTCACAAATTTAGATTCTATCCTCAAGCATCATGAATTGCCACCGACTGCTAACGCGTAGAGTTGTTAGGTGGCTTTTAACCTTCTCCAGAGAATTGAGACCCTTCCTCATCATTAGTGTCTTTGCCTGCCCCAGCTGACATGGTGGAACAATTTTGATAGGATTTTTATGCGTTGAAATGGAAAAGTCGATAAACGCATTAGATATTAACTTGTGAAAACATGTTTAATCTCATGTATTTTTTTTTTATTGTAAGAGAAATGGCAACCAGATATGTGTATTAAGTATTTCTGACTGTTTTAAAACGTATATGACAAGCAGTGGAATATTTGCTGCCACGATCAACTTTGTAAGCAACCTGTGAGATAGAGCAAAACATTTAGTTCTGAGATGGTAACCTTTCATTATTAGTTGGTATATTCAGCAAAGTGTGTACCCGATTAAAGAAATATTAGTAAATAAGTTGTAAACTTTTGGGTATCACCCACCTTTTTCCACTCAATGAACTAGTTCATCTACCATATATAGCAGTAGCTACAAATACCAGGGCAGACTAGAAGGTGAAGAGTAGCTTCTTATAGGAATAGTATTAGAGCATTGGAAACTGGATATCACACTAGATCACCTTACTTGCTACCGAAATAACAGAAGCCAATACTATCGTTGGACTATATCTTTATTCTGTATTCCCTAATCCTATGTTCTTGTCTACTAATAGTCTCTCTGCTGTATATGCTTTTTCCTGAGAATATATCTCTATTTCCTCTCATATCGTGGTTTGTACTTTATTTAACAAGCGTTCACTATCGTGGTTTGTACTTCATATCGTGGTTTGTACTTTATTTAACAAGCGTTCACTAACCAGAACGCAACATAAAGCCATAATGAACTTCATCACTACTTAGATGGGAGACCCTTTAGTAACGTCAGGTACTGTAAGCAACTTTTCACCGGGGTTCCATCCTTTAATAAACTTGAAAATAAATAGTTAAGCTATGATAGACCAGCTCATTACTGAAATGGTTGGCCCCTTATAACAGCAAGTATTGTAAGCATTGATAAGGAAATATCATAAGCGAGAATGAAATAATCTAATACTTGAAATATCGTCAACTAGCGAGGTAATAGACATTTAAACAAGGTAACAATATTGTAAAAGTACATAATATAAAAAACAAATATTACTTAAGACAAAAGAAAACAAAACTGCTTTATATATATATATACATATATATAACTGCAATGAACGTCCTATAAACTGGTATTAAGTTTGCTTATTCGAAACACCAACGTTATAAACAGTAGATCAAGTAAGAATTTAACATAGGTTATCGATTTTTCTCAAATGTTGGTTCGATAATAGCGCTTCCTGAAACTTGGTGGTTGTTAAAAAGGTCAACCACGCTGATGGGATATTTCCATCACGAAATGATACTTCACTATTTAACCCTTGCCGTAGACTGATCAACTCCATTTGATGCTGGGAAAACAGACCACGTTACGTCACTTCTGAAATAACTTTGTCAGCCACCACAAAAAAATACAGTAATTAACTGTTTGAATTACGCATTATTGTGCATCAGATTGTATTGTCATTATATTCAAATAGATGAAATAATGGTCTTATATATATATATATATATACATACATCATCATCATCATCATCATATCGCGCTGGTAACACGGATACCCCTGACCCTCTCTCGCCACTCCTCCCTATCGTTCATCGCCCTAGGTAGGTCTTCAGGACAACATCCCGTATCCTCACAGCGCTGCTGAATGTATGTTCGTGCTGGTCGTCCTGCTTTTGCACGGCCATGTGTGGGGGTCCATTAGAGTACATCTCTTATGAGTTCGTCCCTGCTTCTCCAGCAGTGTCCTGCATGTCTGGTTCGTCTAACTTGAATAGTTTTCGTGATAGGGGGCAGGTGGCCGTACAGTTGGTGTCTTGTGGGGTGTTGCCGCCAGGACTTGTTTAAGATTGCACGTAGCATTCTTGTGTAATTGCCGTCTAGCTTCTTCTCCAGCCGTTTTGTTAGCGTCCATGTAGTGCAGCCATATAGCAGTATCGATGTGACCGCTGCCTGGAAGAAACTGCGTTTTATTTTATACTCTCCTGCCCCCGTGGGGTTGAGTTCTCTGGCGAAGAAGTAATCGTGTTGCCATTAGCGATTATTGCAAGCCTCTTCGTTTGAATTGAGGTCTCGGCTACCGTTTGAACGGATGTATGTAAGCAATATTAATTGTGATTCATAACCTTTTAAAATTTACTTCACAGCTAATATCTCCTCGTGGCTGAATGGTTTGAACCTTGTGTTGACGTTTGAGTGAACCGGGTTTCGATCCCAGCTACGGGAAGATACTGTCTAGCCACACTGATGAGTTCTGATAGATCAAAACAGATCTGTCTGTGGATGACTATATATATATATATATATATATACACGGACAGGGAGATGAACGCATGCACAAACACACACACACATATATATATATATATATATATATATAATCCGATGCTCGAACTGACGCCCGCTCAAGCTATTGTATTCTTTTAAAAACAACAATGAGAAAAATATGAACCTCTTTATCAATCCAGAATATGTTTCATAGTACCATCAGTATTTTTCTACAAAAATGGCTTTGCCGTTAAGTAACCCACTAACGTTGATATGTCCTTATATAAAAAGGAGACGAACCAAACCAAACCAAAACGATTAGTTGAAAAAATGACAGTTAACAGGCGCAGTTGAATTTGTGTCTCATATAAATTATATATATACATATTTTATGGAATTTCCGGATCACACTTAGTTTAAAATCATAACAAATTCTCTCTCTCTCTCTAAAGATCCATTTATCTTATACAATGACAAAAAAAAATCACGGAAAATTTAATTAGAAACGTTTTTTAATCGAATATCTTTATTAGAAAAACAGAACTGGCGTTATATAGACCATCTAGTGTCTCTCTCTCTCTCTCTCTCTCTCTCTCTCTCTCTCTCTCTCTTTCTCTCTCTCTCTCTTTCTCTCTGTCAGTCCGTCTCTCTGTCTCTGTCTCCGTCTCTCTGTCACTCACTCCCCCCCTCTCTCTCTCTCTATATATATATATATGTAAAACGCACTTCGTTCAAAGATACCATTGGGTAGAAGCTGACTTTCAGTAAATACCGTTGACTGTCTCTAAACTATACTAACTTCGTCATACTTTCTCTATCACTGATATTGGGCACTCGTTATTCATAAATATTGAAAACTATATTATATATATATATATATATATAGTTATGCGTGTGTGTGTGTGTGTGTGTGTGCAAGCACACGTGTTTATACAAACACAGGCAATATGAGAGGCATAATAGGAGGTTTCCATATAGGTATCTATAAATTGCAACACCACATTCATATGCTCACACTTACACATACACACACACAAATATATATATATATATATATATATATATATATATATATATATGAAGATAACTCTAACGGCTATGAAAACGATTTAATAGTATTTATAAAGTAAATCAATGGCTCACATTGCTCGTTTGTGAATATTTGCCGTCTCTTTCCACTCGACTCTTCATAAATCATAAAGAAAAAGTTTTATTGCTCTTTTCGCCTTTTATAAACACTTTTCCCGTGATTCATGGCTGATTAGGCATCTTAAATGCAGGTTTCAGTCGGTCCTCACTAAAAGCAACTTCCTTCTCTCTATATGTAAGTGTGTCTGTCTACTCCAACCTCGTGAAACCAACTTCTCCTAATTCATGTTTTATCTGGACAATATGATTCATTGTCCCTCTTTTCACCATCTTGCTTATTCCTAAGTCAACTGCTCGTTCCCAACTATCCATCACGTCTTAAAATGGTCGGCATTTTTTTTTCTTTTACTTTTCACGGCATCCATTTTCTTGCTTGTCTGTCTCGCCGTATATTTTAGAAAGACTCTGAGACATACGCCATCTTGATTTTTTATTTATTTATTTTTTTGGCTTCAGTAGTTTAGATCTTTTATTTACTTTTTTGTTTGCTTGTTTTTGTTTTGTTTTGTTTTGTTTTCTTATATCTTCTCGGTTGTTAATAACGCAGGGATTCAGCTAAGAAGAATCTTCTGTATTCCAGAAACTACACTAAAAATACCCGCCCCTACCCCTCAGGATACATAAAAAAGAAGTTAATTTGATTTATTTAAAGTTTTTTTTTCCTCCATCTACCAGTACATCATTCTGCGATGATTGCGATTCGCCTTTGTTATTTATCTTACTAGTAAACTTTTGTACTAGTTGACCATAACTTATATTCTAAACCCTACAATTATCTCTGCTTTCACAGGAATTTTTTAAAATGCTTCTTCGCCTTTGGGGTAATATCCTATAAAATAAACTTTCTCTGAACAAAAACGATTCAAATGCACTTCCCTTAAACGTAAAAATGCTTAATAAACACACTTCCACGCACACATACATACATATATACATAGATAGATACATTTATCTTCTTTTATGTTAAAAAATGGGTTAGCTAGTAAATTCTATCTTGCATATCAACATCTGTGATTATTTTAAAGAAATTATCTGTTTGGAAAAAAAACTGCCTCTGGAATCCTGGTTCGGATAGAACCTTCACCGCAGCAGATAAAAAAAAAGATCCACAAGAATGGTTCGCGAAACTCTCTTCGGGGATAGAGAAACATCAAGGTAGTCACTAAAGTTACTGGAAAATCTAACTTTTCTAATTAAATTTTCTGTGGAATTGTTTGAGAATGTATTTACAGTGATGCTGAACAGAGTAAACTTTCAGAGTATCAGATAAATGGATCTCTATTGTGGTATGAATATTTTTTGTATATATATATATATATATATATATATATCGAGAGAGAGAGAGAGAGAGAGAGAGAGAGAGAGAGTATGCTATGATTTAAATTAAGCGTAAACTGGAAAACACATAATATATATATATATATATATATATATATATATAATTTATGAGACACATAGTCAACGGTGCTCGTTGACTGTCAGTTGTTCGACTATTCAGTTTGGTTGAGTTTGTCCCTTTTTTGTATAATGACATAGTCGTGGGTTATTTTATGCCAAAGCCTTCCTTGTAGAAAAATGGTGGTACTATGAAACACATTCTGGATTGATATATTTCTCATGGGTGTTCCTAAATGAACGTAATAGCTTGGGCGGACGAAAATTCGGGCATCGGAATATATATATATATATATATATATATATACGTGTGTGCGTTTTTTGTGTGTGCACGTGTGCATTTCACTGTCTGTGTGTGTTCGGAAGAAAACTACCACTGCAATCCTGGTTCGGATATGACCCTCGGCTTCGCAGATAAAAAAATGATCCACAAGAATGTTTCACGAAACCCATTTCGGGGGATGGAGAAACATCAAGGCAGCCAGTTAAGTCACTGGAAAATCTAACTTGGAAATAATGTTTGACATCCGTCCTTACTGTTTCCGTGGATGGAACTGTGAATTGCAGAACTTGGCAAAAATTGATGCTGCCTCATATCAATCATGGAGAGTGGTTATCAGAGATATCTTCATTTCAACGTGTGAAGCCGGCTTAGCCAACGTCGGATGAATGCCGTTATACACAGACACCCAGACACAGACACATGCACATACACGCACACGTATGCACACACACACAATAATCAAATGTCTTTTCGTATAGTTTGAAATATAAATATATAAAACCTAGTAAAATTTGCAAATTACTAACCTTTTTGCTTAGATATAACACGAGGCCGTATGAATGGGTTACCCAGTGAGACTTGAACTTAATCTTGAAGGTTTGTTAGTTTATCTTGTTAACTATTACGGCACCTGAAGTGCCCTGATCCTTTTAGAAAGTTATGTGATTTTTTTTTTGTTGTTGTTTTTATTATTTTTGTTTTTTTTTTAGGGTTATTTGCATACCTGATGAATTTTGACTGTATACTCAGTCTATAAATCTTCCGTGAAGTTGGCTAAAGGCTTCTCAAATTTTAACTAAGAATTTGACCCCCGAAAAGATTATCTTGGGTGTGACACTAATTTTCATCTGATGGTGAGAGTATAATTCTGGAAATTTAAGGAGTACTTTGTCCGTATTCAGTGTCATTTCTCCCAGTTCTGTTTTGAGTCAAATCGGTAGTACCTGTTAGAATGTCATGTCTGGGTACACATGGTTGAAAATTATTGGTATTTCATTGGAATATTTGAAACTATATAACTATGTTCAAATTATTTGTATTATATAGGAAATCTTGATAAGTTATAACTGTGTGCAAAAGAAATTCAAGAAACAAGAGTAAAGAAATATAAATATCCAATGAACGTGATTCCCTGACGTCAAGGCATGTGTCATAACAATGGATCAGGCGATTATCAATCAGTCTGCAAACATTTATGGATTTTGATCAAATACTAATGATTTGTACCCAAATAAAATATATTAAGGTATTGTTTATTTATTTATTAATAATAACAATTTGCTTACCATTAAATGTTTTCCATTATCCATTCTGATCGAACGCAAATAATCTAGAAATATTTTTATGGCACTATCTAATTATTTTCATCTAATACAAATAATGTTTTACAGTTATGAGGTTGGTTGGTAGGAGGTTTGGGGGTAATACGTATCAACATTTTTCAGGTCATTTAACGCCGGATTAAGTCATTTTGATAAACGTTTTTATGTTTGGTTTGTTTTGGTTTCGTTTCGTTTTATGGCATAGCAACCATTGTAGGTTATTTAATGCCAAATCCATCTTATACATAAAAACAGTTATATTTCAAACAATTCAGTTTTTTATAACTACACAGATTAGATGTCAAAAATAGTTCTACTTCAAACAATTCAGTTTAGTATAAGTATAGTTTTCTGTTTACGCACCTTTAAATGTCAAAGATGTTCTATTTCAAACAATTCAGTTCAAATGTCAAAAAAGCAGTTGTTCTTCAAACAATCCTATCTAGTATAAGTGTAATATTCTGTCAGGGCAGTTCTATTTCAAACATTTCAGTTAAGCATAAGTACACGATTTAGCTCTTTTTGAACCCTAGATAGGACCTATTGGGTTCTACCCCTCCGGGAAAGAATAAATTTGGGAGCGATGACAACAAGGAGTATTCCGTATTCCCCAAAGCTCCAACATCACTAGAGCTTCACCATTATGTTGTTTAGTGTTATATGCAGGACAATCATTGGAGAAGTCTTACTCCTCTGCAGAGATGCAGTCGGTGTATTCTGCAACCCCAGACGACTGGGCCAGACAGTTATATGATCTTAAGATTTCCTATATTATTGTTTATGGTCCCCAAACAGTTATTATACAGATCGATCGATTCTTTTCGCTGAATTTTAACAAAAGATATAAAATAAAGTCAGTTGTTGAGAAATATAGTTACTTGATCGATCAAGTAACTTGGAATGATATGGTTGGTTCTGATATTTAAAAATATATGCTTGTCTTACTGATCCTATTATTTAGTTTGAAGCTCACTGCTTGTTCATCTACCCCAATTAAGGGCAAATATTTAGTATTGTAGTTCACATAACCACGTAATATCTCATAGCCAACTTTTGGAGGAGAGGTATCTCACCTCACTTGTAGCGAGGTGAGACACGCTCGCCCATATTTTATACATATCCCAAGAGACAAACTGGAAATTAACTATTCATTTGATAAAATATTGTTTTAATCTGTTATGATCAAATAGACATTCATCAATTCGGTTAACATGCTATTTAAGAAAGGGCATTGCTTATTCTAAGATGCGATTGTAATGGGAGCTATGAGTGTTTCAAACAGCGGTAAGTGCATTGACTCTCTTAAATTTCACTATAAAAGTAGTGCCCCAAAATATAATTATCATGTACAAAGAATTGCGTAGTTTAACATTAGACCAGGATTATAAGACAACCCAGTGTGAATCGAACTCCTAAACAATTTTCTGCTCACTTTGCTTGTTAAATGTTCCATCATATGATAGGCCCAAAGCGTGAATAAGCAATCCTCTAAATTGAGACATTTATCAGGGAGATAGTTTTTAAGTCAACCTGAAATATAAATAATTTCTGCTTTTCGTCTTCCATATTTCTTTCTCCTCCACAGTATCATCATCCTTATTCTTTTTTCTTCTTTTCCTTTTTTCTTTGTTTTTTCTTTGTTTTTTTTTTCTTTTTCGTCTTCCATTTCTTTTTAATTTTTTTCCTTGCGATTTTTTATTTTTCTTCTTTTTTTATGTTTATGTCTTGATAATTTTTCTATTTCTTCTTTTTCGTTATTTTTTTTTTCAATTTCTTCTTTTTATTTCTCTCTGTCCCGTTATCTTTTCACCTTCCTCTTTATTTCGTATTTTAGTCCTCATTTTTATGTTAATCTTTCTTTTTCTTTCTAATTTCTTACTTTCCGAATTCCTTTCGATCTTCGCGTTACATGTTCTTACTTTTAAAAAAAATGTCTGTTTTTTTTTTTTTTTTAATTCATTTTTTACTAACTCTTTTTCTCTCGATTTCATTCCCTTCACTTTTATTTGTTCAATAATTCCCCCTTTGGTTTTCTACTGATCTTTTCATCCTCTTTCTTTTTCCCTTTCAAATGTGTTATTTCTTTTTCATATTTTTTTATTCTTACCTAAGCGGCATTTGTTTTGGGACGCACACTTTTTATTTACTGAAAAAGATTATTGCGATTATCGTCTAGAATCGTTCTCTTTATTGCACGGATTTTCCAATAGATATTGCCTTTATCTATGCGTACAATATTTGTGATAACTAAATTGAAAAATTGCCTTAAATCTATTTCTTTATCTGTCGCAAGCTTCCCACATTTTTTATTACGTTTACTGAGCCGTTTATGACTAATATTATTGCCTTTCATTCTAAAGACGAACCTTGTAGAGTTTCATCGTTCTTATATATCCAAACATTCACGATTATATATATTTTTGCCACATGGATAAGTAACATTATTAAATATTTTTCTATTATCTCCATATATATATACAGAGGGTGTTCAACTTGTTAGCTAGTATTTCATAATTCATCTCTGTAAACTGAATAGAATGTGTGACGCGGCGTAGGGCCAATTCATCGTGGAAATGCAATCAGTATACAACCGTATGATTGTCTATTTTAACGAAAAGTGTACATGGAAACTACTCAAGGATGTTGAGTTCTGTTTTCAACGGATCCTGGAAGTTGGATCCGATAAAACAGCAGCATAACTGCCACAAACGTTCCATCTGTCAAACCACCCGAGTAAGATGAGCCACAGTTGTATAACCTAAAACAAATGCATGAGGGACATTCTCCGATGAATTCCTACACATAGGCGCCTCAGTGTTGGCCAACCAGCAAAACATAATATTAATGCGCTATTTGCTGACACGAGGTGTCATCTAGCGGACTTACTGAGAGTTATGACCGACAGGAACGAATAGCATAAGTGTGTCAGGAGAATATGTGCTTTCAGCACGCTTTGATGATGATGATGATGATATTGTATTCGATTAACAATAGTCGGTAGGTGTTTTTATGTGCACGGCTGTCTTAGAGAACATTAAGAACTTTTATTCTGCTAAAGGGTCTCGTTACTCGCGTGGCATAATGTTAAGGAAGAAAAATACAGTGAGATCATTAGTTTTTTCCCAATTATTTATCCTACATAAGCTGTTGTATACTCATATAAATGCAGATTTTTGCAGAAACATAATGATGACTTCAAAGGAACGAATGAACACACTTCTTTTGAAAAATATTCCTCTAACACTTCATTCTCGAAAGGGTTGCGAAAGGGTTGATGTTGGTTATGTGTGAGAGGTGAGTTGGAGATGGAGAGAGACTGCCACATATAAACCCCAAGTACCTCTGACCATAGCAGCACTTCTTCCCCATTCTTCTGGACTGCTCAACCGGGGTCCTGAGGGCCCAAGCCCTCTGTCTGGAGCTGGTTCCCACTGCATCGAACTGACTCAAACAGACTGGAACTCGATCTCCAACTGACTAGAACTCACGGCCTCGAACTGACTCAAGCCGTCTGTGGCACCTGGTTATATAAGTGTTTGACATCCACCTGCTTCCTGTGGGCGTACGCATCTGCACCGAATTCAACCACGTCTACAAGTCAAGGTGATATTCCAACATCCTCGACCAGATGCACCGGCTTCCTGTTACACAGGTGCATCTCTTAATTGACGGCGGGGTCGAAGGTCAATATGTTCCAAACCGGGCAGAGATGATAATTCATGATGCAAAGAAACATGTAAAACTATCCACCTTTTACAACAATCAGGAATCACCCCATGTTTGATTTCCGTTTATTTACATTATATACATTTTTCTCAGGGGTCCCCTCTCGTAAGCGCCAACCTGCTGGACTGCGACATCGCAGTACGTGAGTTCGAGCCTCCGTCGCACTTGTAACTCAATAGTTGTGCGATATCATTCACTAAGTTATTGAGTCATCTCAACTTGATCATCCCACGTGTCCCCTACTTACACCATATTTTCATTTTACCACAGTCAAAATTATGACCAGACATGTATCTATTTTATTTACATTTGGCCTTCCTATCAAAAGATGGCAGATGAAAGTTATCCTGGTTACTGGTGCATACGCTTGACTTTTCTAATTTGACTTCCAGTTCCACTCAAAGATTTTAGCTAAGAAACCACTGAATAATTCGTGACCTTACCAAACTAAATAATTTAATATTTAATATGATCTCACAGCTGTTCGTTTCGATTTGTAAAGGTCAAGGTGAATAAACCTTTGTTTGCGTAGACGGGTCACTAAAAGTTTTAAGCTTATGTGTGATAAAAACATATGTTAGGGAATTGTTTGAGGAAGTTATACAAAGGGATTCGAGGCAGTAGGAGGAGTCAGAGAAAAGAGTAGTAGGAAAAGCAGAGATGTCACAGACGAAAGACGACGCCCCGAGCGGGGTGGCGGCGGAGTAACCGGAGAAGAAGTAACTAAGTCTGTGGCTATCCCGTTTGTTTCTCACGGTTTATAATCTGTCTGTCAACTCAGTTAATCCATTTTCAATACACTATCTCTCTCTTTTCACCGACTCCTATTGAAAGTCAGTGGCAATTAAATTTTGTATCCAGTGAACCTGCAGACAGTGTTTCGTGCTCGTGACTTTTTTTGTTTTTATTCTGGTAAGGTTACCACGGGATCGACTGAAACCTATAGTGTAGAACTACTCCGATAGTTTACTTTTGGAAAAAAGTATTACACTGGATGAAGAGTTGAAGAATTCCTTATTCTGTAGCATTTGGGTTTGGGTATCTATTATTCTGGATTTTTAATTGTTTATTCTTCTTCATATAAGTCACTTTTATCTCTAATAAGAATTGTAACATCACTTCTGATCCCAGTTGTATTATTCTCTCATTGAAACTTACCATTTTTTTTTCAGATTGAGTGTTATTTTTTAAACGTGATTCTTCTGATACATTGGCATGGGATTGCTTTCTTATTTTTACGTTGTCAATTATTCAGTCGTCAGAGAATATGTATTTCTTTTTAATCTTTTACCTAATATCATACGCGGAAATTTATTACAATTTACACAGCTGTTTTCTTGCTCACATTTTTCTTTTAAGTATTCTTTTTTTTCTCTCACCACATTGCACGCACGCAGGACATCCCGTTTACGTGTCCATATGACTCTTATATTTTTTTGATATTTGAAACATTGAAGAGAATTTTGTACATACTGTTCTACTCGTTCTATCGTATATGCTATTTTTAGTTTTTTAGAAATCTTAGAGGTGTCAAAAGAGAAATCGTAAAAGATAATCTCTGTGGTTGTTCCCTCTTCCGCAAATGTGATTATTTTGATGCCTCTGACTTCCTGACATTTAAGAGAAATTTTAGTTTCTTCTATTGGGCATAATGTTGGTTCAGTGCTTCTCCTAAGCCATTTGGAGGAATTTAGCAGCTCATGTGAATGAAGTTCTACTTTTATATTTGAAATCCATTCATTCTCAAAGTAGAGTCTACCTATATTTTTTTTCTTTTTAGTTTGCTTTCTACCTCCACCTGTTAAGTGCCAGTTTACCTTTTTAACAGACATTTGTATGATTCTAATGGAAATAATCTTGTCTGTAAGAAAAGCCAACGGTTTTGATAAAAGAAGAAACCTCCAGATAATCCCAAATCAGGAATTTCGAAAGGAATCGAAATACCTGCTCTTGTTCTTATTTCTGATACTGAAAACACCCTTTGTTTTTTGTTGATTTTTGATTCGTCTGTCAGCTTTCTATAAGCGTATATGCTTTTTATATAAAGAGTGTTTCAATATATATGGGACCTGTGTGACGGCTAATAACTCGACTAATAATAAGGTTGTGTTCTGTTTTTGTTTTAGATTTTAAAATAGTATACTATAACAACTATTAACCCTCGATCACAATACCTTGGACAAGAGAGAAAAATATTTTGCATCACAATTTTTTGGGAGACAAAATCATTCAAATCTGTCTCAAAAAAGATGCAACTCATTAATATGATAATTATAGATTTCTGAGACAAGTAAATCAAATAGTGATTGCTTGTTCTGGAAGGTGATATAATAACAATTAAAACAAAACATTGATTTGATGTCCCTAGCTCAAAGGATGGGTTTTTACTGGGCGTGTTCTAAATGACCGCCATTGTGCTTGTTACAATGATAAATTATAACCATATTAACAGGTTACACTATTTTTAGACACCTGCATAAATATTTGTCCGGTACTCTAGCAACTACTATTGAGACCTTTAAAATACTTGCTTTAAACTTAATTGATGGAACATAGGATCTTTTATAATTTATCTTACTGATACATCTATTTCTTCGTTTCACAGTTGTTATAAAACACTTATTTTCATAGTCTGCTACTGTGTATTTCAGAAATAGGAACATCTTTCCACCTTTGATATCAAACAAAAGCAAGTGAGTAGAGACCTGTAGCTTATTTTTTTTACTACATGTTGAAATAAAGTACCAAAGTGACAAGCATTACCAAATTTTTTTCGAGACGAAACATTGATTATAGAAAAATGTACCGGTTCATATAACGATAACCAATCCAACTTTATATATGTTTTTAATCGTATTTCTTCCCAACGTTCTGTTACATAAATATGTGTGAAATAGACACATTCATACCGATACGCAAAACGTTCATAATGTCCATAACGCCCATATATAGATAACATAGGAATCCCGAAACACGAAAAACACTTACGACTTCTTAGTTCAGGTACGAAACTTTTTATTACCTTTTGAGTTAAAAGGTTTTTCGACATAAGGAAGAGAGAGGCACAATCTTTCTATGAAGACGTTTCCATCCCACCCCCAACATGCACGGCGCCCGTACCGCACAAATTCGTCTGGACTCGCCCAGGTCTCAATCTCAACTAACTGATTTTTCTCAAATCTCAGCCCACGCTTCCGGTGCGTGACGTCACTCAGATCCCTGGTCACATCCTATATCTGAGATTTTTATTGTGACATTTCTGAATGACACGTCCGCTCCGCGTGCGCGTGAACACCTGCGCTCATGTTTGCACCTAACTAACCCATACGCTAAGCGAAAGGTTCTCAGCCTAACTAAACCTAAAGGCAAGATATATAAAACGAAATCCCTCGGTCATTATATTACAGTTCTATCACATTTTAAAACAGCATTTGACCAGAAATCATCAGCAAGAGTTCTCTGCAAATCAATCAAGAAACGTTTTAGTTATCGATACAGAATATATTTTTAATGATTTTCATCGCGTATCTGTCTCAGAAACATTATATGTAGACTGGTTGATTTTAATCTTAGAATGAATGATAAAAATACTTTGTAACAAACTTAATATACGCAAAGCGAGACTTAAAACATTTCCAATATTTTAAGCTATATTTTATTCCTAATATTTTCACTTTTGATCACAATACTCAGTTTATGGTGGCGTCGATTGATGTTGAGGAACTAAGTTTTACTGATAATGTTTGAGGTGTTGTGATGGGCTGTTGTTTAAGCATTTCAAGCAGGGCCCATTCTTCCCCAGCAGAAGGTCTCCCTGACCTTGGTTTCTTTTCGATGCTGATTTTACGTTCCTTGAAACGTCTGAACCAATTTTGTGCTGCATGTTCACTGACAGTTCTGAGGCCTTCCACCTCATTAATTTGATTTTCTGCTTCCGTTGCACTAAGTCCTTTTTCCTCAGGTAACATAAAATAACAGTAATTGCATTTTTTTATCAATCATCAGCAGTTAAAGGGACATATTAAATAGTAAACTTTTGATTTTTATTTGTTATTTAAGGAAAAAAGATAAAACATTTAAGTAACTTTCGGATGAGTTGCATAAAATAATGACGCAATATGGAGATAGAAGTGACCAAAAGTCATCAGATAGGTTGAGATATTGCGAAAGTTTTGACTCACCTTTGTAAAATGAATTATGATTACTTTTAGTAAAATAAATTTTTCTATTGTCCTCTGAAGACCTAACTATACTATGAAGGTAAATCAAAGGTTTTGCAATATTTTTGAACGTGTTAATTAGCAGTGAATATATTACGCAACAGGAAGCAGTTCACTGTAATCAGTATGATCATTGGGGTGCTTTATCCCGTATGTGATTTTAAAGCTGATCTGAAGATCTGGCAACGTAATTCGTAAACTTAGGTAATACGAGTTAAACTGGTCTATAACGCTAAGAAGAAACCAACGGGCATTTACTGTGCCAAATTAAAAGGGCAAATGATCACACTATATTAACCAGATGGTTCAAGAAAATTCGCTCAGGTTGGAAGAACCACGGGGATCGGGCAACGTTTGCTAGGCGTAATATCATTGATTCTTAGACTGTGCTCGTAGCCATAGAAACAAAACCAGTGGCTAGTTCTCGTTGGGTATCAGCAGAGATCAGAATCTCACAATTCAGTTCAGTAAATCATTTTTAACTCCTCGGCAAAAGTATCTGGAGATATCAACTTGTAATTCAAGCTACCGAAATATTGGTAAACTTTTAACACCCTAATAATTTTCATCCTGTTCTTTTCTTTTTAGAAAAGCTGAAATATTTCTCGTTACCATGATGACCATATTAAGTAGTGCTTCAACTTGGAATATATTTACGTACTTTAGATTTATTTTAAAAAATCGTTTAAATGAACATCAGAATATCTTTCCTTTTCTTTGCATGTAAAAGAAGGCCTTAAACTAAATGCAGATGTGGTTATTTTTATGCCATATCAACTCTAGTCAATTATTTTATTACAAATCCTGTTTATATATATATATATATATATATATATATATATATATATATATATATATATATATGTGTGTGTGTGTGTGTGTGTGTGTGTGTGTGTGTGTGTGTGCGGTTTGAAAATAGTTTGTGGGTAACTTTATTTTCAATACAGTTTATGCAGACCTACATCGTATCATGTAATGCTTTTTAAAACTAATGATCCTATATCATATTTACCGCTCGGACAGGATATGATACAAGGTCAATTTTTAAGCGGAATTTAATAGGTTTGAATTCAGAGTTTTCCTTCTCCGAGACTAGTTGCCTCACCACTGAGGATCTAGTTTGCCCTACTATTTACCCATAGCTGGAAGAGGAATATTTGGATTCATACCTTTCCCAAGGGTATTAGTGCTGTGTGAAATGCCACATGTCTCGTCCAGGATTTGAACTAGTGTCACCGTGTCCATTACCTACGACGATAACCATTACACCACGAGCACCTCCATTCTATATCAGTCTATATTTTTGAGATGAGGAATTATATACATTATTTACATTTTATTGGAAGTCAGTTATCAGTTATCTCCTGTTAATTTCCCCTCTGAAAGTTCTCCACTGCATTCACCGCGTATGTCACTGGATCTAACCAACGCCTTTATACACTGTGCCATCTGTCCTTAAACATGGCTCGTGGAACTAGAACAGTCTCCCTCGGTGAGCGAAAGAAAGGGTTAAGTTCGAAATTCCAACCACCGAAAGCAGGCCGGAGCGTACAACTGCCGAAACATTGCGATAAACATGGTGACAAAGATGAGTACAATAGTCCGAAAAATATAAATAATGTACTAATGATTCTATTTGATATAAATCATTTGTTTTTAAACAATTAAATGGCTTCAGGTATTGGTATCTATCACTTATAATTATATTTCGCTTATACATTTCTTTGCATACAATTAATTGGTTTCAAGTATTGATACTTAACATTAGTATTTCTACTTATCAAGTTTTCCTATGTTATATAAATAATTTGTACGCGGCAGTTTGTTTTCAAATAATTTATAACAAACATCCGTAAAAAAAGTTGAACAGTTATATTTGAACCATTGATGGTATTTAACAGGTACTAACTCTCTGGGTCAGAGTGGACTTAGGCGTAGGGATAATGACATTCTACAGTGAAGTAGGACTGACATTTCACTGTGAAATGCAGTTTAGTGTCATAGCTAGCACACTCGACATGGGGGAGAGTCTTACTCCTCTGTAGAAATGGTCGTAATCTACTGCTCTGGCCGACAGGGAGAGCAAATTCTGTAATTTATATTAATCTGACATTTTTATTAGTCTCTGAATTACTCAGAAATACAAAGAAAATATGTTTTAATTCCTGTTTTTACTTCATTCGGTCAATTAAAGTTTAAATCTTCTTCAGATCTCCAACGAATCCAAAGGGATTTAAATCATAATAAATTCAAATTTTCTCATGGAAATGAATTGAATCTAAACATCCCCTACCAATCTTTTTTTTTTTTATTTGTCTTTTTTTTTGTCTTTTATAACAATTTTTTCTTTCTTTTTTTTTGTGCACCTAAAAATTAGAACTCCTGGAAAAATTCTAAGTGTTTTTCGACGCATGCGCCATGAAGAATTACGCTTCTTAATTTCCCGGAGGAAATCAACTTGAAGAATAAGATGTCTGCAATTCATATCTTTTGACTCTTGTGCTTTATAAAGAAACCACTGAATTGTGGTTTCTCTCCATTTGCTTTTATTCAACAGCGGCTATATTCTGTTGCCGGCTGCTTAGGCTCGACATCTATGTAAATCACAAAATCACTTAACACACTCCACCGTGTGGGAAAGACTTATAATATGCTGAATCCTACAGAAGGGTTAGACCCCCAGCAGAGTGGTTAGACACCACACTAAAAAACTAAGTTAAACTTAGTAGGATACGAAATATCTGATGATAAGTTTCTAGTTCTGAAGAGCTGGGGAGTGAAAGTGTCGTTTCCTTGTCAGTATTCCCTAATCTAATCTTTGAGTGGTACTTTTTTGTTACATTCCTCTTTATTAGTCGACACTATCTGCTCAAATATTATTTCGATTCGATAGGAATACTGATGCCATAGAAGTATAGATTATTTATATCAAGATTAGTTACTTGAAGATGTAAATTGCGTACTAAAAATATTATTTGCTACGAGAAACCATAATAAATTCATATTTTTTAATTATTACCGAACATATATGAGAATTATTACAAGAAACAGTGGAATGACCTTTTAAAAGTAGAAAAACGTAATCAGATTTTCATATCTACCACCCCCTCCGCTAGGGCAGGATATGACACAAGGTCAATTTTTAAGTGAAGTTTAACACGTTTGAATTCAGAGTTTTCCTTCTCCTACACTAGTTACCTGACCAAGGCTGAAAAACCTAGTTTGCCCTACTGTTTACCAATAGCTGGAGGGAGATAATAATTGGATTCATACCTTTCTCAAGGGTATTAGTGAAATGCAATCAGTCTCATCCAGGATTTGAACTTGTGTCGCCGTGCCTATTTCCTACGACGATAACCATTACACCACGGGCACCTCTTTTAATCTGTAATCAGATATTGTCTTAATCCTATTTACCAACCCCTCCGCTCAGACAGGATATGACACAAAGTTAATTTTTAAGCGGAGTTTAGCAGGCTTGAATTCAGAGTTTTCCTTCTAGACTAGTTGCCTAAACAAGGCAAAAGAAACAGTCTGTCCTATTATTTATCGATACCTGGAGGGAGAATAATTGGATCCATACCTTTCCCAAGGGTATTAATGCTATGTGAAATGCAATCATTCCCGTCCAGGATTTGAACTCGAGTCGCCGTGTCCATTTCCTACGACGATAACCATTACACCACGGGCAGCTCCAGATTTTGTCTTAATTTCTGAGCTTGTATGAGATGTGTGACGAATTTAAAATTGGTATGAGGCTTATACATCATCATGTCGTGTTACTGACGGGATATCCCACCCCTCTCTCGCTAATCATCGCTATCGTTCATCGCCCCCGGCAGGTCTTCCATGCTACATCCAGAATTTATACAGGGATGTTATATATTGGCTCTAAGTAGTCACCAAAACCTTCCTCGTCCGTGTGAAGGAGTCTGCAAGCGTACATCGCTTATGAGTTCGTCCTTACTTCTCCAGCTGTGTCCTGCATGTCTTGTTAGACTACTTTCAATGGCTTTCGAAATGGGTGGAAAGTGGCCGTACAGCTCCTGTTTTTTGGGATATTGCCTTCAGATTTTGTTCAGTATAGCTCGTAGCATTATTATGTAATTGTCGACAAGCTTTGTTCCTACTGGGGCAGATTTTATTTATGTATAGATTAAGGGACTGGACTGTGTATTAATAAATACTCAATAACAGTTGGAAGCAGGACACAGACTACGCCAAATAACACTTTTAGTACATTAGAACAGGTACAGTCTTGGAGAGGTGTTCCTGGAACAAGTCTTTACTCTTTTGACCAAGTTTTAAAGAAAGAAAAGTACACAGCTTAGAGAGAACAGACACACCATTTTAACGAGAGCCAAAGTGGCAAGTAATTTCAACTGATGATCGAAGTCATTAAATATGGAGTTAAATGACATTTTGGAGCTACAAATATTCAATTTTAAAATCGTTTTTCATTCTTACATTTAGTCTAGAATGTTTGTTTTTGCCGATATATGGGCTATCTAATTCTGATTTTATTTAATTTTATTTTACATAGACACACTCAAAAACGCACTGCTACAGGCTACCACACCTAATATATATATATATATATATATATATATATATATATATATATATATATATATATATATATATATATATTATGGGATTTCTACATATCCTCGTTCGAGATATATTTTAAAAAATACTGCTTATCTTCCTTTGAATGCCGGAAGAAAATAAATGACATTAAAAAATAATCACACACACACACACACACACACACAGACACACACACACACACACAGACACACACATGCACACGCACACACACATACACACACACACACACATCTATCTATATATTCATATACACACGGATATATATATATATATATATATATATATATATATATATCCGTGTGTGTATATGAATATATATATATATAGATATATAGATGCATACACTCAACCAAACAACCACAGAGACGGACATGCACACATATGTATCTATATATTAACACACACACACACACACACGCATATATCTATATATTCCCATACACACACTTATATACACACACACGTGTGCGCTCATAGTCTCAACCACACACATATACACGCACACTCATATGTACATTTATATATATATATATAGAGAGAGAGAGAGAGAGAGAGAAAAGAGAGAGATATATCTGTGTATGTTTATGTGTTTGTGTGTGTTTATACTCCGACTGAAGTTCCGCTTCAAAGACAATGGAAATTCTACATTCAGGGGCATATATATATATCTTTCGAATCTTGGGAGGTCTGTCAGCGTATCGGCCCTTTTTGACGTAGCCTAACGAACAGAGTTGGAGCCTAATGTGCAACATTGCGAAACTGCAGGTGAAGACAGGCGTGCAGCAAGAAAATCCAGTGTAGCCAGTACAATGATGCATCACATTATCATGAACTACAACCACATCAAATATATATATATATATATATATATATATATATATATATATATATATGCATATATATATTTGCATCCCAAACCATCACTCTCATTCGCAATCCTCTGTTTAACTCAAACCTTCACCAGTATTCGTAACATATAAGGAATAATAGGCCCAATCAAGTAGGTAGGCTGAATGCCTGATTATTCTACTCATATACGACAAAATAAATTATAGATACTTATTGAATGTAAGTTAAAACAGAATTTGGATCCGTTTAGCCAATTCAATATTCCACGTATATTACTATTACGACATATATTATATATATATATATATATATATATATATGTGTGTGTGTGTGCGTGATATTTTTTTCTGGAGAAAATACACAATTCGGTAATCCGACTAATGTAAATGACTTTAATCGTTTTTGTTTACGGACAGTCTAGAACGATCACCACTTTAAATAGTCCTCAGACCAGCCTATCTCTGATGGTGCTCCACCCTATCCACAATATATATATATATAATATATATATATAGACACACACTCCAGGCCGCTTGCATCGGTTTCCCAGACTCTCGATCGCCATTCATCTCTAACATCCATACCTTTCGAGCTCTCCCCCACCTTGCCTCTATCTCTCTCTGCACGCTTAATTAATCATGTGCAGTTACCATTGTTAGTCATATTCAAGCTCTACCATGGGTCACATGCAACAGAAATTTACTTTTGTTGCACCAGTGCACTATCTTCAAAAACGTTTAATTCAACCAATTCTGCCATAAAACTCCAAAAACATTCCTGCATATGTCCTGGAATGAGGAGTGATAATGGATTCAAGACAGTCTAAAGCCAGATCTTCTGTCTTATGCTTTTTGAAAAAAAAAGGACTTTTCCGTGGAATTGATATATTATTTCTCTCAGACTTGTATCTTTTAACCCGAACTCTTTTTTGGTGATTCCGTGAGAATTAGTTATCGTAGACTTGTGGTTATCAGTCAAATTTAACATACTCTGATACTGCGTAATATTGCTGCAGATGCCTATGAGTTTGTTTATTTGTTATTTAATGGCATATCAAACTTCTCGGGTTATTAAATTCCAAATCCATGCTTTTTTTAGAAGGACAGTTGTGGAACAATTTAACCCATAAATGGGAGGATAAGGTGGGGGTCATAACTTTCACAAGGGTATTTGTCCGAAAGTGAACGTAATTACGCGACTGGAGCTCGAACTCGTGTAATGCAATTCTGCAGTCCAGTGCTTTAACCATTACACTACGGTTCTTGTGAGCAGCATTCAATTTATCAACAGGACATCCCCAGTACTATTAATTATTTATATTGTCTTTTACCAGCTTCTTCAACTGGATTAGCTTAATGTCTGAAATTAGATTTAAAAAAAGGACTTGTCAATAGATTGTGTCACTGTGAAATGATTTCTTCAGACAAAATCAGACAATCAAATTGTCATTCAAGTTTTTAAAAAAAATTCATTGGCTACTGCCACACAGTGTGTGTATAAAGCTCATTGACATTCGGCTTCGACTTGAGATCTTAATTCCATAAGAGATGAGAATTTTGTCAAAATATATTTATCTATCTATATATATATGTGTGTGTGTATATTTATCTATATATATGTATATATATGGGTCTCTCCCTCTCACTTTCTACGACCATCCCTTTCTCTCTCTCTCTCTCTCTCTCTCTCACTCAATGTATATATATTTATATATATATATATATATATTATCTCTCTCTCTCTATATATATATATATATATATTGGTCTCTCTCTCTCTCTCTCTCTCTCTCTCTCTCTCTCTCTCTCTCTATCTATCTATCTATCTATCTATTTATAATTATGAATGTGCGCCTGTTAGCTTCGGGGGTTTCTTTTTCAGTCTGCTTATATATATATATATATATATATATATATATATATATATATATATATATATATATATATATGCCTAAACAGTAAATTATATCACTGATAAACGATACTAATAAGTAAGTGACGTAGAAATGTACGTCATTTAAGATGCAAATGTTATTATCGCTGTCGGTTGTAATGACAGTAAAACGATTCCTTATTTCTGATGAGGAGATAATAGGTGTTTTTGCGTCAGAGTCATGTTATCCGAAACTGCTGGATAATTGAAGTACTTAGTACTTAAGAGACGTATATATTTAATGATTTTTTTTTTACTTTTGTTATAATTGTCAGTATTAAGTAAGCAACATTGCTATGTAAATATTTCACGTCAGTGTATTGAATGTTTACCTCGAAATATTAGTATTGTTTAATAACATATTAATACTTTTTTTTTCATAAGACAAAATTTTTTCTATTATATTTGAAAGTTTTCTTATATGTGAGATTAAATATAAATTGCAGAAAAATAAGGCACGCTTTGCGAAATGGTTATCAACAATGAAAATGAAATCGGTAATCTGAGTTCAAAAATATCTTCAGCCCCGTCGGCATTCCCCTTATTAGGGGCGCTTTAGGCGCTAGGCAATAAACCCAACTCCCCGTAAGGGAGTAAAGTCCTGGGGGACAATCCCTTGAAGCCGGACGAAATCTCCAGTGCTGAGGCAACGCATTGCCGAGTCCCACTGACCAAAACACAACCGACCGAAGAGCGTCTCAAACAACTTGAAAGTTGGACCAAATACGGAGGTTTGGCCAGATCCCTCTGATGCTCCGTTGACGTGTATTTATCGAGGAGGGTGGGTCCATTATGTAAGGAGTACAACAATGATGAATTTTCAGTAAAATCTTTCATCAAACTTTACGAGATCCTCACATACACAGTTAGTAATTCAATGAATCTGAACTTTTTATCGTTTAAATTTACTTCAGTTATTTCCAGAAATGAAATCATAGACAAATGACAGAAAAAAGGAATATTTACTGTTCTTGAAGAGGTAGATGGTATTTTCTCCAAATCTAATATGTTTGATATTTTTTAATGGTGAATGTATTTATCAAACTGCTCCACGACGAGCAGAGTATGACACAAGGCCACATTTAACCATGTGACATCAGTGTTTTTCTTTTTCTAGACATGTATTCCTACCAAGTCTAACGAGCCCAGCTTGTCAACAACTTATTCATCACTGAGGAAGAACAAATGGATTCACAGCTCTCCAAACAATGTGAACGCTAATTGAACACCTCATTCGCCTCCAGGATTTGAACTCAGGTCAGCAATTCCATTTTCTGCGACGTTAACCGTTACGCTAAGTGAGATTTCATGTATAAAGATGTGTACAACTGACAAGTGCCTTCATGTATCAAACAAGCAGGCAGATATGAAGAGAATAGATATCATCGGCTAAATGAAATACGTTCTTTATGAATATATTAAAAGTTAATGGCAGGACTTCCATTACATTGGCTTCATTTACCGTTGCTTCTGATATGACAGGGGATAAAATATTCCGTCCTATTTGATTGGCAAAGTAAAGACTAGATTAGAATATGAAGAAGATGAGTATTTGAATTTGAATCCCGGAATTATGCTCGTTGCTACGATAAGATAAAAGTAGCACTATACTCTATAGCGCGTAATGGCTGACATACTTTATATACTTGCAACAGAAGACGTAAGAGATAATGTACATCCATTAAGTTTTCCGTAGTTCAAAAGCCAGAAATTGTGACACTAAAACGGGAATGGGAATTCATATCAAAATGAGAAGATGATACATTCATTGTTAGTTTTTATATACGTAGCTGATAGTTAAGTAAGGTTTAATTTGACAGCACTCTTCTCTATTTATAAACATATTTGCAGCGATAAAGGTCTGACGATATACAGAGGGTATCTCTTACTGATTGATTCAGAAAGATAGGCCAAATTTCAATATATATATATATATATATATATATATGTATATACAAAGACAGAGAGAGAGAGAGAGAGAGAGAGAGAGAGTAAAAAAATTGCAATATTTTACTTCGTGTATATCACGTGACCCAAGAACTTTAAGCCTAGGCAGGTACCCACTGTAGTTGGTCGTATTTTATTCAAAGGCAGCATATATAAACGGGCAACTTAATCTTATTCGGGAAATTATGCAATAAGAGTCCGAACTTGGCCGTAACACTGCCGAAGTAAGTAAATATAAATATTGTACGAAAGTCGAAGGTACGGTTGGTCACATTACAGTAAGCAGATGGCAATTAGCTTTCGGATACAATGAATCAAGCTCGTGAGTCGTTACCTTAACATGCTCAGCAAAAACATTTTGAGGTGTCGAACTGTTCATCCATGCAACCAAAATATTTGATAGATAGATAGATAGATAAATAGTGTGATTTAGTGAGCGAGACAGATAAACATGGATACCTCTTTTTTACTAAGCTGGATTAGCAGACGCCTCTTAGGGACTTCGATGCAAACTGGGCCCCTCGTACTTCTGACCTTGTTCTACATCTCAGCTAAGGTTCGAAAAAAAATTTGTTGGGTGAAAGATACTTATCAAGTGGTTGGGTTGGGTTAGGTTTTATAGCATGTCATCGTTGGTTATTTAATACAAAATCCTGCTTTTACATATGAAGTATGATTTGCGAAGCCATTTTGTAAATACAGTTTTAAAATGAGTCTGAGCTTATTCTTTTGTAGATAGTTAAATGGTTAAGTATTGCTATGTATTGCCCAATCGGCTGGGGCCGTAGAATACACCGACTGCCAATGAGTGTCCTGGATATGACATTAAACAAGGTTCCAGTGATACTGGGGCTTTGAAGGAATATGGAGCACCCCTTTATTGCCATTACTCCCACGTTCACTCTGGCCCGGCGTTGTAGCACCTGGTAGGGCCCTATGCGTTAACTAGAACTAACGGCATACTTATGCTAAACTGAATTGTTTGACAAAACTTCTTAACTTGAAATAGAAATGTTATTGACAATTAAAACGTACTTATATTTAAACTGCGTGCTTATGCTAAACTGAATTATTTAATATAGAAATGTTTTGACATTTAACTGTGTATAAACAAAATATGTACTTATCATCATCATTATCATGTCGTGCCGCTCGCACGGATATCCGTGACCCTCTCTCGCTAATTCTCCCTATTATTCATTGCCTCTGGAAGGTCTTCTGGGCTACATCCCGTATCCTCACATAGCTGCTGTATATATGTTCGAGCTGGTCGTCCAGCTTTTGTTTGGCCATATGTGGAGGTCCATAAGAGTACATCACTTATGAGCTCGTCCTTGCTTCTCCAGCAGTGTCCTGCGTGTCTGGTTTTTCTAACTTGGATTGTTTTCGTGATGGGACGCAGGGTGCCGTATAGTTGGTGCTTTGTGGGGTGTTGCCACAAGCACTTGTTCAATATTGCTCGCAACATTCTTGTGTAATTGCCGTCTAGCTTCTTCTTCAGTCGTTTAGTTTATCGTCCAAGTAGTGCATCCATATAGCAGTATCGATACGACCGCTGCTTGGAAGAAACTCCGTTTTATTTTATCGGTCAACTGAATTGCTTGAAATAGAAATGTTTTTCACAATTGAACTGTACTTGCATAAAAACAGCGTTCTTATGGTAAACTGAAATGTTTGAAATAGAACTATTTTCATAAAAATGGATTTGGCGTTAGATAACGTTAAAAGGTTGATATGCCATTAAACCCAAACAACCAACCAACCATTGATATGGAACCAATCCAATATTACACCAGTCATCGTTTATTTACACAAATAACGTGGTTACAAATATTGTTATTTAACACAATTTTTTCCATTCGAGGTTACTGATTCCTTTGCGCATAGTTAAATGGTTCCAAGCATTTTTAGGTATCACTAACCATTCAATTAAACATATCATTCGTTGACACACTGTTAAATGATCAAATAATTATATATCAAATAATTCTATTAAATATTCGTCATTTTTTAGGATTCATTTTAATTATCAAGCAGTATTATTTGACCAATAGGACCCTATCAGTTGCCAGAGTGGACCTTGGAGAGATGAAAATTAAGGGGTACTCCGCAATCCCCAACGTTCTAGCATTACTGAAGCCTCACCATCAGATTTTTTGTGTTATATCAGGACACTCGTCGGAGTAGGGTCACAACAATCTTCAAATAGTTATTGAGAGATAGGTATAGTAAAATCTCTCTCTCTCTCTCTCTCTCTATATATATATATATATATATGTACATATACTAAAAAAGACAAGAAGCAGACGATATCCCACTGATACAATTACTGACAGACACTACGCCGATGATCTAGTGCTTCTTTCAAATACAACTGCTTAAGCCAAATCTATTCAGCATAGTCTGAAGCAAGGCACAGAAATGTGTTTAAATTAAGAAGGAGCCATCTCTACTGTTAAAGGCAATCTTCGGTACTTAGTCGGCCAGTTCACATCCCTTGGCGGCAATATTTCATCTCTTGATAACGATATCAACATACATATAACGAAGACTTAGACTTATATTTAGAGGATTAATTGAATTTGATATAATAGAATAAAATGGGAATTCTTATTATCTGTGACTATGGCAGTACTACTGTATTGATGCACCTATTTGACTCTAGCAAAACACATGGAAAAAACAAAAATTTAACTATGTCATATTGCAACGTGCGATTTACAGCAAATCTTGGAAGAAGAACAATCCACAAAAATAGCAGTATGACCAGTTATTTTCTCTCTGAGAAACCATCAAAGTATGATGAAGAAAATAAGCTAGAAACTGCTGGAAAATTAAAGACGAAATTATAACGACTTTCTCTTTTGGAGGTCTACGTATAGACATGCTAGCGTCGGTCGTTCTGCAAAGAATTAGAGACATAATAATAACTTTATGCAGATAACGATTTCCAGGAGCGATGGACAATATGAATAGAGAGCAACTGAGAGTCCGGCAATTCCGTGCCATCAGCACACTTGATAATGAGCTAGAGGATAAATTGGTAGATTGCTACAACTAATTAATTAAGTACAACAAACAATCATTTGTTTTTTAATGAAAGCTCTCAGTGACCTAGAGATGGAGTTAAGTATTTTGCAAATGCAATTAAGAACTAATATTTCTTGAAGTTATAACACTCTAGCCATCAGAGAGAAAAGAGGCAGACATTGTATGTGTGTGCGAGTGAGAGAGTGAGAAACAGAGAGAGAAAAAGATATACATTCAATATTAGTGAATGAACGTATAACTAATAATTAAGAAAAATATATATATCCCCTTTGTCCCTCTTTATATATATATATATATATATATATATATTTCTTTTGGTAAGAAAAAATCTTAGAATAGGTTTAAATAGAGCATAGACCATAAGTTCTAAAGAAAGGGTCTTCATTTTGGTCAGTCCATGACACAAAAAAGCAATAACGACGAATGAATCAAATTTGTTGACGACTTTAAAAAAAACACCAAAAGGGAAAGAAAAATGCTTTCCTGGAGGGATTGGTAAGCAGTTTACTCTTGGAGAAAATCAGGTTTAGTTTTAATGTAATAAGTAGGGTTGAACAAAAGAATCTTGGAGAATTCCTTTTGCTTGTGGAGAGTCGCTGGTTATTTTGTGATATAGAGCGCCACTTGTATTAACAGTTGTAAAGCGCGTCTGTAGGGTATTTATCCGGTTTCTCACAAACCCCAAAAATGGTACAAAGCTGTTTTTATAGCAGAGATCACTCAAAGAAAAAAATACTTGACCCCATTTCTTACCGATGAATTCATCTTTATTTAAACTACAATTTAAAAAAATATCTATCCTGAGGACAAAATTATTTCTACCATCAGAAATAAATATCTACGCATTTCTTCCAACAAAAAATTAGGGCCTGAAAAATGCTCTCTTTATCTTAAATGGATAAGAATCGTTTCTTCCCAATGGATAAAACAAATTAACACTGTTAATTAACAATTTTTTTCTAAAATCCAAAAAGCTTTTTCCATCAAATCCCAAAGTTTGTGTATCCCTTCATCATAAAAGTTTCCTAATTTACAAATTTCATGGCGAATGGGACGCTTTCTGTATTTGAGGCACTATTGGAGAATATAATAAAGCATTATGTGTCGCCCACAATCCTATCAAATAGTTTAACCCAATCAACCAGTTTGTGCTATCAGAACACTCCTTTTATTATTCAGCACCTGTTTACGCCGATACCAATAAATCTAACATATTTACCATCCTTGACATCTTCAGCAGCGAATTTCTGTACATGATTGTACGAACTTGGTCTAGACCGCCTGGCATTCGCGTCGGGTGGCTGAGATCGACAGACCTTTGGCCTTGGGGAGCCGTTCCCTCAGGATTTACCTGCTTGCTGAGCAAATTTAATTTCTTGGATCCTGTGACGCACCATTAGGCGAATGCCGATGAGGTCAAGAGCAATTGTCTTTACCACGCGGGCGTTTCGACCTATGTGAGAACCTCTATAAAATAAACTTGTGTTACATATGGGGTTTGTGGGAAGTATGATAATCACCCTCCAGTCGCTAATTACAACTGATGTTGCCCTCTATCACAAAATAACAATCGGCTCTCAGCAAGCAGAATGAATGCAACAATCTTCTTTTGTTCAACCCTTGCTGTTTGCGCTGCAACTAAATCTAATTTACGGGGAAAAACAAAAGAATACCCTACCAATACCAACTTCCCCTGCCGGCTGGGGCTGTAGAATACACAGACTGTGCCTCTGCAGAGGGGTAAGACCCCACCCCCGCAACGAGTGTCCTGATGGTGAGGTTCCAGTGATGCTGGAGCTTTAGGGAATGCAGAGTACCCCTCCATTACCATTGCTCCCAGGTCCACTCGAACCCGAATTGGTAGCACCTGATGGCACCCAATCTTTGGTTAAATAAAACTGAACTATATACTTATACTCAACTGAATCGTTTGATTTAGAACAATTTGACTAAACTGAATACCTTGAAGTAGAAATTTATTTGACAATTAAACTGTACTAACATTTAAACTGCGTGCTTATGATAAACCGATTTGTTTGATTTGGAATTGTTTCTGTCATTGAAACTGTACTTAAACTAAACTAAATTTTATTATATAGAACTGTTTTGACATTTAACAGTGTGTTAACAAAAAAAAAGCTTATATTTAACTGAATTAGCTGAATCAGAACCGTTTGACTAAACGGAATACTTTGAAATAAAAAAATGTTTTTGACAATTAAACTGAGTACTCATGCTAAACTGAATGTTTGAAATAGAACTGATTATCTGTATGAAATGGATTTGGCGTTAGATAACCAACAAAGGTTGATATGCCATGAAACCTAACAGACCAAACAACAACCAATACCACCAGATAAATGTTTTTGTTTTTTTTTGTGTTGTCAGATGCCACGATGTCTTCCTCGTTTCTGCTGGCATCTGTATCGGAATTCGGATTTATAACCACACACAAATCATACACACACACACACACACACACACACACACACATATATATATGTATATATATATATATATATATCTTCTCAGAGTTGGGCTGGTACCACGGAATTTACTTACACTTTCTTTTATTTTCACTGTCTATCTCTCTTTCTCCTTCTCTCATCTATTTCTATGTATGGACCAACCAGTGTTGACAACTAAATAAGACCCTCAAAAATATACAGGTCAAGTGTTGGCCGACTAATAGAACCCTCTAAAAGTATGCATGTCCAATGTTAGGCGACCAATAAGACCTTATAAGAATATGCAAATCCAGTGTTGGCCGATCAACAAGACCCTGTAAGAATATGCATATCCAGTGTTGTTCGACCAATAAAACCCTCAAGAAATATGCGTGTCAAGTGTTGGCTGACCAATAAAATCCTCTAAAAATATGCATATCCAGTATCGGTCGACTAAAGACCCTCAAAAAATATGCATGTCCAGTTTTGGCCGACAAATAAGATCCTCTAAAAATATGCATATCCAGTGTTGGCCGACATATAAAACCCTCTAAAAATATACATGCCCAGTGTTAGCCGATCAGCAAGACCCTCTAAATTATGCACATCAAGTGTTGGCCGACCAATTAGACCCTCAAGAAATATGCATATTAAGTGTTGGCCGAAAAATAAGACTCTCTAAAATATGCATGAACAGTGTTCTCCGACCAATAAGACCCTCTAAAAATATGCATATCCAGTGTTGGCTGACCAATAAGACCCGCTAGAAATATGCATATCAAGTGTGTGCCGATTAATAAGACCCTCTAAAGATATGCTCATCTTGGGTTTGACAATAAACTTGGTCTAATACCAACACTCCATTTCTGGAGATCCCAGATGTGTGGAACTTCCGTTACATTGTTTTAAATCCGTTTTGGCCTAGAGTGATAATACCATGAAATATTACGTCTACAGGACACATTAGCTAGAACATCGACCAAAAAAAAAAGATTAAAAAACTCCATAAAAAATGAAAATAACGAACAATGAACAAGATTCCATAATATCAAGATACAAATAAACCTGGGAGGTGCGCGAGGTGTAATGGTTATCGTCATAGGAAATGGATACGGTGACACGAGTTCAAATCCTGGACGAGATTCATTGCATTTCACATAGCACTAATACTCTGGTATGAATCCAATTATTCTCCCTCCAAGTATGGGTCAATAGCAAGGCAGACTAGTTTCTTCACCCTCGGTTAGGCAACTAGTCTAGGAGAAGGAAAACTCTGAATTGAAACCTGTTAAACTCCGCTTAAAAATTGACCTTGTGTCATATCCTGCCCGAGCGGAGGGGTTGGGTAAATAGAATATCGAGATATAAATAGTCCCAGATGGGTTGACATACAGTTAAAACCAATTACTAAACACCATTCTTATGTTAATGTGTATCTACTTTTTCAGCTGCTGTATATAGCGTCATGTGGAAATTTCAATTTTGAGTTTCTACTAACGGAGTATTTAAAATTTAATAAACAAGTAGATATCAGATTTGCGAAACACATAAACTTATCGAACCGAATCACTCTTCAATTCTCACCTAAACGTAAATCAGTTTACTGAGTTTACAGCCTAACTCTTCGATGCTTTCCACGAAATTTTACATTTCCCAAAAGCTTTATTGATTTCCCCTTTAAACGTAGAGGTTTTCTAAAAATAAGAATGGCAATATATAATCACATTATCGGTATCTGATTCTCTGCTCGAATCCAAGAAACAAGTAATGAATATGAATGGTCAAATGTAAATATTCATTATCCTGGACCAAATAGCTTCGTAGAAAATCAAATTTGATACCATTATTATTACATACAGCAGAAAGCAGTTGATATATTTTCAACCACTAAAAATTTATACTGACAGAAATTGGATTCGCGAAACAATTTTTTACGGTAAGTTTTCCTTCGGTATGTAAAAATATTTCCAGTTCCCTCGAGTTTTACATGCATATATGAATACTAAACGTCCTGTGAAAGATAGTCGTTTATTCTCGATTAAGAGTGTATATTTAAATGGGTAAAGTTTAATTATTTTCGAAGAAAGTTAATTTTGAGGTCTAACAGCCGTTTGTTAAATCCACTTTCTGGAATAGATCTTAAATTATGCATATTAGCCTTCTACACCGCGTTGACATACGCAAGCATTTTCGGGAGAAGTCCTCGCAGCGTACTGGCTCAAGTCCTGGCCTGCACCCTTGAAGAAAGCTAATTCAAACTCCAGTCATGGTATTAGGCTTACGTTCGGACTAATACCCTTGGTAAATGAATCGAATCCCTTTATCCTTCCAACTATGAGTTAAATGCTATAACTGCTGCTATTCTATAAACTTTTTGAAGGGAGGGTCGAATCACTGTGTTGTATATTTTCAGAGGGCTACATTTTTTATTTTAAATCAGAAGAATTTAGTCTTGATTTAAGTGAAAGTGTTTTTTTATATTCTAAAGGTTCCTGAGTGCAACAAAGAAGAGTGCAGCGGGCTGAATTTTGCCCATCCCTGTTCTACAAGAATGGCTTTCTTTTGTTATTGCATTAAAATGAAGAAAACAATCAAGTGCGTACACTTGATCATGCACAAACATACCCATACGTATATATACTTACTTGTACTTGGATCGGCTTTCACCCTGGACGGGTTGAACCGTCTTCCTTCTGAGCAAATTGCTCATTGAAGAACACACTTTGGGATTTGATTGAGGGAAGGGTGCCGAGTCCTACCCGGAAAAAAACGCCCTGTTTGCCTCAGATTTTCTACAGACGCATTGATAGAGCGACCCGTGGCCACTGGTTGCCGGAAAAGACACATGGATTTTCACCAGAGCCCCTTTAGTCGGGTTGTGTCCCAAATACCGCTTGGTGCCAGACCAATCCACCTTTCATGGCCTTACCAGGAACCGAAGTTTCCGACGGCATAGCTCTGGCACTACCCATTGCCACTGCCCTGCCACGTTGCGGAGGGGTTGGACTTTAGAGACAGATACGTATATATAAGTAAAGCCGATAAAGTTGACGACCGTAGTCGACGTTGACCCGAAGGCTCCCTTTTTAATAGCTACTACACCAAGTTGTAGGGGAGGGTGCTACTCCTTTCCCCTGGATTGCTCTACTTTACCCTTGATCCGTATCTTATAATGCTGAGTATTAAGCAGGGAGGCATCAGGTACTGTTTTTTGAGTCTTTGGTATGACTCGACCTGGGATTGAACCCAGGTCTCCTGGTCCATTGGCGAACACTCTAACCTTTAGGTGAATGTCCATAGATATACTTGCGTATAATCCCTTACAAACCATCTAATTCAAACGTTAATCGACCCACTGTAGAAAACTTATAAAATCATAATTAGAGATTTGAATATTAAATGGCACATATTCAATCAGAAGAATACTAAGACAAATATACTTAAGATAATCTCCAAAAGTAGATGGATAAGATAGAATTATTTGATACATGCAAAGAGAATGTGTTTATCGGCTTTTAAATCTTCCTAAAAATGGAATTACGCACCTTCTCGAACTCAGGAACAATTACACAGCGTAGAATACACACATCACGAAATTAGTATATACACACCCATAAATGAATCGAAAAACTGTTAAGTACATAAACCAACTTCAGCGCTTGTATATCTACTTCATTTTCATGTGATATTTTCTGATTAATTTTACTCCTCAATATTGCAAAGACACCCAATGAATGCTGTTTCTAATTTGTATTGTATATCAATCTTCGTGGGTTTTTTAATGCCAAAGCCATTCTTGTAGAAGAGCAATAATGGTACTATTTAAAGCATTGCTGCGGGGAGATCATAATCATCACCATCATGTCGCACCATCAGCATGGATCTCTCTGACCCTCTCCCGCCACCTTTCTATACAGTCCATCGCTTCCGGTAGGTCTTCAAAGCTACATCCTGTATTGGCACAGAGTTGTATTATGCCAGAAGCGCTATGTCATCGGCGTAGTCTGTGTCTGTAATTGTTTGTGCCTGGTATCTTCTGCTTCTTTCCTTTGTCAGCTCGAAATCGTTGTCTTTCATTTTATCAATAGACGTTCTAATGAGTCTCCTTGCAGCACACCTGCTACAATGTCGAAGTAGTTTGTCTCCGTGCAGGGAGCGAACTTGTCTTTAGGTTTTCTGCACATACCTTCAAGAATTCGACAGATACTCAAAATTTGTGACGTCGTGGATCTATTTCTCCTAAAGCCATTTTAGTTCTGCCTAAGTATCTTCTCAATTTTGGGTTTATGAAGCCCTGCTGCCTTTCTGTTTTCAAATTTTCTTTGTACTGAATCGAGTTCTTCTTGCGTAACCTGTCGTAGTTTGATGTCTAATTGTTTACTAATAATTCTCGCGATTTGTTCATGTGTAATTTTTGGAGGGTTTCCCAGTAAATTCTCGAAATCTTGTTTCCATAGTTGGATTCGTTCTTTTGGGCTGCTAGCTTTCAGTTTAACTTTTGCTGTGTCTTTCTTTCTGCTTACTTCGTTGACCGTTTGCTATGCAATCATAGATTGTTTATCTTCAACCGAGTCTCTAATCTTATCGATCTGATTTTGTACGTACTCTGTTCGTTCTTTTAGGAATGTGTTATCTAATCCATGCTGTGCTTTTTTAAGTTTCAGGGCTTTGGTATTGTTTGGCTTCTTCCTATTGCATTTGGAGGCAGTTTTCACGTCTGCACGATTTTTTCTGGCCGCAAATGTCTCTCATGGGACTCTAGGTTTAGCTCTTTGTGTAGTTGGTATGCATTCTGCTCCCGCTTCAAAGTGGACATTGAGGAAATTATCTTATTCGTCATTCGGTGTATGTTTTTCTGTCTTCTGTAGTGCATCGAATTTGTTTCTTAGTGTTAACGCATATTTATCTCTAATATCCCTGTTATTGATCAGGGACCAGTGATAGTATACAATGGCTGTTGTTCGGGTCGTATTCTTTTGTAGGCTCAGTCGTATTTTTGCCGTGACAATTCGGTGATCGGAGGACACAACCTCGAAAGAGGAATATGCCGGACAGTTCAATGCACTATTATTCCATCTCTTATTTAGAGAGACGTAGTCTATCTGAGCTTTAGTATTATTGGCGTAGGTGTTGGTCCATAGGTTCCCCTTAATTTTCTGAAATTTGGTATTGAGGCATGTTAATCTATTTTCTAGCGTGAAATCTGTTAGATGTTGCCCATTTCTGTTTGACGACTTGTGTAAGCTGAATTCGTCATTTACGTTTTTACCAATTTGGGTATTCATTTCTCTACCAATGACGAGAACGTTGTGTTTCGGGACGCTACAAACAATTGAGGAAAACTCAAAGAAGGTGATGAGGACCATTTCTTTACTAAAATTGGTAGGGTACTATTTACCAACCCCTCCGCTCGGGCAGGTTATGACACAAGGTCAATTTTTAAGCGGAGTTTAACAGGTTTTGAATTCAGAGTTTTCCTTCTCCTAGACTTTTTCCTTCTCCTAACCAAAGCTGAAGAACCTAGTCCGTCCTACTATTTACCCATAGCTGGAGGGAGAATAAGGGGGTTCATACCTTTCCCAAGGGTATTTGCCCGAAAGTGAACGTAATAGCGCGACTGGAGTACGAACTCGCGTACTACGATTCCGCAGTTCATCGCTTTAACCATTAGACCACGAGGACACCCCTAAAATTGGTAGGGTTGTTAGTAAATGATTGTTGCGCTGGGGTTGCCATCAGAATAACCTACCATCATCTTAGGTTGTATTTTCTCTCTACTATTTTGTGATTTTAGGGTTTGTGGTCCTATGAGTATACCTATTCCTCCTTTTGAGGATTTGACTGAGTTTTTCCCTGCAGATGCAGTGGCTAGCGTCCATTCATTGCCATTATCGTGATATTTAATATCCTCTCAATGAGTGTATCTGTGTTCTTCTATGCATATTATGTCTATGTTATATAGTAAATGGCCGATGCAGCCTGCACCGGTAGTTGTCCTATTCTATTTAAGGTTCTAACGTTGAATGTCGCTATCTTTATTGCGTGATTGCATTTCAGAAAGTTTTGTTTTAGTTTGAGCTCTGTAGCTGATTTTTTAACACTGAGGCCAGGGCTCTAACCCCAGCAGGACGCGTCCCTTTTTTACCCGCGCGAAGAGCGATGCAGTTTGGACAGGTTGTTTGACTTTGGTCATGGTAATCTTTCGATGGCTGTTTTTATTTTCATCTATAGAAGCCAGCCTGATGGATGAGCAGCAGTACTTTCTCGATCGAACTATATGATCCTGGCCGTTGAACTGAGGGATTTATACGCCCAAGACTGGGTTAGGCATTTACGTCCCTCATGCTGCTTCCCACGGCTTTCGTAAAATTTTTCCCCACTTTCTTCTCCTTTCTGTCAATATTAAGTTTTAACTTACTAAAAGTCCACAATTAATTTCTTTTTAAACTTCATCGAAGTCCTTATAGGCATTCTACTTTATGTTAACTTAGGTTTTCTGTTTCTAATAAAGTCGAATAGCATTGTAACATATATATATATATATATATATATATATATATATATGTCCCAAAATATACGACCAATATACGAACACGTGAAATAGACATATTGGTACAGATACGGAAAACGTTCAAAAATGTTCATAAACATAGGAATCCAAAAAACACTCGAAACACTTGACGATTCTCTTTTTTGGTTCAGGTACGAAACTTTTTATATCCTTTTTGAGTTTAAAGATTTTCGACAGGACTGAGAGACACACTTTCTTTCTGTGCTGACTTTTCATCTGACCCCACCACGTGTGGTACCCCGCCGCAAACTACTGGTCTGGCCTCGGCGAGCTCCGAAAATCAGTTACCTTCCACTAGCGTCGAATCTCAACTAACTGATTTTTTTCAAATTCCAAAATCCTCAGCCCATCGCTTCCGGGCATGACGTCATTCACGTCCCCGGTCCTTTTTTCCTATCTGGGGTTTTTATTTTGACATCTGTGATAGTCATATCCGCCCCAAGCACGCGTGAACACCTACACTCAATGTGTGCACCTAACTAACCCATGCACTAAGCTGAAACGTTCTCAGCCTAACTAAACCGAAAGGTAAGATATATAAAACGAAATATGATTATATAAAAGAAATCCTTCCGCAATTATATAACAGCATTGGAGATCAGGTTGAAATGTTACTTGGAAATACAGTAAATTGTCTTTGCATTTAAAACACAAATAGTATACAGTAGTGATTCTACAAATTAAAAAAATATTAATACATTTTTAAATGATAATAGAGTAAAAGACAATAAATTACTAACCATTTTTTTAAAACTCTGCCCGTCTTGGAGAAGATATGCTTAGTATTTTTTAAGTATGTTTAACACGGCTATGCTAAAAAGAAGAAAGGTAATAGCCTGAGTAGACATTGAATTTGCTTTCTATAGTTCTGCTGTTTAACAATTACGCAATGTATATTATATACCATTCCAACAGTGGACATTCGAGATCATCATCATGTCATGCAGCAAATACGGATTAACCTGACTTTCCGTCACCATTCATCTCTATCATCCATCGCGTTCGGCTGGTCCTCTAGACAACATCCTGTGTCTGTACCGAGCTGTTCTAGAGAAGTTCTAGCCGGACGTCCAACATTTACTCGTCTATGTGAAGAAGTCCACAGGAAAATTTCGATTATGAGCTCGCCCTTATATCTCTACCAGTATCCTGCATGTCCGATATGAGTGGTTTTAGAGATGGGAGGTTGATGACCGTATAGCTGCTGTTTTGTGGGATGCTGCTTCCAGGATTTGTTCAGTATAGCTAGTATCATTCTTGTGCAAGGTTTTTCTCCATAGGCTTCGACAGCGTCGATGTGGGGCATCCATATAATAGTATGGACCTGACTGCAGCTTGGAAAAAATTGCATTTTATTTTGTCGGATAGACCTGTATTCCACATGACCGATAGTCTATCGATAGGTAACAATACGTTTGTTCGTCGCGTATTGATGTCATTTTCTGTAGATGAGATGCTGCTTCCGGTGTGCTTTTTATTATTATTTTCGAAATTCTAATATCCAAGAATGGTGTCGTGTTACTTTTATTATGATGATTCACACCTACAAAAAATAAGACATCAATATTACGAAGATAAGAAAGATTACCATGACTCTTATCTTCGTGATATTGATGTTTTATTTTTTTGAAGGTGTGAATCATCATATTAAATGAAATGTGATACCATTTTTGGATAGTACAATTTCGAAAATAATAAAAGCAGTCAACTCTGTTAAATCGATACGAAAATGTCTTTTATTTTGACTGTATACAGTTTCCTTATAGCCATCAAAGCGCTAGACTGACAGTCAGGTACAATGTTGTGCATAGAAGCAGTGAAATACAGCCTCCCCACCCCGAACACCTTCTGTCGCTGCCCCGAAGTGCTCAGTGGATCTCAATTTTAAAACTATCAACGTAAACTCAACATACTAATTTCCACCATCCCCTATTTTATATTTTGTAAAATTATCTATTTCATTGATGTGACGTAATATCACTAAATCACTACTTCATATCATCATGTTCATCACACTGTCCCTAACTTTCACCATGTTTTTATTTAATTCCCATCAAACTTATGGCATGGCATGAATCTATTTTATTTACAATTGGCCTCCCTGTCTTATCCAAAGTTATTTTGATGTTAGGTAACAACCTGAGCATCCACTGGGCATATGGTTGACCATTCGAATTTGACTTACATTTACACGCATAGATCTTAGCTAATTTAGAATTTTATCAAACTAAATAATAAAATAATTAACCCCCACTAAGACACCGCTTTAAGACACAACGAATGACGTTACCCAGCGTCTTTTTATACGTATTTATTACATTACACATATAATCAGTTTACCATAAGACGATTAATATAATTAGATCCAACCCTAAGTATTTTAATCATTTTATTTTTTAGAATGTAAGAAGCATTATAATAAACATTTCATTCTTACTGCTGTTATATAGGGAGGTTAAATAATAAAAATGGCATTCAGTTTGACTAAAGAACCAATAAATGGCATTCAAATGTAAATTGAATGGGAAAATTATTTATCGTATAATTTAGAGCATTTTATGGTCCTCTGTTCTTGCTATCAAGTTTTATTACTACCTTCGTGTTATATATATATATATATATATATATATATATATATATGTGTGTGTGTGTGTGTGTGTGTGTGTGTGTGTGTGCATGTACACATACGGTTGTGTGTATGATCCTTTATAATATATATATATATATATATATATATATATATATATATATATATATATATATATATATCAGTGAGATTTTTTCCGTTTGTTTTCATGAAATTATATAAGTTTTTATGTTATCTTTTTGTTTTGTTTTTTCCACTGATAAACAGCATGAACTTTCTACGTACTTTTATTACCCATGTGTATTACTTGGTCGATAATATGAACGTCTTATTTATTGGACCAGCTTTATACAAGATGTATTTTTCTTCTGAGACCAAACAGTATGGAAATTAAAAATATTCTGTCTCTGCTAAAAAAATAAAAAAAATGAAAAAAAAAAAAAAAAGACAAGATGATGTCAACTACATTAGGAAAGTATCAAGAATCAGTGGCTGTAAACATCTTTTATTTCTCAAGGGATGTGACTGTAAATTCGTCTATTTTATATTAACAAAAGTTTTAGGGGCGAAATGTGCGTTATCAGACGTAGCATTGATGAGTTTAGCAGAGTCAATAGGAACCATATTGAAGTGTCTAATAAATGTGTATAATATGAAGATTATTCAAATTTTATAAGTTGCAATACTTTCACTCTATTATTGATATTATCAGAAAAACAAACTTTGAGATATTCCAGCTCATATTTTCAGGAAAATAACAATGCCAGTTAGGTTGCTAATGATAGATAAGGTTATGTGTGTTGGGACAACTATGGTTGACCCATATATCGTTTGGTGCTGAACAATAAAAGTGCGTGTGTCATCACAAAGTTGTGCTGTCGGTAGAGCTTAAAAGAAAAAATAAACAAACATTTAAGCCCAGTCTGTACTCTGCATATGATGATGAGGTCCCACCTCTGGGGAGTTGGGGGAACCCTTTCATAGCTGTTTTGCCAGGTCTACTCTCATCAGAAATCGGACTTCCTGGTTGGGTCTAATATATGGGCAAAATTGATATATTAAAAAATCACTTGTATTAGAAAATAACATTTGATATGTAACTGTGACCCCAAAATCTCATGAGAAACGAGCCACCACCATTCACATATATATCTCTATCTCTCCCTTTCTTACAATTCAGTCTCTCCTTCTTATGACCCATCCCTCTTTTCATTATTATCTTTATTTTTATTTATCCATTTCGACCTAACTTTAGAAAAACTTGTCATTCTAATGAAGTCTTTCTGAAATAAAGATGAAATATCCTTGTTAAATCCCTTGTCAGTGTTTTTTTTTATCCACTTTTTCAAATTTTTCTTCTCATTTAAACGTACAATTAGCGCGATTCCCAAAACACTTGGAATAAAGAAACTCAAATAGTTTAACATGTCGTTAAAATCAACGAACCAACTATCAAAATGTAATTGTAATAATAAATTAAACGATGTTTTCCACGCATGAAACGCTGGTGTCATGAATACAGTAGTGATAGGTCTCTAAATGAGAAGTTCCCGTATACTAGTGGCTAACATGGTGGACTGCGACTTCTTAGAAAACGTGTTCGAACTCCAGTCACGCTAAAATGTTCTATTTGGTACTAATCATCACCATCATTATATTGTGCCGCTAGCACGGATATCCCTGACCCTCTCTCGCCACTCCTCCCTATCATTCATCGCCTCTGGCAGGTCTTCAGGGTTACATCCTGTGTCCTCCCATAGCTGCTGTATGTAAGTTCGAGCTGGTCGTCCTTCTTTTGCTTGGACATATGTGGGGGTCCATAGGAGTACATCACTTATGAGCTCGTCCTTGCTTCTCCAGCAGTGTCCTGCGTGTCTGGTTCATCTAACTTGTATAGTTGTTTTGTGATGGGAGGCAAGTGGCCGTATAGTTGGTGTCTCGTGTAGTCTTACAAAAAGTACGAGCTACTATAGTCCACAGCTATAAGTTAAAAATAAACACTGCAGCCTTTCCATAAAGATAGTTTTATCATTGAAAAACCCGTGAAGGTTGACATACCATAAAACAAACAAAACAAACCAAGAAAGGCACGGAGACAAATCGATACAAGGTGCATACGAAAAGTTTCCAGTCTTTTTTCGTATGGGCACTTTTATTGATAGTACACCCATGAAACTCTAGTCAACATCGAAGGAATCTCCTCCGGATGCAATGCGCGTGTTCTACCGTTCCAACAACTTCTGGAATATCCCATGGAAGTCCTCTTGTGTGAACGTATCAATGACCTCCGTCTCAGCCTCTTTCATCTCCGCAATTTTCTCATAACGACAGCCTCTGAGCTTAGGGAATAACCAAATGTCACAGGGAGCAAGGTCTGGACTATAGGGAATCTGAAGAAAAATCTTGATGCCCATCTTGGTGAAATAGTCTGTGACAAAGATGGAGTTGTGGACTGGTGCATTGTCCTGGTGAAAATGCCACTGACCCGATTAGAAGAGTGCTGGCTTCTTTGGACGGAATGTCTTGCTGAACTCCCTTAAAACCTCAACATAGTAACACTAAGCCTAACCCTAACCCTTTGGCCAATCGACTCTGATGTGTTGACTTCCTTTACTCTTCCTACACATCTCATCATCCCTCACAGACTCCCTGCCTTCCTTGAATCTCTTATGCCACTCAAAAACTGATGCTCGATTCATGCAAGATGGTCAAAAAGCAGTCTGACGCATTCCAAATGTTTCTGTGGCATTTTTTCAAAGTTTAAAACAGAATTTTATTGCCTATCGTTCTTCTAAAGTGTCAGATTGCATTTTTAAAATTCACCAGCTGTGACAATCAGGTTTTACTAGGGTGTATTCCAATTTTTGCTGTAGCTGTTAATTTAAACCTGAAATCATAAAAATAGGCCTGTCATCTCATAAGATGTATAGCAATAACATACTGAATTTTGAAGATTCTACAACAATTTAAAATGCCCATACGAAAAAGTCTAGAAACTTATCGTATGCTCCTCGTAGTCCGAGAACCCAGTTGTCTCTTAGAAGAAACGAACTCGGTAAGGTTTGGCGTTCTAATTATGTTTACAGTTTGCCATTTAGGAATATTTTTTTCTTTCCAGCAATGAGGGTTTTAAATCCGTTTTGTAGATAGGCCTCCATAATAAATAATTAAAGATATATACAATTATTAAGATTCAATGTTAATTACATCTCACCACGAGGTGGTCAAAAACCACTGGCCAACTATATACCCGTTTCACTAGTGATCTGCATCATTCCCTAACCTCTCGTATTCACAAGCTTTGGGTTGTCATCAGAAATTCAGGGCAGTAAGCAACAATAACGTAATCTCCGACTGCGCAACACGCACAAAGAAAAGAAAAAAAATCACATGAAAATGTTTCCACATGTAAATTTTATGATATAAGATGTCATGAGGTTGAATGGGTAATTTTGTTAGACACATAGTTTTTCATTTATTTTTCTGAAATTCACTTGACACACGCTAGTTAATCTGCACTTTTTTTCTCAAACGGCCTCCTACCTCCCATCACGAAAACTATCCAAGTTAGACGAACCAGACATTCAGGACACTACTGGAGAAGCAGGGACGAGCTCATAAGTGATGTACTCCTATGGACCTCCACATATGGCCGAGCAAAAGGAGGACGACCAGCTCGAACATACATACAGCAGCTATGTGAGAATGCGGGATGTATCCCTGAAGACCTGCCAGAGGCGATGAACGATAGGGAGAATTGGCGAGTGAGGGTCAGGGATATCCGTGCTAGAGGCACGACATGATGATGTTAATGATGAATAATGATAAAAAAAAGTGTTGTCATAACTTTATCGACATTCCTTATAATTAAATTTTATTTCATCGACATTCTTTATAATTAGAATATCCCGATTGCATCTCTGCAGAGGAAAAGACCCCTTCACGAATGTTCTAGGTATGACACTAAATAATCTGATGGTGAGGTTCCAGTAATGCTGGAGCTTTAGGAAATCTGGAGTACCCCTTCATTGCCATCGCTCCCAGGTGCACTCTGGTCTGGAGTGGTAGCACCTGATAGGGTCTTATCAATGGGTCAAAAAGAACTAAACTGTGTACTCATGCTAAACTGAATTGTTTGAAATATAACTTATTTACATTTAACAGTGTGTAAACAAAAATCTGTACATATACTAAATTGAATTGTTTGAACTTTTATCAAAATGATCTAATTCGGCGTTAAATAATCCAAAAAGGGTTAATACGCCGAAAAAAAAACCCAACCCCTTCATTACATTTTATTTCATTCCTTATAACCAAGTTTCATTTCATTGACATTCCCTAAAATCACATTTTATTTTTTGCGTTGTGATCAAGTTCACTCATTTTTTAAGTTTCTTGCAACGTCAATGCAAACATGAATCTTATAATGACTATGAAAGGAAATGAGCACCGTTGGAAAATGTGGTAGCTCTGCCCGACGTTGAATTTCTACAAATTTTACAAGAATGGCTGATTGATTGAATTCAACGGCACATCATCTAATTTGAGGGTTATTTTATCTTATGAAATTAGGGAATTACCACCAGTGTACGTTCATATTTACATTTTTGTATGACTGCTTCTCAAGATTATAGAATAGGGATACTTTTAAACAAATATATTTGACACAGATTGGAGCCTCAAAAATACTACCAATCGAGATGTGGACCTGAGAGTAATGCCACTGAATAAGAACTTCACAATCATCCGAGCTCCAGAATTGGGTCTACAGTAACAAATACACTTAAGTGTCATACTCAGAAGACCCTTTTAAGGTTTTTTTTTACCGCTCTATTGGGGATTCAGTCAGCCTATTTTAAACAGGTATCAGGGATAGAAAGACCCATTCTCCGATTAAGAGATTCTTTGAAATATAAAACGAATATGATTGGTTAGTGATAATGATCGTTGACTGTACTCACAGAAGAGAAGTAATGTGACAACAAGTCTTCTAAACAATTGAACTTTTATTTTTTGTCATTATCAGATAATACCTCGGACACCTCATTTTCAGTCGGGGGTTTCTTACCACTCTGTAAGAGATCCTATTTACCAACCCCTCCGCTCGGGCAGGATATGACACAAGGTCAATTTTTAAGCGGAGTTCAACAGGTTTGAATTCAGAGTTTTCCTTCTCCTAGACTAGTTGCCTCACCAAGGCTGAAGAACCTAGTCTGTCCTACTATTTACCCATAGCTGGACGGAGAATAATTGGATTCATACCTTTCCCAAGGGTATGAGTGCTATGTGAAATGCAATCAGTCTCGTCCAGGATTTTGAACTCGTGTCGCCGTGTCCATTTCCTACGACGATAACCATTACTCCACGTGCACCTCTGTAGGAGATAGTCAATGTATTCTTAGTCTGACTGGCATAGCGCTAAAATTATCCAGATATGGGTCTCTTTTGTCTTTGATAGTCTTAGTAGAATCTCTTAACAAACAAAATAAAAACTAGCAAATATTCTTATCGAACTGATTACGGTTTCTTTGTTTAATGGCATATCAACCTTCGTGGGTTATTTAATGCCTAAGCTATCCTAGAAGAAAAGCATTGAAGTTATTTAACACATAGCTGGGAGGATGGGGGGTTTAAACCTTTCCCGGAGTTCAAATTTGCTTACTACGATTCTGCAGTCCCGCGCTTTAACCATTACACCACGAGGAAACACCCTCAATTTGATTTGGTTTCACATATTTTTAACAGAGATATAACACATACCTCTAGCTTTTGTAAGATACACTACGTAAATATCTTATTAAGACCAAAAATAAACAAAATTGGTTTGGCATGTCATCTGTTGAAACGCTTTCTGGTTTGATCTGCTAAAACCATTTTTGAACAATTTATCAATGCCATTAAGAACTCCGCCCGTTTGGCGGAAATGATAACGATGGCACACGCTTTAACATATTGGGAGTTCAGATGTGTAACTATTTAGGATGCAGCAAACAGAGGAAGTTATCTCTGTTTTGTAGAACAAATTGGAAAATAATCATTTTCTTAGGAAATATACCAGCATGTCTGTGAATAATTTATTAGAGGTTCTGACGTTTTGTCGGCAGACAACAAGTTAAAAATTTGTACCAGATGCACGCATATATATATATATATATATATATATATATATATATATATATATATATATATATATATACCTCTTTGTGTGTGTGTGTGTGTGTGTGTGTGGAAAGCAGTATCAAAAAGTAAATACAATAAGACACCGGATAACTTCTCCACTAGATATTAATTTTTTTGAAATAAGCTTACAGAAGTTTTACAATTTGCTTAAACTCATTTTTATCGTCATGATCGAAAGGTTAAGGCTGTTAACAATTCCAGGTCAGAAATTGGGGTCATTTGCATATCAAAGCAATTTAATTATATTGTAAAGTAAGTAAAGTTGGCGACTAAAGTTGAGGGTGACTCGAGGGCTCCCTTTTCGATAGCTACTACAGCAAGGTGTAGGGGAGGGCGTTAATCCTTTCCCTGGATTACTCCACTTTACCCTTGACCCTTACCTTATAATGCTGAGTATTAAGCAAGGAGGCATCAAGTCCAATTTTTTTTAGTCTTTGATATGACTCGACATGGGATTGAACCCAGGTCTCCCGGGCCATTGGCGAACACTCTAACAATTATGCCAATGTCCGGTATTATATAATTATAGAGCTTCTGTATATAAAGGATAGATGTTAAACAATGTATACGAAAACCTATTTAACTGCATTCAAATGAATACCTCAAAATGCTTCAAAATTAGTTCAAATGATTTTATTACCATAAATGTAGTTTCACCGATGAGACATTTAAGAATTGTAATAGTTTATCGAAATACATTTCGGAGATCAAGACAAAATTAGGCATAGTTCCTATATTGAAATGGGAAATTATAAAAAAAATATCGTACATTCAAGACGGGTGATAATTTTTGCCAATTGTGTATGGAGGAGAAATTAAGTATCATTTTTTTCTAATAACCGAAAGAATTACTGCAGTGCTTAATATTTGTAAACATAGAAATAATTGTTTGCTTGGTAGATAGAAATTCTTTTTTTTTTAAATTAAAAAAAAAATCATTTATTTATTCATTCTATTTTTATTTGTTTTCTTTTTCTGAGTAATTTAATCAATAAAGCGTATATTTATGCAAATTCAATTATGTTGTGGGGATTTCCTATTCAATAAACTGTTGTCTGTCCTACCTTCTCTGGTCAGCTTTATCCTGATGATCCGTAAAGGTACTATTTACCCAACCCCTCCGCTCGGGCAGGATATGACACAAGGTCAATTTTTTAAGCCGAGTTTAACAGGTTTCAATTCAGAGTTTTCCTTCTCCTAGACTAGTTGCCTCACCATGGCTGAAGAACCTAGTCTGTCCTACTATTTACCCATAGCTGGAGGGAGAATAATTGGATTCATACCTTTCCCAAGGGTATTAGTGCTATGTGAAATGCAATCAGTCTCGTCCAGGATTTGAACGCGAGTCGCCGTGTTCATTTCCTACGACGATAACGACTACACCACGGGCACCTCCATGATCCGTAAAGGTAGAACCTGGGTAGATTTCGTCTGACCCATTAAGTATTATAAATTATTAGCTCTACTTTGTATTGAGCACTTTATTAGTTTTCTTATTTCTCTGTCAGATTTTTTTTCCTTTGGCTAGACCTTACAATATTCTCCGATTTTTTTCAGAGAATACATATATTTTTACCGGCTCATTGGTCCAGTGGGTAGAGTGTTTGCCAATGTTCCGGAAGACCTGGGTTCAATCCCAGGTCGCGTCATACCAAAGACTTTAAAAATGGTACTTGATACCTCCTTGCTTAACACTCAGCAATATAAGGTATGTATCAAGGGTAAAGTGGAGCAATCCAGGGAAAGGAGTAGCGCCCTCCCCTACACCTTGGTGTAGTAGCTATTGAAAATTGAAAAGGGAGCCTTCTGGTCGCCCTCGGCTATGGTCGCCAACTTTTACATATATTTTTAGTACTTTCTTTTTTTATGGATTTTTTTAATCATAAATATCAATTTGTGTATTTGTTTACTTACAAGTTGGATCATTTGTTGTAGCTTTTTTGTGCTTTTTTCTTTTAATCTGCCAAAGTTAAAGTTATGGAATAGGCTAAAATAGAAATACATTATATTTATATAGAATAGAATACATTATATATATATATATATATATATATATATATATATATATATATATAATGTTTACTTTGGTTATTTTGTTTATTGGCGTGGATTATTTAATGCAAATCTCATCCGAACCCATTGTTGGGGATAAGAAGATTCTTTCCTTTCCCTAGAATATTATTCCGAAAATGAACATTGTTGCGCGGCTGGAGTTAAGACTCATTTATTTCAATGTTGTAGTACAGGAAGTTAAACAATATCCCACAGACATTTCCCTATTATGATTATTGTTTAACTCCTTTCCGAGTTTTTCACACCAGCGTAAGCTGATCGTTTCTCTCAGGATTTTGAGTGATAGCTAATCTCTCCAGGACTCTTTTAGGTAATCTGGTCGATCTCAATAATGTTGCAGTTTGGACAGTCTCAACTCGTCCCATTATTTCCAAATCTTCAAGTCCTTGTACCAATCTTTAGTGACTGTTGCAAGAGCTACATTTACAATTGGTATAATCGTCATTTTTATCTTCTACAGTTTTATCAATTCCCTTGCAAGGTCGCGGTACTTTTCGCTCGTTTTGAATTCTTTCAAATCTTCTCTGTGGTCCGCCGGGACAGTAAAGTCCACAACAATGCATGTTCTCTTTTTTGTTGATTATTATAAGGTCTCGTCGTCTGGACGAGATTAGGTGATCCGTTTGTATCTCAAAATCCAAGAGGAATTTGTCTCATTTTCCAAGACAGATTCTGGGTTTTGCTTATACAATTTGTTAGTATGGTCAAACTTCAATTTCTTGCACAATTCCCAGTGGATCACCCTGCCGACAAAGTTGAGACTACTCTTATACTCTTTCTGGGCTATTTTTCTGCATTCGCATATAATGTGATTGATCGTTTCGTCGCTATTACCACATAACCTACATCTGCTGTTTTGTTACATCTTATCTATTCTCGGTTTGATATGGTTAGTCTTTATAGCGTTGTTTTGTGCAGCTATTAGGAGGGATTCAATTTTTCTTTTAAGGTTTTCTTTTCTTAGCTATTCCCTCGTTTTCTCATCTGAGATGTGGCTTGTTAGTCGCTTAAAATATCCATGTAGTTGTTTTTCTTGTCAATTTTGTTTTCTGCTTATTGTCGTTTCTCTAGTCCTCGTGTCGTTAGTATTGTTTCTGGTGGCTCTAATCAGTCTTTCTTCGTGCTTTTCTATGTAGTCTTCGAGTCGTTGTATCGATGAGTCAATGCTGTCTTTAATGCTGACAACTCCTTTTCCTCGTTCTCTTCTTAATCTTCACTTTTATTTTCGGTTTCTTACAATCCTTCACAGAATCTTTACCTAAGACTTTGCCTGAGGGAAGGTAGTGACAATATGTACTTATGTTTTTCCTGTCTCTTTCTGTCGATACTCTTCAACGTTATGGATGAGCTGTATAGCAAAGTGTGATTTTCGTATTTCATATTGGCTTTAACTGGCAGGTATCTTGTTTATTCGACGCATTTTTGATCATATTCAAATTTTCATAGTTTTTGAACTGCAACATTTTTTCAATTTATGTTCACATAAGATACTGCGGTTTCACGGCCAGCAAGTCTCCTCAAGTCCCCAAGACTTTTCTCAGTATTCTCGTTGATTTCAACAACTCGATAGTATGGATTATCTCGATTCTTCTTGTGATTTGCATCTTTTCCAGTCTCCTACCAAAAGATTTGGGAACTCTTCTAAATGCACAAATTGGTATCACCGTTAATTTCATGTTCTGCTACTTTCTTAGTTCTCTTGGAAGATTCAAGCACTTATCTCTCAATTTGTTTTCTTTTATCTTAACTCTGTGGTCTACTGGAACGGCAAAATCCTCTATACAGTAAGTTATCATTTTTATTTTGGTAATTATCACCAGTTTTGGTTTGCAATTTAACCTTATTGCTTTGTCTTGTGGTGTTATAGTTATTATAAAACTCTAAGCGCTTTCTTCATATCAAATTTATCTGATGGTCTCTCACTGGAAATAGAGTGACCATAAGTCACCTTTGGTCTCCGGGGCTCCTCTCAGTATTCTGGATAAACCGTCGTTTGGATGGGTTCAATTTTTCCTCCGATAGCCACTTCTTCCAGTTCCCTTACCAGGATTTCAGGGAGCGTTATAAGCGTGCCAATTACAGTTTGTATCATCGTTATATTCATGTTTCACAACTTTCTTAGGTCTCTGGCAAGGTTTCAATTTTTCCTCTGATAGCCACTTCTTCCAGTTCCCTTACCAGGATTTCAGGGAGCGTTATAAGCGTGCCAATTACAGTTTGTATCATCGTTATATTCATGTTTCACAACTTTCTTAGGTCTCTGGCATGGTTACCCTACTTATCTCTCTTTTTGCTATCTTTGATTTTACCACTGAGGTCCGATAAGACGGCAAAGTCTACTAGACGGTGGGTTCTCATTTTTGTTTTCTGAACTATTTCAAGTCTCGTGTTCTTATCGGGATTTGGAGATTTGTTTGTACATCAAAATATCAGAGCATCTAATGCGTCCCATTCTTCATGATGCGTTCCGGTATACGCACTTACTTTTTGGTATTATGGTCAGATTTAAATTTCTCGCTCAGTTGCTTGGGATTCCCTTTCCCATTCACGCGTATCAAGTTAGCTACATCAACGTCTTATGTGATTATTCCTTTTGTTTCTATAACCATATAACCTACAGTTGCTTTTCTGTTGTCTATTTTCGATTTACACTTTAATAGAATAGGTCCTTGTGGCGTTTCTTTGACTTTCTATCTGAAGAGTTTCTGTTTCTCTCGTTAGTTTTCCTTTTTCTAGTTTTGTCCACTTCCTCCAGCGTGAGATTTTGTGAGTTTGTTACTTGATAAAATATTTTGTCTACATTTTTGTTTCCTAATTATTGTAATAAAGTTTTTTTTTCTTATTTTATCAGTTTTTATTTACTGGCTGTTGTAATGGGTGTTTCTTTATTCCTTTTAATATATTCATTGAATCCTCGTAAAGATGGGTCCACGTTATCTTCAATACTAATGACCCCTAATCATACTTGTTTTCTTGACAAATATAGTCAGTAAATGACATTTCTCCGACGTAGAGCTTTGGACATCATCATCAACCCTCTTGTCCACTAGTCCATATTTCGTTCTTCCCTAGTTCATGGAGGGGCGGTCAAGATTTCTTATTCCTTTGATGAGATTACTGCCGCAGTGTTTGGTTTCAAGGACCTTTCCTATTTGTCTAATATACTGTTTTCTTATTTTTCTTTTATCTTTTTTTTTTTTTTTTTGACGGTTCTCGCTTCCATTATTCCCCAGTACTTGTAATATCCATATTTCCCCTGAGTTCTCATTCTTTCTCGATTTGGCACTACAACTCCTTCCGTTATTTGTCTTTTTCTCCATCTCAGAAAGAACATAGCACTTTTTTTTCAATACCAAATTCCATCCTGATATTTTGACTTTATTAGAGTCTTTAATTCTTTTGCATATTATTCAAATGCCTTCATGTCGTCCATGTACATCTGGTGGCTAATTTTTTCTTGTGACTTATTAAATTATGAGCTCCCAGTTCATTTCCTAAGTTCGTAACTAAGTGGCAACAATACAATTACAAATGGTAATGGTAAAAGCTAATCTACAGGAATATGTCCAGGATAGTGGTACTATATCATAGCCTTTGATTTTTTGTATACCACTGCCATAATGATAATTATATCAATCACAACAGTATTAATACAATACATATACAAATACAGGCGGACTCTGTTGTTTCAGATACCAACAGTTTATTAATTTCTTGCTTTGGTCCATGGAAACACGAGGAGAGAGACACAATTCTAACTATCCTGGACCCACCCCAACACGCGGCGCATCTTGTGATGTTTAAGATCTCTGTCAATAGAGATCCGAAAAACCCATATCTTTTAACGGTCAAAATAAAACTCTCGCTTCAATTGTCCAATCTCAACTCTCTTTTTTAAAATCCTTGAATTCTCAGCCCATCTCTTCCGGGCATGATATCATCCACACTCCAGCCGTATTTCCGGTCTGGGGGTTGATTATGACAAATAGTGATTGTCGTATCCTTTGCACACAAGCGTAAAACTGCACAAAATGACTATGCACCTAGACTCTCAAACCGAATAATTCAAAGCCCTACCAAACTGAATGATCAAATATAATTAATGAAAAATGATTGATATAAAAAATCATTCCTTAATTATATATAATAGTTTTCCTCTTGGCTTTGCTCTCCTTGAAGATGTGCATATCAATGTTCCGAAAAATCACCTATTCTATTTTTTCTCCTGTGATATCTTTAATTATGAACAAATAATTGTGATTGTTTATTGTATTAATTATTTCATTATCAAACTTTGTTGAGACAGTAGTTTTTTTCGGTTAGCAGTTAAGTTAGCTAAAACCTGTAAGTGGAAATCTAAGTCAAATTGGAAAGTTCGAGCGAGTGCACCAGTAATCAGGATAGGGGGCCAGTCATGCCTACAAAATAGATTCATGTCTTGTCAAAAGTTGGATTGGGGAAAAGAAAAACACGTTAAACAATTAGGGACACGTGTGTAATGACGTAATAACTTACTGAGATGACATCACGCTAACAATATCCTGAATTTAGATGTATAAAAAGGAGCGAATTTTTTAAAAAGTCTGTAGAAGTTAGTCGGAGGTCAATTGGAGAAGTCGTCAGCTGGAGTTAGACGTTAGTCAGGTCGGGAGGAGTGTCTCTTTGTGTTTCTGTTCAAAGACCCTTACACATTATCTCTCTCTCTTTCCCCCCCCTCTCTCTCTCTCTCTCTCTCTCTCTCTCTCTTGCATCTGTATCAAGTCTGAATACTGAACAGCATATCTGCATAACATAGCGACATTTTCTCTGAATATAATTGACATATTACTGTTATACCAATACTTTCCAATACATGATTGTTAATTGCTGACGGTGAGTTTTTCTTGTCTTTGAGTTGCCCACACACAAACAACTTGTTCCAACGAATCACCCCAAACGTAAGAAATTCAGGATAGATTTTGTCATCCTCCATCAATGGATTTTTCAAGCACAATGTGGGCACAGAAGGGACTGATAAACCCACTACTTTTAAGTGCATGTGGCAATTACGGAACAGAGACCACAATAAAGAATTGTTACCAGCCATAGTATCACATTTGGTAATGGAGTCGTGCCAACGATATTCTTACATTCAGCGCCGTCACCAGGATAAAACAAAAGTAAAAGTACCTTGACCAGAGCAGTATTAAATTTGTGTCTACGAATGTTGTTGTGCACCATGATATTACAATTGGCACTGTTTATCGGTAACCGTGACGGCCATAATGTTACAATTGTTGCCGTGGAAAGGATATTATTATATAATGTTCTTAGAGCAAATGACTGTGGTATACTACCCAATAATTGCTCATCCTAATCTGAGCTGTTAGGATTTCCCATATCATTGGTAGACACCTTATTAGTATATAGTTACTGAGTATGTTTCCTTTGTGGGGCTCTTTCTGGGTCAGGGTAACCGTTACCACAGTTATTTATTCGGATAAATTTGCTTCTTCTAGACATCTATTAATTTAAAAAGTTACTTTTTGAATCAGATTCCATGTAACATGTCATGGTCTGCCGCTTTCCGATTTAGTTAATTTTCAAGTGTTGCTCTAAGTGATACCAGGGCCTTTTTGATTTTTTTAAAACTATTTTTTCATGTTTTTTTTAAATCATACAGCTTTCCTGTTAGGCTCTTTCTATTCCCATAATTTACTCCCAAATTGTTTTGTTTCCTTTGCATCCAGTCATTCGTGTGTCCTCATGCTTTTGCTTTTTCAACCAATTTGTTGGTAGACATTTTTCATAATTTTGGTATGTCCTGATTAATTTTTATTTCCTGAACCTGTCTTGGTATCAGTTAAACTTCCCTTTTTTCGTCAATGTATTTTCATTTATATCTTCAAGTGGCATTGTTTGATGTTTTGCATTTTTTATTCCAACATATTCCTGTGATTTCCCTTCCTTTGCACTTTACCTTCTGGAGAAATTTCTTTATCGGACCTTCTAGCCTAATCTTTCATCCACGTTGTTCATATTTCCGCTTGGCCTCTTTAGGTAAATATCCAGTTTAATAGAAAATAATTTGGCTTCATCATAAATTAGCTCTATTAATTCTACCCTGACTTTTTCTTGTATTGGCTCCCGAGCGATGGTGGTGGAATTCGGGTGGCCATCTTGTCTTTAGCTGTTCAATTTCTGGACGAGACTGATTGCATTTCACATAGCACTAATACCCTTGGGAAAGGTATGAATCCAATTATTCTCCCTCCAGCTATGGGTAAATAGTAGGGCAGACTAGGTTCTTCAGCCTTGGTGAGGCAACTAGTCTAGGAGAAGGAAAACTCTGAATTCAAACCTGCTAAACTCCGCTTAAAAAATTGACCTTGTGTCATATCCTGCCCGAGCGGAGGGGTTGGGTAAATAGGATCTTGTCTTTAGCTGTACGATACAAAAAGGTCCACTTTCTGAGTAACAAGACTGAATTACCTGTAGGGTTGTAGCTTTCCATTCTTCATATATGCTTTAGTCATCACTGATTGGCCATTATACTGCTGCTCCTAATAGGCAAGTCAATAAATATTTGCTAACAATTTGTTGACGGGTGATGCTCGTCCGTAGTTTCCCACCCCCGCAAAAAAAAACAACAGATGGTAAAGCAGTCTTCTTTTCAGTCGTGATTTCCCTTATCGACTCTACATTTATTTCGTCTTCTTGTGTTTCATATTGTTGTGCTAGGGTCTCTGGTGTTCCAGTTTTCAGTATTTTGTCTTTCACGTCGCTTTGGAGGCTTTCGGTTTTCACCATTTAGTGTTTTCTTTCGGGTAGGAATGTTTCTATATTTATTTCTATTTACTTGTTCACATAATCCGAATATATCAAGTTTAGAAAAAACCTTTCTTACATACCATTCTAGCTCGGTCAAAAAATATTTGGTGTGATAATTTTTCTATTGAAGATTCTGCCCAAATTCCTGTTGTTATTTTTCAATACCTTCTTACAGAAGAATTTCTCTTAAATTAACTGCGATGTGCATTTTTGTTGTCTTCAAGAATCCATTTCTTCTGTTGTTGTATATGAATTTTATAGTTGGTTCAGTAATTTTTTACTTGAAATGAGAACAGCCAACTTTCACAGGATTCCAAACGGGTCCTTCGTGTTGGATATCATTGGAACACCTTTCTATCATGACATCCTTACCTCTCGTATGGGTCCCACTTCGAATAAATTTGGATTTATCATTTTTTATTGGTAGTATTTTGTACCTGTAGCTGAGCAGAGGGTTGATTTTTTTCTCTTTTCCTATTATAGATGTTCCCTGGTATTCTGACAAGAAAGACTGCGTTTAAGCGTGTCACAAAAAGACTTACCGTTAAAACTTACTAAATTTAAATTGATAAATGTTCAACATTAACTTAATTAATTTTTTAAAAAATCTGTTCCGTTTCAATCTTCATATATTATTTAAGTTGCTACATTTTGCTATCATTGGCATATAACTGATTATATTGTTTAGTTCTTTAAACCCATGCCTTTTTATCGTATTTGTCAATATTCGATCTTTGCTCAGCGTTTTAAGAATCCCAACTCATTTAAACGATCCCCGTATGCCACTTTCTGTTTGTCAAAGAGTTAGGAAAGGAAAGAGGACTTTGCTACAACTAAAATGTGTGTTTTCCGTGTCAGATTTTTTTTTCCTTTTCTTTTTCCCTCTTATTATCATCATCACAATGTCGTGCTTCAGGCACAGATATATATATATATATATATATATATATATATAGTCATCCACAGACAGATGTGTTTCGTTCTATCAGAACTCATCAGTGTGGCTAGACAGTCGCTACCCATAGCTGGGATCGAAACCCGGTTTGACTCAAACGCTAAGTCGAAACCTCTAACCATTCAGCAACAAGCAGCTATTAGCTTCGAATTAAATTTTAAACGGTTTTGAACCACAATTACTATTTTTTACATACATCCGTTCAATATATATATATATATATATATATATATATATATATATATATATATATATATTCAAATTCAAATTTAAACGATAAATATTATTTTGATAGTTTTGCCGACATGTTTCGCAAATATTTACAAACAAATAACAATTTTCAGCTTATGAACGATGATGAATTTAAATCTTTGAAATGTGTCTTTACCTTTCAGTTCTACTTAGATGTTTTCTCTATTTCAACCGTTTCACTTACATTCTATGTTAAAGAAAATTCTAGACATATAACTTGTGTATGGGAACAGAACACTACTACCACTAGAATTCATGTTCTTCATGGTCTTTTTTAAAATTTTACCTCTGCAATACATTTGTAAGGAATTGAAATTTAAATTCAAAAGATAACATTAAATATCACGTTGATATTACGGTAGACATTTTTGAAATTATTATTATTAGTAGTAGTAGTAGTAGTACTTCTTGAGAGTTTTTCACATAAGCATCAGCAGAGGGTCTTTCACTGGAGTTTGAGTGTCAACAAGTCTCTTCAAGTCTACAGGACTCTTCTCAGTATTCCGGCCGATCTCAACAAAATTGTAGTTTGAATTGTCGCCACCTGTCCTCTTATTTCCAATTCCTCTTGTTCTTGTACCAATACTTTGGTGACTGTACCAAGAGAACCGATTACACTTGGTAACATCGTCACTTTCATGTTCCACATTTTTTCATTTCCCTAGCAAGGTCCAGGTACTTATATTTCTTTTCGCTTTCTTTCAATTTTACTCAGAGGTCAACCGGGACAGCAAAATTCCCCATCCAGCAAGTTCTCTTTTTTTTTTGTTGATTATTATAAGGTCTAGTTGTCTGACCGAGATTAGATGATCCGTTTGTATTTCAAAATTCCAGAGACGTAAGTGCATCACATTCTGCAGGACAGATTCTGGGTTGTGCATATACCATTTGTTCGTATGGTCATATTTAAATGTATTATTATTATTATTATTATTATTATTATTATTATTATTATTATACACATCTAAATTTGAATAAAGTTATTTAATATCAAATATGATTCGCTTTGAGTAACGGTTTTCTTCACAGGAAATTGAATCGGTGACCTGATTCCAAATCGTGTGTGAATCTGTTCGTGTTCTCCTTCATGCTAATAACCTTCGGAAAGTCATTCGTCCCTCTCTTTCCTTCAAGGTATTGGAAAATAGTAGAGCAGACAGGATTCTTTAGACTTGGTTAGGCAACCCATCTTGAAGAACGAAATTTCTGAATTCAAACCAATTGCACTGCGCTTAAAAACTGAGGGGTTCTGTAAATGTATATATGTACAAGTCGATCCAATATAAATTTCAGAACAATATAGATTTGCTTATTTATAAAATTAATGGAGAGCTTTCTCATAATCTAAAAAAGGGATATTTATATGTTATATGAAATGCTATGAATGGTATGGAATTCTCTGTATTGGTGGTCGTGGTAAGATTTGATTATTATAATTGAAATATTTTCGTGGATATTTTTATTGGGAAAAATCTTAACCTCCTTTTTTTACTACGTGATAAATAAAATAATGATGTAGGTATTAAAAAACATTAGCTATAGCACCATTGCATTATAAATTCAAGGAAGTAAATGACATCAATCATCTGAACATATGGTATATAATAAGGCTTAATATTAATTTTAACTGTTCTAAAAGAACAATTTTTTTCTAATGAATGTGTAAAATACACACTCACATCGACTGTTTAGTTCACCTGAATATCCATGTGTGTTTTTTTTTTCCTTATTATTTTCAAGTCTATGAGTGTCTTTGTACTCATTCCTCCATTTCTCGTTCAATTCACTTGCTACCAATTTGTTCAGCGTCTGATTGTTAACCTGAAGCTTTTTCAAAGTGATTTGAAATGTTTTATAAATAAAAGTATACAATGTGTTCCCTGAGATATTTGAATCATTTCCAGATATCCATAAATGACAAACATTAGACATTTCTCCTCATTTATCTTTACTTTTTAATTATAAAAGCTGAATTTGCACTAGCATATATTTAAAAGAAAATCATATCAAAGATTTATTGTGAGTACGATTTCGTTGTGAGTAAGTTTTGGGGAGTGCGTTGTGAGGATGAGTTCAGAAATTCAAGCTTAGTAGGCTTGGGCTGTAGAATACTCTGACTGTATATCAGCAAAAAAGCATGAGCTCCCCCACCAAAAGGTATCCTGGCTATGACACTAAAGAATCTAATGGTTAGACTCCAGTTCTAGAGTTTGGGGAACGTTGAATACAACGCCATTACCATTATTTTCAGATCAATGGTTATCGTCGTAGGAAATGGACACGGTGACACGAGTTCTGTGGATGTGCCCGTGGTGTAATGGTTATCTTCGTAGGAAATGGACAACGGCAACACGAGTTCTGTGGATGTGCCCGTGGTGTAATGGTTATCGTTGTAGGAAATGGACACGGCGACACGAGTTCTATGGATGTACCCCTGGTGTAATGGTTATCGTTGTAGAAAATGGACACGGCGAACGAGTTCTGTGGATGTACCCCTGGTGTAATGGTTATCGTTGTAGGAAATGGACACGGCGACACGAGTTCTATGGATGTACCCCTGGTGTAATGGTTATCGTTGTAGAAAATTGACACGGTGACACGAGTTCTGTGGATGTGCCCGTGGTGTAATGGTTATCTTCGTATGAAATGGACACGGCGACACGAGTTCTGTGGGTGTGCCCGTGGTGTAATGGTTATCGTTGTAAAAAATGGACACGGTGACACGAGTTCTGTGGATGTGCCCGTGGTGTAATGGTTATCTTCGTAGAAAATGGACAACGGCGACACGAGTTCTGTGGATGTATCCCTGGTGTAATGGTTATCGTTGTAGGAAATGGACATGGCGAACGGGTTCTGTGGATGTGCCCCTGGTGTAATGGTTATCGTTGTAGGAAATGGACACGGCGACACGAGTTCTGTGGATGTCCCCATGGTGTAATGGTTATCGTTGTAGGAAATGGACACGGCAACACGAGTTCTGTGGATGTGCCCGTGGTGTAATGGTAATCGTCGTAGAAAATGGACAACGGCGACACGAGTTCTGTGGATGTGCACGTGGTGTAATGGTTGGTTATCGTCATAGGAAATGGACACGGCGACACGAGTTCTGTGGATGTCCCCATGGTGTAATGGTTATCGTTGTAGGAAATGCACGTGGCAACACGAGTTCTGGGGATGTGCCCGTGGTGTAATGGTTATCGTCGTAGAAAATGGACAACGGCGACACGAGTTCTGTGGATGTGCCCGTGGTGTAATGGTTATCGTCGTAGGAAATGGACAACGGCGACACGAGTTCTGTGGATGTGCCCATGGTGTAATGGTTATCGTTGTAGGAAATGGACACAGCGACACGAGTTCTGTGGATGTCCCCATGGTGTAATGGTTATCGTTGTAGGAAATGGACACGGCGACACGAGTTCTGTGGAGTAAGGGTTTGGATGTTTTTTAACCATACAGATTTGGGAGTTTGTTGTAAAAGTTTTGGATTTGTTTTTATAACAATTTTGTGAGCTCCACATATGTAAAAGTGTTGGAGTTTTATGTGTGTATAGATATGGGATTTTGTTGTACATTGGAATTTCGGAGTGCATTGTTGGTATGAGTTTGGGAATTTATTGTGGGAATTTGTGGTGAGTACTACTTTGAGAGTTCGTTGTGTATAGAATCTTGAGATTGCGTGGTTTGTTTGACTTTCTTAGATCGTTGTGAGTGCAAGTTTCCTTATAAAATAAAACATGACGGAATTATTTCGATAACTTTAATGTTGCATCGTATCAACATAAACTAAAAATATTAAAACAACTCCAAAATATATGCACAAGCGTAAATGTTCAAATACTGTCAATATAAGTTTCATTCAATCTTTATCTTCGGATATACTCAACTATAAAATTTCTGGAAGTCAAATTCTACATTTTATCCGATTCCTTATAGTTACTTCCATTTTTAGATAAGATTTAATCATTAATAAGAAATAAATAAATAAACTCGGAGGATTCGTATTCTTTTGAGTCACCCTAAATATATAAAAACTTTAGGGTTATAGAATATTTTCTAATTTTTCTGATTTTTGTTCATTTTCTGATTTTTCTGATTTATTATCATTTTGCGTCTGGTCCCCAATGAATCGTATATTATATTTGACATCTGAACTATTTTTTTAAAATTCCGCCACTTAACAAAAATGCTACAGTTCCACAAGACCAGGGATTTCAGTTAAGTTTACCCATTTTCTGAATATTAAATATTGGTTCTTGAAATAGTTTGAGAAAGAAATATTTTCATAACCTAAATAATGCATACGCAATATATATATATATATATATATATATATATATATATATATATATATATATATATATATATATGTGCCTGTGTGTAAGTGTGTGCGTGCGTGCGTGCGTGTGTGTTCTTACTCATTTGAAGATACGGTTACTAAAAATTGATATCTAAATGAGTGCAAACAAAATACTGATATTGAATTAATTTTCACTGTTGTATCGACATACTAGAAACCATTTAACTCAATGCAAAAAAAATGAAATAGGCTTGTTTAAAAATGTTATGTGCAGACTGTGTTTACAAATCTTATATATATACATATATATATATATATATATATATATATATATATATATATATATATATATATGATGTGTGTGTGTGTGTGTGTGTGTGTGTGTGTGTGTGTGTGTGTGTGCGCGTGCGTGTGAGTGTGTGAACAGGATTCGGCATCAAATAATCTAGCAGGATTTATATGCCATAAAACCCAGTCAACCAACCAATGAAATTCTTTCTTGATGATTACTTAAAAGACTTCGTAAACGACTATTTTTACCAAAAATTGTAATACGTCCAACAGAATTCAAATGCGCAAAAATGTCTGAAGCAAGATAATTTACCCTTGGTTGGACTAAAGACTTTTCAGGAACTTCCAGTTGACATTTAGCAAAAATGAAATCAATAAATTTGCGCAACAGAGGGTATTATGGGAAGAGACCCCATATTATTTAGATCTGATATGAAGAAAAAGATTTAAGATAAGCACCTGTTCCTTATCACCCCAACTATATATATATATATATATATATATAGTGCGTACGTGTGTATGGTTTCTGTCTCTTTATAACAACTGAATGACGCTCATTTCAGCTTGTCATCTCCCCCTGTTACCATCACTACCATGACCCCCACCTTCACCCTCACAGAAACTTTAAAACGCGCGTATTTATTTAGTCGCTGCCTTGCGGTTATTTTTTTATTCACTTATCTAAATTTACATTGAATTCATTTATTTTCGTTTGTTTCTTGTTGGTTTCTTCTTCTTTTTTCTTTTTCTGTTTCTTTTATTTATTTTTTATTCTCTTCGGTGTTTGCTGATTGTAACTGCCCGGTTTTTACACGTGACGTTTGATAAACATCAGTTATTTGTCTGGGTCAATAGAGAACATTATCTTGATCTCACTTTTTCATTAAGTCAACAATGTACATCTGATATCAACAGGCGCCAACTTGACGACCAAATTTCGTCCGGAGGATTCTATATACAAGAACAACGACTTGGGTTCTGCTACAAGAGCAGCTCCCAATTTACATAAATCGAAATAATTTACATACAATTATTCGTATCAAACAGAATGAGTATTTACTTGTGTGTACCTGCGTGTTTGTGTGTCTAAATTTCTTTCTATTACTATTTTTGATAAAGAGATCTAAAGCTCAGGAGAAATAACATCCAATATTTCATATCAATTCTTTTTTAAATTCTTTATTTTACCATTAAATTTTACGAAGATTCCTGTTTCTGTTGTAGAGAAACAGCATGAACTTGAGAGACCGTCCAAATAATTTAGCCGCACTGTTCATGGTGCTTATAATATGCAGTGTATCCACTGTAGAAGCAAAAAAAAAAAAAAAAAACTCCTCCTAAATTTCTTTCTATTACTATTTTTGATTGATAGATCTAAAGCTCAGGAGAAATAACATCCAATATTTCACATTAATTCTTTTTTAAATTCTTTATCTTACCATTAAATTTTACGAAGCTTCCTGTTTCTGTTGTAGAGAAACAGCATAAACTTGAGAGACCTTCCAAATAATTTAGCCGCACTGTTGATGGTGCTTATAATATACTGTATATCCACTGTAGAAGGAAAAAAAAACTCCTCGCCAAAAAATAAAGATGGGAAATCCCCTTGGTGTAATACAGGACGTGACATTGGAGTAAGTGAGTTTGAACAACAGTTGACCTACTGCGTGGAAGTGTCGGTGGTGTAATGGTTATCGTCGTAGGAAATAGACACGGCGACACGAGTTCAAACCCTGGACGAGGCTAATTGCATTTCACATAGCACTAATACGCTTGGGAAATGTATGAATCCAATTATTCTCCCTCCAGCTATGGGTAAATTGTAGTGCAGACTGGGTTCTTTATCTTGGTGAGGCAACTAGTCTAAGTGAATGGAAACTCTGAATTCGAACCTGTTAAACTACGTTTAAAATTGACCTTGTGTCATATCCTGCCCGAGCAGAGGGGTAGGTAAATAAGGTTGACCTACTGCGTTCACTTTCTGACTAATACCTGAGAGAAATATACGAAATGTTTTTATCACCAGCTGTCTGTTAAATAGTATTCAGCGGAGATGATTTTGGTATTAAATAGCCCACGAATATTGATTTACAATTAAGATAAATTAACCGAACCTAACCAGCAAGAAGAGATTTTTTTAGTATGATACTGATTCTGATGGTGAGGCTGCAGTTCTGGAGATCGGAGAAATGTGTAGTACAGTAGGGAATGAATAAATAAATTAAAAAAATGTTAAAAAAATGTTGAATTGAATTAAAAAAATGGAACTTATTAAAATATGCAGAAACTCCCAGAGGTCTCTGATAGGAAGGAGGGACGACGCGTGCGTAAAGAAAAAGGGACCTCCCGACAAAAGGAGTAAGATCATTCTCTTTCGGTCAGTGACCAGCGGAGTGACAACACCTTGCTAACTAGTGGGGACGCCACGCTTTCGTCTTTGGACAACGCGTTGGGTAGTCCTCTCACTGTAACACTCGTCTCGATTAACAGTATGCCAAAATACAAAAGCTACGAAATGGACCTAATGATCTACATATTAAAACACTGAACTTGGACAAATTCCCAAAAGTAACTAACACATTGTTAAAGCTTTAAAATACCAAATGAGGACACACATATACCAAGAAACGATTAACGTATTTTTAAACACCTTGACTGGGGGATTCAACCATTTCAGTCGTATTCAGGGAAAATTCCCTTACCCAGGAAACAAAAGAAAAAAATGTCTTCGTCTCCTATCTGTTGCTGTATTCTTTCGCATAATTCGTTTTGGGCCTTTCTTTTTCAAGGCGTCACATCAACAAAACAACGTGGGGGTAAAAATAAAATATGATTTGGTTTGGTTGGGTTTTATGGCATATCAGCAATTCTAGGTTATTCAATGCCAAATCCTGTTTCTACACAGTTAAAGGTTTAAATTATTGCTATCGAACACAAATAATTCTATTCAATATTAACATTCTCATATATATACATATATATAGTGATGATCAATAAAAGGGATTTAACTTTCATATGGAAGCCCATTCGTCTGGAGCTTTAAAATACACTGACTGTATCTCTACAGAGGGGTTAGACCTCCACACACCAAATGAGCGTCCTACATGTGACACAAAACCATCTGATGGCGGGTCCAGTCCTAGAGCTTTGGGTAATATGGAATACCCTTTCATTGCCATTTGTACGAGTTTCTCTTTGGCATGGAGTGGTAGCATCTGATAAGGTCCCTCCCAATATGGGTCAAATATGACTGTTTGATATTTAAATATGTAAAAATAGATGTTATGTTGAATTGTTAGAAATGTAAGTGAAACGTAGCAATACTTGAAATTTTTAACTGTGCTGCTAAATTGAAATATAATTCTAACATTGCTATGCTTGGAAGCATTTGACTGTGCAAATGAATGCTTAGTGTGGAAAAGAACTAGTCTTAAATGGCTCGAGTTTCCAGGAGTTCAGTTTCAGGTCGAGTCTTACCAAAGACTCAAAAATGAAACTTGATGCCTCCTTTCTGAACTCTAAGTATTGTAAGGTACGAATTATGGGTAAAGTGAAGCAATCAAGGAAAAAGAGTAGCACCCTCCCTTACACATAGGTGTGTTAGTTAATAAAAAGGAAGCTTTTGATCTACATTCTATGATCACTAAATTACTTATTATATATATATATATATATATATATATATATTCATGGAATTTAGACTGTGACCCCTGAGTTTCATGGAGTTTTTTTTACAAAACAACAATCTTCAGGCAGTTAAGAAAATGAAATGAATCGATAACCAACACTGTTATAATATATATATATATATATATATATATATATATAGGTTGGTTTGTCTTTTTTTACAATGAACACTTGAGTTATTTTCGGCTTTTAAATGCATTTTTTACTTTAAATTTTAATTGTTTCCAAACATACATACATACATACACGTTTGTGTGTATGTGTTTGTATTTTTCAGTATATTCCTACATTGAATATTTCGGCTGATATACCATTTTTTGGCTTAAATCTTTGTACATATCTCCATATAACCATTGCGAAAAGTGTTTTCTCATGGCCCGGGAGACTGGATTTCAATCCCAGGTAAAGTAATATCAAAGATTTAAAAGTGATACTTGATACCTCTCGCTTAACACCCAACTTTATTTGGTACGGATGAAGAGTAAAGTGGAGCAATCCAGGGAAGGATTAGCACATACCTAACACCTCGGTGTAGCAGCGACTGAAATTGGAGCCTTTGGGTCGCTCTCTACTAAGATTACCATCTTTACTATATATATATATATATATATATATATATATATATATATATATATATATATATAAGTAATGGTCTGCATTTTCCTGCTTTGAACATTTTAGATATTTTTTAGCTCATAAACGTGTTTAGCTTTAAAGTTTAATTGTTTACATGCAAACATACATATGTATATATATATATATAGAGAGAGAGAGAGAGGGAGAGAGAGAGAGATACAGAGACAGAGACAGACGGACAGACAGAGAAAGAGTGAGAGAGAGAGAGAAGCGGTTTGGTTATTGAAGGTTATTTAGTGCCAAATACATTTCTCTCCATATAAACAGTTCCATTTCAAATTAGTTTAGCGTAAGTACAGTTTTTTTTTGTTTACACAGTTAACTTTGAAAAAAGTTTCCCTTAAAGGCATTCACAGTTTAGTTCTATTTGACAAATCGATAGGACCCTATCATGTGCTACCACTCTGAGACATAGTGGACCTGGCAGTTATAGTAAAAACGGGGTACTCCACGTTCCTTAAATCTCCAGCATTCCTGGAGCTACAACATAAGACATTTTAGTGTCATAATTTAGGACTCTCGTTCAAGGGTCTTACTCCTCTACAGTGAAGCAGTCGATATATTCCTGAGTTCCTGTCTACTGGGCCAAAAGAGACGTGTATAATAGTTCATAATGTATTTGCGTATATATATGCACGTCATAAATATGCCCTCGTCTCTTATTTTTTCCAGTCACATCTACGTCAATGTGTAGCTATTGTTTGAGAATACTTATTACTGTCGCTTTAGACAACCTTTTGTTTCAAAGTATCTTAGAGCAGAAATTGGCAGTCGTCCAACCATTGTTACTTGTTAAATCAAGTAGTTCATTTTAATTCTGTTGTTCTCGGAAAGGTCAGGAGACTAAATAATGTATCATCGGACATTAAATGCTGTTATTGATATTGTTAACTCAAAGTCGTGATGAAACGAAGGTGTTAGATAAACTTTTCTTTCGTATTATACTATGGCAAAAAGATTTGGAAGACTTCATACTATGTTGGACATTTTTAGCACTTCTTATATTATATACCGAGAGATATTTTATTTTTACGTGATACTGGATCAGAAATAATATTTTATTCGAACTTGAGAAAGAATTGGGGATGATAGTTTTGGACTATGCATTGATCTAGAATTTTCTGTGTATAATGTTTATACCTCTGAAGTTAATTCCATTGAAAAAGAAGGAAATCATATTTCATTATAGAAATTTCTATAAAAAGAACATTTAAAACTAATATATATATATATATATATATATATATATATATAGTGTGTGTGTGTGTGTGATTATGATTCAATGTTGAGTTTTAAAAGCTTTTGAAGTAGCAGAAGGAAGTGGTCTCTGCATAAAAACGCCGAGCAATATCACAATATTAAGAAACATAAAATACAATGAAAGCATTGTTAAAAGACAGGAAGGCGCCTCTGGTGGTGTAATGGTTAGCAAGCTCGGCTAGCAAACCTACACGAATGAGTTCGAGTCTCATTGGGTGCCCCTTTCATATGGCCTTGTGCCACATCTAAGCAAAAAGCTAAGTAAATTTCCATTGTTAAAAGACAGGATTCAAAATTTGACATTGTTGATCCTCAGATTAAACATTATTGAAAAATCTGAATGTTGATTTCAACTTAATAAATACCTACACGCAAAGTAATCTTTCAAGTACAGGATTATAAAATGCACTACTATATGTACGTGGAAGTGTGTGTTTGTGTGTGTGTGTGTGTGTGTGTGTGTGTGTGTTTAATATATGCCTAAAAAAGGCGTGAATTGCTATCGACTGGTTATTAATTATATGGAAGTCTGATTTATCCGATAAAATGAAACGGGATTTCTTCCAAGATGTAGCT